>OX123198.2:56626575-57870640 GCA_944739405.2 Euclidia mi
GTCACAGAGTACCTTTTTATATACGGAAACTGCTGTCTTCTTATTTATTTTTCTAATACTTTAAAATTGTCCATTACAAAATTAATTATAAAAACACACAAAAAGCAGTCTTGCACAGTTTAGGATTTTACGTCTTCACCCGCATTCTTGCTTACAGAAATGTATTGTTGGTATATGGGTTAGGTATTTTGCTGTAGTATTATTGGTATCCTTTTTATAATTTATTCGCAAGAATTTCTTCGAAAATTGCTCGCCATTTTTTATTCTTAGTGTGTCTTTTTGGTAGATCTGCAACTTATTGTGATTTGTGATATGCTGTAATAAATTATAATTTTCTTGACAAAGACGCCACAAGTTTTCACTTAATTAATATTTTAAAAAAAATATTATAAATTTTAAATATTAAATTTACTTGTTGACAGAAACGTTTCGTATTATTTTTTTCTTGATTTCATTCGAGGCTTGATTTCAGCGAGGAATCTGGGTCTACAGTTCTATGTATGTATACCTACCGAACGAATGACGATAAATAAACACATCAACATGGTCTAGGAATATTTCATAGTCAATTAAATAACTCAAAAAGTACCGGCCTCATTAAAATCTTTTATACTCTTGTTCGTTATTTATCTCGGAGTAGTTCCAAATTCAATTTTTTTTTTTATCTTTTGTTTCTGTGGCAAAAAATGTATTGATCTGTAGAAGAGCTATTTTCATATAAGCGGGATTTAGGCCCACTTGCGTTACGTTTGATTTAAGTCACTACTTAATTTAAATTTGTTGAACAGAATTAACAGCATAAAATAATTTAACTTAAAAGTATTTAGCGTCCTCTTGCTCAACAACAACAACGCTTAGATTTTGTTAAACATTTTAAGGTCGGTAGGTAAAGTAGTTTCTACGTTTTGTTTCATGGCATGATGACTTTTTGTTACGATTTTAACGATATTATGCGTATGCGTGTATGATAAAACAGCAGCGATAGCCTAGTGGAGATACCAACAGACTGCTATGCAGTGGGTATCGGGTTCGAATCCCTGGCGCGCACCAATGACTTTTCGGAGTTATATGCGTATTGAATTGTTAATTATCGCTTGTCCCGTGCCTCGGAGAGTACGTTAAGCCGTCGGTCCTACTTCACTTCAACTTCAACTTTGATTTATAATGGCTCCATCGTTCACCGATGATTATGCCAATGTCAGGGTGGAATAAGAGATCAAAATAAATGAACTAAAAATGTTAAAAAATGACTATTGACCGCTATGGTTTCTCTTTAAATAATAAGATATATTCCTGTTAATAGGGAAACAAAGGGAAGGAGACGTGAAGGGGCAGGGGCCTAGATTTTAATTTTGTTTAAGGAAATGAATTTGTATAAAATTTTAATAAGGGGAGTGTGAGCTAATGACAAAAGGAAAGATATGTTTACGGGTCTGGGAAAGTTTTTAAGGAGGAGGTCATACAGAGGAGTCACTAATCTTGGACATGAGAACAACATATGTTCTAGTGTGCCCTCGTCTAAGCCGCATTCGCAGATGGAGTGATCTCTAACGCGGATTTTGGCCAGGAATACTGGAGAACAAACAAATCCCAAGCGCATACGTATAATAACAGATGTGGCAAATTTATTTATATATTTATTAAACCAAGGTTTTGAGGGAATGGTAGGTTGGATGTAACCATAAAATTTACCTTTGACTAGTTTGGAAGTCTGCCATAAGTCATTTCAAGATCTAACCAACGAAAGGTGAGTCTCAGAGCGTAGGTCGCGTGAGAAGCAGAGGTTATATGATAGGCTGCCAGATTCGGGCGCTGCTTTGGCACAGTTGTCTGCGAACTCGTTACCTGTTATGCCTGAATGGCTAGGAATCCACGCTAAAGCTACTTCTATACCGGCCAAGTGACATCTATATAATGCTGCTCTAGTTTGGAGAGTGATTGGGAAGGAATCGTGGGATTTGAAGGAATTTTTTAATAAAGCAGCGAGGGAGCTCTGGGAGTCGGAGAGAATAAGCGCCTTATTCAGCTTATGTGATTCTACGAACTTGACCGCTTCCAATAAGGCGATAGACTCTCCTGTAAAATTGGAACATTGCTGGGGAATCTGAAAGCTAAGGATGATTCGGAATTTAGGGAGCCAAACTGCAGAAGCTACTGAAGAACCATTGGTTTGTTTCGAGGCATCAGTATATAGTGTCACCCAGTCGGCCCAATCATTAGACAAAATATCCATTAGCTTGAGATTGGCTTGACTGCAGGTCTTGCCAATACCGAAGTCAAGGTAAATTTTAGGTTGGAAGATTAGGGAATGAAATTCTGTCAGAAAGAGAGGGTTAAGAGAAGATTGAAAAATGGGAATGGACAAGTCCTGGAATTTTCTGAGAGAAACTATGAGAAGCGGAGGGTCCTTGTGAGACCAATAAGAGGAAGAAGAGATTAGGGCCGCTAGGGAGTGGAGAATAGGTAGAAGGGGATGAGTGTTGGTTTGGAGGGCGTTGAATGTCTGCCAGGTATTGACGGTGAAGGTGAAGGGGAGGGTCTAGGCATTCAACCTGCAAAGCATTGATCGGTGAGCATTTCATAGCACCGGTTATAAGGCGCAAGCATTTGGACTGGATCTTTTCGAGCTTGGACAGTGCAAGTTTGTTGCAAGGTTCAAGCAGGAAACCCGCATAATCAAAATGACTGCGAACCACAGCGTTGTATAAAAGCCATTGGCAAACGGGGTGGGAACCCCAACGAACCCCTGAAATGTCATGCGGGCCCCGCATGACATTCACACCCGTCTCGCCTTTCCGCTCAATGTAGTGCAGGTGATGGACACCTGACAGTTTGGAGTCGAGGATGACACCCAAGAATTTGACGTGATCGTCAAGGGGAATGGTTTCAGCACCTACAAAAGCTGGATGGGGGGGATGGAACGTTTGCGAGAGAAGATAACGGCTTTACATTTAGGGATCGAAAGGGAGAGGTTGTGGTCAAGAAGCCACTGGTTTAAATAGAACAACGCGGAATTAATACGGGTTGAAGCTTGTGTAAGGGAAGGAGAAGAAAGATAAAGGACAATGCCATCTGCATACTGGAGGATTTTACAAAAGGAGGAAACAGTAAGGTCTAGGTCGTGGGTATACAGATTATAGGGGATAGGACTTAGCACTGAGCCCTGTGGAAGACCTTTCCATACGAGTCGAGGGGGTAGAAGGATGCCCTGGTGACGAATGGATATCGAACGGCACATCAAAAGGTTGCATATGATGTTGACCAGTCTCTTGGGGATACTCAGCTGGTGCATTTTCTGCCTGAGTAGCGGAAGCTGGACGTTTTCATAGGCTGACGAAATGTCAAGAAACACACCGATAAGTTGTTCATTTTTGGAGAAAGCAACCCGTATTTCAGAGGCAAAGATACTTAGGCTATCCAAAGTACCTTTGCCTTTTCTGAAACCGAACTGTGAATTGGAAAGTATGCTTCTGTTCTCCAATATCCATTCGAGACGATTCTTGACCAGGTTTTCCAGGATTTTGGCTAGGACTGAGGAAAGGGCTATAGGTCTATAGGAAGATGGGTCCTTTGGATTTTTGCCTGGTTTGAGGATTGGGATGACAATTTGTGATTTCCAGGAAGTTGGGATTTCGCCTGACAGAAAGAAGGAATTTAGTAAGTTAAGGAAGAAGGACTTGCTGGAGTTCGAGGACTTGCAGATAAAGGAGTATGGGATACCGTCTATACCAGGAGAGGAGTCACGAAGGTGATCAAGAGCACAGGTGAGTTCGGCAAAGGAGAAAGGGGCGTTCATGGGATCTGGTGAGTGAGAAGGTAAGGGCGGCGTAGGAGTGGGTGAGCATTCTAATTCAGGAACGTAGGGAGGGGCGAGATTGCATTGGAAGTCATGGATAAAGGAGTCAGGGTCGTTTGATGTTATGTTAGGATCCTGGAGACTATTACGGAAAGTCTTAATCTTTTTCCACACGAGGGAGAGCGGGGAGCGAGGATTTAAGGATTCACAAAAATTCCGCCAACCTTGGGACTTCTTTGTGGATAGGACTCTTGATGTGGAGGCTGCGGTTTTTTGTAGGCAAGGAAGTCGGTCATGTTAAGGGATGAAGTAAACTTGTTCTCCGCCGCCCTGTGGGACCGAACGCTAGCTGAGCATTCAGAGTGCCACCAAGGCGGAGAAGAAACCAGTCTGCGGGAAGGGGATTTGATGGGGATAGAGGAATCAGCGGCAGATAATAGGGCAGAGGTAAAACGGTCGTACAGGACTAGGTAATTGGAAGGATCCACGGGGGGCAGTATACTGAGCTCAGTATCCAGCACTGTGGCAAATTGATCCCAGTTTGCGAGTGGAAGACGGTATTTGAGGAGAGGTTGGAAGTTGAGAGTCATTGGGGGGGAGTAGATGATTGTACAAAGGAGACTAGGATTGGGAGCTGGTCACTACCAAAAGAATTTGGCCGTCGGTCCTATGTCCTGTTGTCATGAAGACCTTTGACAATCGTTACAGGGCGTCAGTACCTTCAAAAACTGACACTAGTCTAAACCATGGAATGTCGCTATCCCTTCGGTTTGCAGAGGTCAGACAGGCAGTCGCTCTGTGGAAAAGCTAATATTCAGCCAAATCCGGTTAGACTAGTAAGTGGACCCCAGATTGAAACTGGGATAACGCTAAGAGGATGATGATGCCTTATCATAAAACAAAACGCATTGTCGTCGCCTAGCAACGAAATGACAATTGACAAATAATAATTAGAAACTTTTAAGCGTACAACAACGTGAAATGATAAAGGGTTTTCTTTTTTCGTATTATTTTTTTCTTGATTTCATACGAGGCTTGATTTCAGCGAGGAATCTGGGTCTACAGTTCTATGTATGTATACCTACCGAACGAATGACGATAAATAGTTACTTTTGTCTTACCTTTTACCTACCTATCTTCAGGTTGTTAACATTAGTGCATAAGTATAACGCCTAACTTTTTGAGAATTCACAAACATTAAAATTACAACTCTCTCAGATTCTCAAACAACAGTTCAGCAGATTATATTCAAAGTTAGTCTTACAAAGGCTGATCTGATTTGTGATAGCAGAATATAAAGCTAAAGTAAATCAAATGTTTAATTGTAGTGAATTCTTTGTTAGACAATACAGTTCAGTTTTGAACTATTCATAATGTCCCAGACAAAACGGTTCACGTGAAACGAACAGCTACAGCGAGAAGTTTTAGAAAAACATGCCGAGACGGGTGGAGTAAAATTTCTTACTAATTTGTCTTCACAAATTGCGTTATAGTGGCTACAAAAACCGACTCCGTTCCGAACCATTGCGTGAAGTAAATTTGATTGCGGATCTTGGTTTAGCAAAGATAATAGCTAAAATAGCTAGTCGGATTCTGACGATGAAGACATAAAATGTTGTTTACTAAATAGAACATAAATGACAACCTTGATGTCAACCAGCTCCTGGTGACATTCGGCCATTGCTAACGTGACTCAAAGGGTTGTTAAAGCAGCAAGAATCTCAATTCATAGAATGAAGATAAGAATACATTGATAGAAAGAAGAAGAAACGAGTTTCAACCCTACTTTTACGACAACTTGACGAAAATTGTATCGATATCCGGTTTTAAATAATCAAGATGCCAAGTATTCTCTAATACGCCAGTTAAAAAAAACTGTTATCAAATTGTTCCGTGAGATGAATTGCTTAGTAACAAAAAAAAAATAAGCCCTAGCACTCTTACCAGTAGCGCTTTTCTACACCAGATTAATGTGGACTCTGGTGTAGGAAATTTTTACTTATATTCCTTGTAATACCTTTACATTATATACCTACACACACTAAAAAAATACCTACTATTACTAATATTATTGAGTAGTGAAGAAAAGTAATCTTATAACGGCTGTTACCTAGAGAATATTTTTAAGTCAGTGTATTGGGTACTTTATGTTTCTTTGGTTTTTTTTTCTAAATCGAAAAAGAGTATTCACTAACAAAACACTATTCTCCAAGTGCCTAGAAACAAAACTAACAGAGCCGTCAATAAACTACACCGAACAGTCCCTTGCGAACATAACCTACGTTTAATCTTCCAAATGTCTACCATTTTGTTTGATATGGAAAATTGTCTGCTTCTTACACAAACTTTCTGAGACAATATCATCTTGTCTGTCATCACATCTCCAAAAGAATGCGATCATTTTTGTAGCAGAAATGAATGCAAAAGTAGCGGAATCTCAATAGAAACAATGCTTTCCCTCAAAACACGAATAATCATTATATATTGTCGAATTAGGATAGATGTCATAAGTGTCATATTAAAGTGAAATTTGATTGGCCATGAAGAATGGACTTAGTTATCTTTTACCAATGAATACAGATTTACATAATAGAAGCGCATTTCTTAAGAATTTCGTGTGCCGATTCCAAGTGATGAATTGGCGGTTGTATCAGTTCTCTTGCTCTCGTAATTAAGTTACACAGGAGGAACGTTCGTCTCTTTTGCACTCATAGAGACAGCTGTCACAGATTCACAGCGTGACTGCCACGCCGCCAAGCGGTAATTTGGGTCACAGAAAGTTTGTCTACAGAGCGCCCATAAGAAATGCGCCTCTATTTATCTATGCTCTATGCTTTTACTGTATGCCAGACTGAAAAAGCCCTACGATGAATGTCAAAAAGCCATATTTGACACTGAAAATCCTTGGAGAAATAGGACGTATGCATGTTCAATAAAATTATTCGTCTTAAAGAGAAATGGCAATCGCGAGAGATTTCAAAGTAATTCATAGAATGTTTTAATTTCAGACAGTAGACAATAATCTGAGGTTATGATCATTATGTTTACAGGCCCACATCCATCAGTCTAAATTTCGAGCCAACATGTTTTAGTAGCCAGACAGATTAAAATATTTAGGGCCAGTTTCTTCACTGTCTGATAAGGTCCTGATAAAGTTATAGGTTGTTGATTATAAACTTGACAAGTAAATAATCAACGGATAACTCATACGAATTCCAATTCTGAATTGACCGGGTCTAGAACGAGTTTGCACTCGATCTTCACGGTGGACGATAGCCTAGTCGACGGGAACAATTTCCATACATTTTCTAAAATGCGCCCTCTAGCGGACTCTATCAATCGCTACTCTCCGTTAGGGGCGCTTTTAGAAAATGTATGGAAATTGTTCCCGTCGACTAGGCTATCGTTCACCGTGAAGATCGAGTGCAAACTCGTACTAGACCCTCAAGGATTCCTATTCAGAGGCGGTGAAACTGGGCCGTACTCCTCCTAAACTCTACCAACACAAAATGTAGACAAGGGTAAGAATTAAACGTCACAGTTTTTAATACAATTTTTTCAGAAAGATGCAGTTGAAAGTGTTGAAACCTTTCGGATTTCAATTTCAAAATATTAAGAAGGAATCTCCCCGACCCACAGTCCACCTACCTCGGCCTGTGCCAAAGAGTATATAAATCATCATCATCATCGGCCCAGTCTATAATTTGTCCCACTGCTGGGCACGGGCCTTTTCTCACTATGAGAAGGGTAAGGCCATAGTCCACCTTGCTGGCCAAGTGCGGGTTGGCAGACTTCACATGTCTTTCGAGAACATTATGGAGAACTCTCAGACATGCAAGTTTCCTCACGATGTTTTCCTTCAACGTTTAGCATGCGATAATTAACAATTTAATATGCTCAAAACCTCGAAAAGTCATTGGTGCACGCCGTGGACTTGAACCCGATTAATAATTCGCTGCTTATCTTATATATAAATACTTCGGTCTTATTAGCCGACGCTTTGAACGATAAATCGCAACAATCAGTAGCGGCTTTAGGGGGGGGGGGCGACCAGGGCGGTCGCCCGGGGCGCCAGGATCCAGGGGCGCCACAGGCGTCCGGGCCTAGTCAAGTGCGGGGTTAAAGGGTAGGTTACACCTACACTAAATGTGTCCGTTTATAAGATTTTTAAAGATGCCTAGGGGGTTGTAGTAAAATGCTATGAAATATTAGATATACTATGAATCGCAGGGCATACCCTGCCCATTGCGATTCTTTCACTCACTTTACCATAGTAAAGTGAGTGAAAGAATCGCAATGGGCGCTAGGTTGATCATCGGAAATAAAAGAATTAAGTAAAGAATTTATCTCCCTGACAAACAGGTATCTTTTTAATCAAATCTAAAGTTATAGACGTTTTTTTCATGTAAGTAGATAAAATGTTTTAACTGATTATGTTATACTATTGGTCGGCAAGGCAATAACAACACCATATTCCCTTCCGTTGGTGAATGTATGAGGCGACTAACGAATTGTCAGCGGAAAAGGTGCAGCAGCGTTCCTTTGTGCAGGTAACTTAACATCTTACTGTGGTTGCCAATCTGCATAATATCCAACGTGGTGATTATGGGCAAAACCTACCATGATAAGTAGCCAAAAAATACGGTGCCTAGTCCATAGCCATATTATGCCTGCGTGAGCAGGTCGCTGCCGTGAGGCAGTGGCCTTGGTCATGGTAGTGCAAGGGATGCTAAGAATCCCCAGGCTATAGATAGCTGCCAACATCGATTGAACCTAGCTACAGACAAGGAACTCAGTTGACGGCTGGAAAAGAGTGGAAAGTCACGATAACCCTTGTATCGGGCGGGCTGCCTATTTTACTTCAGGCATGTAAGCTAACGACCCTATGGTGACGTGGTTATCTCGACAAAAAACAACTGTGACAACAGGACTGAGATCTGCAACGTCTGGACCCAGGTAGCGTACCTTGCACTGAATTAGGATTATCGCGTGGAGAATCATGTTTGGGACCGCATAAAGCGCATAATTATGGGAACATAAGAAACCATAGGAGGCAAATGAGTTCAAGCAGAAGATGATCTGAGGGTCTAGTACGAGTTTTACATTTCCTAAATGCGCCCCCTAGCGGTCTCTATCGATCGCTACTCTCCGTTAGAGGCGCTTTTACAAAATGTATGGAAATTGTTCCCGTTGACTAGTCTATCGTCCACCGTGACGATCGAGTGCAAAACTCATACTAGACCCTCTGCATGAAGATGAACTTGGACGATGGATGTAGATCTGAAAGCGCCCCGACAGTGACACAAATAAGGAGATTTATGTACGAACGTAACACCCTTGAGTAACACTAGATGAGCCCGCGGTTACACCCGCGTTCATCACGTAGCATCACGCTGATGTTATATAGCCGTATAACATGCTGATATACATAAAAGTAATTATTCCAATCACACCATTGCAGTTACTCCTGAGATTAGCGCGTTCAACCATGTGACGGATAGACACCTAGATGAGGACTTAAGCGCATAATCGGTACTGTACATCGACTAGGAATAAGGCACATTAGAAAAATATGATTTGTTGGGAAATCTAAACTTTCAAATGATCTTCTGGAACTAATGTGACAGGAAACACCAGAGGCAGCCCTGTTAAACCATTATTCACCGTGTAGAGATCTGGAGCTCGGCGAAACTGAGAGAGAGAACTCATAGGAGGCGATTGTGCAAAATCCGTGGTCAAAAGTCTTTGCGGAAGTACAGGGAAAGACTCATCTGACAAAGATGACTACCTCGAGTAGTGATACCATAGATGCTTGCTGTTTAATACTTCTGCGAATATCTGTATGCTGCGCATGCACCGACGCCTCCACCACTAGCTAACCGGAGCCCTACTTACTAGCTATTTAATAGTTGAAGATTTCCCAGATATAGATGTCGAGTAAATCAGTGCTCCTCTCAGGCAGCTTAGTAAAGGCTCCGGGGGAAGACGGTTGGCTCTTGTGGACTATGAGAAGCCTTTGATTCCATCGAAACTTTATTTTTATAAAGCCTCACGCCTGTATACCGGAGGGGTTAGGGAGAGGTGTAGTATTGAACCCCCATTTCGCCAGGTTATGTATTTTAAGCCCCACATAAGAAGGGGCGAGCCTATTGCCGTTACGCTGGATCATGAAGCGTTTCACAACTTTCACAGAATTTTATTTTTATTTTTTTTATTTTTTTTAAAAGACAACTCCCGCACTAGGAAGAAATTCCTGTGTCGCGGGGGACTTTACAAACATACAACCAACGGACACAATGAACACCCAGACTCGAGACAACAATTTGTAGATCACACAAAGTGTTGTCTCGTGTGGGAATCGAACCCACGACACGCGGCGCAGTACCAAGCGGCGAGGCGACCGCTTAAACCACTACGCCAACCGTGCAGTCAAATACTACAATAAACATCTACCTACTAATTTTCAAATGTCAATAAATTGGTTGAGACATATTGACGGACAGACAGACATGACGAATTCATAAGGGTTCCGTTTTATGCCATTTTGGCCACGGAACCCTAAATAGGGGGGCGCCAAATTAATGGCTCGCCCGGGGCGGCTGGATGGCTAAGGCCGGCCCTGGCAACAATATACCAAATGAGCAGGTTAACAGCTGTATCCAGGCCCTAAGGCCTATGTGCATTTAAATGCCGACTTAAAGAATATCACCATCTCAGCGTAGAGACTTCTAATGCTGGTCGCTCCCAAGGCTCTCCATACAGATCATATTTGAGCCGCTCATTCAACCACTTGCCGCGGAAAGAATATTCCTGACTTCGTTTCGTTCTTATGCCCGATGCCATGAACTTCATCGAAGCCATTGGCAGATGCAGTGGCGTCCCAGGACGATGATTATGTAGTGATTCCCTAAAACCAACCAAAATAAAGACCTCCCAATCTAAAATCCAGCCATTTCCTACTAGGTATTAAAATATCAACAGAATCAAGAGAAAACCACCGATATACAAACTGTTAGGTCAATTTCAGGACAGCTCGCATTACACTGGTAGTAGATGCCTGCATTACCAAAACATTGAACCTTTAACTCAAGCTAAACATTTAAGTAAGTATTTGATACATTGTACCAAAGTAATTAACAGAAACTATAACATTCTGGAGCTTGATGGCCGTTGTCGATGGACCGGTAATAGCGCCATCTGACGGCGCTCGTAAACACTAAGACAACTCTGTGATGAACTGCTGACTAATGTAGTCTAGTGCCTGTGTACCGTGTGTTGCATGATTTACAGCTCTTTTATGACGTCCACTACAACGATTGTAGTTTCTAATTAATTAAATACCTACCCATTTACTACAAAGATATTATGTCATCTGCGAATTACCAACTCTGAGTAGTATTTTTACTTATCTTAAAATAACGACTATGAACCCAGCTAGGCTCCACCCGCGCTGCATATTTTGCACCCTTATTGTAGGAATGTCCAAAAATCCACTCTTAGTGCTAGTCTAGAGTCCTCATGGAACACTCATGTAAATTTTCAGCTCCTTACGTTTTTGTTGTTTAGTTTCAGTTGTGCGTTGTCTATCAGTCAATCAGTAAAGCAAGAATTTTATATACTTACTAGCTGCTGCCCGCGACGTCGTCTGCGTGAACGCTATACAGCACCTAACTATTAAATAAATACCTACGATTATACCTTTTAAAAAATACGCGGCGGCGATCTGGCGAAGTGTGGGTGTGTAATACACCTCTGCCTACCCCTTCGGGGATAAAAGGCGTGAAGATAAGAGAAGATATACCTTTTAAAATAACATTCATTTACCCGTTTCTTCTTTTTATTTCATACCTGCAGAAAGTGTAGTAACAGAGGGAGACTGTCTTTTGTAAAATTGACCTTCAAAAAGTGCTGATTTTCAGCCTGCTTTGAATAAATGACTTTATGGCGATTCTGCTGAATTAAGTCATAAGTTGTGACTGAAGCAGATGGAGAAAATAAGGAATACATAACAGGGTAAAATACATACTTATAGGACTTCTCGATATACAACATTAGTGGTTTTGCTCTTGTAAAGAGAGTCAGGACTGGTGACGCAGGAGCAAGCGACATACAGGACACCCGCTGCCCTCAATGTCTGCCTCTGCGACTTATTGATGGTCATCGCGAAGCAAACACTCACGGGGAACTGTATGCGCTTGAATTATGAGGTATGGGAGGAATGCGTGGTATAAATACTGCCTCGCTGACGCCACAACCCGTAAGAATTTCCTAAATGGTGTGTCTGTGGAGCGAGATGACGATAGGTTCCGAAGAAGCATAATCGGGACACCGACCTTCAGCTTGATGCTATGCGCTGGAAGTTCACTTGCTGACTGGGAGTTCAGAAATTCCACAGGATAATGTGTGGCGTTTTCTTGCTCGACGACAGTGTTTATAGAGGTGTAGACTACTTCATTCCTCTCAATTTCCGAGAGAATGCATTCGGTAATTGCTACAGCCTGATCATTTTTGGGCGTCAAAGTAGGCCACTCACACACTCACGAATTCTGCTATTACGGTATACAGCTGTATACCTAATTCTAAGCTGGATACAACTCTACTGAGAGACTCTGGAAGCACCACCTGTCCACCTCTCTCCTCTGGTAGAGTGTCTTCGCCAAGACTTAGAAAGACATCTTAGAATTTTTGAGCACGTGCATTGACGCCAAGCTGAGCTCTCATATTAATGGTCGAGCGCAGCATACGAACTCGTGACCACAACAAAGATAATTTCAACGAAGCACTCACCTTCTCCGTGTGGTGACGGATTAAGAATACGGAATGTCACCACCCCATATCATCCCATGGGTGTCGTAAGAGAGAAGGAAAACTTGATACAAACCCTATACCAACCCGTTTGGCCAGCGTGGTATAGTAGGCCAATTCCTCCTTTCAAAGGAGAGGCCTAGTCCAGCAGTGGACTGTTAAAGGCTGATGATGATGATGACTCACCTCGTCAGCCCTCGAACCCCGTGTCACCACGGGAAGCGTTTGTCGGGAATCGTCACTGAACAGAACTTTGACCACCCATTAAATGCTCGTCCCTGCGGATGTCCTGCAGGGTTCTGTCCATGGCCTGAACTGCCTTCCTATTGGCCATCGTACTCTCATCCCATACGATCAGAGAGCAATCCTTGAGCACGTGTCCCTTATCACTGTTACGTGACACACCACAAACGGGTGTTACGGCGCTCTCTAAATCGATGGGAAATTTCAACATGGTATGTGCTGTCTTGCCACCCAGAAGCAGTGTGGCAGCGATTGCCGGCGACGCTACAGCAATGACAATTTGGCCTTGCCTCCTGACCTCTGCAAGTATGCCAGTAGTAACAAATGTTTTTCCTGTTCCACCAGGAGCATCCAAGAAAAACATTTTAGCTTGGCTTTGCCCAACGCTTTCAAGGACGGTGTCGTAAGATTCGTAAGGTGTCATTTCAAATTGTCTCAGCGTTATACTCCCAATTTTCACGGGCTTGATGCGGTGATGATTGGGAAGCTGGTAACAAATATTTGACCAGTGGATTGCCGCTGATAGAAATGACCACGTCTTGAAGTGAACTGAGACAGGTGTTCAGCACGCGGTCATCAGTTACTTCGACTTAATCTCTAGTAACACGCCTCAAAGCTCGTAGAAAATCTTCAGACAGATGATGGCGATACTTCTCCCAGAAAGCTACCGCGCTCGCGACTCCACAAAACACCAAGATGACGTCAAACAGATGAAACTTCCCGGAAAACCTTCCACAGCACCTGCTTGTCAACGTCGGTTAAATACACCCTTTTGCTTGTCGTACGTGTAATATGAAGGCATCTCGTCATACGTAAGGGACCTCCCAAACTAATCGATTTTACAGAGCCTGAAAAATGCCAAGAGAGTTGTTTGACGCGGATTTTCCAAGAGCTCAGCAACGCTGTCGGGATCAAAATATATGCGCTGGCCGTTCTCTAGGTGGTCGTGTAAATGCATTACGGTAGGATGCTTCTCATGTATCTAGAGAACACCAGTATCCGCCAAACCGCTTCAGACGTAACAATAAATAAATGGCTGTGTGTGAGTCAAAATAATCTAGCTAGTTCCACATTTCACTAATATTTATATACAGTTAATCCAAACAAAGGTACGTGCTATATGTATATCCCGGAAGACAATTTAAAGCAAGTTTACATGCGAACTGAAAATATATTAATTAAGAAGCAATAATTACACCAATGTGACCAAAATGTTTATTTTGTACTAACTCTATTACTATTTATTCTGACAGAAATGATGTAAACAATCAATTGTGGCGATGGTGTAGTTAATTAATTAAATAACTTCAACTAAAAGCCTTGCTCATCTCTGAAACGAATTAAAAATACAATTTTTAAGAAGAATATGTACAACTCCATCTATGACTTTTGAAAACAACTATTAACGTCGCCAACATGTTCAAATTTAAATTATTTATATCCAAAAAGGGCTTACACATGTAATTCGACTTGATATTTTTGAACTCTCTTAGATGGCGCTGCATTAAAATTGTCTTGATTCTATATATTCAATTAATTATGTTTATCAGTCTAAGTTACTTATATTGCGTGATTTTTATAGTGTGAAGCTAGCTTATAGCATAGTTAACATAATAACAACATTCAAATATGCATTGTTACATTACACGTTGTTACAGAATGCGTTGAAGAAATAAAGGTTCTCTGCTCGTTCCCTGTAGGTCATAGCGTGATAATATGTAGTCTATGTGGTGACCCGACTTTTTAGTAATATTTTTGCCAAATTTGAAGTAAATCCATGCAGTACTTTTTTACTTTAGCCCGGATATAAGGACAAACAGATAAACAGATAAACAGACAAACAGACAAACAGACAAACAGACAAAAATTCTAAAAACTATATTGTTGGCCTCGGTATCGATAGTAGATCACACCCCAATTATTCTTTTAAAAAAATATTCAATGTACAGTTTTGACTTTCCTACCATTTTATTATATGTAATAGATATATTGAAAAGTTAGAAATTTAGCTCAAGCCTTAGCCATATTATTAAAATTATTATATAAAGACAAATGCAACATTTCAGGGCACTTGTCTCTTCCCCCCCGTGGGATCTCCACCTTGTCGTGGTGGGTGGGCTCAGTAACCGCGGATTGGTCACCCGCGGTGAAGCTAAGAGGGTTCCAGGAGGGGACGCTCCGCGTAGGCTTGACGGAGGCCTGCGCAGGACGCGTCCAAAGGGGCGGGTGCGAGGGACGGTTCTTCTGTCCCTCGCAGTCGGGTGCGGTCGCGGGAGGAGAGGCGTGTCGGTGTGTCGTTGCCGCGCGCCCTATCTCCCGCGACCAAATGGGGGCGCACCATCGTTGCGTCGCGGTGGGGCCGCAGAGGAAGAGGAGATGCGGTGTTGCGTTGCCGTCCTCCCTATCCTCTGCGGCCGCTGAGTGTTTTGGCGGCGGAGCCCAACACCTTCATCCGCCGCCAAGGGGGTTTTGTTCGGGGCCCGCCTGACCATCTGGCGGGCCAATACCCGTCGGGGGGTAGCGAGGAATGCTTCAGCGATACCCGACCCTCCGACAAACGGGTACGTGAGGAACACGGTTGGTTTTTAGTTAGTAAGAGTCTGACAGTCCCCTTCGTCCTTCCCCCAGGGCGAAGGGACTCCATGAGGATTTTCCAACCCGACACCAAAAAAAAAAAAGGGCACTTGTCTCTTAAATCGCTTAAAAGGGATGTCGATTTGAAATAAATGACGACCTTCTTTAGTTTTTTAGGGTTCCGTACCTCGAAAGGAAAAACGGAACCCTTATAGGATCACTTTGTTGTCCGTCCGTCTGTCTGTCAAGACCCTTTTTCTCAGAAATGCGTGGAGGTATCAAACTGAAATTTATACAAAATACTCGAATCTACGGTTCCACAGAGCTGTAAAAAAATCAAACTTCTAATCCAACGCAATCAAAAGATACAGCCGTATATCCTGCAAATTGCAGCATATTTTCAAACTCGCATTGGAATCAAAACCTAAAGGGTACTTCCCGTGAACTCAGAATCTTGAAATTTGTACAAAGTAACGTCTTATATCACTTATAAAGGAAAAATTGCGAAAACCGTAAATTTTTTGTTACAGCATATAAAAGAATATTTTTTATAAATTTAAAGTTATTACCCCTTTCTCTTGAACGCGTGGAGGTATTAAATTGAAATTCATATGAAATACTCAAGTATATAACACCGTTAGGCTGCAACAAAATCAAACTTCTATGTCAACGCAATCAAACGAAAGAGCAATATAAGCATATTTTCAAACTCGTGCCTACTCGCAAGTGAATCAAAACCTACAGGGTACTTCCCGTGAACTCAGAATCTTAAAATTTGGTACGAAGTAACGTCTTATATCACATATGAAGGAAAAATTACGAAAACCGTAAATTTTTAGTTACAGCATCATCATCAGCCTTTAACAGTCCACTGCTGGACTAGGCCTCTCCTTTGAAAGGAGGAATTGGCCTACTATACCACGCTGGCCAGACGGGTTGGTATAGGGTTTGTATCAAGTTTTCCTTCTCTTACAGTGTTGTTTTCTGCATAATATGCTCCCTCTGTCGGCTCTTACGACACCCATGGGATGATATGGGGTGGTGACATTCCGTATTCTTAATCCGTCACCACACGGACAAGACAGTTACAGCATATAAAAAATATATTTATAATAAATTTAAAGTTAGTACCCTTTACTCTTAAACCGTTAGGCTGCAACAAAATCAAGCTTCTATGTCAACGCAATCAAAAGAAAGAGCAATATAAGCATATTTTCAAACTCGCGCCTACTTGCAAGTGAATCAAAATCTACAGGGTACTTTCCGTGAGCTCAGAATCTTGAAATTTGGTACGAAGCAACGCCTTATAGCACATATAAAGGAAAAATTGCGAAAACTATTAATTTTTTGTTACATCATATAAGAAAAATATTTTTAGTAAATTTAAAGTTACTACCCCTTTCCCTTGAACGCGTGGAGGTATTAAATTGAAATTCATATCAAATACTCAAGTATATAACACCGTTAGGCTGCAACAAAATCAAACTTCTATGTCAACGCAATCAAAAGAAAGAGCAATATAAGTATATTTTCAAACTCGCGAATACTCGCAAGGGAATCAAAACCTACAGGGTACTTCCCGTGAACTCAAAATCTTGAAATTTGGTACGAAGCAACGTCTTATAGCCCAGATAAAGGATGCGGAAGGCTGAGGACCGTGAACGTGCGTTGGAAGAGGCCTATGTCCAGCAGTGGACTGCGACAGGCTGATTGAGATTGAGATTTCAAATAATTACATAGTCTTCAAACCTTTTTGCTAATTATTCTGTACTTTATAAGTATTTTTGTAACAGATTTCTAATAGTCACTAAAATGTTTGTAAATCAATAATTTTGATAAAAATCTTACCATCATTCATTAGCAGACTTTTGCAAGGCTGCTGCAAGGCTGGTATAGGTATTTAAGTTATATTATAAAATAAGCTATATATGTTAATATAAAATAAAGAATGACTGATTACAAACGACAAAGACCCCTTTTTCTTTAATTTATGCTCCTCCAGCTTTCCATACTGTAATGTTATGGATTTCATTTGGCAATAAAAATACCATAACTATGACTGGTGAACTTTTACTTATATACCTACAGGTTTGTACGGAACCCTCGGTGCGCGAGTCCGACTCGCACTTGACCGGTTTTTTATTAAAGTCTAGTGCTTATTATGTGTGGTGTTATATTAGTGCTTATTTTATAATAAGGCTTTTGGTGTCCTTTATTACATTTTATGAAATATGAATAAGACTTAGAAACAAATAAAAATGTCAAAAGGCAAATCTTTTCTCCTCTAGAATACAAATAAACATTGCAAAAAAATGTTGTACCTAGATTAAAAAACATACCTATACACACAGCGACAACTCAAACTATACAGTTGCTGTACAATTTTGATACTTATTATTTACATTATAAGAAAAATCCCTTCGGATCTCCAGCTCCTGAGGAAATGAGAGCCGGAGTATGTGGTGTTTCCACCAAAAACCACCTCGACTGCCGACCATAGGCACCCTACGGGAAGAAGACTGGGTACAGGAGCAGTCCAGTCTTCCTCCCATGGCGTCAAGTTTAACATATATAATATTTATTTATTTAACACTTTATTGTACACTAAGTTGGACATTAAAAATGGATCACTTTATAAACATAGTACAATGGGCGGCCTTATCGCTAACAGCGACTTCTACCAGGCAACCTTTGGATGGATATTATTGGTAGGAAAGAAATGGTAGTTGTCAGTGTACCATTAAATTACGATTAAACCTTAAATATATACATATATATATACACATACATAAATTTAATACATAGGTACTTATAATATAATTTTGTTGGATATAAATTATTAATTAGATATTATATTACGTACGTAATTCGTAATTATACCATGATTAAGTCTTCTGATCTCCATTACGCTGAAACAAGAGTTCTTATAAAAATTATTTTATCGTATAGTCAAAGAGAACATTATTTATTAACAGTATTAGTGTAATCTTAATAGGATTATGAATATGAATGTTTTCTTGTGATTCCCATTAAGCTGGAGACATCTTTAATACCTAAGGTCATTCTGATTTTCTGTGCTGACTACTAATAAGCTCACGTTTAAGTACTTACATTGAGAAAGTATTATAACATATTTTAATAAATTAAGAAAAACATCCGTCTAACAAAATATCTATAAACTTCTAATACCTAGTTCAAAATTAATAAAGTACACCACGAAACACATCAAGCAAGGCACTTGACCTTATTCCCTCCTCCCTCTTTCTCTTTTGTTAAACTTGACGCCATGGGAGGAAGACTGGACTGCTCCTGTACGCAGTCTTCTTCCCGTAGGGTGCCTATGGTCGGCAAGTCGAGGTGGTTTTTGGTGGAAACACCACATACTCCGGCTCTCATTTCCTCAGGAGCTGGAGATCCGAAGGGATTTTTCTTATAATGTAAATAATAAGTATCAAAATTGTACAGCAACTGTATAGTTTGAGTTATCGCTGTGTGTATAGGTATGTTTTTTAATCTAGGTACAACATTTTTTTGCAATGTTTATTTGTATTCTAGAGGAGAAAAGATTTGCCTTTTGACATTTTTATTTGTTTCTAAGTCTTATTCATATTTCATAAAATGTAATAAAGGACACCAAAAGCCTTATTATAAAATAAGCACTAATATAACACCACACATAATAAGCACTAGACTTTAATAAAAAACCGGTCAAGTGCGAGTCGGACTCGCGCACCGAGGGTTCCGTACAAACCTGTAGGTATATAAGTAAAAGTTCACCAGTCATAGTTATGGTATTTTTATTGCCAAATGAAATCCATAACATTACAGTATGGAAAGCTGGAGGAGCATAAATTAAAGAAAAAGGGGTCTTTGTCGTTTGTAATCAGTCATTCTTTATTTTATATTAACATATATAGCTTATTTTATAATATAACTTAAATACCTATACCAGCCTTGCAGCAGCCTTGCAAAAGTCTGCTAATGAATGATGGTAAGATTTTTATCAAAATTATTGATTTACAAACATTTTAGTGACTATTAGAAATCTGTTACAAAAATACTTATAAAGTACAGAATAATTAGCAAAAAAGTTTGAGGACTATGTAATTATTTGAAATCTCAATCTCAATCAGCCTATCGCAGTCCACTGCTGGACATAGGCCTCTTCCAACGCACGTTCACGGTCCTCAGCCTTCCGCATCCTTTATCTGGGCTATAAGACGTTGCTTCGTTCCAAATTTCAAGATTTTGAGTTCACGGGAAGTACCCTGTAGGTTTTGATTCCCTTGCGAGTATTCGCGAGTTTGAAAATATACTTATATTGCTCTTTCTTTTGATTGCGTTGACATAGAAGTTTAATTTTTTTGCAGCCTAACGGTGTTATATACTTGAGTATTTGATATGAATTTCAATTTAATACCTCCACGCGTTCAAGGGCAAGGGGTAGTAACTTTAAATTTATTAAAAATATTTTTCTTATATGATGTAACAAAAAATTAATAGTTTTCGCAATTTTTCCTTTATATGTGCTATAAGGCGTTGCTTCGTACCAAATTTCAAGATTCTGAGCTCACGGAAAGTACCCTGTAGATTATGATTCACTTGCAAGTAGGCGCGAGTTTGAAAATATGCTTATATTGCTCTTTCTTTTGATTGCGTTGACATAGAAGCTTGATTTTGTTGCAGCCTAACGGTGTTATATACTTGAGTATTTGTGAATTTCAATTTAATACTTCCACGCGTTCAAGAGTAAAGGGTACTAACTTTAAATTTATTAAAAATATTTTTTATATGCTGTTACTAAAAATTTACGGTTTTCGTAATTTTTCCTTCATATGTGATATAAGACGTTACTTCGTACCAAATTTTAAGATTCTGAGTTCACGGGAAGTACCCTGTAGGTTTTGATTCACTTGCGAGTAGGCACGAGTTTGAAAATATGCTTATATTGCTCTTTCGTTTGATTGCGTTGACATAGAAGTTTGATTTTGTTGCAGCCTAACGGTGTTATATACTTGAGTATTTCATATGAATTTCAATTTAATACCTCCACGCGTTCAAGAGAAAGGGGTAATAACTTTAAATTTATAAAAAATATTCTTTTATATGCTGTAACAAAAAATTTACGGTTTTCGCAATTTTTCCTTTATAAGTGATATAAGACGTTACTTTGTACAAATTTCAAGATTCTGAGTTCACGGGAAGTACCCTTTAGGTTTTGATTCCAATGCGAGTTTGAAAATATGCTGCAATTTGCAGGATATACGGCTGTATCTTTTGATTGCGTTGGATTAGAAGTTTGATTTTTTTACAGCTCTGTGGAACCGTAGATTCGAGTATTTTGTATAAATTTCAGTTTGATACCTCCACGCATTTCTGAGAAAAAGGGTCTTGACAGACAGACGGACGGACAACAAAGTGATCCTATAAGGGTTCCGTTTTTCCTTTCGAGGTACGGAACCCTAAAAAACTAAAGAAGGTCGTCATTTATTTCAAATCGACATCCCTTTTAAGCGATTTAAGAGACAAGTGCCCTTTTTTTTTTTTTGGTGTCGGGTTGGAAAATCCTCATGGAGTCCCTTCGCCCTGGGGGAAGGACGAAGGGGACTGTCAGACTCTTACTAACTAAAAACCAACCGTGTTCCTCACGTACCCGTTTGTCGGAGGGTCGGGTATCGCTGAAGCATTCCTCGCTACCCCCCGACGGGTATTGGCCCGCCAGATGGTCAGGCGGGCCCCGAACAAAACCCCCTTGGCGGCGGACGAAGGTGTTGGGCTCCGCCGCCAAAACACTCAGCGGCCGCAGAGGATAGGGAGGACGGCAACGCAACACCGCATCTCCTCTTCCTCTGCGGCCCCACCGCGACGCAACGATGGTGCGCCCCCATTTGGTCGCGGGAGATAGGGCGCGCGGCAACGACACACCGACACGCCTCTCCTCCCGCGACCGCACCCGACTGCGAGGGACAGAAGAACCGTCCCTCGCACCCGCCCCTTTGGACGCGTCCTGCGCAGGCCTCCGTCAAGCCCACGCGGAGCGTCCCCTCCTGGAACCCTCTTAGCTTCACCGCGGGTGACCAATCCGCGGTTACTGAGCCCACCCACCACGACAAGGTAGAGATCCCACGGGGGGGAAGAGACAAGTGCCCTGAAATGTTGCATTTGTCTTTATGTAATAATTTTAATAATATGGCTAAGGCTTGAGCTAAATTTCTAACTTTTCAATATATAAGTATATAAAATTCTTGCTTTACTGATTAGGTGGGTCCACACAGAGCGAGCAGCCTCGCGAGGCATTTGCCGCGCGAGGAAACAGTCCCCGAACGAGCGAGGCCATAGAATAAAGCTGCGTTCACATTTATCTGACGTGATCTCTCGTGACGGTCTCTGTCGTAATTACTTACCGTTCACATTTGTCTGTTGCCGTCTGTCACGATCTGACACAATTTTAAATCAGTTCTGTCTTGACTCTCGTGGAGTTCACACTTTCGCAATGTTTTTGATGAATTATCCGATTCAGATTAAGTAGATATCCAATTATATCCATAAATTATTTACATAGGATTATATTATTTCGTATTCAATTAGCTCATCTATAGGTACTGTATACGAATAATATTATAAAAAGGATGTCAATTAGTTCATCGTCCATTGCGCACAATTGCAAACGCGCGTCTGACGCTTTACGACAGACAGTGGCGCGTCCACATTAGTCTGACGAGTTGTGTCGCGCGAGTTAACTGTACGGAACCCAACAATGTTAGCTTCGTCAGCACATCTCTCCCCACCAACTTATCTAGATAATCCTATTGTCATCTTAGCATTAATTTATTATAAATACCTTTGTAGATCTAACATTAGCGATTACTATTTTATATTTTAAATATACTGTTATAATTAAATAAATGTTTTTTACAATTAATCTGAGTCCAATCTCTTAATTCGCGCTGTACCGTCCCCACACCCCTCCCCCCCTCTCTGTTGCAGACCGGGACATTGTCTGTCGCGACACGACAGACGACGTCACGACAGATTACATCAGACAAATGTGAACGCGGCCTAGAGCGCGGCAGCCTCGGCACCATAGGAAAAAACAAAATTGTAGTTGTCATAAAGTTTGAATTCAGAACATGAAAATATACAGTCCGTTCACAGTTATTTTACCTCTGACAGAAATCGGTGTTTATTTTCTTTATGTTGGAATTGTACTCTGTGATGACAGGAAAGTAAAATAGGGTTACCCGTGCATAACATTTTACCCAATATTAGTGGAAATGCTTCAAAAATTCAAATGCTTGAAGCTCATGGCCGCAAAGTGGTTAGATTACCGCCATACTACTGCGAGCTAAACGCAATTGAATTTATGTGGAGTCTCATTAAAAGGCGAGTCACAAGCAAAAATTTAGGACAAGAGGCAACCAACATTGTGAATTTAGCTGAAGAAGCTTTTGCAATCTATCACTGCAGAAAACTGACAAAAACAAGGCAAACATGAGCGCCACATTGAAGACAAGCTTCGTGAAACAGATGGGTCTACGGATGCTGAAATGGACAGGTTCATAATAGAATTAAATTCTGAGTCTGATACAGAATATGACAGCAGTTACGAATCTTCATAACATTGGCAGTCCACATGGATCATTCTTATAGACTCACGCCTGTTTCCATGCAGGGGTAGGCAGAGGTGTAATACGACACCCACATCATTCTTATTCAAAATAAATATGAAAATTAAATTTACAGTTTTTGTATATGATAATTAGAACCTCACGTTGGCGTAATTATGATGCGTTTACCTTTATATATTAAATAGACAATATTTTTATTATAACTACTTATCTTCATAGGAAATTAGTTATTTCGTAAGAAAATAAATGTACATGCATATGCATGTACATTACGTAGTACGGCTATATAGCCATGCCAATATCAAGAGGTTTTGTTACAAACATTACTTCCAAATATTTAATACGATCGCTTAGGCAATAAAAAAATAAGAACATTTTAGCAATAATGTATATTTAAAATGGGAGTATTATATACCAAATATAGCAACACAACGCCCAGGTTGGCCAATCTAACAGCTAGAGGTAAAATTACTGTGAACGGACTATAGTTGAAAACTATTATGTATTGCGCATGTATCAAATTGTCGACTTGTGAATTAGAGTGAAATAGTACATTTGCCATCTATCGGTCTACGTATCAATGTGAGATTGTTGGTCTCTCCTCTCTCTTATTTTTTAATTTTGTTTATAAATATAGTACTTGGAAATGGTCATACTGCAATAGGGTTGTGTCATGTGTTTTTACTAGCCGGCTGCATGACTGACGCCAATTGCTGTACCTACTTTGGATACTAGACAATGGTAATAATGGGCCATAATATACATATTTACTTATACTTACTTTTTTTGTAAATATATACATAGAAACACCCAGACCAAGAAAAAACATTCATGTTCATGCACACAAATGTTTGACATGAGCGGGAATCGAACCCGCGACCTTCGGCGTTGTAGTCGCTTACACTCCCACTTTGCCAACCGGTCGTCGATTATTGTTATACCTAAAGGATGGAATAGGTAGACATGGAAAAAAATATAGAATGAATTATAGGAAATGAATATCTGTAGGCAAGGATACTGTAACCGAAGCACAGACTGAAGCATTATTATTCGTACAATAAATAGCGTCAAAGATGAGACTGTTATGATGAATGTATCCTCCGTCATTCAGTGACCAGTGGATAGGGTATGCGACTGCTGAGCGGAGGTCTCGGGTTCGATTTCCGGGTCGGGCAAAAGTGTTACTGGGTTTTCCCGAATTCTCAGAAGCAGCATGGAGTCTGCTGATGTGCCCGTTAACGGCAATAGGCTCGTCCCGTATTACGTGGGACCTAAACATTTCATGGTGAAATGTGGATGTAATAATATTATAACTCTGCCTATCTTTACGCGGATACAGACGTGAGTCTATTAAAAAAATGTCCAACATACAAACACACTTGCGAATTTATATTATTAGTAAGGATTATTATGTTCGAGCGAGGCACGAAACAGCGTACAGACCGCGACAAAATAAAAAACCAAACTCGATGGCTCGGCCGCTCGGTCGCTCGCCCGCGGCGGCACACGCGCTTGCCTCGGCCGCGGCACGTCCACACAGAGCGCGCAGCCTCGCGCGCCAATTCCTCGCGAGGCTGCGCGCTCTGTGTGGACGTGTCTAATTCGGTAGCTCGGGCGCACGCTAAGCTCGGCCGCGGCGGCACATGCGTTTTCCTCGACCGAGCCACGTCCACACAGACCGAGCAGCCTCGCGAAGCATTTTCCTCGCGAGGCTGCTCGGTCTGTGTGGACCCGCCTATTGACTGATAGACAACGCACAACTGAAACTAAACAACAAAAACGTAAGGAGCTGAAAATTTACATGAGTGTTCCATGAGGACTCTAGACTAGCACTAAGAGTGGATTTTTGGACATTCCTACAATAAGGGTGCAAAATATGCAGCGCGGGTGGAGCCTAGCTGGGTTCATAGTCGTTATTTTAAGATAAGTAAAAATACTACTCAGAGTTGGTAATTCGCAGATGACATAATATCTTTGTAGTAAATGGGTAGGTATTTAATTAATTAGAAACTACAATCGTTGTAGTGGACGTCATAAAAGAGCTGTAAATCATGCAACACACGGTACACAGGCACTAGACTACATTAGTCAGCAGTTCATCACAGAGTTGTCTTAGTGTTTACGAGCGCCGTCAGATGGCGCTATTACCGGTCCGTCGACAACGGCCATCAAGCTCCAGAATGTTATAGTTTCTGTTAATTACTTTGGTACAATGTATCAAATACTTACTTAAATGTTTAGCTTGAGTTAAAGGTTCAATGTTTTGGTAATGCAGGCATCTACTACCAGTGTAATGCGAGCTGTCCTGAAATTGACCTAACAGTTTGTATATCGGTGGTTTTCTCTTGATTCTGTTGATATTTTAATACCTAGTAGGAAATGGCTGGATTTTAGATTGGGAGGTCTTTATTTTGGTTGGTTTTAGGGAATCACTACATAATCATCGTCCTGGGACGCCACTGCATCTGCCAATGGCTTCGATGAGGTCCATGGCATCGGGCATAAGAACGAAACGAAGTCAGGAATATTCTTTCCGCGGCAAGTGGTTGAATGAGCGGCTCAAATATGATCTGTATGGAGAGCCTTGGGAGCGACCAGCATTAGAAGTCTCTACGCTGAGATGGTGATATTCTTTCAGTCGGCATTTAAACGCACATAGGCCTTAGGGCCTGGATACAGCTGTTAACCTGCTCATTTGGTATATTGTTGCCAGGGCCGGCCTTAGCCATCTAGCCGCCCCGGGCGAGCCATTAATTTGGCACCCCCCTATTTAGGGTTCCGTGGCCAAAATGACATAAAACGGAACCCTTATGAATTCGTCATGTCTGTCTGTCCGTCAATATGTCTCAACCAATTTATTGACATTTGAAAATTAGTAGGTAGATGTATTCTGTGAAAGTTGTGAAACGCTTCATGATCCAGCGTAACGGCAATAGGCTCGCCCCTTCTTACGTGGGGCTTAAAATACATAACCTGGCGAAATGGGGGTTCAATACTACACCTCTCCCTAACCCCTCCGGTATACAGGCGTGAGGCTTTATAAAAATAAAGTTTCGATGGAATCAAAGGCTTCTCATAGTCCACAAGAGCCAACCGTCTTCCCCCGGAGCCTTTACTAAGCTGCCTGAGAGGCGCACTGATTTACTCGACATCTATATCTGGGAAATCTTCAACTATAAGGGCGATGTTTGGTCTTCGAGTGACTGACAGCTGTAGATCATATTTTATCAAACACAAAATTCTAACACTTCCGTCTTTGTATATTTTTGAAGTAGCTTTATTTGTTAAAGCAAATCCTCATTTGTTTCCCAGTTTATCTGATGTTATCATACGTAATAGGCGCAAAAATAATTTATGTATTCGAAAAGCTAATACCGCCCTCTTATGGAATAGCATGTTTTGTCTAGCTCCAAAGATTTATAACAAGATACTGGAGGCATACAAAGAATTAAATTTAAAACTTTTCAAGAAAAAGCTTAATATGTTTTTATGTGAAAGATGCTATTATTCGATTACCGATTTTCTAAATGACACGTCTCAAAATGTTTTAATTGATTTTATTACTTTTAATTATTTTTTACTTTTTTATCCATGAAATTTTGTACGCCGATAGTATTGGCAAGACACAGCGTTGCACTGTACTTTTATTTGTAAGATCTTTTTATTACCTGTGTTTAACAAAATAAATATAATTTGAATTTGAATTTGAATAGAAGTTTGATTCCGTTACAGCTTAAAGGAATTATATATTTGAGTATTTGATATGAATTTCAATTTAATACCTTTACGCGTTCATGAGAAAATGGTAATAACTTTAAAATAACTCAAAATATTTTTATGATATGATGTAACTAAAAATTTACGGTTTTCGCAATTTTCCCTTTAACTGTGCTATAAGACATTGCTTCGTACCAAATTTGAAGATTCTGAGTTTACGGGAAGTACCCTGTAGGTTTTGATTCTCTTGCGAGTTTCGAAAATGCGGAAATATGCGGCTGTATCTTTTGATTACATTGGTTTAGAAGTGTGATATTTTCACAGCTTCATGGGACAGTAGACTTGACTATTTGATATAAATTTCAGATCGATACGTTCAGGAGTTTCTGAGAAAATGCGTCTTGACAGACGGACGGACAACAAAGTGATCCTATAAGGGTTCCGTTTTTTCATTTCGAGATACGGCACCCTAAAAAAAGCTTTTATTCTGTGGCCATTGCCAAAGATTAGCCATAACATAAAAGAAGCCCTGCTAAAAAAAGTTACGCAGTAATAAAACTCAGTGTCGGTTGATGTATTTCCGACTAGGTATGAGTGGCATCCCAAATTGCCATCCACGCCGCAGTTTTTATTAAATTCACCAGAATTAAGTTCTTCCGACACTGTGTATGTAATATGCTTATAGATTTTTTAAGGCGCTGTTATACCTCAGAAGCCGTGAAACACCTAATTTTTCGTCGCGCATCTAGCCATAACGGTACATATTACAAACTAGCAAAAAATAGAGCTTAAAGTCAAAAGTCTGACCAAAAGACTTTTGAAAGAATTTTTCATGTATGTAAAATAGAATCACGGTAAAAAAATCACAAAATCGAGGCAGAAAATAATCTTTCGTCTCACTGTTTGCAATATTTTGATCGTAAGCTGTCATATTTTATTTGATAATATCGTAGGAAATCTAATGAACTAAAGAATTACCCTATTTATTTTCATATTATACGTGTATATTTTGTAAAATGAAATAAAATCTGCTAAACGTCTATGATTTTGACGCTCGGTAGATCCCATCAATATCAAACGCTTCAGCAATTTAAACCTTATTAGCATAAGCGGTGTACTGAGTGTCAGTTGCTAGTTTGCGCCCCGCCCAGACCTCATCATTCGGCTATGAGCCCTGTGAGAGGTAGGTCATGTCGCTTGCGTCTCCGCTGCACGAAATTTGCATAAACCTGTTTGTTATTATAATACGCCGATTTGAGTTCGTAATTTCATGTTTTATGTTATAGACTGAATACTTTGAATCAAATAGGCTTTTCATGTAACTATGGGCACATATAATTAGGACCTAAGTTTATACTCTTGTTGCGTTTAATGTGTTATTGTTTCTGTGCTTATAAATATATAATTAGAAGAATAAAATATGGACAATTAGATAAATGAAGTTCTACGAAGGATTTGTACAAGAAAGCGTCGTAATAAAGTAGAAATTCATCCATGGCCAAGTGATTATGAAATATGTAACATTTTTACACAAATTATTTTCATAAGAGTCTTTTATGACTAACTATGTTATAGATTATCGATTATGCATAATATAATTATAAAAATTATTCTCACAATACATAGCTGCCACAGTGTTTAATTTTTGAAAGAGTAATAACATAAAATCTAATCATTTTATATACCTATATTGCAATTTCATTAGCTTGTCAGAGCGCCTGGAGCGCTAAGATGCCGCCACGGCGAACAATAAACAGCGCTAATATGGCGCTCCGCAATCCGCACACAAGCGGTAACGAATGTTGTATTATTGTGTTGTGAACATAAACCTATTTAGGTACATCGGGTAAAACTTTGATTATTCATAAACTATTAGGTATGTCTCAGTACATCTAATATCTTTTTAATTTCTAAAATCAATCATTTATAAGTAAGAAGGTGACTTCTCTGTTTGCTATACCACAAGATATAGTATTTTTTTAATAATAAAGTACGTTACTAATAATCTTTATTGTAATTACAGTGAAGTTAAAGATAACAGTTCTGCGACGTCTTACACACATTTGACTGCAGTCATTCCTAACACGATCTGTTCAAGAGCTAGCCACGAAATGCCAAACAATTTTTTTAACAAATTTGACTCAAATTCCGTAGTGATAAGCAAAAATTACCAGAGGGATAGCAGTGTCTGGTTCGAATTGCGTAAAAATATGTTGACAGATTCAAATTTTGGTATAGTGGTAAAAAGAAGAGATAACAGCAGTAAAGCCAACTTAGTGAAAAATATTTTGTACAAATAAAATATTTGCAATGTAAAATCAGTTGCGCATGGAATCTAAAATGAACAACTGGCTTTGCAACAACTGGCGAAGCAAGAAAATGTAACAATCGAGCCTTGTGGATTATCCGTTTATTGGTGCCACGCTAGATGGATTAATAGGTCCAAACACGATTGTGGAAATTTAATGTTCTATAGTTGCCTATAAAAATGGCCTGGAGAATAGTATAAGAGCAAATAAAATACAAATATAGAAACATGATAAAAAAGTGAACTGACTAGTCTAAACAAATATTTTAATTGTTGTTACCAAATTCAGGGGCAACGCCACGTTACACGCAAACAAAAGTGTTTATTTGGTGTGTGGAGTGGCGTAAGTACACCACTAAAAATTGAAATTATAGAAAGAGATGATGTTTTCTGGGAGAAGAAAAGCTTTTGGCGTTTTATATGAATTGGCAGTTGCCTGAAACTGTTGATTCTCGTCAAGCTCAAGGGATGGCATTGCGAGATCACGGAGAGGAAAATGTTTCATCAGTGCTTGAAATTTCTACAATACCAAGCCGTAAAAGGAAAGTAAATGAAACTGTGCCTCGTGAACAACAGCAAATAATAAGTATTGAAACCTTATCACCTCACACACTGCCTTTAACATTCGATGAGAATAAAGAAAACCTGCCGGGTTGTAGCAGACAGCTAACTTTTGATGAGCTGTAAACTTTGTATTTCGTTAATAAATGATAAAGGTCACAGCTCATTAGAGCCACCCGGCACCCACTCTGCACGGCGTCCACGAGTGGTCCTCGGGTGGACGTCGCACGGTCAACCAGCGGACCGCGCGCCGTCAACGAGTGAACGCCGCGCGGTTAACGCGCCGACGAGCAGTCAACGCGCGGCAAGCATGCGAGTAGTGAGTTGTCACCGAGCCGTCCGCGCGTGACCTTAAATGAATATAAATAAATACCTTTTAATATTTATTTTCTTTGAAACAACACATATTTGAAGCGAAAGAATTTTTTTATATTTTTCCATACAAACTTGTATGAGGAGAGCTAACGAAAAAGCAGTAGGTAACTCAAATTCTAATTCTATAATTTTCTAAGCGACATAGCAGTATCTCATGAATAAGGTATATCCACATATATTTTTGATGTTTCATATATTTTGAAAAATAATAATGGGTTAGGTTTCGAAACGAGTCGCCTGTATTTGAGGGTATTGGTAGTGTAGGGGGCTTAAGGGAGTTCGTTTTAATCCCCTAAAAGTAATTTTGGCTGCCGGAGTTGCGTCTAAATATTTTTAAACAATTTCCAAAATTTCATAAATACTTCGGCAATTATGCAAAACGGAACGTAGTTTTTATACCTTAGTACAGTTTTACAAATGTCATTATTAGGTTTTATATGAAAAACGTGAAACGAAACGCAAAACTGCCATCTTGGAATGATCATATTGACAGCTAATGTCAAATTTGTACGTTATTGCTTTCGAGTGCCTAGGGTTAGGTGCGACTGTAATAAGTAACTAAATAGGTTATGTTAGGTTCTCTTTTGACCCTTAATCCGAAAATAGGAGCCCTTCGCAGGGCTCCGTCAACCTTAGTTTATTAAACTAGTGTGATGAATGTGGAAGGTGGCAGTGCCATACACACCGATGTTTGGAGATTTTTTTTTTTCAGAGGAAACCAAGTATTTCCGGCAAGTGAAAATGGTGAGGGAGGTTTCAAGACCTCACCTCCTCCCTCTCCAATCACTCACAACCCCTAAAAACGGCGACGTATTTTGAAACCTTTACCATAATAATTATACCTATAATAACAATAAACATCCATAAATAAATAAAAGAAATCAACTTTTACTAAACTTCAATTATCTCGTAACTCGCTTTAGTTGAGATACGGCTTTTGCGCTTAGTAGAGCAGTATTGTGTTTTTTAGGGTACCTGAGCCAAAAATGGTAAAAAGAGAACCCCTATAGATTCGCAATGTCTGTCTGTCTGTCCGCCCGTATGTCACAGCCAATTTATTGCAAAACAGATTTGAAAACTGGCAGGAATGGAATTAGATGTAGGTATTCTATGAACTGCTTCACTATTTTTATACAAAAACAAAACAAACATAATAATGGCCTCTCCATACATGGAACTGACTTAATTATTTTTATCATCTTACGGCACGTAGGTATTTACCTACTTTCGTCAACTAATAATACCTATAACGTCTAATGTAAACCAGTTTTGCTCATGGCTGCACTGAGAACAAAAATTGCGCGATGCCTATATTGTACAAACAGATTGATAGATGTAATATAAATTTTAATATTAGTATCTCAATTCAATATGCTAAAACGTTTTGCTTGCCATTTTGAAATACTGGAATACGGATGTCGCCAGAATACGGCCGCACGCGACGAGAATGAAGGGGGGCGCCCCGCAGTAGACGGAGCTAAGCTCCCTTCACCTCCCCTGCTTCACCCCCTCATTTACCAAAATAGTCGCTTAGGACAGCGCCTTCAATGTAAAGCTAGGAAGAAGCAACCTCGAACTAGTGCACCAAGCAGCCACCATTATTTTGGTACACAAAGATAGATAGATAGATTATTCTTTATTGTACACCTTACAAAAATTACATTATAAAACAAAACAGAACACAAACTGTCGTGTTGTACACAATGGTCGGTATTCAATCTTCAATTGCCTTAGTTCTAAAGCCCATCCCTAAACATAAAAATAAATTCTAAATAAAGAAAAGCATATGCCAACTTTAAAATTAAATTTATACACAAGCAATGCTAAATCTTTGGTTATTTATCTATTTTATATTTAAACAAATATAAAATGGGCAAAGAACCTCACTTCATGCATGCCAATAAACTAAGTGCAGGCTAAATAAATATTTGACCGGATTTCCCAACCATAACCCGAGTATTGCCAAGTACCCTTCAAAACACCTCGAAGCCAAAGTCCTTTGAACGTTGTAAACATTAGAATATGTTGGCTAAACTTAAATTAGCTTCGGAGCCGTGAATTAAATTGTAAGGAAAAATAAGACGAAGCTTTTTACGCGCTTTTTCCTCTACGCAGTCTTGCCTCTTGGGGTGAAATTAGACCATGACATAGTTTTGGTACCCACCCATCGATTTATAGATTTATTTGATGTTCGGTTTGCATGTTAGGGAAATATAAATAGGTGGAAGCATTTTAAGAATTTATAACAGGATATTTTGTCAAAAACAAACATTGGTTTTGGTTTGTTTTCGTTATGATTATGAGGTTATGAGGATTCTGGTAATGTGGCTCCTATTTTCATTTATAGTGAAATACAAAACATAAGACCTACTGCTACTTATATATCATCATCAAATCAGCCCAGTACAAATATTAGAAGCCGGCCCGCTTTTCACTATGACGACCGTCACCTGTTTTCACTATAAGACGCGTCACCTTTCATTAAGTGAAATTTATAATATTAGGCTCGATTCTAGAATATTAACACGACTTCAGTCGTTAAAATATTAACACTTGGTTTATTTAGGCTTCAGTAAAAGTTAAACATTGTTAAACTGATGTAAAGACTCGACAAAAGTTGTCAAGGGATTTAACTTTATAGACGTGACGATAAACTACTAACTTACTTAACTTACTTATTTCAACCTTCATTTGGGAGATTTAGAAATGGTGAATAAAAATAAATATGCTTCGAGCCCACGAAGCGTATTAATTTTTATTCGCCTTCATTTTCGTATACAATCTGGGTATGGATACATACTTAGTCACATGGTGGAGAACGGCTAATTCGTCATATATACCTAGCCTTGCCATAAATATTGTGACAAAGAAAAAAAAATTAATTGCAAATAACATTTATTACTTTTACAGTGTGTTAGTTTTATACATAAATATAAAACAATTTAAAATATAAAAAGCTTATTCCAAGTGGTCCTTTAAACGTTGAGGCCAGTTATCAATAGAAGTACGCACTCTTTCCATGGGAAAATTCTTCACTGCCAATCGTATGAATTATTTTAGGGACTCCAAATTATCATGGCGCTTAGAGCAAGCCGTACTCTCTAAAACTGACCATAAATCATAATCCAGCGGATTAAGATCAGGACTAGACGACGGCCAGTCTTCAGCTCTGTTGAAGTCCGAAACGTTCGCTTCCAACTAAGACTGGTGCCGAGGCTTGCTGGAAGGACCATACTTGGTTATTGACCATGGTGTTGTTAAAGGGCTTAACTACCTTCTCAAGAATGGTATTTTGATACACTTGTGCCGATGTTTTGATACCTTTTTCACAAAAATATGGCTCAGTCTCTCCTTCATAGCTAACACCCCACCAAACCATTACTGAAGTCGGATAATGCCCACGTTGCACTCTGTCGCCTTATTGGGAAGCTTCCTTAGAGCTTTGAGCATAAATACGGTCATTTTGTTTGTTAAAATGTTTCTCAATTGTAAAATTATTTTCATCCGTAAACAAAAGGAGAATGACCAAAACTGGGCTATTTTGTGGCACGTTTGCTTCTAAACCATTAATATCTGGAAAATGTTCTTTTATTTTATAATTTTATATTTATATTAATTTTAGGTTAAAGCAAAATGGGGATTTTTAGTTCTAAAATAAAAGTATCTGCGTTGTTCCGGCCGTGCCATCGCCATTTCATATTCAAAACTCATTTTACATATTTCGGCAAATGTTTACAGTTTCTTGCTAAGTCCTTTTAATATGGAAAAATCACATTCATAATGCAAACAGTGGGACATAACAAAAGTTCTAATAAGAAAAATAACACCAAAATCTTATGATATTTTGAAACATGTATTGTGGTGAAATATTTTCTATAAATAATATGTTTATCCTTTTTGCAACATATTACCTACGAAATAATGTTGTGTACTTATCAAAAATATGGGAACATATTTTTATTATACTGGCATCTATAATGTCTTACGTCAGTTATTTTGACATGAAAACAGTCAGATTGCATGTCACGACCTATGCTAATATCTCTTTATTGGAAAATAAGTAATTTACTGTCGTTTATATTGACATGGACAATCCTTTTTGGACCAAACAAGTTTATTTCGTGTTATCAACACTCGTGGGTTGACTCAAGTATGAGACAGTCGTTATTGGCAACATTAGTATGTCGTCTGGACGTAGAACAACTAGCCGTGGTGAGAATCACAGAGTACCTTTCTATGTGAGGATTGCGGTTATGTTAACTCTTCCTTTGCGGTACAGCGGCAACACGTCCATTCTTTGGACAAGCTATCTGATTCGGAGCTCAATATTTTGACATCATGGATAGCGCCAGTCTGTGTAAGTGTAAGTTACTTCTCTTCTCAATTCCTACAATCCTCTCGTGCTCTCCTCACCGAATATTGAAACGACTTTAATTCTTTGTTTCAGGAATTGAACGGAGTCTTATGATTAGAATGCTACACATTAATTGACGCTGTTGTAACTTCAAGGTCATACCTGCACCACATTATGGTATACGATATACAAGCTCCTTCTTCACTTTGAGATGATTTATTTGAAGAAGATTTATACATACATACATACATACATACATATACTCACGCCTTTTTCCCGTCCGGGTAGGCAGAGACAACAGAACGCCACTTGCTTCTATCCTTACAAACCTCACGCGCTTCCTCTACACTCATTACTCTTTTCATACATGCTCGCCGGTTTCAGGTACTTCGGACCTGGCCGTTTTTTAGGACGTCCCCAATTTGATCGAGGAATGTCCGACGAGGTCTGACGCGACCGACTTGCCCACACACATTTGCCATAATGCGTCATAAATCTTATTCGTCTTTCTTTCTTCACTCATTCGCTCCACGTGTCCAAACCACTTTAGCATTCCTTTCTCAATCCTAGTCACGTCATCTTCTTTCAGACCACTGCTCTCTCGTATAGTTACGTTCGGAATTCTATCGATCAGTCTCACCCCACACATACTACGCAGTGATCGCATCTCAACTGCGTTAATTCTACTTTCATGCCTTTTCTGCCATACCCAACTCTCACTTCCATACATCAACGTGGGGACAAGCACTCCATTATGAACCGCCAATCGCACCTCTTTCGGCACAGTCTGGCCGTTCATAAAGGCATACAGTGCTCCATTTACACGATTGCCCGCAGTCACTCTCCTTTCAATATCTTCTTCACATCTTCCGTCTCTTGTAAACACGCTACCCAAATGTACAAATTCTATTACTTGCTCTACTTTTTCATCTTCAATCGTAATATTACACTCAGTCAAACTTTCATCTTTTTCAAACACCATCACTTTCGTCTTTCTTGCATTAATTTTCATACCTTTAGCTTTAAAGCTCTCATTCATGCAGTCAATCATTTCTTGCAACTCATTCCCCGATGGTGCAAGGATGACTTGATCATCGGCGTACAACAGGCACTTAACACGCAATCCTACCATATCGATACCGCATTCAGTTTCTCTCATATCATTCATGCAGCTATCCATGAATAAGTTGAACAACCAGGGTGAGGCTGGACACCCTTGTCTGACACCTTTCGAGATGACGAACCAATCCGTATAGGCACCATTTATTCGGACACTTGCTCTAGAATCCCTATACAGGGATTTCAGAGCCCTTATTATACAGCTGGCCACCCCATACATGGATAACACCTTCCATAAGTCCTTTCTATTCACCCTATCATAAGCCTTTTCCAAGTCTATGAACGCGCAATACACCTTCTGGTTTTTTGCCAAACGTTTTTCGGTGACGCAGCGCAAGGAAAAGACTTGATCCGTACATCCCATTCCCTTCCGAAATCCCGCTTGCACGACCCATATCTTGTCATGCGTCGCATTTGCCACTCTGTCAATCAAAATTCTGGCATACATTTTTCCAACTACACTGAGAAGGCTGATTCCGCGATGATTTTGACATTCCTGCTGCGAACCTTTGCCGTTATATATTGGGACAAGCACTGCCTTCGTCCAGTCATCTGGAACTTGGCCCTGTTTCCAGCATAGATTAAAAAGGCGATGAAGCAGGTTAACTATGAGTCCGTCGCCAGCCTTCAACATTTCAGTCGTCACTCTATCACACCCAGCAGACTGCCTGACCTCATACCTTTTAACGCTTTCATAACTTCATCCATTCCAATTTCATCACTAGGGCTCACAAACATATCTGTCATCTTTTCTTGTTCTATTTCACTCACATCTTTCTCAAATAAGCTCTCAAAATAATTCTTCCAGCACTCTAGTATCTTTCTTTCTTCATTCATGACTTCACCTCTTTCGTTCCTAATCACTTTCATCGATGTATTCATATTTTTACCCCGCGCTTCCTTCACGAGTTTCCAAAAGAGTTTTATATTCTCTCGGAAACTTGCGCCAAATTGTTCCTCATATTTCTCCTTTTTCTCATTCTTCTTTCTCTCTATACATGCTTTTACTTTAGCTCTCACACATCTATATTTCATCTTTATTTCTTTGACATTATCTTCATTCATACCACCGCTGACTCTATTCTTTGCTTCTATTGCTAGAATATCCAGCCATGCTTTTTTCTTTTCATCAACCATTCTTCTAGTTTCATCATCCCACCAGTCAGCTTTCTCGCAATTCTTCCTTTTTTCTTTTACTCATACCGCATACATCTTCAGCACATTTCACAATATTGGTTTTAAAAACCGACCATACTTCACTCACACTTTCCTCATTTACAAAACTCCAGCTTTTATCCATCCGTTCGCCCAATTGCTTTTTGTACATCTCTTTCACACGCTTTTCTTTCAATCTTTCCACTTTTATACGTTCTAATTCTGTAGTTGAACCTTTATCTCTGTGCCGCCAGCGTTTGAAAAGGCCACTAATTCTACTTATTACCAGATAGTGGTCCGTGCCGACATCAGATCCGCGATAAGCTCTGGTGTCCACTATTTTCATTCTCATTCTTTCATCGACTATCACAAAGTCTATCATGCTCCTTAACACAACATTTCCTTCCTTCTTTTGCCACGTGTACATATGTACCATTTTATGCTGAAACAATGTATTCATCACTGACAGACCCATCTCGACACATAAATCTAATAAGTACACGCCGTTGTCATTTACACACTTATCTCCAAACGTCCCAAGTACATTTTCATATCCATCACGCTTCACTCCAACCCTTGCATTAAAATCTCCAAGCATGACAATACGTTCATTCCACTTACGCAATAACATAACTGCTCTCATTTGTTCCCAAAATTCCTCTCTTACCGCCTTACTATAGGAAGAGTCCGGAGCGTATACACCTATCAAAAATATAGGTGTCAGGCCTACTTTCATCCGGACCCAGATAAGTCGCGGACTTACGCACTCATACTCTCGCATGCATTCTGCCATTCGCTCTGAAAGAATTATACCGACGCCTTTACTGCCATGTTCTTCATCGGTAACTCCCGACCATATCTCGGTGAACGGGCCGCGCGTCAGCATATCTTTCCTTGCGCTTTGTCTCATTCACACAGAAAACATCTAGTTTTCTTTCATTCATTAGTTCGTAAACATCATCCAGCTTTTCATTCATTCCTCCTCTAACATTCAACGTTGCAAATCGGCATTCCGCTGCCCACTTTCCGCCCCGACGTGAACAATTTCGCCACAGGTTTTGTTGGTTTTGGCGTGACGTATGGCGAATATCGTCGCCGCCTCTAGCTGCAAGTTTGCTCCCCCCAGAATACGAGGAGCAGGCTCGTCCTGCAGATACAGGACGAGGGGGGAATTCTCCGGCTCCGCCGGTACCCCCCTGGGGTACGCTTACAGTAATTTTACCTACAGCCATGAACACGTCGGTTATTTGCTGGACTGTATGTTTACTTTGGTATTTGACAGTCGGTCCCTAACGGCGGGACAGACTGCCGGGTTTATCTCAAGTTTTCCTTCTCTACGTTTCAAGGACGTCAATGTTCATTGTAAATAATTTCGATGATAATACGTACGTCGAAATACCTTAGTCGCCTTTTACGACACCTCGGTAAGAGTGAGGGAGGGCTATTCTATTCCACCGGACACCACACGGCTAATTTATAATTTCAAATAAAATGAAGAATAACATAAAAACAGTGTTTCATTTACCTATTAAGCATAAAACAGTGTAGTTTTAATGCCAACTTTGTAATAAGGTCCAATGGAATGAGCTTATCTTTTGCGAACTAGCCTCACTGAAATTCTCATTAATTGTACCATATGGTATTGAGAATTCTCAGTAAGAAATATATCAGACTGAAAAAACCGCAAACTAATATACATAATGTACCTATGTACAAGTGTTTGTTTCGTAGCTCCACTTCTTTTTACAACTATTTTCTATATATAATATAATACTTATAATATAATACAATAATACTTTTAATATAATATAATACTTATAATATAATATTATCATATAATACATACATAGAGGCTTCTAATAAATGACGGTAATATGATTAAATCATATCATCATCGTCCTAGCGTTATGTCGGTTGCATCCAAGACTTCAACACCTAGGAGCCCTGGGTTCGCTTACTAGTCTAACCAGATATGACAGAATATTAGCTTTTCCATCGTCTGACCGCCATAACCCAAAGGGTTAGGGCTAATGTATGGTTTAGACCAGTAAGTATCGGTTTATTGGAGGGTACTGACTCCCCGTAACGACGTGCGATGGTGAAAGATCTTCATGACAACTGGGACCTACGGCTTACCATAAGTACCTACTCTTCGAAGCACGGGCGATAATTAATAAATTTACTACTATTAATATGATTAAATCATGTAACTATCACAATACTTAACCTCAAAATATTTAAAATCTTTGATGTCCGATAGCTAAGAACTGCCGCCGAATATCGTATTAATTTTTTCCTAATTTAATTAAGAGTATATTTACTATATTTTACTGGTCAAATCATCGAGAAGCAAACTTAGCCCATCTTCCAAACAAATTTGGCTGTGACCTCCCTTTGCGTACTGCTTCAGTAGTTGTTACGATGTTACCACCCTATTCTTTTTTAAATTATCAGTTAAAAAATTACCAGTGCGTCTCTTATAGGCTGCAAGTCCTAAGTCATCTTTTAAAATACTCGAGATGGTTCTAGGTGCTATCTTCATCTCCCGAGATAAAATCTTTTGCTTTCGGACAGGATTTCTTCGAATTCTTTCCCTTACTGCTTTGATCATCAGAGGAGGTCTCATTGTACCTATTAGTGTGGGTACACAAACATTTGGCTAATACCAAGTGTATGGAGAGTTTTAAAAATTGCTTTTGCCTCCATACCTACTTTGTGTAATGCGATCACAGCGATTCGGTTCTCTTTATCACCCCAGTCCATTTTAATATCGCAAAATATTGTACAATGTATTGGCGCCAAAACGAGAAAACACAATAAACAATCGTATAAAAATGACAGATCCCTAATTCAAATGTAATATATTTTTTTATTGTAACAGTATTTATGGCCAGACTAAGTATATGAATTAATAAATAATTTCATGACATAATACAACAAATAATTTACAATTTTGAATTTTTTTTCCTAATTCCCAATCAGTCTAGGGACCTACATCGCTTGAACGCCCAAAGAGTTCATAGATTTTAATGCGTCCTATAATGATACCAACCACAGCCTGCTTTAAACAAAAATCACTCGAAGCTCACATTACAACAACGTTCCATGCTATATAACATTACCTATTTTACCCTCAGTGCAAGTTATGATAATGCACTTCTTGTATTTCACGGGGTCTGTTAAATATGCCCCCGGTATTAGTACACTGTAAGAATCATCCACTTTTACAGCGGTTAACCCGGCCTCTTTGGAAACCTTTTTCTGTTAACTTTTTGGCTGGCCACTTGACCCGTTGTTAGAATAAAATCTTCTACGTTTAAAATATAAAAAGCTTGGTATGGCCGTTTTTTAGAACGTCCCCAATTTGATCGAGGACTGTTCGACGAGATCTGCCGCGACCGAATTGCCCACACACATTTGCCTAGTCTTCTTCGTCATAAATCTTATTCGTCATTCTTTCTTCACTCATTCGCTCCACGTGTCCAAACCACTTTAGCATTCCTTTCTCAATCCTAGTCACGACATCTTCTTTCAGACCACTGCTCTCTCGTATAGTTACGTTCGGAATTCTATCGATCAGTCTCACCCCACACATACTACGCAGTGATCGCATCTCAACTGCGTTAATTCTACTTTCATGCCTTTTCTGCCATACCCAACTCTCACTTCCATACATCAACGTGGGGACAAGCACTCCATTATGAACCGCCAATCGCGCCTCTTTCGGCACAGTCTGGCCGTTCATAAAGGCATACAGTGCTCCATTTACACGATTGCCCGCAGTCACTCTCCTTTCAATATCTTCTTCACATCTTCCGTCTCCTGTAAACACGCTACCCAAATATACAAATTCTTTTACTTGCTCTACTTTTTCATCTTCAATCGTAATATTACACTCAGTCAAACTTTCATCTTTTTCAAACATCATCACTTTCGTCTTTCTTGCATTAATTTTCATACCTTTAACTTTAAAGCTCTCATTCATGCAGTCAATCATTTCTTGCAACTCATTCGCCGATGGTGCAAGGATGACTTGATCATCGGCGTACAACAGGCACTTAACACGCAATCCTACCATATCGATACCGCATTCAGTTTCTCTCATATCATTCATGCAGCTATCCATGAATAAGTTGAACAACCAGGGTGAGGCAAGGATCGAAAGGTGTCAGACAAGGGTGTCCAACCCTTGTCTGACACCTTTCGAGATGACGAACCAATCCGTATAGGCACCATTTATTCGGACACTTGCTCTAGAATCCCTATACAGGGATTTCAGAGCCCTTATTATACAGCTGGCCACCCCATACATGGATAACACCTTCCATAAGTCCTTTCTATTCACCCTATCATAAGCCTTTTCCAAGTCTATGAACGCGCAATACACCTTCTGGTTTTTTGCCAGACATTTTTCGGTGACGCAGCGCAAGGAAAAGACTTGATCCGTACATCCCATTCCCTTCCGAAATCCCGCTTGCACGACCCATATCTTGTCATGCGTCGCATTTGCCACTCTGTCAATCAAAATTCTGGCATACATTTTTCCAACTACACTGAGAAGGCTGATTCCGCGATAATTTTGACATTCCTGCTGCGAACCTTTGCCTTTACATATTGGGACAAGCACTGCCTTCGTCCAGTCATCTGGAACTTGGCCCTGTTTCCAGCATAGATTAAAAAGGCGATGCAGCAGGTTAACTATGAGTCCGTCGCCAGCCTTCAACATTTCAGTCGTCACTCTATCACACCCAGCAGACTTGCCTGACCTCATACCTTTTAACGCTTTCATAACTTCATCCATTCCAATTTCATCACTAGGGCTCACAAACATATCTGTCATCTCTTCTTGTTCTATTTCACTCACATCTTTCTCAAATAAGCTCTCAAAATAATTCTTCCAGCACTCTAGTATCTTTCTTTCTTCATTCATGACTTCACCTCTTTCGTTCCTAATCGCTTTCATCGATGTATTCATATTTTTACCCCGCGCTTCCTTCACGAGTTTCCAAAAGAGTTTTATATTCTCTCGGAAACTTGCGCCAAATTGTTCCTCATATTTCTCCTTTTTCTCATTCTTCTTTCTCTCTATTCATGCTTTTACTTTAGCTTTCACACATCTATATTTCATCTTCATTTCTTTGACATTATCTTCATTCATACCACCGCTCACTCTATTCTTTGCTTCTATTGCTAGAATATCCAACCATGCTTATTTCTTTTCATCAACCATTCTTCTAGTTTCATCATCCCACCAGTCAGCTTTCTCGCTATTCTTCCTTTTTTCTTTTTCTCATACCGCATACATCTTCAGCACATTTCACAATATTGGTTTTAAAAACCGACCATACTTCACTCACACTTTCCTCATTTACAAGACTCCAGCTTTTATCCATCCGTTCGCCCAATTGCTTTTTGTACATCTCTTTCACACGCTTTTCTTTCAATCTTTCCACTTTTATACGTTCTAATTCTGTAGTTGAACCTTTATCTCTGTGCCGCCAGCGTTTGAAAAGGCCACTAATTCTACTCATTACCAGATAGTGGTCCGTGCCGACATCAGATCCGCGATAAGCTCTGGTGTCCACTATTTTCATTCTCATTCTTTCATCGACTATCACAAAGTCTATCATGCTCCTTAACACAACATTTCCTTCCTTCTTTTGCCACGTGTACATATGTACCATTTTATGCTGAAACCATGTATTCATCACTGACAGACCCATCTCGACACATAAATCTAATAAGTTCACGCCGTTGTCATTTACACTCTTATCTCCAAACGTCCCAAGTACATTTTCATATCCATCACGCTTCACTCCAACCCTTGCATTAAAATCTCCAAGCATGACAATACGTTCATTCCACTTACGCAATAACATAACTTCTCTCATTTGTTCCCAAAATTCCTCTCTTACCGCCTTACTATAGGAAGAGTCCGGAGCGTATACACCTATCAAAAATATAGGTGTCAGGCCTACTTTCATCCGGACCCAGATAAGTCGCGGACTTACGCACTCATACTCTCGCATGCATTCTGCCATTCGCTCTGAAAGAATTATACCGACGCCTTTACTGCCATGTTCTTCATCGGTAACTCCCGACCATATCTCGGTGAACGGGCCGCGCGTCAGCATATCTTTCCTTGCGCTTTGTCTCATTCACACAGAAAACATCTAGTTTTCTTTCATTCATTAGTTCGTAAACATCATCCAGCTTTTCATTCATTCCTCCTCTAACATTCAACGTTGCAAATCGGCATTCCGCTGCCCACTTTCCACCCCGACGTGAACAATTTCGCCACAGGTTTTGTTGGTTTTGGTGTGACGTATGGCGAATATCGTCGCCGCCTCTAGCTGCAAGTTTGCTCCCCCCAGAATACGAGGAGCAGCCTCGTCCTGCAGATACAGGACGAGGGGGGAATTCTCCGGCTCCGCCGGTACCCCCCTGGGGTACACTTACAGTAATTTTACCTACAGCCATGAACACGTCGGTTATTTGTTGGACTGTATGTTTACTTTGGTATTTGACAGTCGGTCCCTAACGGCGGGACAGACTGCCGGGTTTATCTCAAGTTTTCCTTCTCTACGTTTCAAGGACGTCAATGTTTATTGTAAATAATTTCGATGATAATACGTACGTCGAAATACCTTAGTCGCCTTTTACGACACCTCGGTAAGAGTGAGGGAGGGCTATTCTATTCCGCCGGACACCACACGACTAATTTATAATTTCAAATAAAATGAAGAATAACATAAAAACTGTGTTTCATTTACCTATTAAGCATAAAACAGTGTAGTTTTAATGCCAACTTTGTAATAAGGTCCAATGGAATGAGCTTATCTTTTGCGAACTAGCCTCACTGAAATTCTCAATAATTGTACTATATGGTATTGAGAATTCTCAGTAAGAAATATATCAGACTGAAAAAACCGCAAACTAATATACATAATGTACCTATGTACAAGTGTTTGTTTCGTAGCTCCACTTCTTTTTACAACTATTTTCTATATATAATATAATACTTATAATATAATACAATAATACTTATAATATAATATAATACTTATAATATAATATTATAATATAATAAATACATAGAGGCTTCTAATAAATGACGGTAATATGATTAAATCATATCATCATCGTCCTAGCGTTATGTCGGTTGCATCCAAGACTTCAACACCTAGGTGCCCTGGGTTCGCTTACTAGTCTAACCAGATATGACAGAATATTAGCTTTTCCATCGTCTGACCGCCATAACCCAAAGGGTTAGGGCTAATGTATGGTTTAGACCAGTAAGTATCGGTTTATTGGAGGGTACTGACTCCCCGTAACGACGTGCGATGGTGAAAGATCTTCATGACAACTGGGACCTACGGCTTACCATAAGTACCTACTCTTCGAAGCACGGGCGATAATTAATAAATTTACTACTATTAATATGATTAAATCATGTAACTATCACAATACGTAACCTCAAAATATTTAAAATCTTTGATGTCCGATAGCTAAGAACTGCCGCCGAATATCGTATTAATTTTTTCCTAATTTAATTAAGAGTATATTTACTATATTTTACTGGTCAAATCATCGAGAAGCAAACTTAGCCCATCTTCCAAACAAATTTGGCTGTGACCTCCCTTTGCGTACTGCTTCAGTAGTTGTTACGATGTTACCACCCTATTCTTTTTTAAATTATCAGTTAAAAAATTACCAGTGCGTCTCTTATAGGCTGCAAGTCCTAAGTCATCTTTTAAAATACTCGAGATGGTTCTAGGTGCTATCTTCATCTCCCGAGATAAAATCTTTTGCTTTCGGACAGGATTTCTTCGAATTCTTTCCCTTACTGCTTTGATCATCAGAGGAGGTCTCATTGTACCTATTAGTGTGGGTACACAAACATTTGGCTAATACCAAGTGTATGGAGAGTTTTAAAAATTGCTTTTGCCTCCATACCTACTTTGTGTAATGCGATCACAGCGATTCGGTTCTCTTTATCACCCCAGTCCATTTTAATATCGCAAAATATTGTACATTGTATTGGCGCCAAAACGAGAAAACACAATAAACAATCGTATAAAAATGACAGATCCCTAATTCAAATGTAATATATTTTTTTTATTGTAACAGTATTTATGGCCAGACTAAGTATATGAATTAATAAATAATTTCATGACATAATACAACAAATAATTTACAATTTTGAATTTTTTTCCTAATTCCCAATCAGTCTAGGGACCTGCATCGCTTGAACGCCCAAAGAGTTCATAGATTTTAATGCGTCCTATAATGATACCAACCACAGCCTAGTGATTTTAAACTAAAATCACTCGAAGCTCACATTACAACAACGTTCCATGCTATATAACATTACCTATTTTACCCTCAGTGCAAGTTATAATAATGCACTTCTTGTATTTCACGGGGTCTGTTAAATATGCCCCCGGTATTAGTACACTGTAAGAATCATCCACTTTTACAGCGGTTAACCCGGCCTCTTTGGAAACCTTTTTCTGTTAACTTTTTGGCTGGCCACTTGACCCGTTGCTAGAATAAAATCTTCTACGTTTAAAATATAAAAAGCTTGGTACATTTTCATTTGCATCGCTTCAATTTCCGTAAACCTATTGTATCTGTCCAACTGACACCTTGCTCCGACATACATATATATTATAATGTAAGTGGATGCTCCTGTTTCACCATGTCTATTCTGAGAAGGCTAACTAAATGAAGGCTAACTAAAAAAAATGTTTTAACCGGGTATTATTATTATAGTCATACGACTCTAATAATATAATACCCGGGTAAAAAAAAAATTTATTTAAGTATTTTTTCTTATTAGACTCCTTGCTGGTAATTAATGACATCGTACCTATCGACTTACACCATCTATTCACTCCAAGTTTCTAAGCTTTAGCTAATTATTGAAACATTTGTGCAATTGAAACGTCTGGTGGAGTCAGCGCCACTGAATTATCCAACTAGTTAGTTATAGAGCTCGTTAATCATTGCAAACTTCGTTTTTATACGTTCACCCGGCGCGGCTGGTATATAACTTATGATTAATTACAATTTATAGTATGCCAACACATGCCTGTTTTTTGGACCTAAAAAATGCGTATAATAATATACTTCTTAGTGAATTAATATTAAACCTTGGTAAAATGGCAGTGGGCAAAATATTGTGTTCGTATCTGTGGAATATTCTGCTTGAAAGACATTTAATATGTGGTGTTTCCACCAAAAACCACCTCGACTGCCGACCAAAAGCACCCTACGGGAAGAAGACTGGGTACAGGAGCTGACCAGTCTTCCTCCCATGGCGGCAAGTTTAACCAAACCCAATCCCAGTTAAAAAGGTCAAGTGTCTTGCTTGATGTGTTTCTCGGTATACTTTATTAATTTAAATCTAGGTATTAGAAGTTGATATTTTATAAGACGAATGTTTTGTTGATTTATTAAAATATGTTAGGTATAATACTGTCTCAATGTAAGCTGCTAAAACGTGAGCTTATTAGTAATCAGCACCGAAAATCAGAATGACCTTAGGTATTAATGATGTCTTCAGCTTAATAGGAATTACAAGAAAACATTCATATTCATAATCCCATTAAGATTACACTAATTATGTTAATAAATAATGTTCTCTTTGACTATACGGTAAAATGATTTTTATAAAATCTCTTGTTTCAGCGTAATGGAGATCAGAAGACGTAATCATGGTATAATTGCGAATTACGTACGTAATATAATATCTAATTATATACATACCCAATATCATAATATATAATATATAATCATATCGCCACGGAATACCAAACCGTATTCCATGTGTTGACGGATTAAGAATACGGAATTTCACCACCCCATATCATCCCACGGGTGTCGTAAGAGCCGACAGAGGGAGCATATTATGCAGAGAACAGCACTGGACGAGAATGAAAACTTGATACGAACCCTATACCAACCCGTTTGGCCAGCGTGGTATAGTAGGCCAATTCCTCCTTTCAAATGAGAGGCCTAGTCTAGCAGTGGACTGTTAGAGACTGATGATGATGTCTACCAAACCGCACCAAGATTTATATCTCTATCATATTAATGCCGGTGGCCCCATTAAGTACATTTTCCTTCTTTTTTATTCCACTCCTACACCTGTTCCTTTTCCTACCCCGAAGGCCAGCAACGGCAACATACTAGTGCGGCGGTAATGCTAACCGCTGATGACCCGTCTCCTTGTTTGTCTCCTATTACATAAAAAATATACTCCAAGTTTAACTGTCTATACCTGAGTTCAGTAAAAAATAAAAACAAATAACAAGTTATGAAATGGGCTGAGAATCCAACCCCTTGAACTGATAGCAGTTGAGGCAGAACGATTTTATTGTAGAGGCAACGCACACGGAGACGTGCGATAGGTTCTTAGAAATTGTGGTGAACAGGAGACTAAAGTTTGAAAACTTCAATGAGTGCAAATAAATTGCAGTAAATTAAAATTCTATAAACAACACACTGCTTATTTGCTAATCTGATAAGAGAAATTTAATTACGCCCACTTTTTAAATATTATTATCTGGGATAGTCTGACACATGCTTGATTTACGAAAAATATATTCACATGAATACATATAATACCTAGATAAATATATACGTATAAGCATATACATATCGTTGTACTGAAATTAGTATAACAGTACGTGTATGCTTATATATATGTACTTATTTCTCTATCCAACGCTAACATTGAAATCCCAAAGCCACCCACTTAATGCCTCCTATTTATCAATTCTGGTCACGTCAACCTGATAAATTCTCCGTCCTTATTCACAGTAGTTTGGCCCTGTCTGACCCTCAAGCCTGACCTGACGAGGGTCCACCAGTCATAACGATTTGCATACAAACATATTATTGTTGGTAAAAAGTAACTCCACGGATTGTATGCGAAGGCAAAAAGGCCTATGTTTACATTGCTAGGTACATTTTTGCTTGTTTATGTAAAAAACCAAAGTTATGAATTTTCGCGTGAGTTATTAGGTAATGGTCCAGTGGATAGCGTATGCGACTGCTGATCGGAGGTCCTGGGTTCGATTCCCGGGTTGGGCAAACGTGTTACTGGGTTTTTCCGAATTCTCAGTAGCAGCACGGAGTCTGGTGATGTTCCCGGTAACGGCAATAGGCTCGCCCCCTATTACGTGGGACCTAAAAATTCATGGCGAAATGTGGGTGTAATATTACACCTCTGCCTACCCCTTCAAGGATACAGGTGTGAGTCTATAAATAAATAAATAAAATAAAACTATAAGGTAATATTGTCGTTTAGATATAATTAGAAGATAGACGACTAGAGAATAACGAAATTGGTAATCATCACGAACAGATACCTACTTACACAATTTATAAAAAGGAACAAATTATCATGCTTACAGCCTTTCGCAGTTATTTTGTGGTTCATTGCTAGAGTTAGGCATCACAAAATATTTGAGGATTCGGCCTACTATAATACCATGCTGACCGGACGAATTGGTATAGGGTTGGACGTAGAGTTTTGCGTATCTCAAGATACAAGGCAAATATTCGAAACAAATAGTACTTAATTTGTTTCTAGTATATTCTTTAGTCGCTTTTTAAAGCACCCACGGAATGGATTAGGGTTAAGAAATTAACCATTACTTATATTGAAACCGATAGTGCAGAACGCCCGATCGTAATTGTTATCGTCTTATAAAAAATATGAACTTTTCGTTAAGTTCGCCTCAAATAAAGTTTAGCATACTGTCGGACGGACTTGAATTGCCAATTTAAAAGACGTTGATAAATTAATACATCCAATTTGAGCTTACCCCAATGCAAGCGTTATTTATGGCAACTGGATAGTAAAAAGCTTTTATTCCGTGGCCATTGCCAAAGACTAGCCATAACATAAAAGAAGCCCCGCAAAAAAAAGTTGCGCAGTAATAAAACTTAGTGTCGGTTGATGTATTTCCGACTATGAGTGGCCTCACAAATTGCTATCCACGCCGCAGTTTTTATTAGATTCATCAACACAAGATGTATGTGTCAAATGAACCAATAGAATTAAGTTCTACCGATACTGTGGATGTAATAGGCTGATAGGCTTGCAGATTTTTTAAATGTAAAGCTAGGAAGAAGCAACCTCGAACTAGAGGACCGAGCAGCCACCATTCTTTTGGTACACAAACACAGTTCTGTCGTGTTGTACACAATGGTCGGTATTCAATCTTCAGTTGCCTTAGTTCTAAAGCCCATTCCTAAACATAAAAATACATTCTAAATAAAGTAAAGCATAAGCCAACTTTAAAACTATATTTATACACAAGCAATGCTCAACCTTTGGTTATTTATCTATTTTATATTTAAACAAATATAAAATGGGCGTAGAACCTCACGTCATGCATGCCAATAAACTAAGTGTAGGCTAAATAAATATTTGACCGGATTTCCCAACCATAACCCGAGTATTGCCAAGTACTCATCAAAACACCCTCGAAGCCAAAGTCCTCCGAACGTTGTAAACATTAGAATATGTTGGCTAAAGTTAAATTGCCTTCGGAGCCGTGAATTTAATTGGAAGGAAAAATAAGACGAAGTTTTTTACGCACTTTTTCCTCCACGCAGTCTTGCCTCTTGGGGTGAAATTAGACCATGACATAGTTATGGTACCCACCCATCGATTTATAGATTTATTTGACGTTCGGTTTGCATGTCAGAGAAATATAAATACGTGGAGGCATTTTAGGAATTTATTACAGGATATTTTGTCGAAAACAAACATTGGTTTTGGTTTGTTTACGTTTATAAGGTTTCTGGTAGTGTGGCTTCCCATTTAAATATTTTATGAAATAAAAACGTTAAATCCACAGCTACTTTGCCTCTCATAGCATCACCATATCTAGGCCTGAATATTACAACTATTACAAACTGCCCCGCTTTTCCCGAAGGGGTAGGCAGAGGTATAATATTACACCCATTTCGTCATGAATTTTTAGGTCCCACATAATAGGGGGCGAGCTTATTACCGTTACCGGGCACATCACCAGACTCCGTGCTGCTACTGAGAATTCGGAAAAACCCAGAAACACTTTTGCCCGACCCAGGAATCGAACCCGAGACCTCCGATCAGCAGTCGCATACGCTATCCACTGGACCACGGTGTCAGTCATGGGTTCTAATGCGGCATTTAATAAAACCAATCACAGCCTGCTTAAAAAAAAAACACTCGAAGCTCACGTTATAACAACGGTCTGCGCTTAAATAACTTGCTACATAACATTACCTATTTTACTCTCGCTGCAGGTTATGTTTCGTGAACACGAACTTTCTTCTGGTCTTCTGACTCATAGCAAAGGAGAACACTGGTGAAGCCAACTTGTTAAAATTAAGTGTTATCGCCAGATTAAGTCACTTTCACAGTTTCATGATCACTTCCTTTGCTTCGCAGTTTATCTGCAAAAAAGTGAAACTGCATACTAAGTTCACCTTAAAAGCTGAGCTTCTAAAGGTGCTGATGGATTTAAGCATTCACTCGTAATAGAAATTAGAGCATTCGCCATTTTTTTAATTTTCCCAATTGATCAAGGAGCAGAGTCATACATCGCTTCGAACATTTTCACGATCTTTCTAGCCAACGTTTTAATCAGCAGAAAGCTCGATGCAAATTTACTGTCCATTCGGTAGAATGCTCTTCGGAACGCTTGATAGAATGCTCACTCAAACACTCTCGTTTCTTTTTCCGTTATGTAACATTCGCAAGACTGCTCATGAAAGGTAAATGCTCAAGTGTATCAGCACCATTAAATTAGCAGTAAACTGCTGTGCTATTCACAGATACAATGCAAAGACGAACTGATGGTTTAAACTGCCTTTTTTTTTTTTTTTTTTTTACGAGGTGGAAAATCCCTTCGGATCTCCGACTCTTGGGGAAATAAGAGCCGGAGTATGTGGTGTTTCCACTAAAAACCACCTCGACTTCCGCCATGTACCCGTGTGTCGGAGGGTGGGGCATCACCAAAGCACTCGTCGCCACCCTCCGACGGGTATTGGCCCGCCAGATGGTCAGGCGGGCCCCGAACAAAACCCCCTTGGCGACGGATTAAGGTGTTGGACTCCGCCGCCAAAACGCTCAGCGGCCGCAGAGGATAGGGAGGACGGCAACGCAACACCGCATCTCCTCTTCCTCTGCGGCCCCACCGCGACGCATCGAATGGTGCGCCCCCATTTGGTCGCGGGAGATAGGGCGCGCGGCAACGCAACACCGACACGCCTCTCCTCCCGCGACCGCACCCGACTGCGAGGGAAAGACAGAACTGTCCCCCGCACCCGCACCGTTGGACGCATCCTGCGCAGGCCCCTCCAAGCCCACGCGGAGCGTCCCCTCCTGGATCCCTCTTAGCTTCACCGCGGGTGTCAAATCCACGGTTACTGAGCCCCCCCACCACGACAAGGTGGAGATCCCACGGAGGGGGTGGTTGGTTTAAACTGCCTGACACTGAGCCCTCTTTGAGGTCTCAGTCAGCCCTCGTCTTGAAGAATTCGCAGAGAGCCTTTAACTATGCAAAGTTATTTCTTGGCAGAACAGCAGTACCTACTATTGATATCTCAACGCTCAAGATTGGTCCATTTGGAGAGCCCTGGGGGAGGCCTATGTCTAGCAGCGGACGTCTTTCGGCTGATATGATGATGATAATGAAAATATGGATGGTTAATTTATAATTTTTGTATTCGTATTTCTGAATGAATAAGCCTATTAGTCCTTATATAAGCAATGAGATAACATTAACATTCTAATCCTAACATCAACCGCCTCAACGCAATATCCAACTGGAACAATCCCACGTTCATATATTATGTAAGTTCCATTAATTTACTACGATATTTGTGTAGAGACCGATCTTCTACAATATAAGGTATTGTTTCATATATATTTGATATAGAAATTAAAGAACATTAGGCAATCCGGTGGAATAAAATATATACACACCATCAGAAAAACTGAAGTTCACACTATGAAGATTAAAAATAAAGACGTAGTTTTGCTTGTCATTGTTATCATCATCAACCTAGTATTACTCGGGTTGCATCTGAAAATTCCACCATGGAGCCCCGTTTTTAACCTAGCCAGGTTTGGCACATTTATTTTCCAAACACCTACATTTTTGACGAGGACGAAGCCGATGGTTTCCGTGCGAGCAGTTTACTTTTTTGATTGCCTGGGAATCCAAGAGGTAAACTTGATTGTATGAATTTACTGGGTTAACTATTGGGACCGAGTGTCAGTTGGTGATATTATGCGATATTTGATGCATCTGTTTATTGCTACTCCAACAAAACGACTTATCAAACTCGTGTCTTTCGTGCTATACACCATGTATGTATGAACTCTCAGTAAGATTGCATGAACAAGGGTACGGTTACAGGTAGTAGAGCCTTGCTGATTTCAGCATGAATGGGCTGGCACGACCGGGGAAGTACTACCCTCTCACAGAAAATTGACGTAAAGTAACAGTATCTAAACAGTTGCATTTTGTTCGGTGAGTGAGAGAGCCGGAGGCCCTATCCCCTATTCCTTCTCCCTCATCCCACTCCTCATCCTATCCTTTTTCCCAACCCCTAGGGGCGGCAACGCACTTGTGACTCCTGTGGTATTGTGGCTTGTGTCCATGGGCGGCGGTAATTGCTTACCATCAGGCGATCCGTCTGCTCGTTTGCCGCCTATTACTATAAAAAAAAAACACCAAAACACAGGGTTGTGCGAAGGGACAAGAGTAATCAAATATATAAATCGTACCTTTTTTCTAGTTCCGGTTATCCAACGGCTTGAAATGTCGTACCTACCCAAAAGCTTTTCATTTAAATGCACAAAAATATTGTTGGGCTGGGACCTTTTGTTTTGCGTTGTTTAGTAGCACTTGATATTAACATCTCGTTTTATCAGTGGTACTTTTGTGTTGATTAGAATAACTGACCGTTTTTGAGGTGATATCTTTTTAGAAAGTTGCTGAATATGATATTGTCACATTTTGCATTTTAAGTTAGTAGTCTATATTCTTTCATATCCACAAAATAGTCAAATTTTTTACCGTTATTTCACCCTCCTGTTATGAAACGTTAATTTGTGGATTTTGTTACGTTACCATTAAAATTATGATAATACTTTATACTTTTATTCTGTCTTTATTTTAATAAAATTTTGTTCATTTAAAACTAGGTGGTACACTATTAAAGAAAGAAGAAAATAAAATACCTTCCATGAACATATAATGTCCCTTCTTTCTGCTAAAGAGGAAGAGATTATGTCCCTTCTCAGTTATCTTTATTGGTCCAAGTGTTAACGTGCTACGATGTCACAAATAGAAAGAGAAGACATTTAATTGAAACCTCTCGTTCTTCAAAAAGAGTTAGGAATATTAAGGCCTATTTACCAACAATAAGTTCAACAATACTTTATAAAACATTAGGTCAAAAACATAAGATCCTTTTTGCTTATCTCTGCGACGCAAAGCAAAACCAAACACTAAATCTTGATAAACTACTATTTGTATTATTCAAGTGGTTTGTTTGTTATATTTCTACAATAAACTAGCTAAGCTCTCGAGGGAGTTGGAACTTTTTGTCACTCCCGAAATTGCTCGCAAAATGTTGACACTAAAGAAATAATACCTAATTTAACTTAGATAAATAGACTTTGAAAATACGTCGTTGAATCAAATATCTTTCGCAGCTATTGTACCTAATGCTTAAGCATTTGTGTTTGTAAGATCCATTTTTAAAATGCTAAAAATATAATTCTGTTCTCTGAAGCTTAAGTGAAATTATATAAACCGGTAGTTTTATAAAAGCGATAGACCTGTTGTATAAGTTTATGTTTGTAACCGCAAATGATTATTATCAACGCCGGGATTCGTTACTAGGGTTGAACAACTACATGAAATGATAAAGGGTTTTCTTTTTTCGTATTATTTTTCAAGATTTCATTCTCCGTGAGGAATCTTATTCTACAGTTGTTATGTATACCAAACGAATGACGATAAATAGTTACTTTTGTCTCAGCCTTTACCTACTTATCTACATGTGGTTAAAATTAGTGCATAAGTTAGTATAACGCTTAACTTTTCTAACTATCTCAGATTCTACAACAACAGTTCAGCAAATTATATTCAAAGTTAGTCTTACAAAGACCATCTGATTTGTGATAACAGAATACAAAGCTAAAGTAAATTAAATGTTTAATTGTAGTGAATTCTTATTATAATATTTTTTTTAATTTACCCGTTTTGGCCGATCCCGTGGGAATTTCGGGAAATCCCTTCTTAGTGCACCCCTACGGTCCCCAAGGAACATACATGCCAAATTTCAGCTTCCTGCGCCCAATAGTTTCGACTGTAGCGTGTCTGTCAGTCAGTCAGTAACGCAAGGATTTTATATATTAAGATTCCAAACAAAACGGTTCACGTGAAACGAGCAGCTACAGCGAGTAGTTTTAGAAAAACATGACGAGACGGGTGGAGGAAAATTTCTTAGTAATTTGTCTTCACAAATTGCGTTATAGTGGCTAGAAAAACCGATTCCGTTCCGAACCATTGCTTGACGTGAATTTCATTCCGGATCTTGGTTTAGCAAAGATAATATCTAAAATAGGTAGCCGGATTCTGACCATATAAGTAAAATGTTTTACTAAATAGAACATAAATTACTCCCTTGATGTCATGCACTTCCTGACGACATTCGGCCATTGTTAACGTGACGCAAAGGGTTGTGAAACAGCATGAATTTCAATTCATAGAATGAAGATAAGAATACATAGAAAGAAGAAGAAACTAGTTTTAGGGTTGGAACTAGTTTCTTCTTCTTTTACTTTTGGGACTACTTGACGAAAATTGTATCGATATCCGGTTTTACATAATCAAGATGCCAAATAATCTCTAATACGCCAGTTAAAAAAACCTGTTATCAAATTGTTCCGTGAGGTTAATAGTTTAGTAACAATTGGCAAGACTGTAAAATCTGCCCTAGCACTCTTACCAGTAGCGCTTTCCTACACCAGATTCATGTGGACTCTGGTGTAGGAAATCATTTAGTTATATTCCGTGTAATACCTTTACATTATACCTACACATACTAAAAAAAATACCTATTACTACTATTATCGAGTAGTGAAGAAAAATAATCTTATGACGCCTGTTACCAAGAGAATAATTTATAAGTCAGTATAATTATAACCTCATGTTTCTCTCGTTTATTCCTAAATCGAAAAAGAGTACCCACTAAAAAACACTATTCTCCATGTGCCTAGAAACAAAACTAACAGAGCCGTCAATAAACTACATCGAACTGTCCCTTGCGAACAAAAACTACTTTTAATCTTCCAAATGTTTGATATGGCAAATTGTCTGCTTGTTACACAAACTTTCTGAGACAATGTCAAATGTATTCGCTTTATTTGACGATATTTTTCGTAGAATACCTAATGGAATACCTATAATATGTTTTACTTAATAAAATTACTGTCACTAATAAAAAAATACTATAGTTAGTGGACTGTGCAGCTTTGTAAGTATTTTTAATCAACTTGGAAGAAAGGAATGTTTTATTCAAAGGTAGGTGATAAAAATGAAAATAATGCAATAGTTTTGGTAGCAGAAATGAATAAAAAGTAGCGGAATCTCAATAGAACCAACGCTTTCCCTCAAAACACGTAGGTATTATTGTCGAATTAGGATAGATGTCACATTAAAGTGAAATTTGGCAGGCCATGTAGAATGGCCTTTGTTATCATTTACTGTATGCCAGAGTGAAAAAAAATTCTACGATGGATGTCAAATAGCCATATTTGACACAAAAATTTCCTGGGGCACTATGCATTTTGAATTATTCGTCTTAAAGAGAAATGGCAATCGCGAGAATAGGCAGTAGAATTTTACAGGTTTCAAAGTAATTCATAGAATGTTTTAATTTCAGACGATGGACTATAATCTGAGGTTATAATCATTATGTTTACAGGCCCTTATCTATCAGTCTAAACTTCGAGCCAACATGTCTTAGTAGCCAGACAGATTAAAATATTTAGGGCCAGTTTCTTCGCTGTCTGATAAGTTATAGGTCGTTGATTATAAACTTGACAAGTAAATAATCAAAGGATAACTCATACCAATTCCAATTTTGAATTGACCTGAGGGATGCCTAGATTTCCAGAGGCGATAAAACTGGGCCGTAGGTACTCCTCCTAAACACTAACAACACAAAATGTTAACAAGGGTAAGAATTAAACGTCACAGTTTTAAATAAAAAAAAATCTGAAAAACGCTGTTGAAACCTTGTTGATTTGGAAACCTTTCTGATTTCTATTTCAAATAATTAAGAAGGAATCTCCCCGACCCATAGTCCACCTACCTACCTCGTCCTGTGCCAAAGAGTATATAAATCATCATCATCATCGGCCCTGTCTATAATTTGTCCCACTGCTGGGCACGGGTCTTTTCTCACTATGAGAAGGGTAAGGACCACGCTGGCCAAGTGCGGGTAGGCAGACTTCACATGTCTTTCGAGAACATTATGGAGAACTCTCAGACATGCAAGTTTCCTCACGATGTTTTTCTTCAACGTTTAGCATGCGATAATTAACAATTGAATACGCACAAAACTTCGAAAAGTCATTGGTGCGCGCCGTGGATTTGAACCCGAAGCCCTCTGCGTAGCAGTCCGTCGGTCTCTCCACTAGGCTATCGCTGCTTATCTTATAGGTATATAAATACTTCGGACTTATTGGCCGACGCTTTGCACGATAAATCGCAACAATACCTATACCAAATGAGCAGGTAAACAGCTGTATCCAGGCCCTAAGGCCTATATGCATTTAAATGCCGACTGAAAGAATATCATCATCTCAGCGTAGAGACTTCCAATGCTGGACATAGGTCTCCCCCAAGGCTCTCCATACAGATCATATTTGAGCCGCTCATTCAACCACTTCCCGCGGAAAGAATATTCCTGACCACGTTTCGTTCTTGTGTCCGATGTCATGGACCTCATCGAAGCCGTATGCAGATACAGTGGCGTCCCAGGACGATGATTATGTAGTGATTGCCTAAAACCAACCAAAATAAAGACCTCCCAATCTAAAATCCAGCCACTACCTACTAGGTATTAAAATATCAACAAGAAAATCACCGATATACAAACTGTTAAGTCAATTTCACTGGATAGCTCGCATTACACTGGTAGTAGATGCCTGCATTACCAAAACATTGAACCTTTAATTCAAGCTAAACATTTAAGTAAGTATTTGATACATTGTACCAAAGTAATTAACAGAAACTATAACATTCTGGAGCTTGATATCCGTTGTGGATGGACCGGTAATAGCGCCATCTGACGGCGCTCGTAAACACTAAGACAACTCTGTGATGAACTGCTGACTAAAATGTAGTCTAGTGCTAAGTTCACCGTAAAAGCTGAGCTTCTAAAGGTGCTGATAAATTTAAGCATTCACCCGTAACAGAAAATAGGGCATTCTCCATTTTTTTTATTTTTTTTATTTATTTATTTATTTAAACTTTCCTGCAAACAATTTGCATAAGGTGGACTTAATGCCTGAGGCATTTTCTGCCAGTCAACCTCCAGGTGGTAGGATGTAGCAGGTGTAGAATTGAGAGTAAAACTTACACAGATGTCGATTAATAGTCATCTATCTATAATATATACAGAATACATATTATATGAACATATAAGGACAGAATACGTAGATACAATATAAAAAATACATAAATATAATATATATATATATATATATATATATCGGAGATTGGAGAACGGAACGTCAAATCTTATTAGATTTGGGCGTATTCAGAAACGATGGTTGGCAACACTGAACACTAAGGTCGGCGGTTGACAGCTGTCAATGTCATGAAATATTTAATAAGCGAACGTCGAGCTGTCAAGGGCCACTTTTTGGCGACAGACACAGCGGAGGAAACAAGTGTAGCCTACCTACGTCCGACTTCGCCGCGTTTCCAAAAGTAATCGATTTTCATCCGAGCTACGTGTGCATATTTAGTTTGTGAAGTAAACTAATTAGTTTGAGTAAAACCTATTGAGTGTATACCGAGTCTTGTTTTCCTGAAATGTACGATGGAGGAAGACCTGAGAGATAAAGAACGGCCACATTCTCCTACGTTACCTACCTTATACTTTATCAGAAGTTGGATACGAGCACAACGACCCACGTGTTCAAAATCAAGACGCTAGTAACGAAAAATAGTTGGAACTACGAAATTGCAATTTTCTGACTTTGATCCATGCCATGAAAATACCTACTACATCGTCACATGGCCTTTGTTTACCGGACTTCGATCCTGAGCAACAAGGTGTAGATGCACGTGCTTTGGTGACGGCTGCAGACATGTTATTGGACAATCGAGATCCGCATTGCGCCCCGCTTATGGTCGCACTAAGCCGGGCCTTGACGGGAGGAGCTTCGATCTGGCTATCTACCGTGCCGTTTCCTGGGATGGACCTGTTCAATGAAGTGTGCCAACAAGGCGCGAGCGAAGACGGCTGCTAACGCTGCTATGTTGGCGAATCAGCTGGGTTTTCTACTGCAACCGGGGTGAGCGTATTCTGTCTGTTTTTTTTTTTTCTTTTCTTTTTTTTGGTACATCATATTTTATTTACTTACGTTAGTTGTTAAACACTCTTAGTTAGCAGAATACTGCTACACGTTTAACCTTGGAAATGTTTGGAAATGATCGTTTTGATGATGTCGCCATCACATCGTGGCGAGTGTTGTGGGTTCGATTCCTGCACAAGACATTTGAGTTGTGGGACCGTTAGACTTTCAAAGTGTCGTGTTTCTCATGGCATGATCTCATGAATAACCTTCTTTGCAATAGCTTAAAGAGAAAAAGACAAAAATGTAGGTAGTACGGAACGATTTAATTGTCACCTTTGCTGTATTTTATGTTAGCGTATGGTTGTCTGACTACCACTGTGACCTAGCTCTAGCGTAGATATCGAACGGAGGTTTTGAGTTTGATAGGCCGGTTAAAAAGAAAACGATTATTTTTATTACTTCATGCGAGGGTGGCTCGTACTCACGAACATTGTTATCATATGCTTGCTTGCAAATAGTTTATCTTATCTCGGTCTTACTTTATGAACTGTAATAGTATCGAGAGTGAAACGTGTTAGCCTGACCATAGTCGAAGGTTATTACTAGGTCCATTATTTTATCGACTCGTGATGTTGGTAATCCCTAATGGTTTTCGTTTAAACGTCATTACGTTTAAAACCACCAACACCAAAAAACCTCTAATGGAGCCTAAGTAAAAAGCGGCACTTTTACTCGTTGTAGTTCTGAGTTGTACAGACGATCTCGGTGTTGCAATTACACCTGCTTCTTTGTGTGCATAATTTTTTTAACATGGCACATATAAATATTTCTTACTCATGATTATTAGATGGCACCACTAGTAAAATTTAATAAAATTTTAAGATTTTACGCATGAAAATTACCTACTGTGTGTTTTTAAAATTCATGTGATATACTGAGAATTTTTATCAAGTGCCCCGAGATCTCTGGCCAATTCCAAGTTGGGACGTTTAGGAGTGATTGTTTTTCTAGTAGAAGCTGTTAAACTCGATTATCAGTCGTAGAAGAAAATGATTGAGTTATCACCGTAGTGCGTTATGATAATCAGTTTCAGAGATTTTAATTTTTGTTGTAGGTAGAACTAGGTAGTAATGATTGTATGTTAACCTTATTCTCATTAAATGGGTACTTTTTAGTCGTTGTTGTGATAATTTTGTGGTACCCGCGTTTCCGTTGGTGTAGATTTGCATAAACTGGATAAGCCGTTTGTGCGGCTGCATGTGTAGCCTTGCGTTGCCGTTAGTTGGACCGGCAAAGTGCCTTTCTGGTTAGCAAAGTTTACCTATGAGCTTTTGTGTTAGTCATAGTCTCCATACTAGATACCAGACTATCCATGACATAGTTATAACGCTGAAAATACTGGTTGGATACTTGGTAGTAAACTTAACATCTAGAGCATCAGCCTAGTAAGATTTTCTTATAGCCTATGTGATAAGGAAAACCAAAGTAACATGTTGAATAAACCTAGTTACGGGTTGGAGGTTAAATAGCGTGATGTTCAAGACCCGATGGATGTCAGAGTATGAGCAATGCAATATTTTAATGAGTTTCCTATTATTTTAACGAGTATGTGTGTTGTTCAACATGTCAGCTTCGAGAGAAAGAATAATTTGTGATTTTCATTAAAACCTGTAGTGATTTTGATCAGAGTACTGTTACGAGCTGGGGTTCGACGATAAATTATACACACTATGCCAGAAAAACTGAACTTTATTCACTAACACAATAACACTAGATACACACACTTAATTTTCCAACGCTAATAAAACACACTATTCACACCACTAGTACAACACTAAACAGTTCCGAATTACTTCCTTCGCTTGATCTTGATCGCTTTCCGTATTCAATTGAACTGTCTTGTCTCGCGCGCTCTCGCTCTATTTATACTGGCCGGATAACATCACTAGGCTTTTCGAGACGACTCACGATATTTCTGCAAACGTGTAAGGTGTTTCTAGAATTGCGTAAATGTTCTATTTACACCTACGCCATCTATTAGAGAATAGCTGAATTACCTTCAAACCACCGATACATTCAATCTCATGTAGTTCTCCCATTCACTGATAGATGGCGTTATTTTCAATTCGTAACACGGCCTCCCTCTTAAACGTGTTCGTCTCGAACATCGTTGGACCCATAGTAACGAGCCAACCGGTCCACATGAACTATCTTCGGTGCACCTCGCGACCCCTTCTGGATTCGATAGGTAACGTCGTTCATCCTGGTAATTATGCGATATGGCCCGTCCCATCTGGCTTGTAACTTAGGCGATTTTCCTTTGCTTCGTACTGGGTTATGAAGCCACACCAATGATCCCTCATCGAAGCCTTTGTTATTTGCCTTCCGGTCGTAGCGAGTCTTCATCTTCTCAGACATCTGTTGTCCAGATTCCCTGATGTGCTCGTATACGTCGTTCATCCTGTTGCGTAGCTCGGTTGCGTAATCCGTTATATTGCGTGGAGATTCTGGTGGAATACCGGTGATAAGGTCTGCAGGTAATCGGAGCTCTCTACCGAAATTGGCAAAAGCTGGTGTTACTCCTGTAGTTTCGTGGACCGCACTGCGATATGACAGGAGAAATGGTTGGATGTGCTTGTCCCAATCTCTTTGTTTGCTCTCCACGACCTTCGCCAGGTACCTTTCCAGTGATTGGTTAAACCGTTCAACCATGCCATCTGATTGCGGATGATAAGCCGTGGTCCTGGTTTTATGTGCACCCATTACGCGACAAGTCTCCTTGAACACCTCAGATTCGAAGTTCCGGCCTTGATCGCTGTGGATTTCCAAGGGCACCCCGAACCGACAAAAGACTTCATGCACCAGCTTATCAGCCACTGTGGTAGCTTCTTGATTTGGGATTGCAAACACTTCAGGCCACTTCGTGAAGTAATCCATCACAACCAAGAAGTATTTGTTTCCGTCCTGGCTCTCAGGAAACGGCCCAGCGACATCCAACGCTATGCGCTCCCATGGAGCTCCTACATTGTACACCTTTAATGCACCTCTGCTACGAGTGTGTGGCCCCTTCACAGCCGCACAACTTGTGCATTTGCGGCACCAATCCTCGACGTCATCCCGACAGTGGAGCCAATAAAACCGCTCTCGGATCTTAGTAAGCGTCTTCTTAACTCCCATGTGACCTCCCGAAGCACCATTGTGATAGAGCTGCAAGACTTCCGGCACCTTAGTTTTAGGCACTACCATTTGCAAATGGCACTGGTTACCGCGAGCGTTTTCCCATTTGCGGCACAGAACTCCATCCTGGACGACCAAGCTTTCCCACTGTGCCCAATAACTCTTGGTGATAGGGCTCATTGCTGCGATATCACTCCATTTGGGCCTAGGAGCGTCTGATTTCTTCCATTCGAGAATCGGCTGTATGTCCTTGTCGTCTTGTTGAGCACTCTGCAAAGCTTCTTTCCATTCGTCGCTTAGATCCGTCTTTAACATCCTCACTAGCGCTGCCTGCTTTGCTTCCTGTCGGCTACAGTGCTTGCACTGGTCGGGACACGGCCTACGCGATAGAGCATCTGCGTTACCATGGGACTTGCCGCTGCGATGTTGTATTACAAAATCAAACTCTTGCAGTAGTTCAATCCATCTAGCTACTTGTCCTTCTGGGTCCTTAAATTGAAGTAGCCATTTCAGCGCTGCATGGTCGGTTCGCAGGTGGAATTTACGGCCCAACAAGTATTTGTTGAAATGCTGCAACGTCTTTACTACAGCTAAGAGTTCCCTCCTGGTGACGCAGTAGTTTCTTTCGGGTTTGGATAAGGTCTTGCTGAAGTATGCTATTGTTACGAGCTGGGGTTCGTGATAAATTATATACACTATGCCACTTAAACTGAACTTTATTTTAACACACAAACACTAAGTATAACGCTTATTTTCACAACACTAATAAAACACACTATTCACACCACAAGAACAACACTAATAAAACACCACTAAACACTTCCGAATTACTTCCTTCGCTTGATGTTGATCGCTTTCCGTATTCAATTGTTACTGTGTTGTCTCGCGCGCTCTCGCTCTATTTATACTGGCCGGATAACATCACTAGGCTTTTCGAGACGACTCACGATATTTCTGGAAACGTGTAACGTGTTTCCAGGATTGCGTAAATGTTCTATTTACACCTACGCCATCTATTAGAGGATAGCTGAATTACCTTCAAACCACCGATACATTCAATCTCATGTAGTTCTCCCATTCACTGATAGATGGCGTTATTTTCAATTCGTAACACGGCCTCCCTCTTAAACGTGTTCGTCTCGAACATCGTTGGACCCATAGTAACGAGCCAACCGGTCCACATGAACTATCTTCGGTGCACCTCGCGACCCCTTCTGGATTCGATAGGTAACGTCGTTCATCCTGGTAATTATGCGATATGGCCCGTCCCATCTGGCCTGTAACTTAGGCGATTTTCCTTTGCTTCGTACTGGGTTATGAAGCCACACCAATGATCCCTCATCGAAGCCTTTGTTATTTGCCTTCCGGTCGTAGCGAGTCTTCATCTTCTCAGACATCTGTTGTCCAGATTCCCTGATGTGCTCGTATACGTCGTTCATCCTGTTGCGTAGCTCGGTTGCGTAATCCGTTATATTGCGTGGAGATTCTGGTGGAATACCGGTGATAAGGTCTGCAGGTAAACGAAGCTCTCTACCGAAATTGGCAAAAGCTGGTGTTACTCCTGTAGTTTCGTGGACCGCACTGCGATATGACAGGAGAAATGGTTGGATGTGCTTGTCCCAATCTCTTTGTTTGCTCTCCACGACCCTCGCCAGGTACCTTTCCAGTGATTGGTTAAACCGTTCAACCATGCCATCTGATTGCGGATGATAAGCCGTGGTCCTGGTTTTATGTGCACCCATTACGCGACAAGTCTCCTTGAACACCTCAGATTCGAAGTTCCGGCCTTGATCGCTGTGGATTTCCAAGGGCACCCCGAACCGACAAAAGACTTCATGCACCAGCTTATCAGCCACTGTGGTAGCTTCTTGATTTGGGATTGCAAACACTTCAGGCCACTTCGTGAAGTAATCCATCACAACCAAGAAGTATTTGTTTCCGTCCTGGCTCTCAGGAAACGGCCCAGCGACATCCAACGCTATGCGCTCCCATGGAGCTCCCACATTGTACACCTTTAATGCACCTCTGCTTCGAGTGTGTGGCCCCTTGACAGCCGCACAACTTGTGCATTTGCGGCACCAATCCTCGACGTCATCTCGACAGTGGAGCCAATAAAACCGCTCCCGGATCTTAGTAAGGGTCTTCTTAACTCCCATGTGACCTCCCGAAGCACCATTGTGATAGAGCTGCAAGACTTCCGGCACCTTAGTTTTGGGCACTACCATTTGCAAATGGCACTGGTTACCGCGAGCGTTTTCCCATTTGCGGCACAGAACTCCATCCTGGACGACCAAGCTTTCCCACTGTGCCCAATAACTCTTGGTGATGGGGCTCATTGCTGCGATATCACTCCATTTGGGCCTAGGCGCATCTGATTTCTTCCATTCAAGAATCGGCTGTACATCCTTGTCGTCTTGTTGAGCACTCTGCAAAGCTTCTTTCCATTCGTCGCTCAGATCTGTCTTCAACATCCTCACTAATGCTGCCTGCTTTGCTTCCTGCCGGCTACAGTGCTTGCACTGGTCGGGACACGGCCTACGCGATAGGGCATCTGCGTTACCATGGGACTTGCCGCTGCGATGTTGTATTACAAAATCAAACTCTTGCAGTAGTTCAATCCATCTAGCTACTTGTCCTTCTGGGTCCTTAAATTGAAGTAGCCATTTCAGCGCTGCATGGTCGGTTCGCAGGTGGAATTTACGGCCCAACAAGTATTTGTTGAAATGCTGCAACGTCTTTACTACAGCCAAGAGTTCCCGCCTGGTGACGCAGTAGTTTCTTTCGGGTTTGGATAAGGTCTTGCTGAAGTATGCTATAACAACTTCTTGATCACCCTTCTTCTGTGACAGCACGCCGCCAATTCCGGTGTTACTGGCATCTGTGTCAACTATGAATTCATGCTCATTGTCAGGGTAGCCTAGAATAGGTGCAGTACACAGATGTTCCTTAAGCTTCTGGAATGCAACGTCACAGCTCTCATTCCAACAGAACTGCACTCTGTCTTCGGTGAGCGTATGAAGAGGTCGAGCAATGTCAGCAAAGTTCTTCACAAACCGTCGATAGTAGGAGCATAATCCGAGGAATGCTCTGACCTGCGTTTTGTTCTCTGGAACTGGCCACTCCTTCACGGCAATGATCTTATCCGGGTCAGTTTGAATACCGTTCTCCGAGACCACATGTCCTAGAAAGTTCACTTGCCGTCTGAATAACGCGCATTTCTTCGGACTCAGCTTCAAATTAGCACCTCGTATTTTTGACAGCACTTGCTCCAAGTTTCGAAGGTGATCCTGGAAGGTGCGCCCCACGATGATGATGTCATCCAGGTAGACCAAGCAGGCGTCTCCAATCAGTCCCATAAGCACTCGCTCCATCAGTCTCTCAAAAGTAGCCGGAGCGTTGCACAATCCAAAGGGCATGACGTTAAATTGCCACAGTCCTTTGCCTGTGGAGAATGCCGTCTTCTCTTTGTCTCGAGGATCTATTTCCACCTGCCAGTAGCCACTTTTTAGGTCTAAGGTAGAAAACCACTTCATCCCCGTCAGCGTATCCAGTGTGTCATCGATCCTTGGCAGCGGGTAGCTGTCCTTCTTCGTGATGTCATTCAATCGGCGGTAGTCTACACAGAAGCGCATGCTGCCATCCTTCTTCTTAACTAGGACAACCGGAGAGCACCACGGGCTGGACGAAGGCTCGATTACGCCTTCGTTCACCATACCGTCGATCATAGCTTCCACTTCACGTTCCCGTGCTACTGGCACACGTCTTGGTCGCTGGCGAATCGGTGCTTCACTTCCCGTGTTTATTTTGTGCTGGACTAGTGCTGTCTTCCCTATGTCGGCATCACTGGTCGAGAAAATATCCGCGAACCGGTTCAACATCTTCTGAGCCTCGGTCTTCTCTTCCTCCGACAGGGTACTTTCGCAGTCCTCTAAAAGAGTAGACACGTCGAATCGTGCACCCTGAACCTTGGCGCTGGTAGGTTGCTCTTGACATCTACGCATCCAAGCCGCTCCTCCATAGGTGCCCAATTCCGTCCCTTTCTTGAGCGACACTTCCTTGTCACTTGCATTCAGTGCGCGTACTGATGAAACTTTTGTACCCCTTACCAAGGTTCGTGCAATCTTCCAGGAGGCCTCTTTCTCTAGACCTTCGATTAGTACGCAGCGGTTCCCTCGACCAGAATTTCCTGATAAACAAACTGGTACAACAGTTTCCGACCGCGGGTGAAGAATGACATTCTTCAGGCAGTACACTTTTCCTGAAGTTGCACCTTCCATGAAGACTTCTTCCGAGCCACACTTCAACACTCCCTGGCTAACATCAATCTCGCAGCGATACTTCCGCATGAAGTCCAGGCCTAAGATGCAGTCGTCCACTATATCGGCCACGATGACTTTGTGACGGTAAATTTTGTTGCCTAGCTTCAGATCCACCTCCATTTCACCTCGGACGGTTATGTGCTGACCGGTAGCTGTTCTCAGAACCACACATTCATTGTTCCTGAAGCAGCCCCGAAGAACCCGTCTTGCCAGATGGAAACCGACGACTGTCCGAGAAGCACCCGTGTCCAATGTCAGCTTGCATGGTGTTCTGTTAATTTCGCCCTCGATGATCAGGCTGTTCCCGTCGCATGATTGCGAGATCGAGATACTTGGGGCTCTTCCATTACCAGCCAGCACCCGCCCCGCAGTCCTGGCTTCTACTCGTTTCCCTGCTCTCGCTGCCTGGCAGGCACATCAGGCGACCCCTTTGGTGGAGACAGGGTGTCACCAGGCTGCCTACGCTTTGGGCAGCTCAAACGGATATGGCCTCTTTCTCCGCAGTTGTAGCACCGAGGTGATGACAAGACTTCCCTGATGCGGTGACCTCGGTCGTCGCGTCGCACTGCTTCCACCTCCAGAGCGTGGGCTAAGGCGTCCTTGAGGTCCTTGAAGTGCCCAAGCCTCACTGCTGCTCTTACCTCCAGGTCCCGGATCCCATCCGTAAACGCCTGTACGAGGTTCCCGTCAATAAGCGCAGGAGACGACTGGTATGCCTTCCTGACCAGCTTTTCCACCTCTAGAGCCCACTGCTGCAGAGTTTCTCCGTTGCGTTGTGTCCTGTCCTTCAGCTGAGCACGATAAACGTGTTCAAGGTGCGCGTCACCGTATCTCGCCTCCAGCGCCTCCAGGAGCTTTTCGTAGGTGACGTCTTGCCCGAGTGCCTCCAACACTGTCAAGGCCCGGTCGCGAAGGCCCAAGGTTAGGGCGGTTAAGGCTTGTTCTTTGGTCCACCCATTCGATCGCATCACAGCCTCGAACTGGATCTTGTATGCAGACCATGATGACGAGCCATCAAATGGTGGAACCTTAAATCCACGAGGTGAGGGCGCTACAGCCGCTGGTGTCACTTCGAGCCCACGCAACTTCTTCTCCACTTCAGCAACACAGGTCTCGTGGTGGTCGTGTAAACGCTTCTCTATGTCGCTGATACGGGCCTCATGCTGCTGAAGTTCCTCCTTGACCGCCTTCAAGTCCTTCCCTACAGCGGCGCTGAGGTCCTTCATAAGCACCACCTGCTCTTCTAGGCGGCGCGCGTGCTCCTCCTTGTCACGCTGGAGCTGTTGTTCTAGGCGGCGCGCGTGCTCCTCTTGACGGCGAGCCTGCTCCTCCTTGTCGCGCTGAAGCTGTTCCTCCAGGCGGCGCGCATGCTCCTCCTGACGGCGCGCGTGCTCCTCTTGACGGCGAGCCTGCTCCTCCTTGTCGCGCTGAAGCTGTTCCTCCAGGCGGCGCGCCTGCTCCTGCATGAACGCCATCAGAGCCGCGATGTCGGGCACCGCCATGGAGTGTGCGCTTGCAGGCTCCACTGCAGCCGCGGAGTCGCCTGATCCACCAGACGATGGAGAAGGAACGTCTCCGAAGCGTCTCTGGTCCAGGTCTTGCTGGCGCTGGTTCCTGGTGCGCACTCCTTCAGTTTCTTCTTTCGGCATAACCGGCATAATTTATCCCTTTCTTCTGACACCAATTTGTTACGAGCTGGGGTTCGTGATAAATTATATACACTATGCCACTTAAACTGAACTTTATTTTAACACACAAACACTAAGTATAACGCTTATTTTCACAACACTAATAAAACACACTATTCACACCACAAGAACAACACTAATAAAACACCACTAAACACTTCCGAATTACTTCCTTCGCTTGATGTTGATCGCTTTCCGTATTCAATTGTTACTGTGTTGTCTCGCGCGCTCTCGCTCTATTTATACTGGCCGGATAACATCACTAGGCTTTTCGAGACGACTCACGATATTTCTGGAAACGTGTAACGTGTTTCCAGGATTGCGTAAATGTTCTATTTACACCTACGCCATCTATTAGAGGATAGCTGAATTACCTTCAAACCACCGATACATTCAATCTCATGTAGTTCTCCCATTCACTGATAGATGGCGTTATTTTCAATTCGTAACACTATGACAACTTCTTGATCACCCTTCTTCTGTGACAGCACGCCGCCAATTCCGGTGTTACTGGCATCTGTGTCAACTATGAATTCATGCTCATTGTCAGGGTAGCCTAGAATAGGTGCAGTACACAGATGTTCCTTAAGCTTCTGGAATGCAACATCACAGCTCTCATTCCAACAGAACTGCACTCTGTCTTCGGTGAGCTTATGAAGAGGTCGAGCAATGTCAGCAAAGTTCTTCACAAACCGTCGATAGTAGGAGCATAATCCGAGGAATGCTCTGACCTGCGTTTTGTTCTCTGGAACTGGCCATTCCTTCACGGCAATGATCTTATCCGGGTCAGTTTGAATACCGTTCTCCGAGACCACATGTCCTAGAAAGTTCACTTGCCGTCTGAATAACGCGCATTTCTTCGGACTCAGCTTCAAATTAGCTCCTCGTATCTTTGACAGCACTTGCTCCAAGTTTCGAAGGTGATCCTGGAAGGTGCGCCCCACGATGATGATGTCATCCAAGTAGACCAGGCAGGCGTCTCCAATCAGTCCCATAAGCACTCGCTCCATCAGTCTCTCAAAAGTAGCCGGAGCGTTGCACAATCCAAAGGGCATGACGTTAAATTGCCATAATCCTTTCCCTGTGGAGAATGCCGTCTTCTCCTTGTCTCGAGGATCTATTTCCACCTGCCAGTAGCCACTTTTTAGGTCTAAGGTAGAAAACCACTTCATCCCCGTCAGCGTATCCAGTGTGTCATCGATCCTTGGCAGCGGGTAGCTGTCCTTCTTCGTGATGTCATTCAATCGGCGGTAGTCTACACAGAAGCGCATGCTGCCATCCTTCTTCTTAACTAACACCACCGGAGAGCACCACGGGCTGGACGAAGGCTCGATTACGCCTTCTTTCACCATACCGTCGATCATAGCTTCTACTTCACGTTCCCGTGCCACTGGCACACGTCTTGGTCGCTGGCGAATCGGTGCTTCACTTCCCGTGTTTATTTTGTGCTGGACTAGTGCTGTCTTCCCTATGTCGGCATCACTGGTCGAAAAAATATCGGCGAACCGGTTTAACATCTTCTTAGCCTTGGTCTTCTCTTCTTCTGACAGGGTACTTTGGCAGTCCTCCAAAAGTGAAGACACGTTGAATCGTGCACCCTGAACCTTGTCGCTGGTAGGTTGCTCTTGACATCTACGCATCCAAGCCGCTCCTTCATAGGTGCCCAATTCCGTCCCTTTTTTGAGCAACACTTCCTTGTCACTTGCATTTAGTGCGCGTACTGATGAAACTTTGGTACCCCTTACCAAGGTTCGTGCAATCTTCCATGAAGCATCTTCCTCTAGGCCTTCGATAAGTACGCAGCGGTTACCTCGACCAAAACTCCCGGGTAAACAAACCGGTACTACCGTTTCCGACCGCGGTTGAAGCGTGACATTCTTCAGGCAGTACACTTTTCCTGAAGTTGCGCCTTCCATGAAGACTTCTTCCGAGCCACATTTCAACACTCCTTGGTTAACATCGATCTCGCAGTGATACTTCCGCATGAAGTCTAGGCCTAAGATGCAGTCGTCCACTATATCGGCCACGATGACTTTGTGACGGTAAATTTTGTTGCCTAGCTTCAGATCCACCTCCTTTTCACCTCGGACGGTTATGTGCTGACCGGTAGCTGTTCTCAGATTCACACATTCATTGTTCCTGAAGCAGCCCCGAAGAACCCGTCTTGCTAGATGGAAACCGACGACTGTCCGAGAAGCACCCGTGTCCAATGTCAGCTTGCATGGTGTTCTGTTAATTTCGCCTTCGATGATCAGGCTGTTCCCGTCGCATGATTGCGAGATCGAGATACTTGGGGCTCTTCCATTACCAGCCAGCACCCGCCCCGCAGTCCTGGCTTCTACTCGTTTCCCTGCTCTCGCTGCCTGGCAGGCACATCAGGCGACCCCTTTGGTGGAGACAGGGTGTCACCAGGCTGCCTACGCTTTGGGCAGCTCAAGCGGATATGGCCTCTTTCTCCGCAGTTGTAGCACCGAGGTGACGACACAACTTCCCTGATGCGGTGACCTCGGTCGTCGCGTCGCACTGCTTCCACCTCCAGAGCGTGGGCTAAGGCATCCTTGAGGTCCTTGAAGTGCCCAAGCCTCACTGCTGCTCTTACCTCCAGGTCCCGGATCCCATCCGTAAACGCCTGTACGAGGTTCCCATCAATAAGCGCAGGAGACGACTGGTATGCCTTCCTGACCAGCTTTTCCACCTCTAGAGCCCACTGCTGCAGAGTTTCTCCGGTGCGTTGCGTCCTGTCCTTCAGCTGAGCACGATACACATGTTCGAGGTGCGCGTCTCCGTACCTCGCCTCCAGCGCCTCAAGAAGCTTCTCGTAGGTGACGTCTTGTCCGAGTGCCTCCAACACTGTCAAGGCCCGGTCGCGAAGGCCCAAGGTTAGGGCGGTTAAGGCCTGTTCTTTGGTCCACCCATTCGATCGCATCACAGCCTCAAACTGAATCTTGTATGCAGACCATGATGACGAGCCATCAAATGGTGGAACCTTAAACCCACGAGGTGAGGGCACTACAGTCGCAGATGTCACTTCGTTGGATCCGAGCCCACGCAATCTCCTCTCCACTTCAGCGACACAGGTGTCGTGATGGTCGTGTACACGCTTCTCTATAGAGGCGACGCGAGTCTCAAGCTGGTCGTGTACGAGCTTCTCCACGTCGCTGATACGAGCCTCGTGCTGCTGGAGCTCCTCCTTTACCACCTTCAGGTCCTTCCCTACAGCGGCGCTGAGGTCTTTCATCACCACCAGCTGTTCCTCCAAACGGCGGGCCTGCTCCTCCTTGTCGCGCTGCAGCTGTTCCTCTAGGCGGCGCGCGTGCTCCTCTTGACGGCGAGCCTGCTCCTGTTGACGACGGTCCTGCTCCTCTTGACGGCGGGCCTGCTCCTCCTTGTCGCGCTGTCGCTGTTCTTCCATGCGGCGCGCGTGCTCCTCCTGACGGCGGGCCTGCTCCTCCTGACGGCGGGCCTGCTCCTCCTGACGGCGGGCCTGCTCCTGCATGAACGCCATCAGAGCCGCGATGTCGGGCACCGTCACGGAGTGTGTGGCGCTTGCAGGCTCCACTGCAGCCGCGGAGTCGCCTGGTCCACCAGACGATGGAGAAGGAACGTCTCCGAAGCGTCTCTGGTCCAGGTCTTGCTGGCGCTGGTTCCTAGTACGAACTCCTTCAGTTTCTTCCTTCGGCATAACCGGCATAATTTATCCCTTACTTCTGACACCAATTTGTTACGAGCTGGGGTTCGACGATAAATTATACACACTATGCCAGAAAAACTGAACTTTATTCACTAACACAATAACACTAGATACACACACTTAATTTTCCAACGCTAATAAAACACACTATTCACACCACTAGTACAACACTAAACAGTTCCGAATTACTTCCTTCGCTTGATCTTGATCGCTTTCCGTATTCAATTGAACTGTCTTGTCTCGCGCGCTCTCGCTCTATTTATACTGGCCGGATAACATCACTAGGCTTTTCGAGACGACTCACGATATTTCTGGAAACGTGTAAGGTGTTTCTAGAATTGCGTAAATGTTCTATTTACACCTACGCCATCTATTAGAGAATAGCTGAATTACCTTCAAACCACCGATACATTCAATCTCATGTAGTTCTCCCATTCACTGATAGATGGCGTTATTTTCAATTCGTAACAGTACCTTTATTCCTACTGACTTGGGTCAGGAATAGCCGAACGACTAGATCGAGTGCTGTGCGATAATGTTCTTTTATTCCTTGAGCGAAGTGCATTAAGGTGTGGTCGTTGATCGCAATCATGGATACCCTGCTACTCAAGTAGCTCTCATTTGATTTTTGATCGCGAAAATCATCTACCTCTGGTTTGTGTCGTATGACAAGAGCGTGTTGCGAGAATCTGAAAGTACTCATAGACTGCCGATGGTGGTTATTATCATGGTTATCTCAGAATTGTAGTCGTTTCCTCTATGTAGCCAAAGGAAAACAGTTTGTCCGAAAGTAGCTTATCAGTTCTCGCCATGTTCGTATTTGGTTTTAGTTTTTGTCAGTGGCCAAATCCAGTTTTGACATAGCTCATTGAGTATGGATGGGAGTTACATTCTATGCAGTTGTGAAGTTGTAAATGAATTTGATAATTGCTTAAAATTTACGAAGTGCGGACGTTGAATTACTTTGAAATACTCTATTTAGTGTGTATACAATGAGAAGAATCTTTGAAAAACTAATGGTAGATTTAATTCCTTTTGGGTGAGCCTGGTGGCTGGCGCGGCCTGATGGCCGGCGCAGCCTGGTAGCTGGCGCGGCCTGGTGACCGGCGTGGCCTAGTGGCCGGCGCGGGCTGGAGGCCGGCGAGGCATGATGGCTGACCCGGCATGGTGGCTGAGGCGGCCTGGCGGCCGGCGCGGTCTGGTGGCGAGTGTGGCATGGTGGTCAGCAGTTTGTGGCGCGCGGCCCGTGTGTAGCGCGCGGCCCGTGTGTGGCGCGCGGCCCGTGTGTGGCGCGCGGCCCGTGTGTGGCGCGCGGCCCGTGTGTGGCGCGCGGCCCGTGTGTGGCGCGCGGCCCGTGTGTGGCGCGCGGCCCGTGTGTGGCGCGCGGCCCGTGTGTGGCGCGCGGCCCGTGTGTGGCGCGCGGCCCGTGTGTGGCGCGCGGCCCGTGTGTGGCGCGCGGCCCGTGTGTGGCGCGCGGCCCGTGTGTGGCGCGCGGCCCGTGTGGTGCGCGGCCCGTTTGTGGCGCGAGGCCCGTATGTGGCACCGCGCCTGTGTGAAGCCTGTATGTGGCTTTGAGGAGCTTGTAAAAGCTTGTACTGGTAAAGCTAAAGCCTATCTGGCCGAAACTGGCATTGGTTAGAAGATGTAGAGTCCAAAGACCTTAGCTTAACTGAATAATGAATTAAATTTAGTGGTGTTTCTTTCTGATTAGTGAACAGTGGTTAGTATCATTACTAAGTTGGTAAACGGACATGTCGCTCGATTTAGGTGATGTGTTCGTTGTATTGCTCGTTGGAGGCAATAAGTAATCTAAGAGTCACTCGAGGGAGGTGACATGGTTTACGTCACTCGATGGAAGTGGCGTGAGTTGCTACGCTCGTGTAGGTGATAGCAACGACGGTGAAGGAAAACACCGTGAGGAAACCTGCATGTCTGAGAGTTCTTAGGAGTGTGCTCGAAAGACATGTGAAGTCTGCCAACCCGCATTTGGCCAGCGTGGTGGACTATGGCCTAATTGTCACTCGATGTAGGTGGCAATGGGTCGCTATCGCTCGTTATAGGTGATAGCGACGACAGTGTGTACGTCACTCGATGGAGGTGATATGAGTTGCTACGCTCGTGTAGGTGATAGCAACGACGGTGAAGGAAAACATCGTGAGGAAACCTGCATGTCTGAGAGTACTTCGGAGTGTGCTCGAAAGACACGTAAAGTCTGCCAACCCGCACTTGGCCAGCGTGGTGGACTATACTCGATGTAGGTGGCAATGGGTCGCTATCGCTCGTTATAGGTGATAGCGACGACAATGTGAACGTCACTCGATGGAGGTGATATGAGTTGCTACGCTCGTGTAAGTGATAGCAACGACGGTGAAGGAAAACATCGTGAGGAAACCTGCATATCTGAGAGTACTTCGGAGTGTGCTCGAAAGACATGTGAAGTCTGCCAACCCGCACTTGGCCAGCGTGGTGGACTATGGCCGTACCCTTCTCATAGTGAGAAGGGGCCCGTGAACCGTGACACTTTTCGCTGATTAACGTTTGTGATATAATTCTCTGATACTGTTCACTAATGAGAGAGTTGCTTTCATAATAATGTGATGTTCTAGTATGATGCAGTTGAAAAAAAAAAACTTGATGTTGTGGTTTATTACGTAACGAGCCCTATTCTTTAACTAAACGATGGTCAGGGTGGGCCGAGCAAAGACCTTGAGATATTGCAGAACGTTTTCCCTTTTGCAGGAGCATCACCCAGGGCACCTACGAGATGGTCTGACACGAACATGAAGGCGGAGGGCGGCAGCATGCAACGAGCCTTACACCTATGTACAGACTGGAGACACATATGTGATCGCGATCTTCAGCAGTGAGGGACCGAGGACGAAGAAGGAGCATCACACAGGGACGTGTGACGTGTCAAGATGGCCGTGTCGGAGATTGGAGAACGGAACGTCAAATCTTATTAGATTTGGGCGTATTCGGAAACGATGGTTGGCAACACTGAACACCAAGGTCGGCGAGATCGGCGGTTGACAGCTGTCAATGTCATTAAATGTTTTATAAGCGAACGTCGAGCTGTCAAGGGCCACTTTTTGGCGACAGACACAGCGGAGGAAACAAGTGTAGCCTACCTACGTCCGACTTCGTCGCGTTCCCAAAAGTAATCCATTTTCATCCGAGCAACGTGTGCATATTTAGTTTGTGAAGTAAACTAATTAGTTTGATATTTAGTCGTATTGTTAGTCAGTAGGTAATTATATATATATATATATATATATATATATATATATATATATATATATAACTAATTAGTTTGATATTTAGTCGTATTGTTAGTCAGTAGGTAATTATATATATATATATATATATATATATATATATATATATATAATAAATATATACAATTACCTACTGACTAGTAAGAGTTCCAGACAATGATTCGAGAAACAATCTGCGGACTCTAGATTTAAAGATAGCACGGCTCGGGCTCACCCTGACCTCCAGTGGGAGCGCGTTCCAAAGATGTATGGACTTGACAGTGAAAGATGAATGTAGGAGACTAGATCGATGGTAAGGACAAAGAAGAAGAAGATTATTAGAAGACCTTAACTGCTTAGTGTGAGTGGAGCATAGATATTTAAAGTTAGGCACCAAGTAAGAAGGTGCGTTAGGAGAGTGGAGAACAGAAAAAAGGGTAGTCAATGCTCTTAAGTTCCGGCGCTGCCGAATTGGTAACCAATTCAGTTGGGCCCGGTAATTTGATACGTGATCAAATTTACGAAGATTGAAAATGAACCGAATGCAATTATTCAGAAGTCGGTCAAGTTTGTTGAGCTGATCTGCATTCAGGTCGAGATAACATACATCACCATTGTCAATAACCGGGAATACCAAAGTTTGCACAAGCATTATCTTTGTCTTGATCGGGAGGAAATTCTTCAGGCGATAGAGAGAACGTAAAGTATTGACCACTTTGTTGCTGACTTTCGATACTTGAGCTTTCCAGTCTAGAGTCGCATCGATGTGCAAACCGAGATCCTTAATAGAGGGGCTAAATGGTATCACAAAGCCATTAAAGATGATAGGGGGTAGTAAAGTAAAGTCTACACGTGCCAACATACGTGGACTTCCCACGACAATAGCTTGACACTTGGTGGGATTAACCCGAAGCCCGAATCTCGCTGACCATTCGTTTATCGAAACTAGATCTCGATTCACATCATCAATTGCGATGGATAGGTTGTCAACTTTCGCCTGGTAATAAATCTGTAAATCGTCAGCATACAGATGATACGCACACCGAAGTTCTTGAGTAATGAGATTGATAAATAATGAAAAAAGAAGTGGAGATAAGATGCCGCCTTGTGGAACGCCAGAATCAGTTTCACACCAGTTGGAAGATGATTCCTCACTGCGAAGCGACTGCTAGTGACCATGAAGATATGATGAGAACTATTCCAGCGCCACAGATGAAATCCGAAGGTGCGAAAGGATGGCCAGAAGGACGTCGTGACTGACGGTATTGAAGGCATTTGAGAAGTCAACCAAAGTCTGCACTGTGACTTTGGAATTCTCCACTCCTGCCCCAATATCGTCAGTCACTTTAAGCAAGGCAGATACAGTACTATGTCCAGGTCTGAATCCGGATTGGAGTGGACTAAGGATATTGTTTTGATGCACGAACATGGACAACTGCTTATGTACGCATGCTTCTAGGATTTTGGATAGGAAAGGCAAAGGACGGACCAAAGCTCTCAGCCACAAACCAGGAAACGTACCGGATAGAAGAGAAGCATTAATTTTCTCAATTGAACAAGGAACATAGTCATACACATTTTCACGATCTTTCTAGCAAACGTTCTAATCAGCAGAAAGCTCGATGCAAATTTACTGTCCATTCGGTAGAATGCTCTTCGGAACGCTCAATAGAATGCTCACTCAAACACTCTCGTTTGTTTTTCCGTTATGTAACATTCGCAAGACTGCTCATGAAAGGTAAATGCTCAAGTGTATCAGCACCATTAGATAAGCAGTAAACTGCTGTGCTATTTACCTATACATACAATGCAAAGACGAACTGATGGTTGAAACTGCCTGACACTGAGCTCTCTTTGAAGTCTCAGTCAGCCCTCGTCTTGAAGAATTCGCAGAGAGCCTTTAACCACAGATTACTAAATAGTTACTTATGCAAAGTTATTTCTTGACAGAACGGCAGTACCTACTATTGATATCTCAACGCTCAAGATTGGTCCATGTGGAAAGCCCGGGGGGAGGCCTATGTCTAGCAGCGCACGTCTTTCGGCTGATATGATGATGATAATGAAAACATGGATGCTTAATTTATAATTTTCATATTCGTATTTCTGTATGAATAAGCCTATTAGTCCTTAGATAAGTAATGAGATAACATTAACATTCTAATCCTACTCGTAACATCAACCGCCTCAGCGCAATATCCAACTGGAACAATCCCACATTCATATATTATGTAAGTTTCATTAATTTACTACGATATTTGTGTAGAGACCGATCTTCTACAATATAAGGTACTGTTTCATAAATCATTGATATAGAAATTAAAGAACATTAGGCAGTTCGGTGGAATAAAATATATATACACCATCAGAAAAATTATTATTTACCAAACACCCACATTTTTGACGAGGACGAAGCCGATAGTTTCCGTGCGCGCAGTTTACTTTTTTGATTGCGTGGGAATCCAGGAGGTAAACTTGATTGTATTAATAATAATAATAATAACTTTATTTGTCATAAAGTACACGAATTTACAGACATTGAGACACTGTATTTATAAAAAACAGAATTCAAGTAGATCGATCAATGACCCCCATGCTAGGAAAATCCTGTGTTATAAGGGGCATCCAACCGTCCAACGCTATGTACATTAATGTTTTATTTTATAAATAGACACATGCAAGCGACATTATGGACTGTAGTAACAACAAACAAATAATTAATAAGAAAACAATAATAAAAAAATAAAAATATCTAAGAGTACTTAAGCTAAAAACAACAAACAATCCGAAATTATAACGTGAAATTGGGTAGTGTAACGTAGTTTAGTATAGTGTGGTGAAGTTTAGTGTAGTGTAGTATAGTGTGGTGTAGTTTAGTGTAGTGTAGTGTGGTGTAGTTTAGTTAAGTGTAGTGTGGTGTAGTTTAGTTAAGTGTAGTATAGTGTAGTATTCTCTGTGATATATTATATTATATGTTTAATGGCTTCAGGAGTTCCTCTGTGCCATCGTAATCCAATGTTTTGAGGTAATCTTTTATTTTTTGTTTACATTGATAAGCGTTTAGCAAGTGAATGTTAAGTTTTGCGTGCAATTTGTTATATAGCAGAGAGCTCAAAAAATTATAGTGTCGTTGTGCAAACGTAGTGTTTACACGTCGTTTCGGACAAGAGGGGATAGGTCTTCTTCTTGCGATGGGCCTAGAGGTGTCTGGAGGTTGAATAGCGGCGTGTTTACGTAAGATTGTGCGAAGAATGAAAGATTGTCTGACTGTGAGGGATCTGTGATCCGCATATAGTTTGTGAGTGGGATAGCGAAAGGGTTTGCCCAGAAGAACTTTAAGCACCGCACGTTGGGCACGTTCTACTTCTATGATCGTAGTATTTGCGGTTCCTCCCCAGGCAGTGATAGAGTAGCCTACAAAGGAATCGCAAAGTGCGCTGTAAACCATGTTTAAGATATTAATGTGTGCTGATAGTCTTAGTTTTTTAAATACAAATATAAGTTTTCTGATGCGTTTTGATAAGTTATGTAGGTGGGTTTTCCATGACAGACAGGAGTCAAGATGCAGACCGAGATATTTTACTACCGGAGCTCTGTTTATTGGAGGGCACGCACAGTTAGCGTGTTTAGTGTTGCAATGGTGTACCTTGATCGATATTGAGTGTTCAGCTGGGTGGGTCGACGGTCGAGAGCTGAAGGTGACAAAATTTGTTTTTTCTACATTTAAGGTAAGGCTATTTTTGGACAGCCAGCAAGAAATTTGTCTTAATATATCTTCTGCAATGACTGATGTCTCATGCCAATCACGACCATATATAACAATTGCAGTGTCATCACAGCATAGGCTACTATATTAGCAGATGGATGTGAGAGTTCACAGAGCTCGTTCACATAGATGGAGTATAAGAGAGGACTGATTAGACTTCCTTGTGGGACACCAAACTCTATGGATTCCTGTCCGCAAAAAAATTCTCCTATTTTAACACACTGTGTTCGGTCGGATAGAAAGTTCTTGAATAAGTCAAAAGCAGTGCCGCGTACCCCAATCGACTCCAATTTGGAAAAAAGGATGGGAACAGAGACAGTATCAAATGCCTTCGAGAGGTCCAGGAATACACCCATGCATTTAAAGTTTTTATCGATTTTGTCTACCACACAATTAAGTAATGTCTGCGTAGCATCTCGGTAGATAAACCCCTTCGAAAGCCAAACTGGTTCTGCGATAGAAGTCTGAATTTGTTTACATAACCGTTAAGCCTCTTGTAGAGTATCTTTTCCAAAATTTTCGAAATTGCTGGGAGAACCGAGATAGGGCGATAATTGTTGACACTGTCTCTGCTACCCGATTTGAAAATGGGATGTACTACGGCTTTTTTAGTGCTCTAGGGAAAACACCCGTAGATAGACAGAGTTTACAAATGTGCGTTATTAGAGGTGTTAGGATGTTGCTAGTAGATTTTAGTAACTTAGGAGGTATACCGTCCCAACCTGGAGCGCTGTCAGTTCGAAGCTCTTTGATCATAAGCTCCACTTCCCTCTCATCCGTATCCAGCAAGACTAACGAGTTTGGCATAGTATGTCTTTTTTTGAAGAATGTTTGAGAGTTGTCCTTAGAGTGAGTAATTTTGTTCGCTAGATTCTTGCCACCTTGTGTGAAATAGTGATTAACAGAGTCAACTGATTTTAGGGGTGAGTGACAAAGATTTAAGAGTTCAGATGGTAAATGTGAGTTGACTTTAGAATCTGTTATTTTTCTTATTAATTTACTGGTCTAGCTATTGGGACCGAGTGTCAGTTGGTGCTATTATGCGATATTTGGTGCAACTGTTTATTGCCACTCCAACAAAACGACTTTTCAAACACGTGTCTTTCGTGCTATACACCATATATATATGTATGAACTCTCAGTAAGATTGCATGAACACCAAAACACAGGGTTGTGCGAAGGGACAAGAGCGTATCGTAATCACAATCGTACCTTTTTCTAGTTCTGGTTATCCAACGGCTCGAAAATGTCTTACCTACCCATAAGCTTTTCATTTAAATGCGCAATAATATTGTCGGGCTGGCACCTTTTGTTTTGCGTTGTTTAGTACCACTTGATATTAACATCTCGTTTTATCAGAGATACTTTTGTGTTGAATAGAATAACTGACCGTTTTTGAGGTGATTTCTTTTTACAGGGTTGCTTAATATGATTTTGTAATATTTTGCATTTTAAGTTAGTAGTCTATAGTCTCTAGTACTGCACGCGTCTAGTGACATCGATTGCGACGTCAAGGCACGCATTTCGGCAGCCTGGGCCAAATGGCGTGAGGTGAGCGGTGTCATTTGTGACCCCAAAATGCCGGTTAAGCTCAAAGGACAGGTCTATAAATCCATCATTAGACCTGTCCTGTTATATGGCAGTGTGACGTGGCCTGTGCTTGAGCGACACAAGCAGAGTCTGCGTGTCACGGAGATGAACATGCTGCGCTGGATGTGTGGTGTCACGCGGAAGGACCGCATTAGGAACTCCCGCATCCGGGGTAGCCTTCATGTCCGTGACATTGCTGACAAACTGCAAGAGTGTCGTCTACGCTGGTATGGACACGTCTTACGTCAACCGGCATCTTACGTGGGTAACAAATGTCTTGCCATGCTACCTCCACCGGGCCCCAGTAAACGGGGAAGGCCAAAAAAATGCTGGCTTGACGTCGTAAGGGATGATATGCGTGCCAACCAACTAACCACCAGGGATGCTGAAGACCGTGCGAAGTGGAGGAGACATAGCCGGAAAGCGGACCCCGGGCTCCAAGGCGTGGGTTTTGGAGCGCAACCGGGACAGCGCTAGGATGATGATGATGATGAGTCTATAGTCTTTTATATCCACAAAATAGTCTATTTTTTACCGTTATCTCACCTCTTTCTTATGAAACGTTAATTTGTGGATTTTGTTACGTTACCATTAAAATTATCATAATACATTATGCTTTTATTCTGTCTTTATTTTAATAAAATTTTGTTCATTTAAAACTAGGTGGTAAAGTATTAAAGATAGAAGAAAATAAATTACCTTCCATGACCATATTATGTCCCTTCTTTCTGCTAAAGAGGAAGAGATTATGTGCCTTTTGAGTTATTTTTATTGGTCCATGTTTTACGTGCTACAATGTCACAAATAGACGTCTAATTGAAATCTCTCGTTCTTCAAAAACAGTTAGGAAAATTAAGGCCTATTTACCAACGATAACTTCAACAAACTATTTATATAAAAAAAATCGTGTTAGTTACACTATTTATAACTCAAGAACGGCTGAACCGATTTGGCTGAAAATTGTTGGGGAGGTATCTTAGAACCAGGAAAACACATAGGATACAATTAGTTGCAAAAATTAAAATCTAAGGGGTTTTAGGGAGGGTAGAAGTTTGTAGGGACAAGTCTGCCTATTGAAAGTAAGAACGCATACGCTGTAATAATTGAGTGCTGCGCATGTGCTATCGTATATCTGTCAGTACTGACTCATCATACAAAGTCATATTGGACACTGTAATTACAACGTTAGATTATTTAAGCTAATATTTATTGTAACTGCCTTAGTATAAATGCGAAAGTGTGTATGAATGTATGTACCGATTTCACGCTAAACTGGCTGTACCGATTTTCTCTACTAATATTATAAATGCGTGTGTATAGAGATATATTGGACCATGGCTTTGACATTTGACTGTATACAAAATAATTAAGCTTAATCGCATTAACTTAACTTATTTAAGGTATAAATACTTATTTGTTTCCGACGTTTCGCTGGTCTTGCACCGAGCGTGGTCGCGGAGAGAGATTATTTTGTATGTTGTAGGTATACCAATCGCAAAAGTAAAGTTTAAAAATGGATTATTTGACTGTATGAGAGGTTATGTTGTTAAGTATCTTTCGGTAGATAATTTCATGGAACTGACCAAATTTCGTACCGATGAGTTCCATAGAGTTTTTAAACTCATTAGAATTATTATCAGTGGTTGTGTAAAAACACCACTCCCCACCTTCAGGGATAAAAGGCGTGAAGTTATGTTATGTTATGTAGAATTATTATCAGGAGTGCCTTCACACAACTTGAAACTGAAAGTTGGTGTTCCAGTACTGTTAATGCGGAATCTTAATACACCAAAACGTCGTAATGACAAACGGCTACAGGTAAAACACCTAGGACGAAAATTGTTTCGTTTTTAAAAAACGAAAATTGTTTAGCTTTTATATTGATAAAAGCTATAATAATGACTGCGACGATAAAAGTCTCCGAACAATAAAGGAGATTTGTGTTACCCCGAATTTACCACGAGCGAAGCCGCGGGCAAAAGCTAGTACTTTATAAAACATAAGGTCAAAAACGTTAGGTCCTTTTTTGCTTATCACTGCGACGCAAAGTTGTTTATTATTCAAGTGGTTTGCTTGTTATATTTCTACAATAAACTAGCTAAGCTCTCGAGGGAGTTGGAACTTTTTGTCAGTCCCAAAATTGTTCGCAAAACATTGACACTAAATAAATAATACTTACCATTTTTTTTTTTATTTGGTGTCGTGTTGGAAAATCCTCATGAAGTCCCTCCGCCCCGGGGGAAGGACGAAGGGGACTGTCAGACTCTTACTGACTAAAAACCAACCCGTGTTCGTCATGTACCCGTGTGTCGGAGGGTAGGGATTCGCATAAACATTCATCGCTACCCCCCGACGGGTATTGGCCCGCCAGATGGTCAGGCGGGCCCCGCACAAAACCCCTTTGGCGGCGGATTAAGGTGTTGGGCTCCGCCGCCAAAACACTCAGCGGTCGCAGAGGATAGGGAGGACGGCAACGCAACACCGCATCTCCTCTTCCTCTGCGGCCCCACCGCGACGCATCGAATGGTGCGCCCCCATTTGGTCGCGGGAGATAGGGCGCGCGGCAACGCAACACCGACACGCCTCTCCTCCCGCGACCGCACCCGACTGCGAGGGACAGACAGAACTGTCCCCCGCACCCGCACCGTTGGACGCATCCTGCGCAGGCCCCGTCAAGCCCACGCGGAGCATCCCCTCCTGGATCCCTCGTAGCTTCACCGTGGGGTTCCAAGCCACGGTTACTGAACCCCCCCACCACGACAAGGTTGAGATCCCGCGGGGGAGAAATAATAATTTAACTTAGATAACTAGACTTTTCAAATACGTCGTTGAATAAAATGTCTTTCACAGCTATTGTAAACAGTTGTGTTTAAAAGATCCATTTTTAAAATGCTAAAACATACATACATACATATCGTCACGCCTTTTATCCCCGAAGGGGTAGGCAGAGGTGTATTTCTACACCCACTTTTCGCCAGATATACTTTAGTCCCACGTAATAAGGGGCGAGCCTATTGCCGTACCGGGCACATTTCCAGACTCCGTGCTGCTACTGAGAATTTCGTGACAGAAAAACCCAATAACACTGCCCGACCCAGGAATCGAACCCAGGACCTCCCGATCCCACGCGCACATTTATGCCGCGAGACCAACGAGACAGTCGTACAGGGTTTGATGTCGAGTTTTCCGTCTCTACGTAAAGATGGTATTTGCATCGTGTTATCCCTAAGTCGCCTCTTACGACACCCACGGGAAGATAGGGGGTGGTGACACTTGTATTCTATGCCGTCAACCACGCGGCAAGAAAAAGCCGCGTGGTTGACGGCATAGAGAAAAAGTTTTTTTTCTCTTCACAGCGAGGAATCTGAGTCTACACTTCTGTATATACCGAACGAAAGACGATGAATAGTTACTTTTGTCTTACCTCTTAATGCCTACCTACATGTGGTTAACAACCTAGTCGGTAGAATAAGCTGTAACACAAAAAAATATTACTTACTATCTCAGATTTCTGAAACAACAGTTCGGAAAATTAAATTCAAAGTTAATCTTACAAAGACCATCCGATTTGTGATATTATAAGCACAGAATATCTACTAAGCTAAAGTAAATTAAATATTTAATTGTAGTGAAATCTTAGTTAGACAATACAGTTCAGTTTTGAACTATTCATAATGTTCCGGACAAAACGGTTCACGTGAAACGAACAGCTACAGCGAGTAGTGTTAGAAAAACAAGACGAGACGGGTGGAGGAAAATTTCTTAGTTATTTGTCTTCACAAATTGCGTTATAGTGGCTAGAAAAACCGACTCCTATCCGAACTATTGCGTGAAGTAAATTTGATTGCAGGTCTTGGTTTAGCAAGGATAAGCGAATGTCAAATAATATTTGACACTGAAAATTCCTGGAGGAATAGGTATGCATGTTCAATTATTCGTCTTAAAGAGAAATGGCAATCGCGAGAATAATCAGTAGAATTTTACAGGTTTCAAAGTACCTAATTCATATAATGTTTTAATTTCAGACTATAGACTATAATCTGAGGTTATAATCATTATGTTTACAGGCCCATATCCATCATAGACCAGTGCAGATACGTTAGAAAACAGTAAAAAGTAAAATAAAATTACAGTAGGATGAAACCCATTGGAGAAGGAAGAGAATATAGCAATCATTAAAGGAAAAATAAATCACGGGCAATCTGAGGTCGGGAAGTGGATGGGGTTGCGATTCTAAGGGTAAAAAAGGGTTTATCTTGATTGCCAGCAAAACTACAAGTCCTACGGGAAAAACGTCAATGGCAAAGTTGTAGGTAATAAAAAGATCTACAACTTTTGCATTTTCACTTTATTCACACAACGTCATAATTTATGTGAAAAATTGAAATAACCAAGTTTGAAGTTTTTTATTTTTAACTTTTACAATAGTTTTTTCGTTTACACGAAAATTGGTGAAAACTTGCCTTTTTATGTTCCAAACACACTGTTAATTTGTATCCTAAAATGCGCTTTATTTCTATGAACTTGGTATAAAATTTGCATGGAATAGGAAGCCGCCCGCGCCGTGTCCGCGCCCGACGCCCTTTATGTGTGGCCAGCGCCTAAACTTCGAGCCAATATGTCTTTGTAGCCAGACAGATTAAAATATTAAGGGGCAGTTTCATCGCTGTCTGATAAGGTTCTGATAAAGTTATAGGTCGTTGATTATAAACTTGACAAGTATATAATCAAACGATAACTCAGAGTTTTACATGGTGACGATAGCCTAGTCGACGGGAACAATTTCCATACATTTTCTAAATGCGCCCCCTAGCGGCCTCTATCGATCGCTACTCTCCGTTAGGGGTCGCTTTTAGAAAATGTATGGAAATTGTTCCCGACGACAAGGCTATCGTCCACCGTGACGATCGAGTGCAAACTCGTACTAGACCCTCTGAAGGATGCCTATCCAGAGGCGGCGAAACTGGGCCGTACTTCTCCTAAACTCTACCAACACAAAATGTAGACAAGGGTAAGAATTAAACGTCACAGTTTTTAATACAATTTTTTCAGAAAGATGCAGTTGAAAGTGTTGAAACCTTGTTGATTTTGAAACCTTTCTGATTTCAATTTCAAATAATTAAGAAGGAATCTCCCCGACCCACAGTCCATCTACCTCGACCAAAGAGTATATAAATCATCATCATCATCGGCCCTGTCTATAATTTGTCCCACTGCTAGGCACGGGACCTTTTCTCACTATGAGAAGGGTAAGGCCAACACGCTGGCCAAGTGCGGGTTGGTAGACTTCACATGTCTTTCGAGAACATTATGGAGAACTCTCAAACATGCAGGTTTCCTCACGATGTTTTCCTTCACTGTTTTGCATGCGATAATTAACAATTTAATACGCACATAACTTCGAAAAGTCATTGGTGCGCGCCGTGGATTCGACCCGAGACCCTCTGCGTAGCAGTCCGTCGGTCTCTCCACTAGGCTATCGCTGCTTATCTATACTACTATAATAAAGCGGAAGAGTTTGTTTGTTTGTTTGAACGCGCTAATCTCAAGAACTACCGGTCGGATCTGAAAAAATATTTTTGTATACGATAGCCCAGTTATTCCGGAAGGCTATAGGCTATATAAAATTACGCCACAACCTTTAGTGGCCAGACAAAAAAAAATGGTCAAAGGAGAAGGAGTCAAAGGCAAAAAAGGCTAAACGAATAGGATACAATCTATGGGTATCGTTTTCGAGATTTTCGGGACGCTGATTAATAATATGAAATTTATTTAGTGATCCAAGATGGCGGACGGGAAATCAAAGATGGCGAATGAGAAAATTTTAAAAATCAATATGGGTATCGCCTTCGATATTTTAAGGGGTGGGGAATCGAAATACAACTTCTATTTCGTGATCAAAGATGGCGGATGGGAAATCCAAGATGGCGGATGGGAAAATTTTAAAAAATCAATATTGGTATCGTCTGCGATGTTAAAAGGGATGGGGAATCCAAATACAACATCTATCATCTGTTTCGTGATTCAAGATGGTGGATGGCAAATCAAAGATGGCGGATGGGAATTTTTTTTAAAATCAATATGGGTATCGTCTCTGATGATTTAAGGGATGGAGAAGCCAAATACAACATCTATTTCGTGATCAAAGATGGCGGATAGGAAATCAAAGATGGCGGACGGGATTTTTTTTAAAGTTGATATGGGTATCGTCTCCGATATTTTAAGGAATGGGGATTTCAAAAACACCATCTATTTTGTGATCAAAGATGGCGAATAGGATTTTTTTTTTAAATCAATATTGGTATCATTTCCAATGTTTAAAGGGATGGGGAATCCAAATACAACATCTATTTCGTGATTCAAGATGGCGGATGGGAAATCAAAGATGGCGGATGGAAAAAAAAATCTATATGGGTATCGTCTCTGATGATTTAAGGGATGGTGAATCCAAATACAACATCTATTTCGTGATCAAAGATGGCGGATAGGAAATCAAAGATGGCGGACGGGTTTTTTTTTTAAGTCGAAATGAGTATCGTCTCCGATATTTTAAGAAATGGGGAATTCAATATTATATAAAAATCCATGTTTGTTTGTTCATCATTTATAGACTCAGAAATGATAAGAGATTAAGCGCTATGTCAATGGTAACTTTGGAAAAGGGGCTTGTTAAAAGGGAATTAAATAAAAACTCTTAAAAAGGCGATACGGAGTTCGCTGGGTCAGCTAGTCTTATATATATAAATACTTCGGTCTTATTAGCCGACGCTTTGCACGATACATCGCAACAATATACCAAATGAGCAGGTAAATAGCTGTACCCAGGCCCTAAGACCTATATGCATTAAAATGCCGACGATATCATCATCTCAGCGTAGAGACTTCTAATGTACATAGGTCTCCCCCAAGGCTCTCCATACAGATCATATTTGAGCCGCTCATTCAACCACTTCCCGCGGAAAGAATATTCCTGACTACGTTTCGTTCTTGTGCCCGATGCCATGGACCTCATCGAAGCCATAGGCAGATGCAGTGGCGTCCCAGGACGATGATTATGTAGTGATTCCCTAAAACCAACCAAAATAAAGACCTCTCAATCTAAAAGCCAGCCACTTCCTACTAGGTATTAAAATATCAACAAGAAAGTCACCGATATACAAACTGTTAAGTCAATTTCAATGGACAGCTCGCATTACACTGGTAGTAGATGTCTGCATTACCAAAACATTGAACCTTTAATTCAAGCTAAACATTTAAGTAAGTATTTGATACATTGTACCAAAGTAATTAACAGAAACTATAACATTCTGGAGCTTGATGGCCGTTGCACAGATGGACCGGTAATAGCGCCATCTGACGGCGCTCGTAAACACTAAGACAACTCTGTGATGAACTGCTGACTAATGTAGTCTGGTGCCTGTGTGCCGCGTATTGCATGATTTACAGCTCTTTTATGACGTCCACTACAACGACTCTAGTTTACTCTGAAAGTCAGCATCTTATTGCTGATAATCCTTTTAGTATCTTGCAGTTGATTGTGTGCCTTTCAGGGAGCGCAGTTCTATGACCTAAAGAGAGCAGTGTATTTTGGGTTTTCTGTTTATGCACACATGGCAGATCGCAACTAGATACTAGGTTCTAATAAGTAAAATCATTCATGATGAAATATCGACATGATGTAGGTACCCACTTTATAAACTTCTATTTCAGCTCGAACAAGTAGGTATGAATCTACAACACCTAAAGATCAACAAAACAATTACCTCGTAAGTATTAGGTACATAGTTACATACATACCTATCTACCTATTTATGCTGTAGGTAGAAAGTTTAACTAGTAAGTCTAAAAAAACCGCATTTCACCTCAAGGAACAACGCCAAGTTTTATATCCAAGTCGTGCATATTGGCGAACTATTCTTTAACGACGTCCCACAGGCTAAGTACCTACTAGTAGGTACAAGAACTGAACTGAACTTCTTCGTCTTTACGATGGTACTATACTGAACCAGGCTGTGTCGAATAGTTCTTATAACTACTTTTTGTTGCAAACGATTATGACAAATATAATTTCTTGTTAAGTCTCGCGTCTTTAGGAAACTTGGGCTTGGAAAATTGAGCCGCTAGGAAGGTCATTGTGGATATGTTCTGCTTTGTAGATAGTAGAGCCTTGTTGATTGCAACGTGAATGAGCCGGCTCGACCGAGACATTACTATATTCTCACGGAATATCGACGAAAAGTAGGTTGTACCAGTGTCTATACTAAACAAAAGTACTAAACATAATGTTTCGACGGTGAGTTAGATTGCCGAAGGCCCATGTCCTTCTCCCTCTCTCACGTTGCGCGACTCCTCCTGTTTTTATCACATTTAGGTGGGCAAGGTTCTGATACTTAATAATGACTTCTGTGTTGCAGAAGTCCATGAGCGGGGATAATCGCCTACACATCGGTCTGCTCGGGTGCCTCCCATAAACATTAAAAAAGTGAATGATTATTGTTTCTAGTCGTTATAGATCCATCTTGTTGTACCTACTCCACTCACGTGTCTACCACGAGTTTTACACACGATTGTCACGGTGACGATGGCGACGGGAACAATTTCAATACATTTTCTTAAAGTGCCCATAACGGACAGTAGCGATTGATAGAGTCCGCTAGGGGGCGCATTTAGAAAATAAATGAAAATTGTTCCCGTCGACTAGTCTATCATCACCGTGTAAAACTCGTACTAGACTCTCTGGTACACGGCTTAGATACACGGTGCGGACAACGTTTTGTTTTGTAGAATAGGAAAAATAGCAATAATAGGTTCGTTTTATGCTCGTATTTCTCAATAAACAAGCACACTGCCATCTTGCGTAACAAAATGCACCTGACTAGTGAGTTAAATAACAATTTTAAGAATATGGAATGTCACCACCCCATATCATCCCATGGGTGTCGTAAGAGCCGACAGAGGGAGCAAATTATGCAGATAACAGCACTATTAGAGAAGGAAAACTTGATACAAACCCTATACCAACCCGTTTGGCCAGCGTGGTATAGTAGGCCAATTTCTCCTTTCAAAGGAGAGGCCTAGTCCAGCAGTGGACTGTTAAAAGCTGATGATGATGATGATGACATCTTACATAACCAATAGGACCTCTAATGGCCATTTAGCAAATTTAGTTTGGTTTTGAGTTTTGAGCGACATCTCTGAACCTTTTGATGAACTACCAAAACCGCTTCTTAAAACGTATTAAATTATCTATGATAAAACTCAACTCTCTGCAAAGTATTCATACTTAATTTCAAAGGAATCCTCAAGAAGGTATATTAGTGAACGTGAATGTTCTTAAATATCCACAAAAGCTTTTAAGATGTACCTCAAAGATATTAATATATAAAATCCTTGCGTTACTGACTGACTGACAGACACGCTACAGCCGAAACTATTGGGCGCAGGAAGCTGAAATTTGGCATGTATGTTCCTTGGGGACCGTAGGGGTGCACTAAGAAGGGATTTCCCGAAATGCCCACGGGATCGGCCAAAACGAGTAAATTAAAAAAAAATGCAGTCGTAGCTGCTGGCGTCCTCTAGTGCTTTATAAGACACTGATTTAGGTAGGAACTTTATAATAGCCTTACACATTGCATTCAACAAGAATTGTATCAGTTTATATGTTTAACGACAAAAGTGGGGTACAGATACACGAGCAGCAGCTGCAGAAGAAATATCACACGTTGTCAAAATAAAACAAAAATTTAAAGTAGAATTGGATTTAAATTTTTGCACACTGCCATCTATTGTGTATAATGAACGTTATTAGTTCAAGAATATTTTAGTTCTAAAACCATAGGCTAGTTTTTACAAATCAATTAGATAGTAGTGAATGAATGAACTTTTTTTTTTAAATAATTAGAATATTCTTAAAATATAAGTTATTTGCTTTGTAGATAATAAAAAAATACTTTTTTCATGAAAGTCCAACGGCCAGAGTTGATATTTAGATAAATTAAATTTCCATTTATGACCTCGTGTTCCAATTTAAACAAAAAGATTACTACTTCAGAATCAAGATTGATCACCTTGACAATTCATAAAAAGTAAATGAAATAAAGAATTTTGTTTTACACATTCTCATTGCGAAAGTTTCAGAAATTATTACACAGATGGCGATGCTAACCAAAGTTATTTTTTTTAGTTTTCAACAGTTGTAATTTTTTTATTATAATTACTTTTATAGTGAAACAAATCAATCTTTTATAAAGTATCTCATTTAATATAAAATAACAATTTATTTGCTTTATGAATTTTCTTTTAAAAATTGTTTATGTTCAGTTTTAATCTGTGAATTGTCTGTGGATGATAGAAAAAAAGTAAAAGTGTCACTATGGATTTATATTTGTGTCGGTGTCGGATAGAAATACGTCGAGAGCTACGCCGGCAGACAATTTATTTCAATTATCATGAATAAGCTCAGTGGAGACGCTGTGTGTTATCGCTCGCTGTAGAAAAATATATCAACTTTATTATCTGCAGAGCCAAAGGTTCATTGCGCGTGCCGTGTAACGAATAATGGTTTGGGATGAAACTATAGTGACGTCTCGCAATTCAGCCTTGGATATTATGGTTACGAGAAAAAGTGTATTTTGAAAATATACCAAGTGTTTTCTTGTAAAGAACGTCTGTGAGGTATTCATCGATTGTGCGGTGGTTTCGTTCGACGTTTTGGTGTTTTTTATCGGTGTTATGTCGGGTGGCAGGAGCATCGACAAGGAGCGAAAGTCTCCTCGGGAAAGCGGGGAGGATTCGGAGGATGAGAGTGAGATCCTCGAGGAGAGTCCGTGCGGCCGCTGGCTGAAACGCCGGGAGGAGGTAAGCGCCATTCTATATCACTAATTATCTCGTTTACGTGGACGTATTTAGCCATTTGAAACAAAGAGTGTCGTCAGCTGATTCACACAAGGTTAGCTCATGTTTGACAAATAATACGCAGTTTATCTTTCATTGGCTATACAGGACATGGTTTGTTTTGATGTCTCATCACTGAGTAATGCAATAGCATTTAATAAAATGAATAGTTGCTTGCGCAGCTGTGAAAACTTTCTACCAATCAGACAATCATAGTGGTTATCATTAATCACTATGTTGTACTATGTTACATACATTTCTCTGATTAGTAATTTGAAGATGGATGGTTGTAAAAGAAATTGAGTATTTCTGTACAATGTAAGAGGATTTTCTGAATGTATAAACAATTTATTTGAATTTATCCTGTAGATATCAAGGATATTGTGATCATAACAAAGAGCAATGACTCAAAGTGTAAATAAACTTGATAATACTTATAAATATTTATCCACAAACATTTCACATTCTAGTGAGTCTATGACATAATTATTTCACAATCATTCTCTATGTTGTTGTCAACTTGAAATGGGAAAAATACTGACATTTTCACTAAATAGGTATATAAATAATCAATAATATGTGATTGCAATTGGTATTAGAAAAACTATCTTAAGTAATTAAATCAAATTTCAAAGTATCTTATTCTATTATTAAAACAACTATTGAGCTACTACTTGAATGCGATGTTTAATGTTTTCTTTAACTTAATATGATTATACTTCAACTAAAACATGGACTCAATGTTTTGCTATGATCTCTCAAATAACAACAAAGAGTCAAATAAAATTATAAACATGACATAATTAATTATCCATATTAGCATTGGAGAATAACAGAGGTATTTATACCTTGAAGTAAGTCAAATATCACGAGTACTTAGGATCCACTAAATAATATTGTATGATGCATTTTAGTGTTTAGTTAAATAGTTCAATTTCTATTAGTTAGTTTAGTTTCCTGACAGATAACATATATACCAATGTGGCCCAAATAAATAATTCTGTAACAAAAATTATAAGGCAGGAAATAGGTAATACCTACTTACTATGACAATGACAATAAAATAAATTTCAATTTGATTAAGTACTTCAATAATGTTCTAATTTTATTCTATTTATGTCATCATAAAATACAGTTGACATATATTACGAGGTAAGTTACTGATAATAATAATACTCTGATAAATGCATACATTAATTACTTACTTATCTATTTCTAATAACCTATGACATTCCATAGGATTACAGTCAAAAGCATAGGCAATAGCAATGAATTACAAATATTAATATTATCTTCAATATTTTCCTGCAAATAATCTTCATTTATTTGACTATGAAAAAATTTTCATATTTCATATTATATAGATGCAATAAACACATTTTGCAAAGCAATTATCGTTGCATTTTTATAAGAAAACATCATTGTTATAATAAAATTTAGTAAGTAAAAATAAACTCGATCAATAAAAACGGGAAGAAAGTCTTTCAAATCACTTAAGTTCTTAAGTCGCCAGCATCTTGCATCTGCAATGTAGTGAAAGTTAATGTCTACAGTTGTGTGCCTTAACTACTGTGATTTATTATTGCTCAGACAGTGATTGGTCGGTGATGTTATGAAGTACACACAGTTACTCGGTAATTGAATTTAAGTACTCAAGCTCTTAAGCTTACTAAGTACATGTTTCTCGTAAGAATAATTGGTTAAAGTGCCCGTGTTATGTGTTGATGTAATTTTCATTTTATTGATTGGAAAGCTTGTGGGAAACTTGGAATGAAATTGGCTTTTTAAAGTTTGGTTTTGAAGAGCTCTGCAGTGTCCAATAAATATTAAAATAAAGTTGGCAATTTGGTGATGAGTTTTGAAAAGATGTTATAAAAGCGCAAATAATATTGAAAATAAATTGGTAATTTCTAATTGAGTTTTACTCTGTGCTGTACGCATATCATAGTAAATTGGCACGTTAGCAATTAAAAAGTCTTTGTATATTTGGCTCTGTTAATAATTATGGTTATGGGATTAGAACATATAAATAAGAAGGAATCAAATAACTCTTTGAATTATATGAAAACACAGCTTGCATGTAAAGTTAATAATGTATGTTCTGTTTGCATTCCTAGCTTTATGCTAAAAAAGCTTGTAGTCAAATACCACAGAATAGATATTAATAATACAATTATTACCTACAAAACCATTGAAATCATGCTATTCCTATTACAAGACGTAAATGTTGGAGCTGAACAATTTAGGTTTACTTAATACAGTGATTTGTTTACCTGTGAAAATATCAATAAGTAATTACTTATTATTCTACATCAGAACAGGTTTACAATATTTTAATAAATTAATTTATTTGTCAGTAAGTAAAGTTATTCTTTTAGCAAAATTGTTTTTAAGGTGTCATATTCATACAATATAAATACATCTGGTTCTTAGGTACAAATTATACAAACATAGTAGTATTTCTAGAATTGTAATTATTTCTAGTCATATATATTCATTATCTGCTCATAATTGAGATTTATTGTACCGAGTATTAACATTATAACTATGTATGTATGCATGCATGCCTACCCTGATTTGTTAATTGGTCTTAACATGTACCAATATTGAGGTTAATTAAATTTGTAATTAAATACTTACTGCTGTATTATGTTGCTGTTATCTTTGAATTTATTTTGTACTAAGATTATAAAGTATATAGTTTCTCCAGAAATAAATTTTGCTTCACAGACGGTAAATGTCTACAGTTAAATAAATTCTCTTTACAGTTAAGATTATTTCTATCCTATCTCAGTGTTTTGAAAAAAAAATATCTAGTAGGCAAGTACTTAATATTGATGTCAATGCTAATTCAGATGTTATAGAGTCAAATCTATCCGCTCAAATCTTAATATATAAAATCCTTGCGTTACTGTCTGACAGACACGCTACAGCCGAATCTATTGGGCGCAGGCAGCTGAAATTTGGCATGTATGTTCCTTGGCACCCGTAGGAGTGCACTAAGAAGGAATTCCCCGAAATTCCCACGGGAACGGCCAAAACGGGTAAATTAAAAAAAAATGCAGGCGTAGCTGCTGGCATCCTCTAGTATTTAATATTATGTTAGCCATTTTGTTTTGGTTGGGCTACTATACTATATTTACTAGGCCAATATCATCTGTGTAGGAAAATATGATTTGCATGATGACATGTATGATGTCTCCAATACTAAAATAAGTTTCTCACTGGTAGGTTTTCCTAGAAGTATGGTGGGTATTTTGTATTTCCTAGTAGACATTGCTCCTTAAGTATATGTACATTGGTGTTAGCAACTGCATATCTAACAAGTTGGCTCTTATTTAACAGTAAATGCTAGGGCTGGGATAACACTGTATTGAGCGGGACTAAAATCTGATAAGCCTCCAACCTTAAGATTTTGCTTGAGTAGTTTGGTAGAATTCCTAGCTCAGTGTTGTTCATAAATGTAATCCGGTCTAGGAATTTAAACTTTCGTGGTCATTTAAACTTATTTTAAATTGTGTTTTTTACTGAACATCCGTCTGTACATCCGTGAACATGGCGCTTGCAATAGTTCCGACATATCGGTTACTCCAAACAAAGGTACGTGGTATATATCCTGAAAGACAATTTAAAATAAGTAATCCGGTCTCTCTTACAGTCTTAAGATCTGTAGAAGAATGGCCTTTCATAAAGATGTGGGAATGATAAAGATTGAGCTTTGATATTAAGTATATACTTTTGGATTTCGCCGTTTGCTTTGAGTATAGTGATGTACAGACGGTCAATTAAGTAACATATATATTAATATTATTGACTAAGATAAATAAAATTTAAGTATGTGCTTAAACATACTAAGAGTGTCATCTGCAAATTGGTGCCATTTTAAGATATTTTATCTCAGGAACAAAAACATATTTAGTTTTAAGTAAGTAAGTAAGCAAGTATCGCAATGTTTTTACATGCGACATGAAATACCAAGTGGCATCTTAACCTAATAAAAATTCGTTGTAAGTGGTATTAACCATGAATTAGAATAATATTTGAATTTATCTTAACATTTAACTTTGAAAACATAGATATTATGTGTGTGACATTGCCAAATATTTTCAAGTTATCACTTACGTCATATTATCTTCTAAGTTATTGCAATATTTTATAAACAAAGCTATCAAATACTACTGAGTTATCATAGAACAACTAATTTATCTACTCATTACAGGAAACTATAAAAAAAAAACAAGTGGTTTAAATAAGACTTTATTAATCCATGGTTTCCTTATTTAATCTGTGAAGTAAGAATTGAATCGGGGCACACATGTTGTTTGGAAAATATAAATGTTTTAGATAAATGGACAGAACAAATGGGGTAGTTTTAGGTAGGTATGTACTAATGATAATTAAGTATAATATTGGATATCAGGGAAGGTCTGTGTCCAACAGTGGATGTCTATCAGCTGACAAGATGAGGATGAATTGATGAATTATTATATTAAATACTATTAATTACTACAAATTATAAATAATACTTACGTACATTTAATTAGGTAGTATAAGTCTAATTTATATTATGATTTACGCATACTTTTCACTTTCCAATTGATTAGCCAAAGGTAATGTTCTGCGATCATTAATGAAGGAATCTGTTTCCAAGGTAATTAATCATTCTATTTCTCTTACATTTTAATCTAAGTAATGCTTTGGGTTTTTTATATTATCAGTAAGACCCAGTGTTCACCTTCTGTTATATACACTTCAGGTATATACCACTTACTAGAATAATTAAAAAGTAATAAACGCGAAAGTTTGTGAGGATAAATCGATAGTAGAGTTTCCTAAATATCGATACTTACGCTATCGATAGGTGACCTCGAATACTACTAACAATATCGATAGTGCTATCGATAATATCGACATTATCGATACCATCGATACTATCGATAGTACAAATAAATTAATACTATTGATTGGAAGCAACAGTATCGATACGATCGATACAGTTACACGACAATACTATCAATAGTATCGACAGTATCATTTTTTTTATGTGATACTATCGATGTTATCGATAGTATCGATTATCGATAATATCGATACTATTATGTATATTTAATTAATAGTATTGCCCTGACTCGACCATCGATAGTGCCGATACTATCTATTATATCGATACTATCGATAGCATATCGATACTATTGAAATGACGTCATCTATCGATAGACTATCGATAGTTTAGCGATAGTCGACTATCGATTGGCAACACTAATCGATAGCTTGCTGTTCTTTTTAACGCAAAAACGACTGAACGGATTTTAATAAATTTCCGCAATAATTAATAGACTTACAACTTCACAAAAGTGTGGTTGGCTCAGATACGCTTTTCTATTTGCAAAGTTCATCAAAACCACAATTTCATTACAAAACATGAAGGGAAATTAGTCGTTAGTAAATAAATCGCATAGCATATAAATAAAATAAATAAATAAAAAAGCCTTTATTATTCCATTGGCATGTACATTCATATGAATAGTAAATCACATTATTAGTCTAATATATAATTATGCCATCTGGACCCCTCTTCGGGTGAAGGCCTCCTCCAGAGGTTGCCACTTGTCGCGATTCTTAGCGAGATTTGACCAACTTCGTGTTCCAATGGCCTCTATCTCGTCCTTCCACCTTGCTTTTGGTCCACCTCTGCTTCTGTGCCCATGAGGTCCTTTCCACATAGTGACGGTCTTCGTCCACCTGTTGTCAGTGTAGCGTGCCACATGGCCTGCCCACTTCCATAGCATAGCATATACTTGCTACATTTTATTGCGATTAACGACATTCATACGGACAGGGTCACCGGCAGAAACTGTTCTAACATAAAAGATGATAATCTTAGTTTCCTAGCAAACATTCGTTTTCATTAAGTAAGTAAGCTACTTTCATCAGTGAAATTGAGTTGCTTCATAAGACACAATTTACTAACTACCGACTTAGACGGAGTTCGCAGTATGCAAACTATTCCGCCTACTTGAACTGAATAGTTAGTATTTATTACTTACTCCAAGTTGTTACTTACCTCTACCGTAACTTGGATCTATAGTCATGAGTTGTTTTGGACGAGATATTGCGACCTGCGAGATATTTAACTTAGGTAGTACTTGCATGTCTACAACATAATTATGTAGATTTGATGATTCACACTTCTTGAGATTTCTTTACTATTTGAATGTTGAGCTATGTAAACATGAGTCTGTCATGAGGTACTAACTTCTGCCAGTGCCTAACAGTTCTTATACGGCTTTTATAAGTCGAGTCAAACTTAACCCGATTTTAATGATGCATTATATTTGTACGATGTGATTGTAGCCATTAGAATTGTTTAGTAACTTTAACTTTTGTCCGTGTGGTGACGGATTAAGAATACGAATTGTCACCACCCCATATCATCCCATGGGTGTCGTAAGAACCGATAGAGGGAGCATAGTATGCAGAAAACAGCACTGCAAGAGAAGGAAAACTTGATACAAACCCTATACCAACCCGCTTGGCCAGCGTGGTATAGTAAGCCAATTCCTCCTTTCAAAGGAGAGGCCTAGTCCAGCAGTGGACTATCAAAGGCAGATGATGAAGGGCGATTTTGAGATGTTTGTAATGTTTCATCTTTTGCATACATTTACTTACCTAAATATATGAATGCGAGGCGACTCTGATGCCAACACCAATAATAAAGTTTACGACCTAGAGGCCTAGTACGAGTTTGCACACGAATGAATCGCATTCGAGTCGTCCAGAAACTTTTATGTTGAATATCGATGCGATCAATGCGTGTGGAAATTCAAACTAGACCCTCTAATCTTATCTGTCTATCGAAGTTTGTGCGACCAAAAAATGCATCAGACCACTTAACTAAACTAGTTCTATAAATATGCAATAATATAAGATATTGCTTGCCGGACTAAGAATTTACGTCAGACTCATTTGAATATTACCTAAGTATATCAATAAGTTATAAACAAATTAAATAACAATAGCGCAGAATACCTACTTAGCGATGTAGAATACCTACTCATATAAAAAATAATAATCTACATACCGATATTAAAAAATACATTTGTTGCTGTTATCCAAAGTGATGAAATTTAATATAGTAGAGACGTCGCGGATCCAATCACCATGTGCATGCACCTCTGAATTTAAATTTAGAATCATGCCTTTTTCTGACAGTTTTGACGTCACCAAGGCCATAGACAAAACCGGCGAGACGGCTTTACTTACTTCGCCATTATTTTTTATGACAAATTGAATTAACGTAGCAGATGACAATAGGTGAACAATAATTGTTTGAGGTCACGATTGTGAGTTGGCACAAAAAATGAGCACCATCCGATGCTGGCTCTGTCCACGTGGAGTCCACATGAGATCTAATTAAACAGCAATACTTAGCATCACTTAGGTACGGTACTTTCGCCGCGCCGCCGCCGGTCAATGACCGCGCTTGTGATTCGGCGCTTACGCAACTAATCACTGTCGCTTTCTAGGCTTAGGGTGATGGGATACTGGCCTCTGTATTGTATTTAGACCGTATCATAATGGAGGCTGTAATGTAGATTGTAGAGTACAACATTTTGTCTTTATTTCAATTTTATTGTAGGTATGATTCTTAAACTGAGAAAATTAGATCGTCTGTTAGTAAAAATTCACAGCAGCGTGTAGTCTGAAAATGTCTTTATCAAACAAAGCATGCAAAGTGTGGGAGTAAAATGGCTTTGGGAAACATAACTGTCGAAACGTCTGTTAATTACATTTCAATTCACCGCCTTCTAAGTCCTAGATGCCATCGGTAGCATAATAATTATGTCCGTATAGCAGTTTCACTAGCTCTTGATAGGTGCCTTCCAAATTGGTACGAATTAAGTTATCCTCTAGCCCTACCTATGCCCTTCATCAAGGTCAAAGGGCGTTTCCAGTTTACAAAAATATTTAAAATTTGGCCAAGCGATGTCCAAAAGCCAAACAAGTGCAAAAGCCGTATAATATCAACGTCAATGATATATGCAACTATGAAGTGCATGTGACATTTGGAGCGTTTTTTTTTCTTATGCATAATATACCTAGCTATGCATAAAACTGCAGGCAAATTTGTAGACAATAATTCAAAGCGTAGATGCACTCCAGGTCTGCCTAATAAATTCAATCTTTGACCGTAACAACCACCAGATGGTCAAAGTACCTAATAAATTGGACTACAGTTTACGCACTTTATCGCAACTTACTATTGTTTACAATTTATATCTCTTTGTCGACTAGATTAAAACCCGTACAATATGTCAAACAAAACAAGGGCTCAGTATAGAGGTATAACAACAGATACATAATTATATTAAGTTCTAAATTTACACTATTTCAGACTATGTATCTTTCTTATTCAGAGACGATTGTTTAACGAAAATTCACCATGTAGTCAAAGCTTGATAACTTTTTCACAGCCGCAGTTCTCCCCATCTCCCAGTGTATCTCCCATAAAGTGTGCTTGTTATGGTCGTATATAGATTTATATACTTACTAAGTCTTGGGTACGTTTGTTATGTAGAGTGGCTGAATAATTTCAAACCTTATGGTACATGGTAACTATCTGTGGGTACACATCGTGCTGACGTCAGTTTTTAATTTATTACTAACTTGACGTATTATTGCGTATGTATGTGCGTCAGAGTCTCCGTTGTTACGACTGTAAAAAAATAATCTATATGACAGCAATTGTAAACTGTAAATACGGATTGTGGTAGGGCAAGCAATGTGCATGAATTCATTCGACACTTCAGTTCAGTCTCTGGTCATCCAATGTTGAAATTTCGCTTTTACATGGCTTTATTTCTGGTCTGTAAATAAATTTGTAAATAAATACTTTCACGAATTTACTGTCGTTCGACAAAACCTTGTACGATAACCAAATAGCTGATCACAATTTGAGTACAGATTCTTTGTCCGGACAATAAAAGAATTCCTGATACTGAACATTTTTCGTTTCAATATCAGAGTGTCAGTGTCTGAATAGTGTGGTGAAATATCATATCATCTGCATACAGCACTTTTCAAAATAATTGGCAACAGTGAAATCTTATCGACAATACTCATACACCGTTAACCGTTTCATTCGTTAATCATATTAACTTGCAAACACACTGCTACTTAAACACAAATTACACTGCTACACCCTGTCATAGATTTATTAACAAGAATCAGATGTAGCGTATTCGTCCAACTAAGCGTGGCTAAAGATGTCCAAAATAATCGTTTGTATCGATACAGCGTATCGATACGTATCGCAACCAATCGTATCGATTCAGCGATATATCGCAACGTCTTGTAGCGATATATCGATATTTATCCAATTTTTAAACAGGTTAAAATAAAACAAAGGTATATTAGTTCAAGCAGTTACAAATAATTTATTTCTTAAAGATGGAAGTTATACCTACCTTTTACAATTGCCATTGAGAGGCGGTAAGGCTACGTAAAAACAAGAGTTTAGACAGGCGTTGCGGATTTAAGCGATTGCGTTTATCTGAAAGTGTGTTTCCGGCTAGAGAAAACAAGCGTTCCGATGGCACTGAAGTCGCAACCACGGATAAATATCGAAGAACCAAAGTACTGAGATTAGGCCAAATACTTAGTCTAGTGTTCCAATACAATATTAGATTTTCATTTCTGTCCATATGTGGTTCTCTGAGATACAATTTTAAAATGTCTTCCATGCCTTCTCTAGGTACATTTTTTGAAGATTCAGAAACCAACTGTTTGTGGAACTTCCATATTATATTGCTTTGTTGTGTAGATGAAACGTTTATTTCTTGATATTCACTAGACGAAGTAGAAGGTGTGGCAACAGTTGACTGTAAATAATCTGATATATCATTTAAAGCTTTAGCACAAGCCTGAGCGTCTGTGAAATAAATTTTCTTGAACCTGGGATCCAAAATTGTAGAAATGGCCAAAATATGCACTTTTTCAGAATTTTTGTAGCGGATATACATGGATTCGATATTATTTACCTGGAGATACGATATATCGATGCGTATGGTATGGTTGTGTATCGATACAAAATATCGATATATCGCATTGCTATGTATCGATACAGCATAATATCGATTCGTATCGCTCATCTTTAAGCGTGGCACGTTGACAGCTATGTGTGCGTGACCTTTGGCGACTGGCACTGTACGGACACGCGCGTCTATGTGTGTGAAAAGTTGCCAGATTATGAATAATCTCCCAGTATTTTGCATATAGTTATGTAATATTCTTATATTCATTTGCGGTTTTGAAGAATTTACCATGGATTTAATTAATGCTTTTATAAATACTTCTTAAATGTAGGTACCGAGTTAAGTTTTAACTACTTCGTAAATCTGTATATATAAAATCCTTGCGTTACTGACTGACTGACAGACAAGCTACAGCCGAAACTACTCGGCGCATGAAGCTGAAATTTAGCATGTATGTTTCTTGGGAACCGTAGGGGTGCACCAAGACGGGATTTCTCGAAATTCCCACGGGATCGGGCAAAACGAGAAATAAGAAAATATGTGCGTGCGAAGCCGCTGGCGTCGATTAGTTGAGAAATAAATAGTATGTATGTACACACGGCACCAAGTCAAGCTAAACAGTTGCTGTACGATTTTGATACTTATTCCCTACGCCATAAGTATGTATGTACACACGGCACCAAGTCAAGCTAAACAGTTGCTGTACGATTTTGATACTTATTCCCTACGCCATTAGTATGTATGTACACAGGGCGCCAAGTCAAGCTAAACAGTTGCTGTACGATTTTGATACTTATTCTTTACGCCATAAGAACGGTGCAAAGGTCAAAGTTTATAAGCTTGACGAGTAGCAGGGTGTACACGAATATTTGGATCGTTTGGGGATCGAACTCAAAACAATATTATGTAAGGTATATACTAATGGAAATTGAAATTCTATTACTATATTTATGAGAAAGAAGATATATCTACAGTATACTTTTATGATACGGTAATGTATTTTTCATTAACATGACAATCATTATCACATAATCAATTGACAAGTGCATTTTCCCTAATTCAGGCAGAACGGCGTCGACAAAAACTGGCAACACTTACATATTTCTTGCACAAATACGAATTTTATCGAAATTAAATTAGGAAACAGTCAAATTATCAATAGTTACCTGTGAAAAGATATTCCATTTTCCTGTTTTTGTTTTTAGGAACAACTTTTACAGTGTTTAAAGAACACAAGACGGCATTTTGAGAATTTAAAAGTTGACGTGATCGTGACGCGTGAACTGTACGATGCTTCGTAGCGCACTGAGACGACTGAGACGAGTTTGTATTCGCTTTTCAATTTTGTATTTGCTTTAGTGGCCGCACGCAACTGTGCCGTGCGTTACATCTGATAATTCTCATATCTGTGCACCCTGTAATCTCGGCCTGCTTTAAAATCACGAACACTGCTTATTCACTAGCAGTTTTTACCGACCTTTACAAAAACGTAACTACGGAAATTTCCATTATGTTTCTACATATAGCTTCTATACATGACATTAAACTTTTGCGATGTCTATTGGGATACAATTTAAGCTGCTCGCTGCCAATGTGTGACCATAACCGATGCGAGCTGGTCGAAAGTTCGGTATACAAGATTAAAGAAGTCAGATTCATGCGTTTTTGTTTAATTTTTAGATCTCATGTCTAATTCCAAAGTATGTTCCTCACTTTTTACATATGTGAGTTGTATCTATTAAAACTGGATCGCTATATCATACCAAGTTCAGTATTTGCACCACCGGTTTGACTGAGTTCTTGTGTACTTGCTACGCTTAAAGTTGTGTTGATAATCGCATCATAAACTTTTTATGGCTACAAGCCATTGGAAATGTGCGGTGCTCTCAGGAATGCGAACCTCGTCTCAAAGGTAATACACCGACGCGTATTTTACTTCTAGTTCTTACTATATGTGCATTAGAAATAATGTGGTTAATTCTGTCACACTAATGTACGTGGTATAAGTTTTCCAGTGAATAACTGGGATCTGTTCCGCTACTTTTCTTAGATCCCTGTCCAGTTTCATACAGATATATAGTATATAAAATAATATCAGAATTGTTTTGGCAGTTTCGATTTGAAGACAATACGAACAATCAGAAACTTCCTTGCATTGTATAGGGTATGCATGTAAATATGGCAGGCAAGAAAGTGGTAAAATTTTATATTCAACTAGAAGACGCCAGCAGCTACGCCTGCATTTTTTTTTAATTTACCCGTTTTGGCCGATCCCGTGGAAATTTCCGGAAATCCCGTCTTAGTGCACCCCTAAGGTCCCCAAGGAACATACATGCCAAATTTCAACTTCCTGCGCCCAATAGTTTCGGCTGTAGTCTGTCTGTTAGTCAGTCAGTAACGCAAGGATTTTATATATTAAGATATTACAAGTAATTTCATTAAGTAGGTCACCAAATAATCCAAAAATATGAGCGATAAAACAGAATTTTCAAAATATGCGCACTCATATAGTTTCAGTAAACGTGAAATATCGTTATAATTTTAGACCCACATCTCTTGAATAAGCTTAGGTAGAGGAGTGCAAAAGAAATTTGAAGATGCTTAGTAACCTGAAGTTTATTACCTAAATAAGGAGTTGTATTAATACAACTCCTTGGAAACGTGATGAATAAAACTGCATACCTACACGGACGGAAGCCGAATATAGTCTCAAAACAATCCAGTCAATTTACTTAAGAGAAACTTGGCTTTTGAATGATTTCGCCTAAAGGCACTTTTCTTAAAAACTCGTTTCATTCAGAAGGAGATCCTAATCTATAATTAAAGTAATCTTATCTTAAATCATATCAGATTTATTACGATCATCTATATCGTGCTCATAAGACTCCCCTTGACTAATCTTGTTACATCATTGGTTAGTGCAGCACTTGTATAATCTTTATAAAAGACAATCGTAAACCGATATCTGGTCGTAAACGAGTTAACAGACCAAAGTCGACACACAAACGAGCCTCAGACGAATCGAATCGATTCCGCCATTTATTCACCGATCGTAAAGTTATACATTAATGGCTTGTCTAGACTTTATTACAAAACTAAATGCGAATACATATAAAGCAAATATTTCATATTTTTTTCAAAAGGACTAACTGTGCGTAGTGGTTATCCCCTCGTTTATCTATATCAACGGCGCCACCAATCCAATTGTGAAAAATGTATCCAGAATCTCGCTAAAATAAATCATTGTGTAAATGTTTTAAACTTTCGCTGTTCTGTACATATATAAAGGCATCATAATATGGCAATTACACTGCCCGCACTTATTATTAATAGATTACGAATAAAAGAGGTTTTCCTGCGTGCTTACTGGTTAAGTGACGTCATAATATTTCGGGAAACCGTGCTAAAGGCAGTACATTAAACTGTGCTCATTACAGACGATATCCTCTGCCGTTGTGGGTAGCGCAAAAATACCCGAAATTCCAAGATTCTCTTGTATTAATTTATGCGGGAGCGTAAAACCAGAATACCGCACTGGACTTCCGGAATTGTTTTACTCGTTTCGCGAACAATCATATTTATAGCTGCGTTTCGGAGATATTTCGTCCGCCAGAGAATAAGATACTTGACAACTATCATAATACCTTGCAGTATGACCTGTATTTTCACTACTAAGTTATTGGTTAGTAAGAAGTAAAAATCGCTTATGAGCGGTTTGTGTGGAGAGCCTTCATGGGTGGCCTATGTCCAGCAGACACTGATATAATAATGATGAACAAGTAAAAAATATACTTACGCTATTAAAGAAATTGCAGACATATGAACATCGTAGAAGACACTTTTGTCCCTGTGAGAAACAATGATTATTATTAGTACTGTGCATCTTTATTTGTCCCGCCGATTACTATGGGGTATGGAGATGCTATACAAAATTCTGTTTTCTCGATCTGTTGTAGTTTTTACTGTATGTTTCATAAAAAAGATATGCACTTTCTTTGCTAATACTGTCGTCATATATTTAAAGATAGCAATACAGACACATTGTTCAGAGCTTATACAAGGATGGCTAGTGTATGAAGGTAGAGCACACTACGGTTTACTGTTAGGAAATACAAGGAAGGTTTTGTAAGCAGAAAGCACGGTCTTGTTCTAAGAAAGCAATATTTTGGTCTTGAACATATTGAGTGCTCGTTCGAGCTTCAAGGATTTCGAGAAAACTACTTCCACAAATATTGGACAATGGAGACATGTGTATTGTACTCAGTAGTTTCGCGAATCGATAGTACAAACAATTTTGTGAAAAACTTGACCTGTTTTTTTTACGTAAAGCTATTATGCAACGTACAAACACTACTTACAAACTACTCAAATGTTTCAACGACTGCCAGATTTCCGTGTCAATCACAAAAACATCTACAAATAACATTTACTATGAGCGTCTGCGAAAAAAATATGACAGACTGTCCGATGTATGATGTACGGGAGTAAATAAATTGAGCTGGGCTAAATAATAGAGAAGGTCGAAGTGGGTGGCATTCGTGGGCAAATACGCGTTAATAATACAACGGGCATTCTTTGTTCCACCAGAGTACGGCGGGAATTTTAATTTGTGGATACCGCACAGCCTATTGTAGCATCGACAGACACATTAATGCGGAATATACGAACCGAAGGATGTTTTAAATTACGTCGTTCATACTCTGTCGTGTGAAAGAATATGTACCTCGCCGCTGTTAAAGCCACTTCATAAAAGGATTACTTCCGATAGGGCTCGATAGTGCCCATATCTGTAGGGATAGCTAACTGTGATGGCCATGCCTCCATTATTAAGCCAATATCCACCCCTTTGTTCGAGTATTGCACAGATAATATCCCACATTCAGAAGGCAATTTCTACGTTGATACCAACGAAAATATTGTAGATACTGCGCTATAATTTCAGTCAGTTCTTTTCTTCAAAATCCCCGTCATGGATATAAAATGAGTAAGTTGGTATAATGTTGTGTGCTCAGGCTGTTCATCGTGAATGAATCTCGATACCATTACCCGAGTGTCGTTACTTTCTGACATAAACCTGGTATTCACGTACACAACATTGCCCCGTATTCTGTACGCATTGCAGTCAGTGATGTAACAACTTGTACTGAACCGCGGAATCTTTACGCAGTGTATCTTTACTCTAGAAGTCCGAAGAAAAAGTTCAATAAATCTCAATTGATGTAAGTAGTATGTCGAGTTCGGTCTATTTCCGAGCGACCTCGGCGCGTAGAGGTCGTTTGATGTCCAGCTTTCGTCAATTGTCGAAATTGTGACCTACAGCCGCTTAATGACGTACTTGTTCCGCGAATATCCAGCTAATGAATATTCAGTATTATATTTTCTTAATGTTCTGCTTCCGCCTTTTATTGTTCAAAAAATGTGTTTCATTGGCAATTTTGATACGGACGCTGGTTTTAAGATGAGATTTTTTACGTCTCTTTATTGCCTGATACATGTCTTCTTACCGTAGAAAGTGATGATTACTTTGAATGTCTCAGATGAGTGGCTCATATCTTACAACTTACACGTTTAATTAACGCTGTCGTTGATAATACCCTGTCCGATACATTAAATATTCTTTAATACGCGGTTTATTAATATCATATCATAATTATACTCATCAATTTAGTCATTCGACGGTCATTATAACCACAACTGTGACTCGGCTGAAATGAATTTATTTGAGTATTTATCTCGCGCGACCGTGGCTGAAAAAATCGCATTCGTTCGTCGCGTCGTCTTGTTAATTTATTTCGTGTCTGTCTTTACCGTTTCCTCTCACACTTCGTAAGGACGCTCACATCACACAAGTTAACAAATTTTGAAGCAATTAATAACAAAATAATGTGCTTTCCTTGAGACTTTTACGTTTATTTCCTATCTCCTTTCTAGCTCGCTCACCTTTGAGTTCGTCATTGTAACACTAACAACCATCTGACTCATTCATCATCATAAATATAATCGTCTAATTTTTTACATCATATTTTTTATATGCGCTCGACGTCGCCGATATGCGATCGTTGCCAGATGTATTGCGACGCAGTAAGAATCATATTTTATTGAATGAGCGCACGTTCGACTTGTTAAAGGCAACATACTTTCATCGCAGGGTCATCGACACAGTTATTAAACTCCATGGTGCCTTTTTTCATTACCTTTTTTATTCGAAAGTGAAAATTATTTTATACATAGGAAGAGAGTTGGCAGATTTGCATACCGCGTTTTTGCCGTCTTAGTGAAAGTGGTTATTATTAGGAAAATTTTGCATTTCCGCATACCTCTGTACAAGATTGCATACGATGAGAATTTGAATGAGCTCGTTCGCCGAATTCTCGTATCAGGGAATTAAGGCGGGCTCGATGTATCAAATATACCTGATAGCCACGAAATATCGTGGAAACCGAACGGTGTACTGTGCAGTACAGTAAACGCTCATAGATATTCTAATAATCTGAAAGTAAACGTATATCTGTTCAGTAGAATCTTAATAGCGATGCACGCTGTGATTCAATATTGGTTCTGTATATTCAATTCCAGTAAATGCGACCGAAAGAATTCAGTTAATGCGACTTTCATTTCGTGTGTCACGATGTTCTTATGAGTTTTGTTATTTCACGGCTACCTACGCGTTTTTTGTGGAGTCAATGAATGAAATGGGATTGTGCGCCCCCGAGTGTGAAGTCCGGACAACGTCATGCGGCACAGACATTTGTCATAACAGCCACAAGTTTGTTCAGATTCCAATGAATGTTTCGCACTTTTTTTACAACGGTCCGTTTTGAATGAACTTTTTTTTATGTCGTTCACAAACTTTTTTACACCCTATTTGTTTTTATACTTTCCCGTCGATTATTACCTTGGGATTTTATGTATCGTATTTCTTATTGTGTGCGCAAGATTTATTTAGTAATGGCGGGTAGGGTACAAATACCATTTGTCGGTCGTAATAGCTAATCAGTTGTTGATGAATAAATATTTTTTAATATGAATTCTGTCGACGAATAAGTGTAACAGATATATGGTCAATGATGTTATTCTTATCATGGATATAAAATGCCTGTCAGCCTGACGACTAACAAGGTAATTGGAGAGCCCAAAGCCATTAGCGCGGTAAACAACGACCCGGCGACCTCACGGCTTCATGGGATCAGTGTAGGTACCAAGATTTGGAGCGGCACTATCAGTGCCTTAATGTGAAATTGTGACTATGGAGTTCTTTGGCGATGATAAACAACAGACTAAATAATATGATCAATAAATAAGGCTCAGCGGCGAAACCAATAGAGTATTAAATTTTTAATTGTAGCGAGTCATGAGCTTCATCGTCAGGAAGATATTGGATGGTCATTAGGTATGACAAAGAAGTGACTGCCAAATATCTTTGTGATAGCTTTACTTACTTCTTTCAGCAATCTCTTCTTCAAAAAGCGAATCATATCTTGGATCGCAATCAGGACAAAGCTAGGACGATTATGAATTTATGGCTGAATGACAGACTTGTTCTTCAGAATCCACATTGAGTAGTTCATTGTCGATCGTTTTCTTGAAATGCCTAAGGAAGTGCAAATTACAATGTTATTCTAAAAACGAAATGACTTGTAAGTAATTCATGAAAACGACGTCTAATAGTAGGGCAGTTAACCCATATATGCCCAAGAGCACAAAAACGACCCAACGGTACATGTTCAGTAGCAAAGCGTCATAAATAAAAACCGTATATTATTTTCATAGTTTAACGCTATCTACGAATTTTCGGAAGAACGACGGACGTGTGAGTAAGTTACATTATGCAAAACTAAAACAATAACAGTTGAAAATTAGGAGAAAAGTAGGAACACGTTTTTTTCGTCGAAAATTGAAGACCTTCGCTGACAAAAATGTAACTACTTATTTATTTGCTTGAAATCTTGCAAGTATTGTTAATTAATTAATAAAATGAATATATTTAGTATGTGGGTAACATATCAAATCTGTACAGGACTATTTATTTTTGCTAATTTTGGAAGAAATGTTTGTTAGGGTCGAAATCGACCCCTTGGGCAAAAATGATACAGAGTGTACTTCTTTTTCGCAGGTCACGGCGCGTGCTCTCAACGCATGAAATTGCTGATGTTTTGGAGAATTTGACTGATAAAGATGATTTTGGTGGCGTTGACGTATATTTGGACCCGCCTTTAGGAGGTAAAATATCCGACGGTGACTTAGGGTACGAAAAATGCAATGATATTGCGAGCTTTAACCGTCATCAGCTTCTTGCCCCGGCTGAAGTGATATTACAAGACAATGAGGAAATCCAGTATCAACGTTACAGAGAATATATCCATTCAACAATCGGAGGTTGAGGTTCATTTGGATATCCATCCAGTCACTCCCCCCACTAGTCGCAGTGCATCTCATCAGCCGATAGAGAGAAAGTAGTATTTGGGTCTTTGCTGAAGGCATATATTACAGAATGCTTCACAGTGTGCCACCTCCAAATCGAAGAAAAGTTCAAAAAACTCAATAGGCTCACTTTCAGCCGACAGTGTTGTTACTACTCGTGGTGGTGGTGCTCACCACTCAATTTCAGATTGACGAAGGTTCCGTTTGATCCATTTCCTTTGATGAGGTTGAGCATTACTACGTTATAGCCTCGATGTGTGACTGCGACTACTGAAGGGAGTAATTGGATGGATAACCAAAGGAACCTCAACCTCTGGTTGTTGAATGGATATATTCTCTGCAACGTTGATCTTGGATTCTTTATTGCCTAAAGCTCGCAATATCATTACATTCTTCGTCCCCTGGGTCACCTTCGGATATAGTACCTCCTAAAAGCGGCGTTTATACAAGTCAACGCCACCAAAATCATCACTATCAGTCAAATTCTCTAAGACATCAGCAATTTCATTCGTTGAGAGCACGCGCCGTGACCTGCGAAAAAGAAGTACACTCTGTATCATTTTTGCCCAAGGGGTCGTTATCGACCACCTGAAAAAAAGTTACTTCCAGGTACTGAAACTGAAAATTACTAGTTTTCAGTTTAATTACTTCCTTTAAAGACAACAATATCCAAAATTAATTAAAATTGGTGATCTAAATATTTCTGGGCATATATGGGTTAAAAACAGATAGATTTTAATTTTACTTAGCGATACGACTTTACGATTAATTATTTTTTAATTTGTTTTATTATTTTGGTCGTTGTTTTATGAGATCGGTCTCATAGCTTGAAAAGTAGTTTGTCATCTTTACAATAATCAAAAACTGTTCCAGTATGATCGAGATTATCCATCCCCAATTAAGTTTTCGCCGTTTTCTCCAAAACGTCTTGACTCTTGACCCATTTGCGTCAAGAAAATACTTGTTAGTCTAAATACGAATAGGTGCCTCCTTGTCTTGTTATATTGTCATAGGAATACGATTGTCTCCTGGGTTTACTAGCGTCACTTCCTTCCTAAGTTGACATGCAAGTTGATATTTAGTACCTACTTGTTGATACAAAACTGTTTTAAAATTAGCCTTATTGTGAGGGAACACATATTGTTGAAGATATGCATTGTCTAGTGTCAGCCTGTAATCGGATTCTTGACATCACTGGCATTAGTATGCCCTGTCGTCACCATAGAAAATAACAAGTTCATGACGTGAGTTATTTAATTGTTGACGTTGTCACATGCAAATCCTTACGTAATGACGTAATTCAATGCGATACAATTTTAATGAGCTCCGGTTGGTAATCATTTGTAATGGATACCATGAAGGTTCCGAACGAGTCGAGATAAATCCTGTACTTACTAATATTTGCTCGTTCAGTTCACTCTTTAATCACAATTTATCCGAACTATATGAGATAGCTCTTAGAAGCTACCCATTATTTTCATAACTATGATTTTTTTCTTTAATCTGTTTTATTGGAATCGGTGGTACAGTTTGGGCTGGCGAAATGTGAGGCTCTCAGAAAGGTGTTATTCCATAACTATGAAGAATTACCTAATTATTCTTTAATCTGTTTAATTGCAATCGGTTGCAGTTTGGGACAGGCAAAATGTGAGACCGACAGAGAATCCTCTAAAGGCGTTCGAAGCATTCTCACTACAACCGTATCGGTGTTCATCGAGTTCTCGTAGTAACTCCCGAATAAAACACTGGCAGATCTCGACGACAACGAACATTACTAAGAAAACTCATCCTAAGTGTCTAACTTAGTTTTCATTACTGATTTTTCGCAATTTGTCAACTCATTGAGAATTTAATCGCCAATCAGATTGCCGTCTCGAAAGTTGTCGCATGAGTGGCGTGTTTATTTTATATGAGATATGATCGCAACCGAGATCTAATTACTAAGTTAAATAATAAAGAAACGAGTTCGCTTCGGTTTGGAAAGTGGTGCTGAGCTTTAAGTGCCTACATGTGTTTTTTTAGGCACAATTAAATGATACACTTTGTATTGTTATGTGATTATTGTGGATGTCGAAGTATTAGAAGAATTCTTGCAAGAAGTAATTGGCGTATGAAATCTAAAACTATTTGCTTATCTTTTTGTTTAATACTTGGAGACATGCTGAAATAAACGTATGAGCCCGTTGTGTAAGGTTTTTTTAGAATGCTTGTTTTCGAAGATTGTTTCCCAAAATCGATATTTATGCTTTGAAAATATCTTATCTCATTTTATCTCTAACAAACAATATATAAATACCTACTAGAGGACGCCAGCAGCTACGCACGCACATTTTTTTTTAATTTATCTGTTTTGGCCGATCCCGTGGGAATTTCGGGAAATCCCTTCTTAGTGCCCAAGAAACATACATGCCAAATTTCAGCTTCCTGCGCCCAAAAGTTTCGGCTGTAGCGTGTCTGTCAGTCAGTCAGTAACGCAAGGATTTTATATATTAAGATTTTACGAGGCATCTTTTAAATGCGACGATCTCAGTCCCGCACTAAACATAAACACTATTAGAAAACAAAATTTACGAAAAGTATGACACAGCAGAACACTTGAAGCAAAGTTCCATTTAAATAAAATTAAACCTGGAAAACCAAAGAATTTGATAACATTTAAAATGCCATATCAATTCATGTTTGAAAATTCTCATTACCAACGTCTTCTAAGATGTAAATAGCTCGTCTAGACAAACCTATACACAGCCTGTTCCTACCACACATTCCTTAACCTTATTTTATTACCTACCGACCAAGTGCCTGTCCGTCACCACTGTTATCAACTCATCTTACCAAGATGGTTACGAAATCACATTTACAGAAAAAGGCATTAGTTATAAATGTGCCTGACTGACAGAATTTCTACATTTTCTGTCGAATATGATTTACTACTATAGCTGTTTATTTTTGTGCTATATTTAATCAAATAAGATGCATAATCAATTTCTACCAAATAATTTCTATCGACCAATACATTAAATGATAAACAGGTCACATTTGGGTTTCACGTAACCTAAGTCCTAAAATATCGTTCTATGAGAAGTCATGTTTAATTTGTATCTAGACAAACTCAAGTGGCAAAGTGACTCTTAGCTATACCTTCAGATAAGTTGATATCCTCCACTGAAGTAGTGTACTAACAGCTTAACATCAGGCAAAACTGTCTCTCTATGCACTCAATACAAAACTCTGAGTGCGCTTATACATGCCAAGAAAAATCAACATGTCTACAACAGACAACAAAAAATTTTCGTCAGTCCAGGCACGAAAATAATTCAGGATGCATAAAGTTTTCCTTTTGGCGATTTGGTCGAAAGTAACCAGCTCAACTTCCATACAATTTCGACGCCATTACGTCACAGGGTAATACCATAGTATCAAATATCAATCTGTCTTGTTATCTGCATGATAAAGTTAATGAACAAACAATGGATTCAATGTCACATGCCGGGAGTACGTTGTCATAATTATGTTGTTTTATTGTTGGTATGAAATTTACGCACTGACATGTAGGCTTAAGATAACTTAATCTTGTTATAGTTTGTAGTAGGTATTTTGGCACGTGGATTGTAATGTGACGTCATATTGAAATCAATGGGTTTTATTGTTTTTGTTGTACATACGATTTTGCATGAATGTTATATGTAATAGGAATGTAGTGCCCTGGTATTTAACTCTAGTTTGCTTAAAGAAATCATTTGTTATCATTACATAAACGCAAAATGGAGTTTGTATTTCAAACGTGTGTCACCTACATTTTGGCCTGTAACTGTTTCATCTATTATGTGTAGATAGCTGAGCATCGTCCAACACTTTCCGTGGTTATTAGTTGCAACTGAAAATTACTTTAGAAAAGCTAATGTCAGTTTGCCAGGCCCGCGGTGTTACAATCCAGAGAGGTTGATCAAGGGTACAGAGAACCTAGATCAGGTGGCAAGCCAATTTCATCAAAAACAAAACTAAGATATTTCTCGCGACAAATCCGGAACGACCGTTACATTTTTGTACAAGTCTCACCAGCATACCCGTTGCGGGTATCGATCTACCTGTTCGCGACGCATTGGCCCTTGCAAGATGACCATTCATTCACAATGCTGCCAAATTTAGAACTTATGGTAATATCATTCAGGAGTGCGATGGATTCTTTGTACTATCATATAGACCTGTTCTCCTATGCCACCCTCGAATTTACTTTCAAATACCAGTTCCTACATATTTTGTTCGTTTTTGGTTGCTGTGATATCATATAATGAAGGTCCTAAAATATTAGGGCAATTACAACTTGACACCGCATCTGAAATGCGCTGTTTGAGATTGGGTACTTTTTTAACCATTAGAGGGTTTTGGACGTAATTTTCCTTCTACTCTAGCATAAGGGGGGTCCTTATCACATAATAGGTATGCTATTATTACTAAATATTCGTACCTAGTTAGCACTTTACACTTTATGTTCGCACCAACCGTAATACTTTCCCTATCATTATCGTTTTGTAGAAAACAAAGTGATTGAGTGACGTTACTATTGAGGAAAATCGGTCATCATTCATTATACGTAACAATTATCAGATAAACGACTCGGTGGTTAGATATCTCGGTGATTATGTTGACCACACTACTTGTTATTTTTATTTTTTTTCAACAAGCATAAAAACCTTTGGACAGTTCAAGCCGTATAGGTCTTTTTTACTATGGGAACTATCATCATCATCTTAGGCAACAGACTTCTACTGGACAGAGGCCTCCATCCATCAAGGCTCTTCACCTAGACTGATTTTGAGCCGCCCGCATTCATCCGCTGTCAGCGATACAACATAATTATGGCAATCATACAAGAGATAAACATATTTACAAAGGCTTCGCCCGCGTGCGACTATTTTACTGTTTAGGGTCTTTAGGTTTACCCGTTAGGTGTCTAAAAATTCTCTCTATAGGTATGTTCCTTGGAGAGGATAGGAAAGCATCCTTACACTCTCCAACATACATGCCATATTTCAGCTTCTTGCACTTATCAGTATCGAGCGTGCGTTGTCTGGCAGTCGCTCAGATACGCAAGATTTTTATTGATGAAGTTTGCTACGCAGGAACAGAGCAATTTGCCGCTTCATCGTACAAATACTTGCACTGGATCGGGTTGAAACCCACGGCCTGCGTTTCAGCAGAGGGTAACTAACCACTTGAGTACGTACTAGACTAACAGACCAATTAAGGTTGAATACTTAATTAGTATTTGAACAAGATGGTTATCTATTTAGTTAAATAAACTTTGTAATAGCTACACGAAGTCTCACGCGATCGTACAAGAACCTTTGTATGTTTGACATTTCGTTGTATCGACCAGGTTATACTGGTCTAGCACCAGACTACCAAAGTAAGGTAAAGCTAGCGTATGACCAGTGTAACCTGGTCTATAGAATTTACTTGCTTGATTATTACGTTACTTAGTACTTTTATTTTAATTTCTTTCATGTTCAGTCTGTAGTTGGCTTTTACATTTAAAATAAAGTCATAAAAATATAAAGACGTACATAGAATATATCGTAATAAGTTACCTTTGTGAGACACCTAGTAAGTTAAGACTTTATTTTACGTCGTTGAATTCACGAAGTAACAGTTCTCGTGAAATAGCTTCCGTAGTCTGTTCATTGAATGTTTGTAAAGTCTTCCTACGACACAGAATTGACATCCAGTGCGAGAAATGCGAAGGCTAAAATAATATTCCTTTTTTATTTACTACCGAGATAACTAAAAATAATAGATATTTACACACATCAACAAAGTCTAGGGATATTTTATATTTCATCAAATATCTAAAAATCTATGAAGAATTTTCTGATACAGTAAATAGAATAATCATAGATTATTTTAAGGTCTTTAATAAAAATAAAAAACATATCGTGTTTTTTTTTGTTTTAAATAAAAAAAATATTTTTTTTAATCATCATGGAAAATTAGTATGATAACAACAAACATTTCTTCTTAAAAAACTATTAATTTTAATAAAAATGGAAAAAATCTTGTAAAGTCTAATCATTAATAATCAGTGTTGCCACCTCTTACATTGATTACACATCGACATCGATTGTTAATACTTAAAATTAAATTGTCAATGTCTTGCTGCAGTATGAGGTCCCATGTCCTTTGCAAGTGTTCGTAAAGTTGTTGTTCAGTCGTCAAATTTGGTGGAAAATCTCTCAAAGCTTTTCGTTGTAACATGTCCCAGGCATGCTCGATAGGATTTAAGTCGGGCGACTGTGCAGGCCAATCCAAAACTTGAATATCGTGCTCTCGGAGAGCGGTCGATACCAGCCGCGCCGTATGGCAAGGAGCATTATCGTGCATGAGTAGAAATTCATGGCCTATTTGAGTTCTGTGTGGGACAATAACGGGCTCTACTACCTCCTCGTGGTATTTTTGTGCAGTCATGCTGCCTTGGATCCAAACGAGTTGGGTTCGTCCGCCAAGACGAATTCCTGCCCACACCATGATTGTCCCGCCTTGGTATGGGTGGACCTCCTGAGGGTGCCGTAGACGGCTAACTCTCCCTGGAGCTCTCCAAACGCGTGTTCTTCGTGAATCCGGGTGAAACCCAAACCGGGACTCATCGGTGAACAGCACCAAAGACCATTGTTCGTCACTCCATGGTAAATGCTCCCGAGCCCACGAAAGCCGCCGACCGCGATTGCCACGTCGCAATGCTGGAACACGCAATGGTCTTCGAGCATGAAGATCAACTTCATGTAACCTTCTTCGCACGGTTTGGTCGCTTACCAGCAGCTGGTGGTCCTCCTGGAGCCTTTGCACTAGTTGCAGCGCTGTGATATTGGGTTGTCTTCTGGCGGTCATTTGGAGAAATCGATCCTGTCTCTGCGTAGTAACACGATATCTACCTGTGTGCTGTTCGGCCACATCTCCAGTACTGCGATAACGTGACCACAACCTTGATATCACATTTTGACTGGTATGTAGGGCCTCAGCAACGACGCGTTGAATTGCACCATTTTCTAACATGCCCACGGTTCGTAACATTTCATCTCGACTCAAATGACGACGTGACATGACTTTTAAAGTTCGTACGTCACGTTAAATTAAAAAAGAAAAACAATTAAAAACCCTTTTCATTAATAATTATAATAAAACAGTTTTAACTTTCTTTAATGTAACGAATTACTAGCAAATTTGCCGCCATATTTTGTTTATTATTTTGTTTTTTTTCTTTCCATGTTCAAATTTTGAAAATAGAATAAAAGAGGTTTTAATCTGTATATAAACTTTTTGTGGAAACTAACAAGGTTCTAAACTATAAACTCGTAAATAATTTAGGATTAAGATATCCCTAGACTTTGTTGATGTGTGTATATACCAAACTCATAACAATAAACTTGAAAAGGTATAAAATAATCCAATTAAGTACACGTTATTAGCAGCACTTAAGTACAAAATAATGTACCTTATTTGTATATGAGCGTATGGGTTCAATGTTCCTATTTTAGCCAGTAAATATCAATTTCTTGTTTTATTAGAAAATTATGTTGAAGAAAATAATACAGCAGAATATATTATAGTGTTTCGCTAAGAATAGTACGTACTTAATTATAATAAAATATCTCATCCTCCTTTCTTTCTTCTATTATAAGATACTGAATGGTGAATCGTGTGTGCTGAAGAGATGGAAAGAGTATTTTGAAGGATTATTTGAAAGAACGACGACAGAGACAACAACAGGTGAAATGAATGGTAATGATAGCAATGATGAAAGCGATATTGGCGTGGATGAGATTTTGAAGGCACTGGCCAGTATGAAATTAGGTAAGGCTGCAGGGTATGACAGGATTACAATCGAAATGCTGGAGGCTGGACAGGGCATCATAGTTAGTCAGCTGCAGCGTTTATTCAACTTGTGCTAGAGCACCGGCCGTGTACCTGATGACTGGGCCACAGCAGTAGTTGTGCCTCTTTATAAGGGAAAAGGCTCTCAACAAGACTGCAAAAACTATCGAGACATTAGCCTTCTCAGTTCTCAGCATTGTTGGCAAATTGTATGCGAAGGTACAGGAGCCCAATTCTGTTAAATAAATATAGTCTCGATATCATGTCAGTGTCATACATACGTCACAAAAAGCGTATTCTTCTAAATTATCTGATATTTGAATGAAATTGTAACGAGATCGTATGTGTCAACGACGAACTGTTTATTTTAAATTATACGATAATGACATTAGGTTATCAGAATACCGCTTTTAAATCCATTCAAAATATAATATCAATGTCATATAAAAATAGCAGACTTGGCCCCCTGATTGAAAGAGTTATGAAAGTAACCGACAAGAAAATATGGGATATACAAGCGGGATTGCGAAAGGGTCTTTTCCTTGCGATGCATAGCCGATAAATTTTTGGCCAAAGGTCGAAAGGTCTACTGCGCATTCGTGGATTTGGAAAAGGCTTACGATAAAGTGGTGAGGAAGGAAATGTGGTCGGTACTGTCGATGTATGGGGTGAACAGCAGCCTCATTCGAGCTCTGAAATCCCTTTATGAGGATTCTAGAGCTTGTGTGAGGATAAACGGGGCATACACTGACTGGTTTACCATCAACACAGGTGTTAGACAGGGATGTGTAGCGTCGCCGTGGCTGTTCAACCTCTTCATGGACAGTTGTTTGCAAGACTTGAAACATAGTGATTGTGGATTAAGGATGAACGAGTTACTTGTCAAATGCCTCCTTTATGCTGATGATCAGGTTATACTTGCGTCTTCAGCGGAGGAGTTGCAGGAGATGGTAACAATCATGCATGGTGCGTTAGAGAGGAAAGGAATGAAAGTGAATGTAAGTAAAACGAAAGTTATGGTTATATCAAAGTTATGGTTTTTGAAAAGGAGGAATGCGTTACGGCTTGTAATGTTATGATCGATGGACAGCGAGTGGAGCTAGTGAATGAGTTTGTTTATTTAGGTACGCTGTTTACAAGAGATGGTAAGAATGTAGAAGATATTGAAAGAAGAGTTAATGCAGGTAATAGAGTGAATGGAGCTCTGAAGGCGTATATGAATTGCCAAAACGTGTCCCAAAAGTCACGTTTGGCTGTGCATAGCGGGGTGTTAGTACCTACTCTTATGTATGGTAGTGATAGTTGGGTATGGCAGAAGAGTAGAGATCGGATAATCGGATGCATATTTACCTAAAGTTGAGGTGTGGGCTATTATGGAATGCACTTTTGAATCGAAAAATCCCGGGATTACGGAATTGACAAATTTGTTTTTTTTTTACCATAGAATCAAATGGGGTGTGGGTAAATATTCATATTTTAAGAGGCCGTTCCCGTTTTTTAAGCCATTTTGGCAATTAACACGCGGGGAGATACGTGATTGTGACTCAGATATATCAACAAATGAAGAAATTAACGATGATACTATTAGATCACTTCGTTTACTATTGTATGACTGTAGTAAAAATAAGTGTTTAATAACCTACAACAGAAAAATCAAGTTTCCGCAAAGCATGTGTTGAAGAAATCATTTTATGAGCATTACGCGATGGTCCATGACATCGAAAATAATGTGAATAATTAACTTTTAAATGCATCTACGACATAACAAGATCCTGCCCCTTGGTATGATTGAGCCAGAATGTTAGGTTTCATTCAGTAATCAACCAAAAAATGTTACGTAAAATGTCATTAAATTGTCAGTTTACGTCTAAATGGATTATTTTTTATCACATAAAATACACTAAGAAATAAAAAAACAAATAGTCTCTAATAAGATTTGATATAATACCTTGCTAGGAAAAAAAAATCTGCTTCTGAATGTGATTACAAATATTTTAAATTAATTTTTAAACGAAGCTAGAAATCGTTATATAAATCCTGTACGCGTCTACAGAACTTTAGACCGCGCTGAGCGCTCATCGAGGTAGGACGTGTGCCGTTTGCCGTTGTCACTGCGTCTGTGTGCGTGCCTTGTAAACACCACTGTATTTATAGCGCGACAAACCCTTCTTGATGTCAAATAGGGGATGAAAGTTTATATAAATTGTCATAGATTTTCGACTGATTGAACTGAAATTAAAGATTGGAGCTACTATGATGAAGACGTCCGCTTAAATATGATTTTGATAAATTTAACCCCCATGGGGATATATTAAGGGATGATGGAGGATGTAAATGTATTAATTTGAACTATCAGTACCTAGTGGAACGAATAAATTACGACGAACAAAATAATTTTAGTTATAAATGTTGACAATAGATAGCGTTGTGCAATTACGTCATTTTTATAATCGAGGTATTAAGATTTTTTGCGGATTAATGACCCTCTCCAGTTATTATTTAACGTTCATCGTCAGGTAGGTTAGTTGTACCGTGTACGCAGTTGGTTGGATGTTGTTGGTCGTGAAATCGTTTTGGTTGCTGTATAGCACATACCATACCTAAATATTTCTAGCGGATTATATTTGACGATTTTGGCTGTTCTTTTCTTGGAATGTATTGGATTGCATTTGCTTTGTTTCGGTTATAGACTCAGCTTTGTATTTATTTTGTTTTCGTTTAGTTTGAGCGTAGGTTTTGTCGGTCAGACTTTTTTAAAATGGCTAATGAAAATCTGAACGTTAATGGAGAAGTTGAAGAATGTACTGTCGTCCCTATGGTTGGACGGTGCATGTTTGTTTCGTGCTCTCTCTTATTTAATATACGGAACACAAGATTGATCGAATGGTGCGTTCAGACATTGTCACATATGTGGTTAATGACTGGAGCAAGTTTTTAATTACGACTCACGACAGGCTATTCACCCAATGGCTTGATAGTTTTAGCGCCCCATGGCAGATTAGTTAAGAATATTGTATTATCACCAAGCCGAAGTCTACTGGTTGTGTACATGACTGCCAAGTCATACTTACCAAGAATGATACCTGGGAAACGAATATTTTAAGTTTTCACATTTTCTAAACCGCAATTAAAAGCGCGTGCGTGCTATGCTCGAAATACCTACTTATCCATGGGGTCATAGGGCGTCTAAAGAACATATTGGTGGAGTAAATGCATCGATTTTAAACGAACGAAAAAATCCATACTAACTTTGAGCCTCAATATCTCCTGAACCAGTAATTTCCTAGGTATAGTGCCGAAGTAAAAATGTTTGTAGTGATTGGTACAACATGGGATTTCAGTTTTCGTTAAGGGTCTTTTGACATACTGTATATAACGTTACTTATTTGTATACTTAGCGTAAACCTCTTAGGAATATATATAGCACAGACAGCCGAAATCGCGGCCAAAAGCAGCTGTTCCATTCATTTTGTCAAAGTTCAGTTAATATATGGAACATCTGATTTCGTTTGCAACATTTTTATAAAGTTCCAGCTAAAATTTTGATTTTAATAATGACTCAATCACCGTCTAAGAGGTTTGTACTGATTTGATTATAAAATACTTCCTGCCAGAAAAAAAATTTAAATGTTGGTACGTAGGTATATGATTCTTGTGTTATAAACTTCGATCACTAGTTATAAATGGTGACAGCATGGTATTGAAAACAACATGTGACAAAACATTAACACTTTCACGGACAGTAAACGAGACACAATTGAAGTTTTATTGTTGTCACGCCTAGGCGTTTACTGTCCGTGAAAGTGTTAAGACGTTACTTTTTAGGGTTCCGTACCTAAAAGGTAAAAATCGGAACCCTATTACTAAGCCTCCGCTGTCTGTCTGTCACCAGGCTGTATCTCATAAACCGTGATAGCTAGAAAGCTGAAATTTTTACAAATTATGTATTTCGGTTGCCGCTATGACAAGAAATACTAAAAATAAAAATAATGAAAATATTAAGGGCGGGTCCCATACAAAAAACGTGTTTTTTCGTATTTTTTGCTCAAAATTACTAACTGTAACTGGTAGACGCTTTTAATTTTCACAGTAACACACAAATGTAATAGTACGATAAATGAGGAGATGGATACCCCTGAAAAATGTCGGCTACTTTTTCAGCTCAAGTAACATCTCATTTATATTGTATACTAGAGGATGCCAGCAGCTACGCCTGCTATTTTTTTAATTTACCAGTTTTGGCCGATCCCGTGGAAATTTCGGGCAATCTCTTCTTAGTGCACCCCTACGGTCCCCAAGGAACATACATGCCAAATTTCTTCCTGCGCCCAATAGTTTCGGCTGTAGCATGTCTGTCAGTCAGTCAGTAACGCAAGGATTTTATATATTAAGATTAATATTTTCAACCGACTTCAAAACGGAGGCAGTTCACAATTCAGTTGTATTATTTTTTCATATTTTTTAATGTTTGTTACCTCACTAATGCATCAATTATGGACCGATTTGAATTTATTTTTATTTCATAGGATATAATGATATTACTTCCAGCTTTGTCTCAGAAAGTTTTCCGAAATCGGTTCTGTATTTTGGATTTTATAACAGAATAACTAGAATTAGTATTTATTGTAATCTAAGTAGGTAAATGAGATTGCATGTTTCTACGACTGTTTGAAGTCGGCTTTTTTTTAACAACGACAATGGAATCTACCTGGAATTACCTATTACATTCAAACATCAAAATACGTTAGCCAAAATAATTCTGTATTACGATCATAAAATTTATTGGTCAAAGTATCAATTTGTTTTGTCTCCGTGAGTTCACTGCAAGGTAGATTTTGTTGGGCTACACAGACGCACACATTGACACCTCGATCGCGTTGCCCGCGCGCTTGGCGTAAAATACCTATTCACGCAGTCCGTGAATTTTGGAACGGCCTCTTAAGGTGTTGGCTAATATGGAATACACTTTTATATCGAAAATATCCCGGGATTTCGGAATCGACAAATTTCGTTTTTTTTTACTATAGAATCAAATCGGGTGTGGGTATATTTACTTATTGTAAGGTGTTGGCTAACATGGAATACACTTTTAAATCGGAAAAGTCCCGGGATTTCGGAATCGACAAATTTTGTGTTTTTATTATAGAATCAAATCGGTTGTAGGTATATTTACTTATTTTAACTTTTGTACCAAAAAATAAGCTCTATAAATAATAAAATCCTCTTAATTCTCTTCAATTTTCAAAATATTTATCTCAATCGAATAATAAATAAGAATTTCAAAGAAAAACCATTCAATTTCTTAATAATTATTAACTTACAACAGCCTCACCAACGATTTCCTGCGCTCAACTGAGTCTGACTGACAGTATCGTATTAAACGACTATGTTGAAAGTTTAGGATACATATTATATATGTTTTTTTTAATTAACACCCACTGCCTACCATTCCTCTTCACTCAACATACTTATAAATTGATGGGGAACTTAAAATTAACTTCAAGTCAATACACATTAATAATTATGTAATCCCGGTTTTTTTTTAATTAAAACCACATGTTAAAGACGTCGTTTCCTCACCATGTTACAGAGTATTTTCACATTCCCGAATTTTCTGGAATCCCGGGATTTATATTTAAAAAAATATGTTTTAAGAAGCCGCTTCCATAATATCATAGCCAAAAATGAACTTTAGGTGAATATGCATCCGATTATCCGATCACTGCAGAAGAGTCATGAAAGTAGAATAAATGCTGTAGAAATGAGAGCATTGAGAAGTATGTGTGGTGTCTCTCTGACTGACAGAGTAAAGAATTGTGTGATAAGAGAGTGTTGTGGGGTAAAAGAAGATGTAGTGACAAGCATCGGGAAAGGTAGGCTAAGATGGTTTGGGCACGTGGAGAGGATGGATGACGAAAGACTGACCAAGCAGATATATAAGGCAAGTGTGGAAGGGACAGGACGAACGGGAAGATCTAGGCGGACGTTCTCTGACCAGATTGGAGACATCCTAAAAACAGGACAGGTGAGAAGTACCCTGAACAGAAGAGCATTCATGAGGAATCTGATGGGAGTGAATGAAGCAAGAGAGATATGTTAGGATCGTTCCAAATGGCGTTCCGTAGTCTCTGCCTACCCCTCCGGGAAACAGATGCGGCGTCTCTAAGAAAAATGGGCATTGTTCTTTCCGAAATATTTTCCTGAATTATCCGATTTTTCTAATGCTTTTTTTGCCATATAATGTAATGAAATAGTAACTATAGTTTACCCGCACTAATATTTTTGTAAAATTCAAAGAATTAAACATGTACATGGCCCGTTTACTCTGACGTGACATCGGCCGCGGCGCGCAGCCGCAGCACAGTAAGCGCCAGTACATCGTAATCACTTCCGCTACCATCCGCCGCTGTTGGGCCGTAACAGATGATAGTGCGAGTTTGTGTGTTCCTATTCACATCGCATTTTTTTGGAAAATTTCTTGGTTTTTCCCGGAAAATTCGACCGCCAAGGGTCTCAGTAGGTATAATGTACTGAATCACTGGTATCAGTTTTCGGTACACAGTACCTTACACCCAGTATAGCCATAATGTGCCGAAACTGGATATAACAATTTTAGACGTTCATAAGTGTTACTCTGTATTCTAAATGAATTTAATCCAACACATCGTTGATAGGTTGTCAGCATTCGCTTGGCTCACAGCATCGCACAATAGCTGTTGAAATGTTGCGACAGCCGATATGGCTGTCCGTTCGTATTGCAGATGTTATCTGCAGAACCTACTTACATGTTAGTATTTAAGTTCCCGTTAGAAAGTAATTATGAGTATGTATTGTTGTGACATAAGCGTGCAAAAGGTCCATGTTTTATTTTATCTTACTTTTAGTTACTGAATCTGCCGGAAGGCCTTACGCTAGCCTGTTGTTCGAGATACGGTTTGGCGAAGGAGGTGTGTAAAACACTCCTTATATAGAGCTGTTTGGGACTTACTCGCTAAAACCGCAACGTGTCGTAGCGGGGTATAAGCCGATCTGAGCAAAGAGGAACATTAAAAAGCGGATGATTTTAAAAATAGAATGTTTAAAATCTCTGACGGCTTATTTATATGTTTATCGCGATTATGTCGCCGCAATACAGATCTTATTTCTTTCTTCCTAGTACTACATACTCAGTATAACTTAGATCTATATACTAGGCCACTTGGTGGTTGGCCCAACTACTACAGACGCCTCTGAAACAAATTTAAAATGTATAAGATAGAACTCGAGGATCTTGAAGTACTATTGATCATAATTCCGAAGGTCTCTGGTAACATTATAAATAATAAAACGTCGTAAAAGCATTAAAGGCTCTATTCCAGGACCAGGCTGCTCATGTAATGTTGAACAAGTTATTTATTGTTTCTATTTTATTATTATATTGGGCGAGAGAATTTGTGTAAATTGCCAGCAATTCGGGATTTGGGCTGTTGAGATAAGTGGATGAAGTGTTGTATAATGATGTATGGTTGATGGGATTAAGTACTTTTATTAATCTGTGTAAATGTTCAAAATATTAGTAGGTTCTGTTTTATAATTTCTTAAACACTCGTTTAGCATCTAGTCGGAACTTCGTGCATGCCATGGGCTATTTCTAGTGCTTGGAATTCTCTTGTAACAGTCGTGGTAGTTAATTACCCTTTTGTCTCTATAATGGGGGATCCTGTATAAGTTTATTTTGGTTATTGCACTTCCAGCTGTTGTCACCAGCTTCATAGAGTAAAGATTTTGTTACCTGACAAATCAAAATACAAAAAGCAACTAAGCTATGATGCAGTTAGGACAATACTAATAGCAGCGATAACTAATGTTACATACATACATACATACATAGAGTCACGCCTGTTTCCCCGAAGGGGTAGGCAGAGGCATATTAAACGCCCACTTTTCGCCAGTGTTTCGATCCCACATAATAGGTGGCGAGCCTATTGCCGCTTATCGGGATATTTTGTTTGCCAGAGCCTCGTCCGTTGATCGGCAGGTGCACCACTTGCAGGTGAGGTTGGCTTGGGACCCTAAGTTCTTGGTGGGAACCCTATGCACCCTATGATAACTAATGTTATTCTAAAGTTATTTCAAAATAATTATTAACGTATTCACGTCCAGAAGGGCAGCAAATCACCATAGCTTGAGCGTTTCGCCGAATAGTTTTAGTAAATTTGTTTCCACGTTCGCCACTAATATTGGATTGGATTTACACTCAGCAGATGGACAGTAAAACGCTGCTACAATTGCATTTCTTACAAGTCCACTCAAGTTGAACATCTGGCCACAAGGCCTTTATAAATAACTAACGTCTGAACCGTTCGTCTTCTCAATCTCAGCCGTATTGAAATGACGGGCGGTGTTTGAATTTCCTGATTACTTTATCTTAGCAATCTGAGATGCAAAAGGAGCAAATAGGTTTCGTATAGACGAGCTCGGCTTCTTGGTATACTACGTGTACGGGCGAGATCAATAGCGGAGGCAATCGAATCGGAAATTACTTGTTGGGAAAATGTTGTGCTAAGAGTCAATGTCGAGGAGCGTGATTTGAATATCGCTACTAATAATATGTACCTAAAAATGTATTTTTTTAAGAAATTAGTTATTTCTTTGTTCGTATTTGTCCACCGTAGAGTCCAAAAGTGCTCAATCAATGGCAGGCAGCTTTTCTGAGACCAGTGTTAGCATCGATTAGAAACAATATGTAGACTTAAACCGTTCCAAATTTTACTACGAAATCTTGCTAATCACTTATCAGATGAAAAATGCAGTAATCATTTGCGTGTGTTATGTTTGAATACTATGCTCTCAGAAGTCGAGGGAAACAAATATATTTTATTCTTTCATTTCTCACGCTGTTGTAATTATCTCCAACTAGATAGATGCCATTTACGTAATCCGATACCTTAATATCAAACTAAGTAACCAATAGCAATCAATATAGGCCATAAACCATGGATATTGGATCAATAAAGCAATATTTTCTACAATAAATATTCAACATTACATATTTACGCAACTGCACCTCGGTCGCAAATAATCAATCGTTTTCACTTGTCAGCCTACAAACTCGATCTATTATCGTGGCTGTGCCAGACGGGCGGCAGACGAGAGAAAGGCATGACTCAGTACTGGGTTGGAGCCGGTGCAGTACATTGATCTCTAGTGACTAGTTACGTGATACCTGGGTACTAAATGCTTCAAATGTTGTAACTACCTGATAGAGAGTGCGAGTGAGAGGTGTGTGAAATATCATGTAACTAATGTGTAGTAATTTTTAAAAGGTTAAACACTATCTGATGAGGTCGGAGTTGAGTGCGCGTGGTTTGTGGTTTGTCCCTACAGATGGATATAATCAAGTGGCTGATGTTATTTCTAGGTGTGAGCTTATTCTAAAATATAATCCTAATCTGCCTCCGTGGTCCAGTGGATATAGCGTATGCGACTGCTGATCGGAGGTCCCGGGTTCGATTTCCGAATACTCAGTAGCCCGGAGTCTGGTGATGTGCCCGGTAACAGCAATAGGCTCGCCCCCTATTACGTAGGACCTAAAAATTCATGGCGAAATGTGGGTGTAATATTTACACCTCTGCCTACCCCTTCGGGGATACAGGCGAGAGAGACTATAAATAATAAAAATAAAATAATCCTAATAATTGCGTATTCTTTTTTAATCAAATTTTACGTTGTGAACAGTTTCTTCCATGTACCTACCTACTCTATATTAGACACAAACTACAATAAGAAGGTTCAACCTATTGGGCTCCCCACTTCATTCTATAATATTAGTCACTGTTCTACTATTTATACCTACTTTGGGTTATTCGTCTTATTTGGCTGCAATCTCAAATTAGTTTCCTCGTCTTGCAAACAATTACATATTATAATATTTCCTCAAGTACTTTTTCCTTATGGTCATCCATATCCAGTAAAGTTATTTAATTAAGATTGTATTCGTGCTTCCGTATTACATTCTTTCTGTTTAGAGCTTCCTATCCACTTATGGGTGGTAGTTTTACATATCTATTTCTTCCTATGGGTTTCGTTACCTGAACATTACTAACGTGGCTCTATTACCAAACCTTTGTTGCCAGTTTGTCTGCATGTCAGCAGGTTGTACCCCGCACCGTCAAAAGAATAGGGTTGAAATGTTTGAACTGTATTTCAGCGGCACAGCTTAGGGCCCTCCGTCAAAACAAAAATTATAATACATTATTATGTCGCACGATCGTACCGTAGCTTTCGTGTGCAAGTCCGGCCCGCACTTTACCATTTTAAGTACCTGAAACTACCACCTTATGAAACTACCACCTTACCCAGCTCCACAAAAGCTATCTTTAGATCTCTCAAAGAGATCCATAAACATGCCTAAATACAACGCATCAACGTTCACACTTATGAAATAATCAAATTAAAACATCAATCCAAGTGAAATTGAATCGTCACGCCAAAACGTCTCGTTAGACGTGACCTTGTGATAGATTAAAGTAATTAACAGCCGAATACTCAGGTTAATAGCCTTGTTAATGACACTGAGCTGCCGTGTGTAACGACCTCTAGAGACGACGCCTAATAAATATCATTAATTAAGATTATATAAAGTGCTCAGTCCTCCATATTAGCTCATTAGATTGAAGCATCATCTTGCTATGTCTCACAACGACAGATAAAGCATATTTGTCTGCTGATTAGCCTTCAATACTAAAAAATACGATATCAGTGAGATCTTTCAAATAGTCTAGCAGTCTAAGCTATGAACTTGCCTTGATGATGTTTAATTATAGACAGTTTCTTCAGCAGCAAAATCTACGGATCCAAGGGACACCCAATCATACTAAAATGGTTGCAGTAACCAACCATTCTAGTTGCGTAAGGATGGCATTGTGACACTTTAAATAGAACCCATCTCATAATGCATGTCTTGTTACTTACCATTACCACACCTAAATGAATAATTTTCACTTATTTGAGCAGCTCTTCTAAACTTTGGAAAATAAGTATTAATTTAGTCCTAAGAAAATAATCAAAGATCTTATTATTTCAAACTCGTAACTAGTGTAAAGTACTTAATAAGTTTCGTAGTCAGCCAGTTTTCTTTGTATTTTCCAACAGCTTTTACACTAAGTATGTAGACCATTAGTCTTTTGGATTCTTTGCCGCTCGAAGTGCCGAACGCTATGTTGAACTAACTTATAGTACCTATACCTAGACATATTATTGGAATTAATTCTTCTTTAAGATCTGACCCCACCTCTCATGGTCCTACCTACGTTGTTGTTGCAAAGGACGGAATGTCGCAGACGAGCAACTTACATACATAACCCTACGCTCTTTCAAGTGCGCACTTCTTCATTTTCTACAAGTTTCTGATATTTACAGTTGTTTCTCAGATCCTACTATTTAGCTTTAGTGGCTACTCGCCGGCTGCCAACCTTGTGTTTACAAGACAGGCCGAATATCAAGCGAAGCATTTATGTGGTTTCTTTCAGGTGCGCACTTCTTAACACCCCACATCTAGCTCTCTTCATCAGATGCCCATTTTGGGGTAGTGAAACATCAAAAATGGCAGTTCATCGTCGCTGGATTGTTGTTTCTTTCAGAGCTGCTAAAAAAATATTATTACGTCGCGGCGTTCGTTGGTAGGTTCTGTAGGAAGTAATTTGTATCCTAAACATAAACTGTAGGTACTCGAACCTAGCCTTATCGAATAAACTAGATGTTTAGTTTTCGCGAGTAATAGGAGTACTAGAGCCGGTCTAGTACGTCGCCACGGCATTGAGTGTGCCCAATGGCCTGTGACAGTATCACCGATTGTCATACAAACTAGCCATTCTATCGTGTATCTATTAGAACGTATAAATTGTACATTCAGATACGATTCTATGCTGATTACTTCTGAACGTTTTCTGAACTATTTGCGTTTCTATTACATCCTCAGTAAAGTTAACAGAGGAAAACGGTAGTATCGATTTCAAACTCAATCTTAAATTAATATTTCTATACAATGTAATGTACAATATTTATACAAGTAGGTAGGTACATTTATATGGGTGAAATACCTAATTTAATAATACAAATCATAATTTTAAATAATGTCGAATTAGGCTCTAGACAGACGGACCGCATTTCAACTGCAATCCAACTGCAATTGCAGTTCGGATGCAGTTTGAAAGCAGTTGACACGACTGCAATAGAACTGCAAACCTAACGTGCAGTCCGATTGCACGCCGACTGCAATTGAACTGCAATCGGACTGCACGTTAGGTTTGCAGTTCTATTGCAGTCGTATCAACTGCATTCAAACTGCATCCGAACTGCAATTGCAGTTGGATTGCAGTTGAAATGCGGTCCGTCTGTCTAGAGCCTTATTGAGTACCAGAAATTACTGTGCAAGGAGTAGAGTTTTCAATAAATATTTATAATTCACGACCCTGAAATTCTATAAACAGTACGCCCTGTATTGATATTTATAATCTAAACGCGGACTATTCACCTAAATGGATGTCATGCTAAAATGTCTGTCAGTATTCTATCATATTACTAGCGCCGGCCTATGACTAACGATTTTTCGGAATATCCCAATGACAAAGTGCGACCTGAAATTGTTAGCTTGGAGCTAAAAGCTTTTACAGTTAAATACTGTGCTGGTCGCTAGAGTATTACATGACAGGCAGCTTGGTCGATGTGCTGCTGTTTAGTCTGTGGTCTATTTATATTTTTAGCTATTTTAGAATCCTTTTCTAGGCAACTGTGAGTCTGATCGCGAACTGTGGATCCGTATGAGGTATTAAATTGTTTATTTTAGTATGAGAATGGTCTTTAATACTGGGCTAACGGATAGTATGAAAGACCCATTAAGTGTTTATTTACAAAATGCGTATCAACATATTCGGTATAAATACGTTTCACTTAAGACCTTAAATACCAAAAAAACTTTTATCTTAAATAACTGTCGCAAAAGTATGCTAATCTATTTGTTATCCAGATCTCTATACTCTCTACTTCCCTAGTAATGTAGTGAAATTAGTAAAAAGGTCCTCCGTTTATAAATAAATCCTTGATAGAAAACGTTTGTCAGCATTAACGAGAACGTCAATCCTGCTGAGAGAAAGCGACCTCAATCCATCTAGAGATATTCCATTAATTTTAGAGAATCGTTTGACAAAAACTTCAAACTAAGTTTAATCTCGTTACCCTCGGATGCCCTGAGGCTGATTGAAAGCGCGCTTACATGTCGAAGGAGATCAGAAATGTTTGAAATAGGTAAGTACGAGGTCTTGACAGTTTTGTAGGGAATGAACAAGGCGATCTGTTCTTAGACATGTTCTTTTGATACGGACACGATTGAACATATACATACTTATCAGAATAATCCAAATAAAAGGTATCTGACGCCACTATCGGCAAAGCCTGAAGTACTGAAGATGTACAATGGACTTGCGATTTGGACAGTGTACTTCTTTAATAACGTAGATACCTACAAACAAAAGGTTTTAAAACCACAGGGCATTAAAAAAGGGGTTGAAAGTTACTTTCAGAAGCCGCTAGTAATTAATTACAGGCAAATGGGGTGATGACATGACGAAAATCCGAAGAGTTTAACCATAACCACAAATAATCTTTCGTCTCAAGAATAAAGTAATGTCTACAGTATTCCTGAGATTCTTACTGACCGATACGGTAAATATTAAAAAACAAACGAGTGCGGGGTCGCATTACAGATCGAGTTGAAGGCGACGATAAATCGCCGTGAGCAGCTGCCCGCGCAAATTGCACCGCGCGATGTATTACACATTACACCGGCCGGTGTGAGCGAGAAACTTATTACGATAATATGACACACGGACTTAAATACTTACTTCTGTTTAGTAATAAAAAGTGACACATTATACTTACGATATGTTGAATAAACTGCTGTTTCGGGGTACGTACGTAATGTTTGTCAAATGGGCTGATATGGTAAATATTCAAAATTAAAACGAGCTAGGTTATACAGATCAAGTTGAGGGCTACGATATTTCGCCGAGCGCTGCTGAATCCAAGCTGTGTAAGCAACAAACTTACCGTGAAATTATTTATTCAAACATAAAGCTTGCAAGATGATGAAAATAAAATTGTAAAACTTGCATCTACATTACAAAACTCAAATGTCGCGCTGAAGTAAAGCAGAAAGACCTTTTTAATTGACGTGGTAAATATCGTTGTAAGCACGCCATGACGCACTCTTACGAATGTAATACTCAAAAATGAACGCAATAACTTACCCCTTTATACGTACATATATCACTACTATCGTATTACACGCGCATAACGCAGATGTAATTTAAATTTCCGAGCGAGCTGATTGCTGTCTTTCATATCCACAAACAATCCTCCAATTAAGTCAAGTGAAACTTACTTATTACAGGCATCTGGAGTCATTCGCTTAAACATACGTTGTACAACAATATTCCACAACTAATGTAGCTCACAATTAAAAAGTCACGGTTGGTATAATCCGGTGACATTTAGAACTCATTACTTTTAATTACTCTGCGTACATCATTCTAGCTTTTTTTTTCACTAGGTTGGAGTCCAATATAAATATTTACAAGGGGATTGCCGTGCGACCTTCGCTATTTAATAGGAAAAACCGATACTCAGAGGTTAGGTTGACGGTACTTGAACCGGAACCGGCGTATTAACATGTTCCCCTTGACATATCTCTTGATAGGTGACAAGTGTTGTTACAGAGTAATTGCTCGCCGTACTAGTCTGTATAAGTTGTAGGTTGCCAAGCTGCATGATTTAATGACCGTCGAGTACGTCGAGTGGCAATCTGGGACCGAACCAGTAGAACGGAATGCTGTGTATACATTTTCATTTGCAAACACTATGCCCAGAGAAAAGTGTGATGATTTGAGTCTCTATGAACTTTGTATTCGACTTTGCATTATAGCCCATTGGAATGTTACATTTTTTTGGGCTTACCGTCCATTTGTCAGAGGACGCAATTTTATCTATACTTCTATACTAATATAATAAAGAGGAAAGATTTGTATTTTTGTATGTTTGTTACGAATAAACTTAAAAAGTACTGGACGGGTCTTAAAAAATTCTTTCACCATTGTAATGCGACATTATCCCTGAGTACTACATGAGACATAGGCTGTATTTATTTATAGAAAACTAGCTTTTGCCCGCCGCTTCGCGCGCGTAACACAAATCTACTTTCAGTCTCAAGTTTTGTGAAGGCACTCCTGATTATTCTAAAGACTTCAGAAACTCTATAGGGTACAAAGTAACTCGGTCAGTATCCATGACATTATCTACCGAAAGGTACATAATAACATCACCTTGCATACGATCCAATGTCAAAGCCATAGCATATAAACATTATCGCATTTATAATATTAGTAGAGAAAATCGTTTCAGCCGTTTAAGCGTAGTATATAATTTATTAGTTTATTTAAGCAAAAAATTTAATCACCATGCATAATATGACATTATGAATGATGTGACAGTACTGAAAGATATGCGATAGCACGTGCGCAGCACTCAATTATTAGCGCATGCGTTCTTACTTCCAAGAGGTAAATTTGTGCCGTACAAACTTCTACCCTCCCTACAATCCCTCCTAGTTTAATTTTTGCAACTTATGGTAGCCTATGTCCGTCTCCATGGTCCAATATATCTCTATATTAAATTTCAACAAAATCGGTTCAGCCGTTTTAGCGTGAAAACGGAACATACATACATACATACATACATACACACATACATACACACTTTCGAATTTATTATATTAGTAGGGATAATAGGGATCCCTTCAAAAACATCAATAATGTAACCCAAGGCGTAAGAAAAATTTCCAGAAAATGTATTTCATGGCATGCGCTGCTAAATCTATTTTATAGATGTCTACAAGGGGTTAGTACTATGTTAAATCCAAGTTTGTGGGGTCGCAGCCCTTGGCCTGCGGCCGCCATCTTGAAAATAATGGTGCTAATGGGTTTTCTAGTTTATTTAGCAAACTATTGGCCGCACAGAAAAATGTCTAAATATGTTTCGTTGCAAATTAAATTCTCTACAAGAGGCATGATCCCACAAATTTGGAGCAAGCTTTACACTAGCCCTCCCTACACATCTGTTAAATAAAATTGCGTTCTCTGATAAATTCAACCCCAAATGTAACTTTTCAGTGGACTATTAAGATTTATTCAAATGCAAAGTAATGTGGACAACATTTTAAACTGAATAAGTATTGTCATTCTCTTAAAAATATATACCTAAAGATATATCAATCATTTCCACAAAACGCAAAATTGTTCAGCAGATAAATTATTGAAAAACATTATTTTATTGTAGCTATAAATATGTACCCAACCTGTTCAATCTGTCCATAATGCGTTTACAATAATTGCCATCGCTGAATTTACTGTTTTATGTTAAGTCACACAATTTGGCAGCATGTTTCGTTCAAAGTCTGACAAAGAACAATTGATTGAGAGGTAGGTTTTCGGACCTTACAAAAGGTATCTTTGGTCAGGGTACGTATTTATATTATCGCAGCCATTGGTAGCGGGCACACCCACATTCGACCCCGTGCAGTGTACACGTTATCTCATTCGAACCGGTCGGCTTTTCTTTATTGTAATTTATAGATTTTGCTACGGCGCCTGATAGATTTATGATTACATTTCGCTATTCCAATGTTGATTAGGGATAAGTTTCAACATAAATTATTGTACCTATTGTTGGAGGAAAATGCCTCGATACATCATAAAGTTATGCTTTCTATTATGTTCTTAGATATTATACTGAATAGTTTTATCCAAATGTCTATAGAAGCAAACAAAGCTTACGTTATATCGACCCCAGAATATCCATCTTTTGACTTATTTTTACACTCAATTACAATATTGTAAACTTTGAAAATGATTTAATATAACAAGACTACTTTATATTCACTTACAGAAACGTAAGCCTTGTCCAAATATAACGCGAAATTTACATGAACAACTGGAATAAAGTCATCTGAATAACCAAATTCGTCGTGACGAATTCGTTTCTCTGGGCTTTAGTCGCGAAATATGCACTGTATCCTAATTAAATACACCGCGGGGTGATTTGTAGTCGGTGTTTATTTAGCCCGAGTTATTTATAGAGTCTTGGCGACTTCGACAACACAGCCTTTTTAAGAACTGCACGCACACTTATGGATTGTAACTATATTGTGGTTTGTTGTACGTTATTTATAAGGTATCGTGCTTGTTGGAATGTAGAAGTGAACTTCCAGTGTGTGTGTAATGGATATTTTATTTGATGTTTGCTTGTTAGTGAAGATGTTTATTGTATGTAAACGATATTCTGTAAACAATCTGTCCATGAATTGAGGAGTCCGTCCTATCTGCTGATTGTTATTCATATTCAGCGATGGTAAGATATCAGAAGTGTTAAGATTGCTGATCTGTAAAATGCTACCTACAACTACTACCAACTAACTACTACTACCTACCAACAGTACCTAATAGTCATGGCGTAGATTCATCTGTACTATATCTGGACGTGTGGCCGCGTGGTTTGGGTTACTTGAGGTTATTTAGACTATTTCGAACCATAGTTATCAGTTGTATTTTCATTACTAATAAACAGTTTCTTAGCGTGACGTGACATGGTTGCGTGACAAGGCATCTCCGTTCATTAGATACTTAAAGGAAACATGAGCTGATTTATAATCGCTCATCAAGCAGCCGACCTCCAATATCTAGACTAAACGGTGTTCTGCCCATCGTTATCGCTAATTGGTCAGGCGACGGAAAAAGTGCCATTACAACACCCATTTTCTTCAGTCAAATTATGCTAAGCTTGACGTTACACGCAACTCCGCACGTATTTTATAGCAGTTTAGGATTTTCTATGGGTTCAGTCTGTCTCGAAATTGATCTAGATATTTTAGCCGTGAAAATTTATCATGGAGACGAAATTTATTTTGGCGTTTATGAAAGCATAGTTGCCGAAATGGACATTCTTTTGACATTAATGGAAACAACAATATAAATCGCAGTGTCTACTTTTAGTTTCGTGAGTCAAGCAACGGAATTAGGGCCAATATTTAATACTTTGATTTCCTTAATAACTGTTTCATGATCGTTATCAGTTTAAACGTAGCTGCCATTAATTTAGATCACAATCGTAATCGGTATTAAAATTGACAAAGAAATAAGACTTCGACTGTCATACTTTCCGGTTGATTTTCGACGGGGAAACCCCACATTAAAAACTAATTGCCTAACCGGTTCTCGTTCTACCACATTTCTAAGCATGCTTATTTACATTTGTAGTGTTTTTGTTCTCTAAATATAGGATTATAAACTTTCGTGGTCATTTAAACTGATTTTAAGTTGTCTTTCAGGAGATACACCAGGTAAACTCGAACGTAACGTAACTAAACAAAGGTACGTGTATATCTCGAAAGACAATTTAAAATCAGTTATTGTATTCTTATTTAGATTTTAAGAGAAATATGTCAGGATCGTTGCAAATGGCGTTCCGTAGTCTCTGCCTACCCTTCCGGGAAACAGGCGTGAGTCTATGTATGTATGTATTTAGATATTGGCAGTTTACGGCGGTAGAGTAAGTAGTAAGCAGGTTTTTAGGAACAAGACGAAGTTGGTAAGATTATATTGTACCGGTGCACGGTGCTGCTATTATTATATAATTTTAATTGAAATATTCCAGCGACTTCCCAGGAAAATATTGTATAATATTGTTAATGTCCGGTATGGAAAATTTCCGCTGAATACACCTGTAGTTTCAACGGACTTTTCCATCGTCCATACCGTACTAAAAACTAAGAAGCTTTAATATATTTTACATTAAAGAAGTGTACATTTCAGTATCCCAATTTAAGAAAGAAAGAGACATATTATGCTGTTGCTGGGCATATTGCTCAGCATAGCTTGTTCCATGGCGAAGTTCGTCCACAAATGCCGTAAGAGCGTGTTGCAGTGCCACTAAGTTCGTTAATAGCTTTCAGTCTTATGTAAATGTGCCGGAATCCCTTGAACCCAGTGCCGGTCGTCCGGGCAGCCGGTCGCTTCTAACCTTTCGGTATTGACCTTTATATTTGGGGCGCGACGAATCGTATCTTTAGTATGAGTATGTGTATTTATTGTAACAACATCTGTCTGTTACGCTCCGGTTATAATATCTGCACTATAGATTCTTCTTTCTCTTGTGTTCCTTTATGTATTAGGTGTTTTTGATCTCGTATTCTATGTAGGTAGTAAAAAATGACACGCGGTGTCTGTTTACTTATGTGGGTAAATAAATATCAGATTAATACGCCGTTTTACTGTCAAAACTATATCAAATTCTATCTAATTAGTACCCACGATCATTGTAATTATCTTTTTGATAAAGTATAAATCACATTGTGAACTAAAAACTACTTAGGTACGCTAATCTTAATATATAAAATCCTTGCGTTACTGACTGACTGACAGACACGCTACAGCCGAAACTATTGGCTGCAGGAAGCTGAAATTTGGCATGTATGTTCCTTGGGGATCGTAGGGGTGCACTAAGAAGGGATTTCCCGAAATTCCCACGGGATCCGCCAAAATGGGTAAATTTAAAAAAAATGCAGGCGTAGCTGCTGGCGTCCTCTAGTATTAATATAATAACAATTAAATAATAAAATCTCCCCAAGCTTTTAACTACAACAATTCTGCTATTATTTATTTCATCGTAAAACCAATAATTTGCATTTATATCGACTAGTTTTGATGACACATCTACAGAAACGACTCGATTCCATAAAATTCTAACAAAACTTCCATTACTAAGTGGGTGTGTACTTATCTATTCTTAAGTAGTAGATGTTTACATCTCACAAATGTAACGATAATTTATTTACATGACGGAATTTTCTTGCCCATCAACTAATTGTTTGTCTAAGTATAGCAGCCATTAAGCAGTCATCGCCCAGCGATATACCGTGCGGAGAATGCCTAATGCTCAGACGATAAGTTGGAAGGCGATAGAGTGATTCACTGACGATTAGATATTAGGCTGGCTGCAGGGTTCTAGGTGCCAATAGGTCTTCGGTCCAGGAAGTGTGCTGATCACAGGAAATGGTCAGATAAAAATGCAAGTAGCAAGAGATGCAACGAAATCTCATTCACAAATTTGAGAATTGCTTAATACTAGATTGCCAAAAGATATATGATTCCAAATCTCCTCTTGAGCAAACTTAAATGCAAAGCTTAAAATAAAATAAAAATTACGACTACCTCCAATTTGCTATCTGCAAATTTGAGGTAGTCGTAAATTTTATTCACACATATAGACAGCGCACTTTGAAAAGAGAAACAAATTAATAACTCATATCATGACTTTATCGCAAACAGACTTGTTGACCCTCTGACGTGTAAATGTGATAGGTTTTGTTTGTTTGTTTTGTTTTTCGTGTGAGTGTGTGACCAACTCTGGTGTCGGAGTTTCCAGACCGCCCGAAGGCCTCCGACATGGCCTAACGATCCTTATCTTTAAACAAGAACCGGGACCGACAGCTTTACGTGCCCTCCGAAGCACGGCAGCGCTCAGATGTAAATGCCACACACGGTCACCCATCCAAGTGGCGACCTGTGCAAGCGTTGCTTAACTTTGCAGATCTGTTACGAACGGCAAGCTAAGTCTCGCTATGAGCGCTACAATGTGATAGGTATAAACACCTCTTTTCCCTCTCCCATTATAAAACACGTAAATAACAATTAATCTTCGTAATGACTCATTTCATCATTCCGTTCTGAAACGTTTCACTTATATAACATTGGCGGGCAAATGGCAGACATTAAAATAAATGTTTAATTTATAAACCATTTTCCTCGCTGACCGCAAATATTGAGTGACGCTGAATGGAATGTGGGTTAAATTATGATAGCTATCGATGGAAGCTTATTTACGCTATATACCTACCTACACCAGCTACGTTTATGTGAAATTGAGAAGGCTATTTTAATGTGAGTTAATAGGTTAGGTTTTACATTGCAGAATGCATGGTTGATTCCACTGTCAAGGGTCAAAGATTATTTATCATTTTAAATATTCAGTTGACTGGTAATGTTGCCAATATAAAACCATATTATAATATAATCCTTGTCAGTATAAAGCCATATCATATAATCCTTTATGAAAACTCAATAAATATCAATTTATTGGCCTTATATGTATATACCTCTGCTTAGTTCTGCCGTGATATGCACACGCGTTACAACTATTAATTCCACTCCCAATCGAACCTAATTCACGGTTGCAAGTCTCTCTAACTACCACTAGCTGCAATCCATGCCACAATGCCACAATTCAACAAATCAGATACTAGTTAGGTATCATTAGATGAATAATCTAATCAGGTACAATTAAGCGTCTAAATCACGCGTCGGTAACGGAGTCGGTGGCGCGGAGGTGAGGTAGTGAGGCGATGAGGTTGTATGATTCACAGGCCGAGTGCCGAGTGCCGCGTGCCGGTTGTGGCATGCGTGATGGTGATTCACCCGATTAACGCTATTGTTTATTACCTGTGGAGTGACACTTGACACGCGTCAATTGGCCAAGCCTGTGGCAAAATGATGGCGATTTTTTTTCTATATTTGGACCGTATGAATTCCATATGAGAGAGATGAGGTAGAGTTTAATATAAGAGCTCGAAACTGAAAATTTTGTCAGTACTTTATGAATCTTTGGCCATGATTCATCCGATTTATTACCTGTGGAGATACATTTGACATGCGTCGATTAGCCAATTTTGTGGCGAAAAGTTTGTAGTTTCTTTTTCTATATTTGGACGGTATAGAGATAAGATGGTTGATGTAGTCAAGCTGAAAAGTTTCTACCGCATGGACTCCTATTTAGTCTAAAAAGTGGTCAGATAAAAAACGTAAGAATAGCCTGATTACATTGGTTTCATGATGTTTGAATTCAGCAGCTGTGTGCCTCTCGTGGCATGCCTTGTCACAATGATTCACCAGTTTAACGATATTGTTTATGACCTGTCTGCGACGGATGACATGCGTCGATTGGCCAAGCCTATGGCGTAACACGGGTAAGTTTTAATTCAAGAGTTTATGTAGAAAGGCTGTGCTTGTATTCATATGGAGTAGGTACTTGTCGGCTTTAACAGGTTGGAAAGGATGAGCCAAAATTACCTCGAAGTATGGCACTGTATGTTGATCTTCTGAATTGACAGCACATAATTACAGTAGCTTCCATAGATATGTAAATGACACGACCAAACACCACAGTCGAATCGTGAAGCACCTATTCACATATAAATAAATTATAATATTAATTCTATGCAAATTAAATATTAATTCGCCGGCTGTGATACCCTCTGTAAGGGTCCAAGCACACGCTCTACTTTAAACATACGCTCTACTTTAACATATTGCAATTTACTCGTCTACAAGTCGGTGTCTAAATGCTTCACCTCATATACGCACAAAAGTCATATAGGTAGATCATATGGCTTTCCTTCGGGTGATATCAATTTCGTAAAAGCGATTGATCTCAGTCTGTCTCCGCAATCAACATGATGCAGTTTCAATAGTCACTGAGTCGCACGCGAATGCAGAAAGTCACCAAAACGTGGCAGAATCGGTACGAAACTACCAAAAGTAGCGCGTGCTCGTCGGTTTTTTAGCTACAGTTGCTATGGAATTCTATGTATAATGTTTATGGCGTTCGTGACCTCGGCAGATTCAACGCACTTACGTACGGAGTTCACGGTTACACCATATTATACAACCGGCAATATCCTATATACAAACGTGACGAAACTATTACAGCCTGTAATACTTAGACACTTGAGTTAGTTTCGTCTAGATTCTAGGTGCTGTGTTGTAATGTGGACCTATTAGTGGAAATGAGTAGGTATTCGTGTGTCGATGGGAAAGAACTTTTGCCCTCTAAAAAACACAGCTAAAGCGTTTTGCGATCTTATCCTCAGTAAGTGTCCTATGGTGCTCCCTATCAGGAAGATATCTAGAATATGATGTCAAGTTAATAATAGCCAAAATGTCCGGCTAAAACGCCACTGAAACCGCTATGTTGTCATCAGCCCTGTCCATATATATATGTACTGTCCCACTGCTGGGCACGGGCCTCTCCTCAGAGAAGGGTAAGGCCATAGAAACAGCTTTTTGCGTCCATAAAAAAGACAACATTTACGTATATCTTCCACAACGATTTATCTTTTATTTGCCCTCTTGTAACCTAGTTTACAAGTAAAAACATCGACGCTTGTTTGAGAGTGCCTAATTTAGTAAAATCGGCGGCTCACTCGTATAGTATAAATGATATGTACACTCCGAGATTATGCGGGTGATGTATGTACACAAATTTAATCAAACTCCTAATCCTTTAGGACATAGAGGACTTATTGTGCTTTTAGTTATTCTTGGATTCATAATCCCATACTCGGCCACATACTTACTTACGCGAGAAGAAGTGAAATAATAGACGTAAAAATGTTACTTATTTTAAAACATTCTTGAATGGCTATATTGTGTACTCGTATATTAATGAGAATATTACGCAGCGTTTATTTCCACGTTTTATACCCACACCAGTTGTTTATCACAATCAGTAATCGATACTTGGAGATGGCATCTCTTTCTGTGCCCACCATATTATAATATATGGTAATGAAACGGAAGCTTCCAAAACAAGCGGACGGATTGCAATACAGATTGATGTATGATTCGGTTCGTTTACAGCGTACGCACTAAGAATACTAAATAGATTGGTTTTATTTGGCATTTGGAAGGCCTGAGGTTCTAGTGGACATGTTTGTTAGACGGTAAATTCGGATAAAATCTGCCGACGGTCACATAATATGTACATGCAAGTTTTTTTTTCTTATTCACTTCCTTTTTTTCTTGATGTTTTTTTTTCCTACCAGTAAATGAATCTTTGAAACTTCATTTCTGTAAACTTAATTAAAAAAACAACCCTCGCGCTAACGATAATCCCTAGGCATAGACTAATAATGCTTTGTTAATTTAACTCTTCGTTCCAGATTCATTTTTGGTTACAATATAAATTTTGCCATAGACTCACTAAACCTCTTGCAATCTGTATATTGTGTTGTTGTTAATCGAGTAGTACAATGCGAAAATGATTAATCATATGATTGGAGATCATGATTACCCCTCCCCAGATTTGACAACTCCCATAATAACACACCAGAGTCAGTTTCGGCCTTCGGGTATCATCAAATTTGCAATAGCCGTGTTTTTATACATACATACATACATACATAGACTCACGCCTGTTTCCCCGAAGGGGTAGGCAGAGGCATATTAAACGCCCACTTTTCGCCAGTGTTTTGATCCCACGTAATAGGTGGCGAGCCTATTGCCGCTTATTGGGATATTTTGTTTGCCAGTTTTTTAAACCTAAATTGGCTTAGAGTATGCAGCTAGTGATGAATAATTTCTGTGTATACAATACACACGGTCATGCTTTTTTCCTATAATTCAGTGAAGATGACTCTAGCATAGCAGCTATTATCAAATTACACTATACGAAAAACTTACTGACCCAGTTGGTAGGAACTCAAAATCAATGCTCCTATCCACCGTTACATCGCCTATGTAGGTCTTAGCATTTAGTTCTAGCTCCAAAAAAGTTATCTAACATCTGTCCACAGTGAAAGCTGTAACCACTTAGCACCCGTATCGTATTCTAGATACACGTTACACGAAATCTCATACCACCCTATCGGATTTCATACAAAAAACCCGACCCAGTGTATCTCTCACATATCGCTGGGTAAGTTTTTTTTTATATTGACATGCGTAAACGCAAAAAGCCGGGCGCCTTGTCGAGTAACGCTCACTCATTGACATGAGTCATTAATCCCGATCATTCATTGACGATGTTTGTTGATCATTCGGCCATCTTCGGCTGTCTAACTGTGTGTACACTGTTAATGAGGTAATTTGGTTTTAAGTTTTCGTGATTGCTTGGATTTGAATCTTTAATTGATGTGTATGGGTGAGATGCTGTAAGGATTATAAGTATAGAGAATATTGGTGAATTTGAAAGATGTGTATTGAACTGTTATTCAGTCACTAAACAGTCGCGGCATAAATGTGCGCGTGGGATTGGGAGGTCTCGGGTTCGATTCCCGGGTCGGGCAAAGTGTTATTGGGTTTTTCCGTTAGGAAATTCTCAGTAGCAGCTCGAAGTCTGGTAATGTGCCCGGTACGACAATAGGCTCGCCCCCTATTACGTGGGACCTAAAAAAAAATCCTGGCGAAATGTGGGTGTAATATTACACCGCTGCCTACCCCTTCGGGGATACAGGCGTGAGTCTATAAATAAATAAATAAAAAAATTCAGTCACTACCGTCCATCTAAATTCTAATACAATAGTTGTGATCATCATCAGCCTTTAACAGTCCACTGCTGGACTAGGCCTCTCCTTTGAAAGGAGGAATTAGCCTACTATACCACGCTGGCCAAACGGGTTGGTATAGGGTTTGTATCAAGTTTTCCTTCTCTTACAGTGGTGTTCTCTGTATGATATGCTCCCTCTGTCGGCTCTTACGACACCCATGGGATGATATAGGGTAGTGACATTCCGTATTCTTAATCCGGAATACGAATATTACCTCACAATTGATTGGTTAAAATACAAGCTGTTTTAGGTACTTTTCACTGCGCAACTCTTTTCGATTTTCTCGGCTCCAACTGGGTAAAATTAAATCTATTGCAGTATTTTTGCTGACGTTACTTATAGACTACCCACCTGCCAAATCTCGATAACAACGACCACAGCGATTTCGAGATTTTGTGTTAATTCAGCGAATGAGTGGCCTTTTGCTTTTATTTTATAAGCAGTTTTTATTTAATTCTGTATAAGTATTGTAACAAGTACTCTTTTTGGTTGTTCAAAATAAAATAAATAGCAATGTTTGTTACAATGTTTGTTGTTAACGGTACGACCGCCACTGAGTCACCGGCAGTAGATACCTACCTGCCTACACTGGTTACACGTGCCGTTCTACATGTACACCTAATTTTAATTTCATATTTCCATAAGATTACGGCTAATCCACACATACTCGTAACATTTAGAAGGCAATAGGACACAAACCGGTTGAGATTCCTTTATATTAGTATACTAGCTAAGCCCGCGGCTACACCCGCGTTATTTAAGGCTAACTCGGTACCCGCTTATAGCCTTCCTCGATAAATGGGCTAGCCAACACAATAATAATTATTCACATGAATCCAGTAGCCTGAGATTAGCACGTTAAACCAACAAAAATACAAACAAAACAATGTACTCTTCATACATACATACATAGACTCACGCCTGTTTCCTGGAGGGGTAGGCAGAGACTACGGAACGCCATTTGCAACGATTCTGACATATCTCTCTTCCTTCATTCACTCCCATCAGATTCCTCATGCATGTTTCCAATCTGGGGGCGATTCAGAATCGTTCGATATCTCATTTGACATTCGATTCCGTTAATTGTCAAATGGGCTACCTCATTTTTTGTCAAAACTATCGCATTTCCTATCAATTTTATGCATTCAGTATGAAGTAAACTAATAAATAAACTGAATTCAATGAATATTTGTTCAAAATGACTCTGATAGGCGGCTAAAAGCCAAGGACTATAATTTGACATATCGTACGATTACTTGTCGTGACATTCTGAATCGGCCTGCCGGTCAGAGAACGTCCGCCTAGGTCTTCCTCTTCGTCATGTACTCTTCACCTAACTAATATTAGTATAGATAACTGCCCATTTGATATCGTAGCAGAAGTTTCGCTGATGGTCCTATGTTTCTGGTTAGGTTTTGCCTACTGAATTTCAGCAAGAATGTGTCAACTCAAGCGGATAAGTAGGTAATACCCCTTCGCAAAATATGGACCTAGAGAGCATCCCAATACCCATTTTGTTTCTATTCTCTCCTGATATTCCTTTCATTTGCCGTCGATAGCAAATATATGTAATACTATGAAATAATCGAGCTACGGATACAACCCTAATAAGTGGACAGATGGGTGACAGGATTTCCTTCTACCGCCGAAACTATAAAAAGCCATATAGCCTGATGGTAACATACCCGGTGATACCTACGCTTATTTATACACCTCAAGGATTGAGAAGAATTCCAAAAAAAGAAGTTATATGACGACCGGTTGGCGCAGCGGGAGTGTAAGCGACTGCTAAGCCGAAGGTCGCGGGTTCGATTCCCGCACAAGTCAAACATTTGTGTGCATGAACATGGATGTTTGTCTTGGTCTGGGTGTTTCTATGTATTATATGTATGTATTTACAAAAAAAAAGTATATAACTATGTTTATCCATTATCTAGTACCCATAGTACAAGCTCTGCTTAGTTTGGGATTAGATGGTGTTGTGTGTATGTGGTAGAATATTATATTATTATTATTATATTTATTTAACTAATTACGCTATAAATTAAACAGCGCATTTAAAGCTGTTGCATGAACTACCTATACCATTGTTTACCATTTGAGCAATAACTTAAAACTTAAATACATTTAAAATGTACAAGAATCGTTTAAAGAACTTAGTCACGAAACTTAGCAATCTAGGAAAAAGGAAATGTCTTTGTCATCTTACAAAATAATTTAGCGGGTCTTAATCGCGTTAACTTAACTTATTTAAGGTATAAATACCTATTTGTTGCCGACGTTTCGCTCGTCTTGCACCGAGCTTGGTCGCGGAGAGACAGTTCTCTCCGTATTGACGCAATTCTTAGATAGTTCATAGTTGATAATTCAAACTTGCTAAGGTTTCTTGGCTGATAGCAGTTATCAATATAGCTTTAAGCAATGTTTGTAGACAAAGACATATTTATTCTTGAATTTAGATTGATTATAACTCTCTGTATACTAGTCAAAATCCCTTTTCTAGATACCTAATGCTAGCTTTCCTAGCCATATAACCTCTTGAGAAGAATCGCCAAAATAGTTAAGCTTCTGTATCAGTCAGGATCATGTTGTTTTTTTTATTTTCCTGTGAAGATTGCATTTGCAACAACAGTGCGGGAACATTCATTGATGTGTTTGTAAATGTGTTTGATTTATTAATTAAGATGAGCCGTTTTTTTAATTAACCGATGTTGTTCCCTAATCCCTTCATATGTGTTTTCCACGCGGTATGGGTGATTTAAATTGATATTCTTTAATACCGCAATCCATAATACTAATAGCTTTATGGTATGTACCTGTTATGATATTTTGAACTTAAAGCGCGTATGATTATTAAATTATTATATAATGTGTCTGTAGGTCAGTTTTTGTATGTTTATTTCCGGCAAGTTATTAAGTCGGCTGTGGCTTTTTAAACCGCAGATTATTATAGCAACCAAGACAAATTATTTTATAAGCAGTATCACTCAAAGCAGCACAGCCAGTCTCGCATAAGAATCACCATCATAATATATAAAGCCCCCTTGCTATGCTAACTTGGTTTCCAAGAGTACCTTCAAAGTTAGCATACCGTAAATATTGCCGGCATGTAAATATGCAACTTGTTTCCTTGGAAATGGCGAGTCTGCCCCAACTCATCAATATACCTATAAACCCAAGTATGTACGACCGTGTCACTCTGACCTCGTATTTTTACAAGCACAATGTTGACAAAAGATTACATCGATATTGGAACACGTTGTTGAAACTTTGGCGGAATGAAAAGAGCGGGAACGTAGTTCGTATTGGCAGTGATGATAGTTTGATTTGAGAGCGTGACCCTCAATAAAGACATAATAAATATTCTGAGATTACAAACTAATAAACTAAGTACAGTGATATGTGTTTGGATTTTGTCGTAAATATAGTTACGTTTTTCTCTTTCATCCCTTTTTACATTATTTTTACATAGTAGTCAGAAAGTGAACGACACAAGCAAGGAAGTCTATTGTTTTCGACCGACTTGCCTGCATGCGTCCTACCTCAGCAATTACTAAAGTATCCTTATCTCCCTGTACAAAAGTACCCGGCAAAATGTACGTCAGGATACTATGACTAAAAATATTCGAGATATAATAGCAATGATAGTACTTCGTGCTAGCAATGTTGCACCAAGCCACACGTGAATTTCAAATTTTCATCAACCGCTGATGTTCAAGTTTTGATTGATTTACGCCCCAATCAAATGTCAACAAATCAATTTATTGAATGATTGTTAAACGAGCTGTGACAGACTTATTGATTTTTGATTGACTCACAAATAGTCGTATTTAAACAATAAATATCTGTCATTATTTAAAGAATTAATAAATATGACGTGTTAATATATTGACAATATTTTTATATTAGTCCGTTTTGGGCAGAGATCTTTGTTTGTATAGGGAACCTTTCTGTACTAATATTGTAAAGAGATGCTGACCTCATCAATGATACATACATCAACCTAAAGACATATTTATTTCTGCATTTTGGTTGTTTACAACACTTATACATGTCAAAACCCTATTCTAGATGATGCCGGCTTTTCCTAGCTAAATGACTTCTTGAGAAGAAAAGCCGAAGCAAACTCAGAGTCATTGTTTTTTTTTGTCACTTCAATTTTTTTAGTCTTTTCTTGATCTTTTAAAGTCCAGATAAAAAAAAGAGGCATATACCTATGCTTTTTTCACCTAAGAGGTGAAATAAGCATAGGTATAACAGACTTGGTACTATATTCAGTATTGATACCCTCAAAGTACTATAATCAGAATAATTATCTACCTATTGGGATTATTTTACAAAAGGTTGTAGGCTGATAAATTCTACTTATTATACGTAGACTAAAGCTATTTTGTGAAGCTTATGTCCTTAAAAACAAATGCAGTCTCGAACTAAATCACAGCCTATTTATATAAATGATCGAAAATAGTCTAAATCGGCGACTGGTATTATTTTCCTTGTTTTGTAATAGAGCCTTATTTTTTTACATACTTAGTGACGTAAGTTACGTAAAAAAATATTACGTTACTTACGTCACTCATGTGAATCTCTTTTTATATCTACCCGTAGGTGGTTTATCGTCGTACTTTATGTAGGTATTGATCATTTATTCCGAGTTATCAGAGCGACGTCTGCCAATTGCTCATCTATTCGTATGGCGCATATCCTTTGAATAATTCATGGTGCTACCTTCGCAGGGTGTTAACGATCAGACAGAAAGAAGCCTTTGACAAATTGGGTCACCGAAAACTTTCTTTATTGTTTTTATTTTGTCCTATGTGTTGTAATATATTTTTGTTGGAAAACTGTGTGTTTGATTTTCTGTTATTTATCTGTGGCAAGAAACTTTGTTTATGGTCGTAAGAAGCAAAGTTTAAACAAAGAAAATAACTTTTACATATGAAATGTCTTGGTTAACTTACATTTGTGGTACTGGTAGTTAAAAATATATTTGGTTTCGGCACTGTGGCTTTTGTCAGAATAATGAAATGTAATGTAATTGAGTATTTATACACCTTTTTGCAAGGAGACATGTGAAGAGACCTGTATATTTTTTACATGTATAACTTAATGTGTACTGTCCGCTCACTCATCTTTCAGAACATAATGTTTACTTAGAGAATGATTCTACTACCAATATTATATTTGCAAACTTTTCTTTATCTTTCCTATTCGAATATTAGCAGTATTTATCTAATAACGATTTAGAAACTATAAGACATCGCAGTCTTTCGAACTATCAGTGTTTCTGTTCAGCTTATCTTAGTTGAAAACCAATACTCGCATATTAGTTTTAAAGTGCTATATGCCTAGATATGTAAGAACTTTTTACGTAACCGCTAGACTTTGTTTGCGCCACCGTAATTGAGAATTTGATACCAGCTCCCGCAGGCATTATGAACTTTACATTACTTTCAAGCGAATAAGCCTTCGTTGTATAATGTCTAAGTTTTTTAATGAATGATATAGTTAATAACTTTAACAAAGAGTAGATAGGACAGTAATAGCGTAGCAGACAGAATTTTTATACAGTATAGGTATAAGGAAGAGTAAAAACTATATTTATTCGCTACAATAGCTAGAGCTAGAGCTAGATTTGAGTTAAAGCGAATTGAAGAAGATTAATTCATTTGGCAAAGCTTGGGTTTTCTAATGCTGAAAAGGAATGACCCAGCACCCTGAACATTGAACAGCGAAGTTACGCAACGTGCTTTACTGCTAGTAGTGCCAGACGTAGTGGAATCGCAAGTCCAAAAAATATTTATACTAAGCAGGGTAAGGCGATTTGTTTGCCATCTACTAAGATGATTTCTGTTAAATCATTCTTTCAACGAAAGTTCCCTAATATAACAAAGAATGGACTATTCACTTGGCCTTTTTGTAAACAAACCATTATAAATAATAGCTTTGATACAATCTATAGCAGCATCCACGGTCCCCCTGCATAATGTTGATAGTGACAAATGACGTCAGCGGGGTGTTAGGGACGCCTTCCAAGACCCGATGCACTCCTACAATGGGTCTACGTGACTTGGAGCATGATGACTGTGCACCTTATTTTCACTTCCCCGCCTATCTGTTTATGAGAGCTTTTATACTGCGTAAATGATGAATGAATTGAGTCAAATGTTTATGGCAGCGAAGTGGTCATCCTGCCTACTGACATTGTTTTGTCCAAAAGACCCTCTGCAGATACGAATACCTGCCCAAAGCTTACAGTGCACTTAACGTCTGTGGGTTATGTATGATTGTTGCGCTTACCATAAAGATGCGAGCATGTATCTTATCAAAACGACTCTGAGGAAAAACCTTTTGATAGAACAAATTCGCGAGATTACCGTTGTGTATAGACCCATATTTTGTTTTCAAAATAGTTTTCTGCAGAAGGTACTGATAGGTACGGATCCTTAGACAATCTTTCAACGAAATACATCAATTAAAAATCGTTACTACGTTTCTACATTGTGCCTTATTTAAAAAATCTTGAAGGTATGAACCAACCATCGCCTAAGCTTTTAACTGGAATTTTATTATAAAACGTTTTCAAAAGATTTCTTGTTTGAACGAAACTTTCCTAGATAGGTATTTAAATATCGTGGTTGGACGCAATAGCGTTAATGCGATTTTGTGCTCTAGGTAAGTCGAAGTGGCCTAATTTATAAAAAAAATATTCCATGGCAGCATTGCTGATCGAATTTACCCTGGTAGATAGTAGTAAGGTGGTGTCATACATTATAAATTAGCGGGTCTTAATCGCGTAAAATAGTTATAAGTTATTTAAGGTATAAATACCTATTCGTTTCCGACGTTTCGATCGTTTGGCACCGATCGTGATCGCGGAGAGGCTGGTGAGAGCTCAGCGCCGAAATCGCTAAATCGCGAAAGTTTAAAATCGATTCGTAAGGTGGTGTTTATATAGGTGGATACATCAGTGATTACCACAAATATTAAACTATGCCTTTGTGACCTAATTTACTTATTAATGAAATGAAATTAAAATCTTTAAAACATGCCAGACATTGATAACGCTAATCATTTTCTCTGTACACAATATAATTTGCCTCAATCTAAAAATATGCAAAGTTAGCTTAATATTGATAAAATCCTAACTTTGGATATTCTTAAACTTAGCCGCATAAATAAGGAAGTTTAACGTATCGTAAGACCATAATCTGAGTTCATAAAAGTAATTTTGAAAGTGAGTTTTACAGACTTGGTACTTTTTAAATTGAAGTGACGCATTGGCGGGGAATCCGTCTATACGAAGGGCCACTGGATTAATTAATGCACATAATAACCAACTGCTTTCAAACGGTAATACACCATTGCGTGCTCATTAAAATTTTTGTCATTTTGCAGTTTCTGATATTTTGCTATGGTTGGCTCTGGCGACTAGGTACTCTGATTCCTATACCCCGTTATCCCCTTTGATAATGAGAAGCTTAGTAAGGATCTGAGTACAAAGATTAGACTGTTTAGCACTCTCCAATGATAATCTTTTGAAAAAAACAGTGTATCGTTATAACATTGAATATTATTCTGTACCTAAACCTAAAAATAAAGTTCTTATTCGCCAAACGCTAGAAGCAAAATCCCTTAAAAAATATAATATTCCCTTTAATTTAATCCTTCAGTCGTGGTGGATTATATCCTGCAAACGTAAGAGGATTACCGTCATAATGGATAATGAGGCACGGTTGTGTTACCCGACTGTACTCAATGACGTATCATGTTTCTGTGATAAACTGAAACTGGTGGGTGGCTTGTGGTTAACACATTATGTAATGGCTTACTTGGGATAATTAGTTTGAAATTTATTTGATGGGTAAGTTTGTCAACTTGAATGCCAGATGCTTGCAAATTCTCAATGTCATATACACCGACAATTTACTAACTGTTATGTCGGTATACATTTCGCATAAAATTGGCACGGACCTTTTAAAATTATACAAATACTCTCAACAAAAAAGGTCGGACAAAGATCACTTCGAAACAGATCCTCGATTACTTTTAAGCCCTCAATCTAAATTGGAGCAGACGCGCCATTTACGAACAAAAACCTACCACTTACAGGCAATACGTTTAACAGAAAAGCTTTTACTACGTAATACAGGTTGACAGAAACCTTTTTGTCTAACCTAGAACCTATTTAGTCATTCGTGTTCATTAGATCAGCTCAATGGAGCGATAACGCGGCGTCTGGCGAGGTGACAGCCCACAAACACAATCTGCACTATACACCCACAACATACACACAGACATATGGGTCACGGCCAAGAAGCACAATAAAGCATTTCCCGACGCCTCACTTATTTCCTTTACACCTCGATGAACCTTCTGACATTATAAATGCGAAAGTTCAAATGGACGGACGGACTTTGTTCTCTGTTTTGTAGATTTTGCTTGTTTCACGAGTGCTTAGTAATTGCCGAACAGTTTGCTGACAAACAAACTATACACCAGTGCCTTATTATTAATGAATTTGGCATGTAGGGCGGATCTTTTGAGAGAATAGAAGCACTGTTTTGTATATTTTAGATATTATGACATCCGCATTCCGTACTCACTAAATATTTGTCATACTTTTTATTTGATTATTTTGTCATTATTGCGGTGTATGCTAATTTTATTTTACGAACGTAAGATCAAAGACGTCGTCAATTCTGTAATGTACAAGAACATTAAAGCGTTAGTCTAGGTTATTGCTAGGTTAATCTAAAATCACCTTCATCTCTGTGACGTTTTAGAACTGAATATTAAAGCAGCACTTTTGTTGCGATTGTAGAAGAGCAGAGATGTTATCGATTATTGCCGAAATAGACGTGAATTAGTACACGTGACGTTGTCAGCTGTAGATGATGTTCCTTTTATACAAGTCTTGTTATATTTATCTTACAATGAACGCCAATTACAATAATACTTTTCGGCAACAGAGCAATTGTACATACCGTCAATAATATTTTTATGAAGTTGGTGAAAGCATGTATTTCTGCAACTGCATCTATAACAACATCATAGCTGTACCATGCTGTTTAGTGAGATGATACCTCTTCTGAACGTGTCCTGTTATATTAAGTGTGTACCTATTAGTGCTAAACATGTTTCCTCACGATATTTCCTTCACTGTTTAGCAAGCGATAATTAACATTTTAATAATTTCGAAAAGTCTAATGCGCGCTGAGGGTTTAGAAACTCTGTGTAGCTACATGTTGATGTCCCTACTAGATATGTCGCTGCACATCATCATAGGCAACTCAATGTATTAAAACTCGTAATATTTATTAAAAGAGAAAACACAATAACGTACATCGGCCACTTCGGCTTACGTTTACACTTCGACGGAGGTTTATTATAATATGTCTGCCGTAGACAATAGGCTCACTCTCGCTATTTATGACCTATTGTTATTTCTTTTTTCCATTTTGTATTATTTCACTTCCATTACAACGGAATTATTACTGAATAGAACTTTAGCAGCAAGAACATAATTTACTAATGTATAATGTTTAATAACGATGTTTTTTTCTTTTTTACAGGTAAGGATAGACTTTCGTATTGAAATTGAACGTAATGGTATACAACCTTCAAATTGGGACGCTAATCATCGTATCGACAAACGTTTTGGTAAAGTTTCGCTTATTTATAAAAGATTATTTTCGACACTAATTACACTTTATTATCTAGCAACATTATAACCATTTAAACGTTTAATGATTTATTAAATCGTCGTAAATTGACTTCTTAGCTAATAATATGAGATGCGTTTTCGAAATCTGTATGCAACTTTTATTTTTATCTTCAGAGCTGTCGTATTTAGATGTTATTTTGACAATTTAGTTTCCATGTTCGGTGTAAATGTTGCTAGTCTAAAAAGAATAGCCATATACTAAAAAAATGTTGCTACTCCTAAAAGACTAGGCCAGTACTCAAGAAAATATTTAATGAATGAAATTTTCAAGAGTAATTGATTTCCCTCAGCTCTAGTAGATTTATCAAACTTACCCAAAGATAGGGAAATGGGTATCTGAAACTCAACTAACCTCCTCGCCGATGAAAAAGAAATTACTTTTGCATAACAAACAGGATGCCGAATTTAAAATCTGTATAGGTATACGAGTACAAGCACAATCATAATCATTATCATCTCCGATTTTGTATATAACATAGTTGTTCTTTATATGCTTACGAAACTGTACAAGTATATACATTAGATGCCCTAATAACTTCTTTAAACATTATTTTTATATCCATACAATAATTCGATTATATGCACCCAACGCAACTTTATTCACAACCAGCATCATTACAGCAAGTCATGACGTCAAACCAAAACACTTGCGCACGCGTGTACCGAAGCGAAATTGCTAACAGACGGATAATTACAACTACGTCAGTATGTTTACCATAATATATGGGTTAGGTAACCTAGTATTGTTTTAGCGTTCTACTTCGATCGACTTCTCAGAAATGAAAGCACACGTTTCAGAAAGCCGTTCGCTTTGTCATTTTGTCAACACAGATCTCTGTGTTTAGGATGTTGAGACTGAGCTCCATTAGTCTTGCTCTAAAACTGCGTTTACGACTACGCATTTTAAAAGCGTATTTAACATAACCAGATAAGTTCGCCTTTACGATACGACCAGGTGTTTGCACGGCTATCGACTCCAGGCTTAATGCTCACTCGAAGTCACGAAGGCATTTTAATATTATGTAAACAACCATCAACAAAGTTGTGGCTACAATGACGCAGGATGTTGCCCCGGAGAAAACCTGGTTTGGTAATAAAAAGTAGGTAGTGGTTACTTAGCTAGCAAAGGAACTTTGTTTCCTCGTTCTGACGTACAAGAAAATGTTTAGCACTGTATTTCTTTATTTATACCCTTCCAACGTTGCAAAATCTAACTTATTTTGAAATTATTTTCTGCCACTCCATATTTTATGGAATGCCCATGAAGCTTAGTCAATAATTCTATGACTTTAACTGTCAATTGCGCAACAATTTCATGATACCATCTTACTGAAGAATGTGAGCGTGATTTCGTACCGATCGTCGAATCAATGCTACATCCTCCACCCCATGCGACGGCACATCCATACAAAGTTCTCACAGTAACGTCTCGCGACTATACATCATTCGAGATCTTCGCGTGCATCGCAACTAGAGGTACACATGCCACATCTGTCGACACAACCAACCGTTTATATAATTTTGTGGCCATTTATTTTATTTCACTGCTATCTTGAGCATTTCAGATGTCGTCTGCAGACACTAGGCAATATTTATCGCTGCTTTAGCCATTTTCTTGTGGGATAAAGCTATTTATTTCGCGCTTATCTACTGGTCATCTCCAGGTGTTGCTGGACTATTAGAAATATTTAAGGGAAAGATCGCAATCAATCTTGATGGGATGGTAATGTTCTGAGACATCATGTGTACCAAATAGAATAATGGATGGTGATGAAAGCTTGTCTCCATAAATCTCAGATGCCAATTATTGGGGATGAAACTTTGCCATGAGATTGGCAGTTTGGCAACGGCGCTTACTCCTACACAACTCGATAAATAGGTCAAGTTTAGTGTGCCAGAAGAAAAGTAGGTATTCGAATGAAAATAGCATTAAATAGGAGGAATTCGATTCATCCAACTAAGTAAAAACAATTAGCAGTTTAAAGATTATGAGCCAGGTCCAAATTTCATTTACTTTGGAAATAATTGCATCAGGAACAAATAATTGCTCCCTGTTACACGTGATGCTTGAAGCCAAGCTGGCGAGATGCCCACAAGCCCACCCCTTTGGGGGTATAACAAACGGGAGTCTGTGTTTGCAGTTATGTCCACTGTGCATTTAAATAATTTGCATTGCATTTCAACTTATTCGAATTGCTCTCTGGCAAATTACAACGCAACATGCTTCAAACCTTTCAAGGATTTGGTTACTTTTAATTTTAATATGCGAAAATATGCTAATTCGTCCGTGTGGTGACGGATTAAGAATACGGATTGTCATCACCCCATATCATCCCGTGGGTGTCGTAAGAGCCGACAGAGGGAGGGTCTATTATGCTGAGAACAGCACTGTAAGAGAAGGAAAACTTGATACAAACCCTATGGCCTATACCAACCCGTTTTTGGCCAGCGTGGTATAGTAGGCCAATTCCTCCTTTCAAAGGAGAGGCCTAGTACAGCAGTGGACTGTTAAAGGCTGATGATGATGATGCTAATTTAGGGCACCATGAGTCATTAGTAGAACAAACGACTCTGGACTGATAAGCAAAGAGCTCTTGTCACGCACTTCTGACTCCGTAACCATATCACGTATTAGAAATTAATTAGCGTAACACAATTAGTCATTCTTGTGTCGAAACTTAAATGCCTGAGATTGCTCTGTAATGTTGTCGTAATCATGATGCAAGCTAGATGGAGATGATTAAATAATTACAGTAATGACATTTGTGGCATGATAAGTGACATTACCTTAGATATTGTCAAAAGCAATATATTTGCATTATCATTTCGTAAACTTATATTGACTGCCTCGTTGGTCTCGCGGCATAAATGTGCGCGTAGGATTGGGAGGTCTCGGGTTCGATTCCCGGATCGGGCAAAGTGTTATTGGGTTTTTTTTCCGTTTGGAAATTCTCAGTAACAGCACGGAGTCTGGTAATGTGCCCGGTACGGCAATAGGCTCGCCCTATTACGTAGGACCTAAACATTCATGGCGAAACATGGGTGTAATATTAATTAGCGTAACGGCAGAGGTGTACCTCTGCCTACCCCTTCGGGGATACTGGCGTGATACCATTAAAAAAAAAACATTCGTAAACTGCCTACTACTGCTGGGTGCGTCTCTTCTCAATAAAGATAAGAGCGAAATACCACCAAAGTGACAAGTGTGGTTTGCAAGACAGACGTTGGTCATATTTTGATGGATTGGCCAATTTGCAGATATCCTTACAGAGAATATTGCGTTGTCTAGAAACACACATGTTGGATAATCGGTTTTACATTTTGTCACTAAAAAGTACAGAACGTAGGTACTTAAGTTCTACATGAGGGTTTAAGTATTTTCCAGGAGATGTGCCAACAATACCTTACTTTATCTTCTAAGCTTGCTTGCTCGGTTTTTATTTTATGACTGACCATAATGCACAATCTTTAGCGCATCACCCACTAGTCAATGACAACCATTAACAACCACTTAGATGCCTTCAATAAATTGCTATTAAACTCGTCCAATCATAGCAACAGTCAACAGGTGTGCGTTCACCTCTGTACCCTTACATCACACTTACATAAGCAATGTAAAACACTTTAATAGCCGATCGTACATTTATATAATGCAGGTACTGTTATCAACAGCGTGCATTCGATATGCGTCCGACAACCGGTGTTTCATACACGTCATGTACTTACGTATCGCTTGGTAACGCTTGCACTATTAATAGAATCAGGTTAGCATAGTAGCATGTGATATATAAATATTAATCTAAGAATATTATATTGGTCTCACGTAATAGGGGGCGAGCCTATTGCCATTACCGGGCACATCACCAGACTCCGGGCTGCTACTGAGAATTACGTGGGACCTAAATATTCATGCTGAAATGTAGGTGTAAAAAAATATATATTATATTGCCAGCGTGGTGGACTATGGTCTTACCTTTCTCATAGTGAGAAAAGGCCCGTATCCAGCAGTGGGATAGTATATAGGACCGATGATGATGATATTATATGAAGAAATCTAACAAACAGATATATGAAAATGTTGAAGGTTCTTTCTGTCTAGCAGAAAGCTGCCTTTGGTCGAAATGATGGTCCTTGTTATGTGTATTCTTACACTGAAATATTCAGTTTTGTATGTGTGAGCTAAATTAAGTATCACGAGGCGGTTACCTACCGGGCAGAGTTTCAGACTGCTTGCTGTTACTGAAACTTGCTGAGAGTTGCTTGCACGAAACTTTTGGAGTAACTATGATTCCAGCTCGACTCAAGCTTCAAATTGGTTGACCTGTGTGATTAACGAACAAAATGTTTTTCTTGTTATACGAAATACGTGTTTTGTTTAAAAAGCCTGATATGCCTCATCGTTGTCCAGAAAAGGAATAGTTCCAGGAGACACCAATGTTGTGGTCGTATTAGGAGGCACATATAACTTGTTTGTTTAAATGACATTACATTGATATATCGTGTTTAAAATGATCAGACAGCTTTACTGCACGTATAAAATGACAGTGTCTCAAATTTTGAAGAAGTCAACTGTATCAATATTTAGTAATAACGTTGAAAGTATCTTCGCTCAATTTACAAAACATTTAGCGTTACAGTGCAGCGGTTTCATTCACTTTCCGAGAATCGTAGTAAGAAAGAAACGGATATTTGAGCCCGCTCCCACAAAACGTGTGCACAGACTGGCAACTTTTTGTCGCATGATCGTCGAGCACCTACATTATTTTTCGCACCCTACGATATGTCTGTCGTGGATAGCCCGAGTAGATCAAACGTTGGCCTATGCTTTTGACGTTTCTATCAAGCTATTCTTCTTTAAGCCTTTGGAATAAGGTGAGTAGAGTTTAACAGACGTGCCAGCTCTTTCTTGATACGATATAGCTGTAACACTGCACTAAAGAATCCTTCCCTAGAGCTTGCATTATATTTTGACGTATCATCTACTACAACTACTAGATTTAATATGCTACTAAAACCATTATAAGCTTGCGAATGTGCTGTAATGATAACAAACGACTTAATCCCTACACACGAGCCGCACAATTTATAGTCGCTCGTCTACAGAGGCACTAAATCTCGCAATTCTTGCGTGGGTGCGTTTCTGCGAATCACTCCTCAAGTTGACACCGGGCTATTGCGAAAACGTTGCGAACAAATAAACGGGACAACACAACAATCGATATTGTAATGCTCGATTGCTCGGTCGGCTCTGAACTTCGTTACTGAACCAGAAACTTTATTTATTGCTCTCGAGATAATGAAACGATTTAAATTGTATGTACAGTATTCGTAATTATGTTTTCGTTTTGGTAATGCGCTGAATGGTACGGGATTTCTATGCTGGACAATAATTGCTTTGTAAAGAATCTTAATGGGAGTTTAAAGAAATAAGATGGTCGTTTTAGTGTCCCAGGACACTTTTATGCCTGTAGTTGTTTAAGTCAATCACGTTGCGTGTTCTGTAAGAAGCTTGTCTACTTTGTCATCGCGAGGTCCAATATTATTGTTGTTAATGTACTTGCTTAGCGAACTTGAAGGCCTGCTCTTACCTAGAACACATAAGTTTTCTGTCTTTCTTAGCCCGCAATATCTTACTCAGCTAAACCGTCAGAATTATCTCCGTTTTCTTCAGTTAAAAATAAACTAAATGGATCGATGTGGCGTCGATCACTTGGATAAAATTCATTAGTCATCTTGTCGCCTCGCCCGACACGACAAAACATGAGGGTAGTTCTATATATAGAATAAAACCACGGAGCCATCCTTGTTGATGTTAGATAACGTATTTATAGTCTACGTAGTGATTTTCTATACGCTTGCTTTACGCTACGACGTATTCGATCTAGCTGCCTAAGGGGGAATACAAAATGCCTTATTATTAAACAGGGACTGAATTTAGCGCCAGACTTGGCCCTAGATTTACATTATTTTGATTATTTTAACCATTGATCAAGAATGGTCGTTATTTATTGCAAATCGAAATTTGTTTAAAGATACATACATACATAGACTCACGCCTGTTTCCCCGAAGGGGTAGGCAGAGGCATATTAAACGCCCACTTTTCGCCAGTGTTTTGATCCCACGTAATAGATGGCGAGCCTATTGCCGCTTATTGGGATATTTTGTTTGCCAGAGCCTCGTCCGTTGATCGGCAGGTGCACCACTTGCAGGTGAGGTTGGCTTGGAACCCTAAGTTCTTGGTGGGAACCCTTTGCACCCTTTAAAGATTAAGTTTCCAATTGCATTAGAAATTACTTTTACACAGATAAGGGTACTAAACTTTAAGCTATATGTAGTCCATGTTTGAAAATGAAACCGTAGATCTCTAAAGTGACTAGTCCCTTGATCACCTTTAAGTTTAAAAAGGAGCGATCTGACGAGAACTGGAGTCTGTACAAAACTGCAAGGAATTAGTGTAATCAGATGATACGCAACGCTAAACGCCGCCATATTTTCGACAATATTAATTCTTCTTCTTCTGCTAGTATCTGGAAGTTCCTTGGGACTCTAGGTATTGGCAAACAGCAACACACAACTCCTCAAATTACGATTGGTTTGATGATTTAAACAACCATTTCTCATCTACTTCTCAACTGGATCATCAAACCAGGCGTCAAACAGTTGACTATATTGCTGGACTTCCCTGTCCTAATATTGAAGCTTTTAATTTTTCTCCAGTTGCATCGGGCGACGTCAAGAAGATTATCCAGTCTATTAAATCCAACGCTGTGGGGTTTGATTCTATCAGCGATAATCCCTATCCTGGATCATCTCATCCTTCCTATATCCCACATTGTAAATTTTTCAATTGACAGTGGTTCTTTCCCCTCCCTGTGGCGTAAAGCCTTTGTTATTCCACTCCCTAAGATTACGAACCCTTCTCTCCCTAACCATTTCCGTCCAATCTCTATTCTGCCCTTCCTATCCAAAGTGCTTGAAACCTGTGTACATAAACAGTTGTCTGAATTCGTATATCAAAAAAATCTTTAAGTATACAGGATGTAACAGCACCCTAAACGATAACTAAAATCCCATATTGTACCAAGAACTACGAACATGTTTTACTTCGGCACTATACCTGAGAAACCACTGGTTCAGGAGATGTTGAGGCTTTGAGGGTTTCAAAAATATGTCTGCTCAAAAAAAATTGTTCCCCAGTTATCATTTTTGCTTAGTATGACTTGGCATGATGTCCAAAACGAGTAGACGTCAGCTTGGTGATGGGTCTTGTTACACTCTGTATATATTATAAACAAAATGCTATCGCTATTTCTGCAGCAATTGTCAAAAATTAAAAAGACTATAAGTATTAATTTGTTAATTAGCATTTAATTATCGCTTGAATAATTCAGAAATATGCAGGTGTAGTGTGTATCTTTTACATGCCTATTATTTATTAAATAATACAAACACTTTTGCTCGCGATTGTAATGCAAACTAAGCAGAAAATATTAATTTGATGTCTACGCAAATTGGAATAACGCTCGTATATTTATTTATTATGTTCAGTTCACGGAAAATGGACTGTAAACAATACGTCGGCCAAAGTCCATTAAGGTACTGTCTCTGTTCTAATGGTTATTGATATTTGTGAGGCAATTTCTTGGAGGAACATTAGGAATAATTTTATGCTAAAACTATAATAAAGGTACGCATGTACTCGAATCGGCAAAATGTTATACGTAGCTATGAAATTTCTTAGAAGAAATTCTTTGGTGTTTTGGATATTCGAGATGTTTTGCAATATTCATTATTCCTACAACTGTTATGAACGTTGTGCCCAGCGTACGGCTCTTGCCAATATTGTCAAAATCCGCCAAGAAATCCATCAGCGCATCTACTGATTTGATTGGCATAGCCCAGCGTTGTTACGATTCGCGTGCGGTATAACCCAAACATCATATGACCATATTAAAAAGTTATCCTATCAGTTAGATAAAGATCTGTCTCAAATCTACATCTTGAACCAAAACTAAATATTAAAAAGTACCCATCACACCACTTGCCTCGCCAGTACACCCCGCACTATCAACACGCCATGCGCCAACATTCGTATCGTGATTTACGATAGAAATCGTCGCCTTACAACATTTACATTTAACAAGGCTAATAAACGCGCTGGACATAAATCGACCTGTATAAGGACATAAACGATGCAGTATTATAGCCGATAGAATGTAACACCTTGTGAACAATGGATAAGGATTGCCGAAAGTTAATTCAGTTTGCACATGTTGATGTAGGAATGTTTTATCATCTGGGGCCCAATTCTGCTAAATAAATATAGTCTCGATATCATGTCAGTGTCATAGTTACGTCACAAAAAGCGTATTCTTCTAAATTATCTGATATTTGAATGAAATTTTAACGAGATCGTATGTGTCAACGACGAACTGTTTTTTTTAAATTATACGATAATGACATTAGGTTATCAGAATACCGCTTTTAAATCCATTCAAAATATATAGCAATGTCATATAAAAATAGCAGAATTGGCCCCTTTTTTAATAGTTAGACTTCGATAGCTGATTTTGAAGATGTATCCTGTCTTTTGTCATCCAATCCTACTTAGGTGTCGTTTTTCTCAGGAAAATAGAATAACTTTCTAGAGACAGATGTTTTCTTTAAATAAAAATATCGAGGGACTAAAATGTGCCTTAGAAAGATACCTACATAAAGCGAAAAGCCACTCTCAATCACACATTCACTCACTGACTATGCAAAAATCTGAACAACTACTTGTTGTTTAGTTAGCTGGCGCTGACGCTGAAAAAAATCACCGCTTACACCGCGAGGACCAACTGGAAAACTGATAATCCTCAAACCAAATAGAAAATTCAGTTTAAGAAAATGAAAAATATATAATTTTAATGATTCATATTATCTTGAAAACCAAGCTACAGTTCATTGAACTCGATTTGACCATTCAAAGATTCATAAGAATCAAACGGTGAATTTCAGTCTTAGCTGCAGTAAGTACCGTAAAAGTCATCAACTGATAAAAGTATTTAATGTTTCACTAAATTCCGCATCAGTTAATAGCATTATTAGCAACCAAGACACCATTGCTAAAAGTAGAACACTTTTAAAGAATGTGTGAATTTTTTTTCGTATCTATGTCGAATATTAGGTTTAACTGAATGGAGTCACATATTGATAACCCAGCAAACTAGTTTAGCACAACTAAAGGTTTGATGTCGATTCAATGTAAAGTAAACAAAACTTTGCCGTATTTTGCACTATTTTCTATTTCAGTGGTAAAAACGAATGCCTTAATGGATTTTAATGTTTGAAGAGATTCGCCACAATTCCGTGCGCCGTGAGTGGTGTAGGGTAGTCAAAATAAAACATAAAAGAAGCGGTTCATTTTTCACTGCGTAGTTCGCTTTGTATTTATGGACAACACGAAAATTTAAAAAATAGAGTACAAGTTAGTTGTTTGCAAAATATTACTTTTTCATACTTATCATTCTTACTTATACGTTGAGCTCTTAATAGCAAAATAAACATCATCTAAAAACTAGATGACTTTTTCTAATTGTCTTCTCGTGCTGTTACGCCAACTTGTACAATACAAGTCCTACGAGGAGAATTAAGCAGTGGGTAGGTAATTTTTTTTTTTTATGCTAATAGGCGGCAAACGAGCAGGCGGATCGCCTGATGGTAAGCAATTACCGCCGCCCATGGACATAGCAACACCACAGGAGTCACAAGTGCGTTGCCGCCCCTTTGGGTTGGGAAAAGGGATAGGATGAGGAGTGGGATGAGGGAGAAGGAATAGGGAATAAGATACTTTTAGTATTAGAAATGTCCCGGAGGCAAAGTGCCAATACAGGCAAAACCACTAGCCAATACAAATAACCTCATGTAATATTCCTTACTTATAAGATGAATGTCCCAATTCTGAAGCGACAATAGTCCAATTATAATCGGTCTGGGAACAATTGCCCGTGTCAGAAAGCTTTGTTGCTGAAAAATCCCTTTTGTAACTAACTACACCAAATCTTTTAATGATATTCATCCTCTATAGAAGTATAGTCGATGAGGCTGAAATTCTGCGACTGTACCTACATTGTGTAGACTTCCTCTGAAGGCTTTCCCGCGTAAGAGCTGGCTTGGTCGCCGAAAATATTCTCTTGTAACGTATTACCCAATAGTTCAATGACTATTATGCTATATAGAACTATAATTGTCGGTGACGGTGAACATCTGCTACTGCACATAGAACACTCATCTCGCGCTGAACGAATTTCCCGCGAAAAGCCAGTCTTAGTTTCTTGTAACGAATTACCAAATAACTTATGATATTCATTCCACATGGAAACTACTGCCGGTAACGCAAAAAAATTGTGACTGTACAGAATTCTGACCTATCGTCCAAATTCTAATTAATATTTTGCCTTTGCCAAGAAAATCTACCGACGTAACAGATTTTCACTCGTTGCCGAGTCGTAAAGACTCAATGTATTACCTGATAAAACTTTTTCCCGTTAAGTAATCTGGAGTCCAGAACTGTTTTAACTGTATTTATACCAGCAGCGTATCTTCTTAGTGAAACATTCATTATGAGATGCTGCAGATAAATAAGTAAAGAATTCAGCTAATTAATACTGACATTGTTATGCTCACTGGTCACAAATCAATTCAAGATAATGTTCCAAGTAATGGGCGAATACAACACATCCAGCCAACTGTTAAGATGATGGATAAGTGTAACTTTTCCTCCCAAATCATGCTCGAATATCCTTTTTACTTATCACCACACTCGTCAAGAGTAATCTCGTAAACTTTGTAACTGCCTTTGATTTCAAGATGAATCGTTTGATGTAGAGCTTTAAAAGAGCCTTTTTGAAGATGAAGTTCCTAAAGCCGACATCATTTTGTAGATTCCTCCTGATGCTTCAGATTATAAGATATTCTTTAACGTTCAAAGTTTAAACACAAGCTTAACTGATGTAACTTTGCGCTTCTAAAAGACAGTATGGGTACTCTGGCGAATCTATAGACTCAGAGAGGTTCTCTAGTAACGTGCTGACGAGTTAAAATATTAGCATCTTAATGCGTTCACGCATTCTACTGTATCTTATAAGGGCGAGGTCAGAATGTCAGATCTTTAATACAACTACAAACTATTAGCTAGTAAATATTTTATGATTCACTAAGAATAAAACTGCTATTTGATTTAATCGTATAGAATGAAATAGCAATATATTGAGTAACTTTGTTGGTTATTGTTCATATTACCAACTATTGTATAGGCTATCGCTCAACTTAAGAAAAAGAGTTGATGAGCTACTATTAGCAAACGACGGTCATATAGTTATTAAATAGATGATTTCTAGTTTACTATGAAGCTCAACTAGTCAGATCGTTATAGGATATTACTTTATACACTAGGTTTACTGCCTGCTATTTAAGCGTACCTTTACAGTAGTGCATCGTATCTCTGCTAAATTTATATGACATAGTCGCAGGTCGGACATTTTCGGTTAAACTTTTCTATTTTCATTTACTAACTGGGATCACAGTTCCCACCTACGTCGGATATAAGAGATTTCTTTATTTTATTACAGTTATTCTATTTAGCAAAAAACAGCGGTGTCAAAAAGCGGTGCGTTTGGGCTTGTTGAATAAACTTTGCCAGGATATGGTCTGTGAAAATGTTTTAGACGGAACTTTTTGAAGTTCCTTTTTAAAAGACAACTCCCGCACTAGGGCTAAATCGTGTGTCGCGGAATAATTTACAAACACATAACTAACTGACACAATCAATAAATGTTCTGAAATGTCAATACAAAATATATATATCTAGCCCAAGGCTGCCTATTTCGGCCTCCCACTTCGTACACATCACATGGTCGTTTTGCACTAGACGTCATAATGTAGGGCAATAACTCAGCCCTGGTCACGTGGTTGCGCATTGTATGGAACCCGATATGCGCGGGCGCAAGTGCCTCTATTGTCCTGCGGTCGACCGATCGTATCGAATGGCTCGGTACCTACAGCTCGTAGTAAGGAGTAGTGTACAAATGAAGGACGGTTTCTGAAGCAAAAGCGATTAGATACCGGTTTTCGACACAATTTATGATAGTAACTAAAAAATTCAGATAAATTTGCCTAAAAATGTATAAAAAGGAAATCATTAAAACTGTCTAGTAATAAAAAATATAAACTCCATGCTTCTTGCGGTGCGATACCTACCTCTGCAGCCAATTTGGTCATTCGATAAATTCGGCTTACGCCAAAACGTTGATTCTGACTGAAACAGAATATTCGAACAAAAGGTGCCAAAACCAAAGGCTCGTCGCATAATACACTAAGGAGCAAGGGCCATGTTCAGATTATATCGAGACTTATCTGATGAGAAGGGAATTGCAGCTGACGTCGTACGTATTGTGATCGCTATCAACCGCTTGTCGGCTATGATAAATTGGTTTTTCGTTTATTGTGAACAATGATATTCGTAATATATATGAGGCGTATATGCTGTCAAAGACCTTTAAAGTTTTAGTAGGAATCTATATGTCAAGTTGGTTAGTTAATGAAGCATGTAAGATAAGTCAAAAGCAAACACTTAGCTCAAGGAAAGAGATATCGATAGCCTAGCAGATAGACAAACGGACTGCTATTTTGTCCGTGTGGTGACGGATTAAGAATACGGATTGTCACCACCCCATATCATCCCATGGGTGTAGTAAGAGCCGACAGAGGGAGCATATTATGCAGAGAACAGCACTGTAAGAGAAGGAAAACTTGATACAAACCCTATACCAACCCGTTTGGCCAGCGTAGTATAGTAGGCCAATTCCTCCTTTCAAAGGAGAGGCCTAGTCCAGCAGTGGACTCTTAAAGGCTGATGACGACGAATACGGTGAATTAAAACATCACAAGGAAACCTGCATATCTGAAAATCCATCTTCATTTGCACGAAATGTAGGTGAAGTCTGCCAACCAGTACTTGATCAGCATGCTGGACTGTGGTGTAAGTTATTATCCTTCTCACAGCAGTGTCTCTCTCTTCAGCAGTGGGACAGTTCATATTTAAATAGGACTGCTGCAAAAAAAGCACTTCATATAATACATACAAGCTCCGATAGTAGTAATCAATTATTCGTTCTGAAAATGTACGTTATAATATTAAAATATCTAATACATTGTTCTGTTTGCTTGAACAGTCTCATTGTACGTATAAACGTATTGATTCCCTCCTATTGTTGTCAATGCTCTCGATAAAAGGCTTCGTAGGAAACTGGACAGTCAGCTGAACAATACGCCTGTCTGTTTGCCTGGCGTTTTCGTATTTGTTCACAATGAAGTGCTGCTCAATGGATATATATTGATCTTGTTTATTAGCCTTCAATATGGACAAGGACGTTCATATTTCTTTGTATAAAATATTGCTTGTGATTTTGTTACAAATTACTACTTTACCTTTAGCAATTGTATATGTGGAGGAGTGAGGTGAGGAAAGAGAATTTTCTGATGAGACTAAGCAATTGTACCTGAGAGATCGCGGTTCATTGGTTGAAATTGGTAAATTTCGTATGTTATAGTAATTGTGCGTGTAATTACTAATACCGCGATTCGGGATCTTAGATCGTTAGCCTTCTTTATAGTTCCGCCTTTCTTCGTTGGATGACAGTACTGTATGTCAAGGCCGTTTGTACCATACCTTTATGGACTAGGCATACATATACCTTGTACTTACTTGGATATAAGGAGCCAACAAAGTGCTAAAAATCTTACGGATAACACATCTCAAATATAAGATCTACGTTTGTAAATTTGCAAACAGACTAACCATTAACCAGTACAATACATAACGTAGCAATGTGCCAATAGCACGTATTAATCGTGTTCCGTACTTCTAAATTGACATAAATATAATAATTACCATTATAGACCGTTACCCTCATATCGTGTTACTTATGTTAAACGTCACAGTGAAATACTAGCACTTACACACACATTACGTATTATTAGCATATTTACAAGCAATTAGTATGGAGATTAAAAGTACTTGGAGATTTTTTTGTGTCAAGTTATTTATGCCCAGTCATTATCATCCGACGATCTGGTTAAGATCGCGGGAAGCGGTTGGATGCGGGCGGCTCAGGGTCGGTCTGTGTGGAGAAGCTTGGGGGGAGGCCTATGTCCAGCAGTGGACGTCTCTAGGCTGACATGATGATGATGATGATTATCATCCTAGCGATTGCGCTATTTTGGTGGCATATAAGAGTTTCGGCTTGGAGCTCGTAGTGTCTTTCAAATCTAGTTAGACAAGAGTGTCTAACTAGATTTGAAAGACACTGTCCACCGAATACCATCTGACCTCTAAAACGCATAAAGATAGCGATATTCCATGGCTTAAACATATTTGGTGGCCCGTTTGCGTAGAGCCTAAGCATCATAACTGCAAAACTATTACCCGTATTATACTTGAGTAAGCGATACTAGAGATATCGACTATTCTATATCTATAGCTTTCCTCTGTCTGGCCCTTTATCAACATCCGTCGTGAAGCTTCCGTTGCATGCAGACGCATACAACATGGCGCTATTCATAAATAACAATGATTATGCACTTTCATTTACATACAATTACACTTTGGATAAACAAGTCTGCCAACACTAGCCGTCGGTGGCCATTCTGATGTCACGTACCAATCTAATTTAAATCTTGCTGCATCCCTTTCTAATAATAATGATAGAATAGAGACATAAGTATTTTCGAAATTTTATTGCTTCGACTAACAGACTTACAGTTTGGGGTCAATGTTCGGAAACATCAAATGTATAGGTTAATATGGACAAGTCACTCTAGAGTCGCGAATTTAAATGCATTAATATTTTAAAGTAGAGTGGACCTCGGGTTTCAAGGTGGAGGTTGGGCGCGCCCGGGATAGCGCTGGCATGATGTTGATGGTGATGATGATGATGATGAGGATGATTTACAGTAAGTAATTTGATGGAGTTAGTAATATTAAAATTAACTATATTTAGTTGAGAGTGAGATTCTACCGTCGCAGCCGTTTAATCCGAAATTTTGTAATCGATTTTACTGCTTACTGCCTGTATGGTGTTGTGATTTAGGCGACCACCCCATCGCATAACACTTCATTGACCGCTGTGGGTTTAAGCCTAACATAGGACACCATTTTGTCTTCCACATATTTTGGCCAGTTCCTAGAGTCGGTGGGTTGAATATTTTTATAGTATATCTTCAACACTGGAACACTAATGGATAAAACGATTTACCTGAATCAAATCATATAATTTACGCGTACCTATATCACGAATATTGTTACAAACACACCGTTTCACATAGTGCCTACATTAATTCCCATACAAATTAACATCAGCATGGTACCGCGTAATTTTCCAGCTCGGCAACAAAGTCTGCATCATACCTTACAATTTCCCCTACATAATGAATACGTAAATGAATTCCACAATATACATACACATACAGTTTAATAATCGCGTGCTATAGTTGTGTACACTTCACGCTTGGATACACACATCTAATTAACTAATCAATTAGCATATTCAATAGATAATTATGGTTATCTATGTGTGTTATCAAGAGGTAAGTGGTTGGGGTGCGGTGCCACTTTCGATCGCAGCGGATGGTCTGATAAGGCTTACTTTAGGGTATCTTCGTTTAATTGAAACGTTACTCTTGCATTATAGACGTACCCTATGTCTTGCCTTAAATCTTTATTGACGTAGAGACACGGTAAAAATTGGTGACAATCTTGAAAGAAGTACGATTTCGGCTTATCTTATTTTTAGTGTAGTTGCAATATGATTGAAGTCGGTTGATGGCATCTATATTCTCATACATTGATGCGTTATTTTGGCAAGACTATGTTGCGTTTCTTGACAACTTTATGTACGGGGAACTGGGTTTAGTCGTCAATTTGCGTCTACAAACAAGTTCACGATATCCGTCGTGTTTTGCAACATCATCATCATCAGCCCTGTATATGAACTGTCCCACTGCTGGGCACGGGCCTCTATGAGAAGGGTAAGGGCATAGTGCACCACGCTGGCCAAGTGCGGGTTGGCAGACTTCAGATGTCTTTCGAGAACATTATGGAGAACTCTCAGACATGCAGGTTTCCTCACGATGTTTTCCTTCACAGTTTAGAAAGCGATAATTAGAAATTTAATACGCACATAATTTCAAAAAGTCATTGTTGCTTTAATACACTATTAAGATATTTAACTTTAGCACCACTTTCTGCAAAGACTACTGCTCGCATAGATCTTCGAAAGATCACACAGTTCGGTATCCTGAATCCATAATATAGTCTTATCTTTAAAGATTACCCACTTACCTTCTCCGAATGAAATAATTACAAGTAAATCTTATTCTCTGACAGACTGCCTCCTTGGTCTCGCGGCATAAATGTGCACGTGGGATTGGGAGGTCTCGGGTTCGATTCCCGGGTCGGGCAAAGTGTTATTGGGTTTTTCCATTGGGAAATTCTCAGTAGCAGCACGGAGTCTGATAATGTGCCCGGTACGGCAATAGGCTCGCACCCTATTACGTGGGACCTAAACAGTCATGGCGAAATGTGGGTGTAATATTACACCTCTGCCTACCTCTATGGGGATACAGGCGTGAGTCTATAAAAAAAACTTATTCATGAACAACACTGTCAGTAAACACTGCGTGCAGATTACGTTCTTCCAGTCATTATTTAAGTATGGATAGATTCCGAAGATGTTTCTTTGAAACACGTCACAATGCAAGGTAAAGTGTGTTAAGAATTTCATTTTAGTCACTTTTACTAACTCGCGTTTTAACACTTTGGTCACTATGTGTCGTGAGTTTTGCTTTTTTTATTTGTGCATATGACTCACGATCTAAGATATTAGTGCGTATTTGATTGAATGGCCGAGTGTACGTAGACCTTGTCTGGTGACTGCAACTGTACTTGTTCCCACTATATACTAACATCCAGTCTTCTGCCTTCCTCATTCTGTCAGGTACAGAGCAATGATAGCTATAACCGACTGATTCAGCTTATCTGTAGTCATAATATGTAATATATTATTTCAAAATTGATATTATTGTGTTATTCTCGGTCCTTTGAGATACGACCACTAAAATAATATCATGGCCTCTATTTGCACACGTTCAAAGGATACACAAACCAACGCGCAGTTGGAAAATTTACTAGGAAGTTAACGTTAATTTACACTTCAGATGTTAAGTTTATAACAATTGTTTATTGGCAATATATTGACACTAATTAATGACGTACTAAATGTCACGTGTGACGGTTCGCATTCAAAGGAAATGTCGAGGCATCAAATAAATATCGTTTTATGGACATTATCTAGGTGTTCCTACGTTGATTCTGACGTCAGCCAGCGTGAATAGAGTCAATAATAGCTAATTGTCTTTGTCTTTTTTGTGCTGTAGTTCTAATTGGATTGGTATTTAAAAATATCCATGTATATGCAAAGATAAGTAAAAATCTTTTCTATTTGATAAGCAAAGATTTTTTTCTTTATTTTGTCTCGTTTTAAAGTCTTTTTTTGTCTGCCATCTACGTCCAAGTAGTGAATTCAGCATCGCTGGACACTTTGCAAACACACTATCTAACGCTCACAAAAGAACACCCAGACAACAGTTTGCGGATTACACAAAGTTTTACCCTGTGTAGAAATCGAAGCTATAGCACTAGACGGATTATTAAGCAGTGAGGTAGCCCTCTATTGTCCCATCTGTACAAAAAGCCGTTGCAGTTACAGAAATTAGTGGAAACCTAACAAAATGGCGCATTTCATACAGCCATACGAGACGGCCCTAAGGTAAACGAAAGATACCTAATTACTACTTGGCACTTAAGCTATTAAATAGTGTTTCGTAAACTATGTATTTGTGTAATGTGTTGTGACTACATTACTTCAAATTATAACTGAAAACTACTTATCTGTCTATTGAAGGGAAACAATTAGCTAAGTGCAACAAAAATGTTTTTATCAACAAAATAACATAATTTATGTTCGTTATTGGTCGCATCCTGGATATCCGCAAAGAACAGAAAAACATATCCGTATTTCTTAGATATCCTTGCCATTATCTTTCGTCGAAACAAAACGGAAATTTTGCATCTTACTTCCTCATTTTTCACCTAAATTAAATACCTAGAAATCAACGGATAATAGTAAAATACCTGGAAACTCATGGGCCATAAATCATAAACCTAAATAAGGACGATGTAAGGGCCTGTTCTTACTTAGACGGAATGGGTGTTTCCCCGGTCCGTTTAAAGGAAATAGCTACTATGCTGTGCCCGACAAGTTCGATAATTGTTACATACATATTTAAAGTAGAGTAGTTTCCAAACATTTTGAAAAACAATAAAATTATTTAGACGAACGTGCTCGTGGCAGTACAATTTCTCTTCTACGAGACGCAAATCCTACATTACAAGTACTCCGTATAAAGAAGATTATTTAGAAACTGTTCTGGTGTCTAGCAGGACCCTTTTCGCCAAAATTCAGAAGGCAAACATGTTCCGATGGCACGACAAATTGACATGATAGTTTGGAATCTTACCCGCAGAACTGCAATTGCACTGATGACTTCTGAGTCAATCTTACATTAGTAGTTGACGTGATAAAACATCCGTAAGAAAACAAAACTGCACTATTGTTTGTACGCAATTTTAATTATAGGAATTGTGTTCCTAGAGCTTTCTACTACTTCACAATAATGAAGTCTGTGTACCCATCACAATCATGATTGCTAGTTTATAATTATGAAAATTGCACGTCAGTTAATAGACGGCTGTCTCGTTTCATTATCTCTGCACTTCTATCATCATAAATGAATAATAGACATTACGTTAAAACATTAAAGTATTTTATTAAAATAGTGGTACATTTTTAAGCTGTATTTTCTGTTTCAATGTTGTATTTGAAAAGTGCTGTGGCTTTTGAAAATGAATTTCCCCTGGCGATACATTGTGGTAATAGGGCGCAATTGTTGGTTAAAGGAAAGCTTGTAATAACATTTTTATATAAAACTAGCTGGGTATTCGTGGTATGGCTAGGATTTTAATAGGTACACTAACTACTTCCTGGAATGTACGAGTTAAGCACTGATAAGTGATAACGGATTTCATAATTTTTCATAGTCTGCGAAATCGGAGTTCTCGATAATTTCAGCTTAAGCTTCGAAAACACAACAAGCACTGTTACTATAGCATTCGGGTTGGTTTTACTTATAACCGTGTTTTATTATTTTTCGTTGTTGGCATTTAAAAGGTTCTTTCAAGTTAATTTTGACACAGCTTTCGAGATACGGGCAGTAAAATTACCAAAATCTGTTCATCTTTCTGGCACATAGCGGGGGCTTATCTACTTCTTTTTAAAAGGTCGGCAACGCACTTGTGGCTCTGGTGTTGCTTACCATCAGATAATCCGTCTGCTGTTTGCAAAAAAAACATTTTCAACTATATCAAAACAAAACGTTTTCCTTTATCATATCGATAACGATGATAGTCTGTCGATCTGTGCTATACACTATACAGTACACAATCGTCTCTTTGTGCCAACATCCGAGCCGTTCAGATATAATTGTAGTGAGCCGGATCAGATGAACCGCTTCCAACTACAATAAACTGTTGTTGGGACGATTTCAGTTGCTTTCAATGTTATCAATTTTTGTGCTATTTATAGTCTTGTACTCAATAGGTATATGGATGATAACTTAAGTTTTGTACATTGAAATTTCCTCAGTATATGGATTATAAGTCTATGTAGATTGAAATGTTGTTGATGGAAGGTCTATTGGTCACTAAATAATTTACAGAAGTGATTATTAGTATAGATTTAAATTATCCATTCCAAAGTTACTAAAAAACAACAACGAATTTCGATGAAATACAAACCTGAGTTAGTTGCAAAGATTAGATCTATAATAATCTATTCCAAAATTAATGATATTTGGTGTCTACAGAAGATTACATCCTAGCTGTGGCGATCTTAAAAAAAAATATCGCAAAAGAGCATGTCCAACCTATCCAAGTGACTGAAAACGATTCTTTCAGTAGCACTAAATGTAGACTTAGCAGTAGGAATAGAATAACTAGCAATTTTAGTTATGTGCCTCCCGAAGCCAGTTTATCCAAGCTGAAAGTTGACCAGACCTGTTCTGTGGTCATTTTCCTTTCGGCCTCCCTCATATTAGACTTGCGCGTTCCTCGAGCGTGTGCGCACCCCGCGTCTTCTTTGTGCAATGTGACTGTTTTTTTTATGGTAAAAGACGGCAAACGAGCAGACGGATCAACTGATGGTAAGCAATTACCGCCGCCCATGAACACAAGCAACACCACAGGAGTCACAAGTGCGTTGCCGCCTGCCGACTGTGAGGAAGGATGAGAAAATATTTATGAAAAAATATTTTAAGGAATAAATTTTGGGCCCATACTGTTATATATACATGTCACGCGTCCAATAATAACGTTCCTAATAATATTAAACCTGTTCCCGTCAATGAATGAATTAAACAAATCAATAGCAGACGCACGCCTTCGCGATTAATTACGCACTGTATTATATTCAGCCGAGTATTCATGCATATTCAGTATTCACACCGCGTTACATTATACACTAAGGGTACATATTACTTGAGACGTCAGAGAACACACACGTTACAACATAACAATTTAATGCAACTGAACAAACTCTGTTTTCTTATTAATTGAGAATATTTTGAGAATCTCTGCCTACGTCGGGCTTTTGCCCGACGTAGGCAGAGATTCTCAAAATAATTTAGACTACCGCCAACTTTGAGAGTAAGCCTGCCAAAGTTTAGAACTTTTCCTCTTCCTCTGAAAAAAAATTGGTTGCCTGTAAAGTCGGTATACGGGCGAAAGTTTTACGTGACAATGACTTTGAGTGGTAAAATAATTTTAATGTGAATATTCATTCGTATAGTAGGAAGAAGGATGAAAGACGCGTGCCTTTCACTTTTTATGTCTGTCTCTCTCGCTCTTAGGCGGGACGCGTGCCTCTCACTCGCTCTCATTGTGAGCGCATAACGTGAGCGGAGCGTAACGCAGTTTCTTGAAGTGTCACCCGGCAAACCAATTTATAAGACGTTGTCACGTCAATAACAAAGAGTTATAGAAGGAGGAATAAAACAACACTACGTAGCAAAAGGATGCCAATGAGAGGAAATTTCATGAAACTACCTTGGAATCAAGTAGGCGTAATATCAGTCTGCAACAGATTCATAGGTAGCGTAGGCACCTGGCTAAGCAAAGACAGATTGATCTTATATTAGCGCTCACCAAAAAGTATCAGTTTATAAACGTGAAAACAGATTCTATAATTTAAATATTTACCCTTTGCACTATGTGCAACCGGAGCATTATAACTTATTTTATTCCTTACTAAACACACCGTCAAAAAATGGTTAGGTATGTATTCTTTAAATCACTAGCTAATCTTTTTTTAGTTTTCGCAGTCATTATACGCCCTTGAATTTTTATTTAATACTATCCCTCACCACGCAACACTAACAAACATTTACTTCGGTTAATATAAAGCCAGCCGCACACACTGCGGCATACCGGTAAGTTCTGCCGACGCCTGCACAGGTTTGTTTCCACTGTTCTAATTGAGTGTGAATAGAAACAGGTCTTATGTAGTGCTTTATCCTGCGGACTGGCGCAAAATCGAAAGTAAGATTTTGACAAATTTGGCTGACCCGTAAAAGACCAAACTAACACATTTGTTCGAAATCTGAGCTGTCATTAATGCTACAAATTATAAAAGATAAAGAATAACAATTTGGCTATTTAACCGACTAGCATGAGTTCCTTCTCATAGCCCTACTACCTTACCGAATGTAGGTAGATGTAAAAATGATTTTTGTAAGGTTCATAAGTGTTTCACTCTCACTTACTCGCGTACCTAACCTAAGTGAATAAATTAGTTGGAACTATGTACTTGGTCATAACTATGCTTCAACGCGGTTGGCTTGCACAGACACCTGCACAAAGAGAAGTATTCGCAAGCAGGCGCCTCCAGCAAACTGTATCGTGAATAGCTTGCTTTTAAACCGCTAGATCCGACTTGTTTATTTACTAGAGCGATTTTAATACACTTATACACGTGATACTACGTCGGAAAGCTTGTGCAAACACTCTATGTAAACATATAAAAGTTTTAGTGAAATTTAATAGTTATGACGCTGTAACTTGGCGGTTGATTGTCAGAATCAGTTTTATTGCACGCTTTATAACGTTTAGATGTGTGTCATTGTATAAAGCGGCTGATAATCTTGATTCGTTTCAGTAAAAAGAAAATGGGGAAATTTTCATAAAGTCTTATGCTCATAGGTAAAATGTCCATACATGGTCTTCTGGACAGTAAACTTTATCACAGTTAGTCCGCAAAGCCATGACAAAATTGGTAATTGTTACGAGGATAGATGAAAATATGTGAAGAATTCACAACTTATATTGCGATCTGATTGATGGGTTATGCGATTCGTTATGCTGGATGGCTCAATAACGTCTGTAATCAATATTTTTAAATAATAGCAATATGCAAGTTTTCGTCATCTTTGATGCCCTTAATCCACCTGCAATGCCTACGTAGACTAAGCCGGTGTCCAATGCAATTGAGAAATCGCGAAAAAGATAACGTTCATCCATTCTGCAACAGACGTCATACAAGATAATGACCCACATAAAGAAACGAAAGCAAAACAAACAAGAAATGTCATAAATCTGGCATTCGCACAACCGCGAAGTATACGAATATATAAAAATACTAGTTGCCCAGAGTAAATACACGTCTGAGTTAATTTCCGCACTGACGCCCGGACGGAAATTACGTGTAAAGCTCTAATGCCCGTAATCACAGTGTTGTTGGCTATTTAGAAGAATTAATAAAGGTTTTATATGTTAATGATTATGTGGTTGCTGACTGCGTGTTGGTCTTGTGCTTAGTGACACTTAATGCTACATTGAAGGTCGTGCGTTCGAATATCCACCAGGATAAAGGACAATGGCAGATCTCCATACATCAAAATGTCTGAAATTAAATTGAAGCGCTCAGTAATAAAAAATATATCAAAAAATTCGGCGTAAGTAACAGAGTCTATAAATTATTCTATTTTCACTCGGGAAAGCCGGAAAAAGAAGATATCGGTGTTTAATGTTTAGTTAAGAATGAACAATGTGGGTACGTTTGAATTATCAAAGGCATTATGTCAGATTGACATCTAAACGCAGAACTATTCTGTAGCATCTACCTGTCACAGCCAAAGACAAAAGCAGAGCTGCACATTTTAAATCGATTTTATGTGAAATCGATATAACGTTAAAACGATGCTGTGACGTTTTTATTTGATTTAAAAGTTGTTTTGCTACAAAAGAATTAGCTTATTGATATAATGTTGATTAACAATTAATTAACTGCATTTTAATTATTATATTTTAAACCAACAACCCTATAAAGGTCGATCATATTGATTACTTATTTAATAATCGATACGCATCAATGTCAAACGTCTATTCCTGTCACACCATTGTCTATGGCAACAATCAAATAATAAAGTAAGCACCTAGTTCGTAATCAATTGGAATGCTTTTTATCATCATAAAATAATCCGGCTTTATCGAGACAAAGTGAAACTATAAAAAATATTAGAAAAAATAAACAATTTGTTTTGTTCATATGAAGTGTAAGCTCGCCACAACAAACCCAGACCTAATTCTGCCATTGTTCTTTTTGTGTGATGAGCACTATCTATCACTAGACTACGTCCGCGCCTCCGCCAGCGTGAATTGTACGGGTGTTTCGTCGTTTCGCACCACGACTGGTTCGGACCGCGGTGTGAAACGCCGAAGAGCTCTTAGGAATAGGCTGTTTCGGACCGCGGTGTGAATCGACCATAGAAGAATTTGAATGGGTTTATTCGAACCACGAATGGAACAAAAAGTTTTCTCAATAATAAAGCTTAAAGTACAGCAAGGCACAAAATAAAATAGCTAAAATAAAATAAATTTTGTTTTGAACGCATTTGTTATTTGGCTACGCATGGCTTGTCGCCTACCCTACGTAATACTTTAGTTAGGTACCTATTTACAACTCTTATTTTTACTATGCATAATGATGTATTTTAATGTTGGTTGGCTGACCAAAACATGTGTAAAAATATACAAAGTGTCGGTCTCGTTACAAATTATCCCTTTGTAAAACACAGTCTGACTGGCAATAAAAAATAGAAAAAGATAGAGCGCAAATATGCGTCTATATCATTTCTCTATATCCATCTCGCTTGTACTTATGGTTCTTATGGGGCCGTCTAGTGAAGGGCGTAACAATAAAATACATATTACGAATACGTGCCTGACAACCAGCTTCTCGACCTCAAACAACAGCTACAAGACATGGGCGGCAGCCGAGCCGAGAAGAAAAAGGCTCGTCGATAAACTAATTACATATAATATGTTGTGTAGTATTGTGGTTATGTTTTATAGTTGTTATAGAATAAAGTAAATTATTATTATATTATCGATAAGTAACGTTTATTATCGTATCTTGTTCATAAAATTAAAAAACAAACAATATTTGATATTAAACTATATTTAAAAATGTTATACAGTATTTCCAAACACAGAGAAAGAAAGTTTATTACAAGAAACAAAGTACATCATATTGTGTCCCTTAAATGAGCCGTTAATATTACAAAAAGATTTAAATTATATAATTATTAAGACAATAAAATTAATTTGCCGTGTGTTTGACGGCATAGAATACAAGTGTCACCACCCCCTATCTTCCCGTGGGTGTCGTAAAAGGCGACTAAGGGATAACACGATGCAAATACCATCTTTGCGTAGAGACGGAAAACTCGACATCAAACCCTATACGACTGCCTCGTTGGTCTCACGGCATAAATGTACACGTGGGATCGGGAGGTCCCGGGTTCGATTCCTGGGTCGGGCAGTGTTATTGGGTTTTTCTGTCACGAAATTCTCAGTAGCAGCACGGAGTCTGGAAATGTGCCCGGTACGGCAATAGGCTCGCCCCTTATTACGTGGGACTAAAGTATATCTGGCGAAAAGTGGGTGTAGAAATACACCTCTGCCTACCCCTTCGGGGATAAAAGGCGTGACGATATGTATGTATGTAATAAAATTAATCTTCATCGGAATCTTCATCACCAGAGTCTTCGTCTCCTGCCAAATTTATTATAAGTGGCGCGTGATTTCTAATTAGAGCTTTTTGTAAGTCTTTGTTTTAAAGTTCTTCGGCATGCCTCACACATTTTTTTTTATAATTTTATAATATAAATTAAAAAATTACATAGTTTCTATTACATGACATTGAAAAAAATAAATCTGAGGTATTGTATAAAGCCCAATCCAAAATGAAACACGATTAAAATAGTAGTAGTAGTTGCCTATGAAAAGGCTATTTTCGTTTAGACTTTATGTCAGTACCTAATATTATTTTATTTTTATTTTATTTAATTTTTACGTCAACCAACAGATAAAACACACTTACAGGCTTAATCTAGACAAATGTAATTTGAAGTTTTTGAAGTTGACACGACGTGCATGAAGTTTATTTACCCTTGATGGGCGTGATAACACGTAAGGTCTGTCGAAGTTAGAGGGTTCGTAAGTGTAGTCCAGACAATTTATTATATTCCTCATATTACACCGTAACCCACACTAATGTACTTTTATTAATTCTATTCCAAACAAGGCTGTCTGGAAGAGATCGCATTTTGCGATAAGACCGCCCTATTGTGCAACTAGTTTTAAGTTATTTCATTAAAAATTGTATCTTATGTTTACTGGTATACAATAAAGTGTTATTCAATCAATCAATTTATAAAAGATAAATAAGATAAATGAAAAAACTTTCGAAGTCTGTGATTTTTAATAATTACTAGTGCATTTTGTCATGTGCCATCAAACTGTTTATTTAAAAATTACGTATGATGTTTCGAATTGTTGTTTTAATCAGTAGTAAATACTTAATTATTATTTGTTAGTAAATTTTGTTATGTAGGTACGCCATCAAAATTTCAATCAGTAAGTTATAAGTCAGAATGTGTACCTAATGTTTCAACTGTGATTTAAACTAGTTTTCAATTACTAATCAAACTGATTTAAATTCAACCACTTTTACTAAATTTTAGTATGCGATTGTGATTTTGAAATATGATTACAAAATATCAAGTCGTTGCTGTTTTATTTTCATGGAACACTTTTCTACTCGACTGTACATACAAACTTTGAAATTAGCTTGTACCTAAACATAGTGGTTCGAATCGCCCCATTCCTAAGAGCTATTGGTCGATTCACACCGCTCGGCGCTCCAAGGACCGCCGCGGTTCGAAACAGCCCATTCTTAAGAGCTCTTCTGCGTTTCACACCGCGGTCCGAACCACTCGTGGTGCGAAACGGCGAAACACCCAATTGTACACCTGAACCTTTCTCAGGAATGTTACGTTCATTAATTGATTCAGATACATTTGTGGGTAAATCAATAAAATAATTATGAAAGCTCGACACGTTTGACACTGACAGTTTTTCCGAATTCTCAGTAGCAGCAAGGAGTCTGGTGATGTGCCCGGTAACGGCAATAGGCTCGCCCCCTATTACGTGGGAACTAAAAATTCATAGCGAAATGTGGGTTTAATATTACACCTCTGCCCACCCCATCGGGGATACAGGCGTGAGACTCTTAAAAAATTATCATAGTACAGGCTCAGCCTAGTTTAAAACCATTGTAGAATCATATGCCGTGAGTGAGTTATCCTAGGTACTGTAATTATTGCTCCAAACCTCATGTGTGATGGATTGGTCATAATATTGAGTCGGGTTTATACAAAGGTATTGGTCTACATTGGTAGGATGTATTCGCTACAGGCAATCCATCAATGCTTGCAATACAAGGCCGATACACAGTCGTTAGCTCGAGCTCTTGAGAATTCCTATGATACTACTGTGTACATTGCTATCAACTGATTGCAATTGCAGTGCCTGGCGCTCTTAAATATCTTGTCTAGAGCGAACCAAATCGTAATTAGTCCGTCTTTTTCTAAAGCATATTTCGAAAAATAAATGGTATTTTTCTAAATATTTATTTACCAAACATGTATTCGTCTAAAACTAGTCTATAAGAACAATTGTTGTACTCACTGTGAAAGTATTTTTGTAAAAAGAAAACTAAGTTCTGAAAATCTATAAGAAGACTACTCTTGGTCCTAAACCTCATCCAACATGCACCACAGCGATCGCGATTTCGTTTAAAAGTCGTCTATCCAAAAACAACAAGTATACTATCATGTAATTGTTACGTAATTTATTCACATTTGTCATTAAAAACAACAACAAAAGTGTATTTATAGACGTGTCGGACGAGTGTGAATTGCAAACAGCTGTGTTGGCGCCAAAACTAACACAATTTGACGAGAAATTATTATTTAAAAGCACACGTCTTTTTATTTCAAGACTACATGGATGATTAACTGGATACGAGGAAGTGTATCAGATTTATCCAACTTTCAACTTTTTATTGGGAACAAATTCATAGTCAAGGATACAGTCATTAATGCGATGTGTAAAACAAGTATCTTATCCAGAAATAGATTTCATGACCATGATGCGTATAAATTATTTCTCCACAGCATAAAATTCATGAGTTCAGAAATATGTTTTGAAAAATGTGTTTTATATCGTTATGATTTACTCCAATCATACATTTTAACACAGCACTAAAGTCGTCAATCATTGGCATAATTCACTAGTTAGTTTTACAGTCGAAACTGTCACGGATAATTTATTGTTTTTCTATTGTGCCTTAATTTTCTGGCAACTTTTCGAATATAAAAACTAACAGCAAACGCCGACTGATACTTTTTGCTACATTTAACTCTTTACTGCCTCGTTGGTCTCGCGGCATAAATGTGCGCGTGGGATTGGGAGGTCTCGGGTTCGATTCCCGGGTCGGGCAAAGTCTTATTGGGTTTTTCTGTTAGGTAATTCTCAGTAGTAGCACGGAGTCTGGTAATCTGCCCGTTACGGCAATAGGCTCCCCCTTAGGGGGCGAGCCTACTCGACGTGTGACCTAAAATAAATTCATGGCGAAATGTGGGAGTAATATTACACCTCTGTCTACCCCTGCCGGGATACAGGCATGAGTCTATAAAAAAAAACTCTTTAAGAGTTATTGATACTTAATTTCATCTGTGACACACTCCTTTACTCACACTTCTCCGTGAGTCACATCATACTCACTGGTAACTCATTTTGCTTTATTTCGTACTAGGGATGTTTTATTTTTGTAGCACACGTCATAAGATCGTCGGGGGATGATGGTGTCCGCATATTGCTTCATAAGTGACTCAATATCGAGACTAGTATGAGTCGCTACACCATCCCTCTCACCAGCGCAGTGAAATTGTATTGCTGTGCAGTAAAAGGTTACAGCTGTAAAGGTGCCTAGACACTGCTGGTCACGGTCGCGCGATTCTTCGGTGAGCCTTTGATAAAGGTCAATCTCGGCGTTTAGATTAACTTTTGAGTCCGATGTCGGCAGCTCAATTCTATCTTATACTATTATAGTAACTTATCCTTAAAGTGTATTGATACGATGACACGTTCTGAAAAGGTTTTCGAAAAGGTAGCTTTAAGCGAAAGTTGTATTAGTAGCTTTATTGTAATGCAAAAATGAAGATAATCTCATCATGAGAATGTATGAATGTTTTCTTTACTGCGCGATCCACTGGGTAAGACAGGTTTACATAATATAGATATCGCCAAAAATATAACGCTTTTTACTTGAGTTCATGTTTATTTTTCGCCGCACGTTGCGATACCGGCAGTGTGTTGGTGGCTTTATATTGTAGGACCGTTCATAGCTTTCTTTTTATTTCTTTGTCTACGTGCGGAATTTACTGCAGAATTCACATGTTAGGTTTGCTGTTTCTCTTTGACCCTAAATAACTAGAAAAAATAGAAGCTTCGTCAACATTACAACAGAATGCAAAGTAACAACAGAAAAGCAATGTCCAGTGATATATATATTTTTTTGTATCTTTGTTCAGGTATATAGAACATGGTGGATATTGAAAAATTTACTGCATGGTGGCCATTCACTTCACTCAGTTTTAAACCTAACATTTAACTATATTCCTACTAATATATTAATATTTACTGTAGTTCAGGCTTTTAGAGTAACATATAGCAATACCTATATACATATAAGGCAGCGATAGCCGAGTGGAAAGAGCCAGAATCCACGGCACGCACCAATGACTTTTCGAAGTTATGTGCGTATTAAATTGTTATTTATCACTTGCTAAATGGTGAAGGAAAACATCGTGAGGAAACCTGCATGTCTGGGAGTTCTCCACAATGTTCTCGAAAGACATGTAAAGTCTGCCAACCCGCACTTGACCAGCGTAGTGGACTGTGGCCATACCCTTCTCATAGTGAGAAGAGGCCCGTGCCCAGCAGTGGGACAGTATAAAGGGCTGATGATGATAGCAATACCTATTTGTCTCACTCAATTTTATCGTGGCCACAACATCGCCATGACAACTTTACAAATAATTTTATACGTTTTCAATTATTTACTTAATTGACGTCGTCGTTACCCTCAATTCCTTTTCCAGAGTAATTCGATCTACACCGGCATATTGGAGTAATGGTGCTCGCAAATTGTTTCATAACTGAGTCGATGCGTGTATCGAGTTACTGTTTGTCATTTCATATTGTATTCTTTTGTGTGGAGTTGTCATTTGCGAGATGGTGTTTCTTTCGTGTAGGCTTATGTTGCGCAACAATTGTTTTAAAAATGTTGGTATATTTTGATAATAGTAGCTTCTACCTGCGTGGATATCTATATTGTGTCAAAATTATTAGCATTGCCGATACTGCTATATTATTGTTATCATAATACTTAAGTATAAGGCAGCGATAGCCTAGTGGAGATACCAACAGACTGCCATGCAGAGGGTATCGGGTTCAAATCCACGGCGCGCACTAATGACTTTTCGGAGTTATGTGCGTATTGAATTGTTAATTATCGCTTGCCCCGTGCCTCGGAGAGCACGCTAAGCCGTCGGTCCCGGTTGTCATGAATGTCTTTATTCTTATCTCCTAATAAAAAATGACATTCTAACCATGGCATATTGCTGCTATCCCTTCGGGTTGCGGAGGTCAGACAGGCAGTCGCTCCGTGGAAAAACTAATATTCAGTCAAATCCGGATAGACTAGTAAGCGGACCCCGGGTTGAAACTGGGATAACGCTAGGAGGGTGATGACTTAAGTATACTCTGCCTGCGTATGAATATCGGTTATCGTAACAAAAGGTATATGCAATTCTGATGTACAAGCTATAATACTCCGTATTCTTTTATAAAAAGTAGTCTTTAGCATGAAAAAGTAACAAATGCATCTAACCTAAAAAGTATACCTACATATTATAGGAGGACAGGTTTCATCACGACAAAGAGATATTTTTTTGTTTTTACAAATCCATCTGCTATGGTACCCAATAACCTCTTAAGTACTCTACATGCATTTCTCATGGCGCTAGACAGCATTTGTAACTTGCAAAAATAAACGTCACTAATAAATTTTCAAGAACAATAATTAATACATTCTATGAACACCATGTTTTAACTAAGAAAAGTTAATAACATTGCTGGTATAGTCCAAGACTAGAAAAACAAATGTTCAACAGATGTTTGATCTTCCAAATAAACGATGTAAAACTAAATTATTACCATTCCCTATTCCAGCTAATCCCGTCATGTCTTCTGTGCCTAGAAAGCATTCCTAAAAGACGACTTAAACAGAGAATTCCTTGAGATCATTCGCTAAATTGCTCTTATTGTGACAAAACTATCCTTAAATAGACTGGTTCTGTCATACAATAAAAACAAAAAGATCCATTATTTCGACTAAAAGCAAAATGTCTCTCTTGAACGAACTGCTCAATGCAAATCTGTCTTAGATGTTTTATTTTGTATTCACATTTTCTCTGTAGCGAAATTCAGTGATGCTTTCAGGTCGTCCCACAGCGGGACACCGAGCTCAAATCACAATAAAACGAATAAAATGGCGGGCTGGCCAATTTATTGAGTTCACACACCTTCAGTGATTTTATGGAGAATTGCCAAAGGTGCATGGTCGGGCTATATGCATTGCACACTTGATGGCCACCGTAAAATAGTAAAACTGATTTTCTTTTGATAAATAATCCGAAGGCAAACATAAAAGACAAAAAATATTGTAGGAAAGAACGAAGAAAGACCTTTCGATTGATATTTTTATAATTTCTTTGTCTTTTATGCATTACTAACAGCTAAATTAAGCCCAGATACAAAATTATTTCGAATAATAAATTTAATTTGTTAGATACTAAACCGCAAAAATTGATACACCATTTTTTTCATAAATACTTCTTGCCAAGCTGAAAGAATTCGTAGATACGCATAAACATGCAGAAATATCTAGTTAATACGCTCTGGACTGAACTATATCGAGAAAATTTTTGGCTGCATACGCTGCGCGTATGTGGTTTTTCGTTACATCAACATTAATCAAAGGATTTCAAAATATAAGCACGTCACTCTTCCGAGAAGCAAGCGATGGAAAATTCACTCAAACGTGTTACCCATAAAGCAGATAAGGGTCGGCAATGTTTCTAATTTGACCGAACAAACCGACAGTTTGTATACAAAGTTGTTTACAACATATTATGGTTGTTCCGACCACGTATCCGACGGATGATGAATTGCGCATCATTCTGTACGATGTTTAGTCATTTTACGATTATACATACACATGTAACCCTTTAAATAATCCACGTGCTAGTGATAGTGGTCGTAAATGTTCGACGTAAATGATTTCTCAGTTATGAAAGAATAACCTTTTATCATCAATCTTGGCGTCATTTTGTTTAAGTCTCCCACAAACAATGAAACTGTTACGTGATCACACGCCTTGCAAAGCGTATCAAACAAATTCAGAACACTCATGTAATATGTCTGCTTCAATCACGACGTCACATGTAAACTATAAAACCTCTTTGATCTTCCTATTTTATTCACGAGCATTGTAATATAACCGCAAGGGAAACATATATGAGGAGTTACCAACTATTTTCATTTGCACGTTTAAGAAATTGCAGCTACGACGCAATGTTATACCACGTGCTCAAATTACTTCCTTGACGCTTGCAACATCAAAGGACAAAACGCTGCAAGCGTTTTCGCTAATTTACTCATATACCAATTTAAGTTTGCCGTCCCAAAAGTTGCAAACTTATACAAACTCTTTGGTACAGGAGAAAATTGGACGGTAGGTAGCAAATGTGGCGTTTCAAAGGTGCATATTTGAGTTGGTCTGTTGCATGTGCAGCCGATGTATCGACGCCATCCGGCGCTTGGAGTGTTGCCAGCGTATTGTCGCGAATAGTACGCCAGGGCCGACGGGTCGACGACACCGGACACGTCCCATCACACCAATCCCTACAATAGTTGGCCATCAGAAATCGCTAGAAACAAACCAGATGTCACCCCCGACGTGACAGATAGCGTCAGTAACAGCGTCAAATGAGAACGATCAGTTAATGTCCGACCGGCGATGTCGTGATTAAAATAGAACCGTTCAATCGGAAGAAAGCGTACAGGAAAATAATTTAAGGGCGATGGAAAGGAATCGATAAAACGTACACGATGTAAGAACATGTTTTAGCATAAAAGAATATTGACTGACGTCGGCGTGTAACACTTTTCCAATACACTCGTGGACGGAAAAGTTGTTAAAGGAAAATTGCGATTTACTCTTTGGATGATTTAGCAAACAAACGTCACGAATCTAATATAAGATATGGCTCACCTCGGCCGTTGGACACCATTAATCAAGGGAAGTGACGCGAGGCCAACGTCACTCGCGCCTTCGTCACTGTATTAATAAATCGGTTTGATTCTAATATATAGAACGAGATGGTGGGCGTCGAGTAGCGGACTTTTAGGGTTGCCGGTGACGAGAGACGGATCCGTGACGCAAGCGGCGCCGCTCCACGCACCGATACGAATAGATCGCTCTTGACATTGAATCGGTCCGTGCCTCTTTCTGGGGTTGATCAATCGCCGTCTTCATTTAGAGGTCAATGTCGCGACCTTCGACATTTTTGTCTTAAACTCCATAAGAATTTCACTCGGTATTCGCGTGTCGATAAATTTTATCGTCGCCATATTCTCTCCACGATATTTGGTGCGTTTTATTATTAGATCTTACAATTGAAGTCGGTGTCATTTGGTTTCGCTCGAGTGCGACGATTAATAGCGAAATCGTTATGCGCTTGTTGCGTTTGCCAAGCATTTAGAATTCTATATTAATCTGGATTTGCATGTGTCTTGTTTTTAAGATTTGTGACATTAAACAGTTCGTTAGTGCACTTGTACTCGTGGTACTAATTGTATCTCCATGAATGTTTGTATTGAGATGAGTGTGAAGAAATCACGTCATCTGCTTCAATATCAATTGTTTCACACAATTGAGTCCGAGGTGTGAAATTTTGCAAAAACATTGCTTTTGTAATTGAATACATAAGGAGTGACAAATATGTGCAATTGTAGCCAGGATTGAAGGTGACATTGGCTAACGTTGCGACAGGCTGTAACAAAGTTTGTAACCTGAGCAAATATTGGTTATTTACAACTTGAGATCGAGAGAACATGACGATATAGCCTGAAATAATTTATTGCCTTGCTTCCCCGCATGTAGGTTTCGTTCAATCGTAAGAACGCCAGAGGGCATGACAAATGCAATTGCTGCCGCGGAAATGAAAATTGCATTCAGTGTAGTTACGTGACACTTCGCCGAGCGAAATATTTAATTTCCATCATGTTATATTATTACTGTAAATAAATGGCAGTATTTTTAATAAAGCTTATAGGTTATTATCCTTTTTCGCCACAGTGGCAGGCATCTACGATAACTGAAATGAACGATCAATACTCAGATTGCTGCGGTGGGAAAAAATTATGGTAATCTCTTAGTGGAAAATAAAAATGGAAAATTTTAAATTAATGCCTATCGGTTTAAAAAATATTTTTCCTGCATAAGTTCATCACATAATATTATACTGGAATTACACGTCGGGCTTGAACGTTATTTCTACATGATAGTTTAGACTCCTAAAGCCTTCATACCTATATGGTCTGTGCTTCGTATCGAATGTCAAAGGATTTTATCTGCGACCCTAAGGTGCTATACTAAATGAAAAAGATCGCGAGAAGGATTTGGAATGATGCGATACGACGCGACGGTTCAATGGACGAAATATGGCGTCCGAAACCGCGGGTCAGGGCTAGTTACATTATGACGAAGTGGCGGTACATAACTTTTAAATCTAATTCGGTGTCCGGCGACGACTCACACAAGTTAATTACTGTCTCAAGTGTCGTGAATATGGCCCGCGTGCCACAAGACACGTAATGGGTGTCGACTTTAGTCTTGTCATATACATCGGACTAAAAGGAAGTCGGTTCTTATTGTAATCTATACTAATATTATAAAGAGGAAAAGTTTGTATTTTTGTTTGTAATGGATAAACTTAAAAACTGCTGGACCGATTTTAAAAATTCTTCACCATTAGATAGCTACATTATCTGCAAGTAACATAGGCTATATTTTATTTTAGAAAAAATAGGGATCCGTAAGATATTTGGGTTTTTCGGGTACGCGAAGTAGTTCCCTCAGGACGCAGGTGAAACCGCGGGAAACGGCTAGTAAATACATATGTATATAGAGATCTATGTCCTAATTTTAAGAATGTTGTCCATGTCTCTAATTGGTATAAGCATAGATATAACCTTGTCTGATTTGTGTTTTTTTTGTTTAGTTTTATTCTATTAACATGCCTTTGTAATAAATAAATAAGACAAGTCACATACGGTCATCTGATAGTATGGGACTGAGCCTCAAAGTAAAATAGCAACCTTACCCAATATATTTACTTCACTCTGACTTATGATATTTTTCTCATGTAAGACAAAGATAAATATACAAATGTCATTTTGAATCAGTTTCAAATCTTCGAAATTGTCGTAAATTTTAACTAGACTAGTGATGTGCTTACTCAAAATAAATTTCGATAAAATATCAATAATGTTTGCAATAAATCTTTAGATTTGGTTTACTCAGAATTAATATCAATTGAATGTTGATAAATCCTCAGATAAAGTAAAATATGTGAATAAATCCAGCTTATGCTTAAATACTCATCATCATCCTCTTAGCGTTATCCCAGTTTTCAATCTGGGGTCCGCTTTCTAGTCTAACCGGATTTAGCTGAATATTAGCTTTTCCACGGAGCGACTGCCTGTCTGACCTCCGCAACCCGAAGGGATAGCGATATTCCATGGTTTAGACTAGTGTCAGTTTATTTAGAAGGTACTGACGCCCTGTAACGACTGTCAAAGATCTTCATGACAACCGGGACCGACGGCTTAACGTGCTCTCCGAGGCACGGGACAAGCGATAATTAACAATTCAATACGCACATAACTCCGAAAAGTCATTGGTGCGCGCCGTGGATTCGAACCCGATACCCTCTGCATGGCAGTCTGTTGGTATATCCACTCGGCTATCGCTGCCCTAATGCTTAAATACTAGTAAATAATATACGATAAAAAATATATTTTTAAATTACCTTTTTAAGGTGAATAAAGCAATTGATATTCATAATATCATTAATAATCACTATCTATATGCAATGATAGGGTCAATGACGAGATCATTCCCACGTAATGGTTTTCGAATACAAAACCACGTTACGTATTTCAGACTTTTGGAAGTTATATGCTTATTACTTAGAAAATTATCACGATCGTCAAGTGTTCGTCTAAAATCTTCCAAACCAAGTTAGGCCTTTTCAAATTGAAGCAAGGCCCCAGCCCAGTATGCTCAGTTACATAATTATAATTATATTAAATCACCAATCGAGAGTAGGCTGCAGTAATAAGTGAGTTAACTAACAGATTAGAAATAAAATTTACTGCAGGGTCAATTTTAAATAAAATATTTCACACACATTTATTTAGGGTAAAATAGAAAAAGTCATAGACAGTGTCATTGGCTTAATTAACAAAATCATATTATATATACAGGTCAAATTTATTACGCCCTTATAGAAAAGCCTAGGTGTAAAATAAGTAAAACTTCTTAATTTCACCGCTAGAGGGGCGAGGATAATGTTTGCATCGCCAGTATACTTTTGAGAACATCTGTTGCGTGCGGTGCGTAAACCTATATAATGAGTTACAACTTTTTGGCCTATAATCTGTATATATTACGTAACTGAATGAATGACAGATATGGCACAGTCAAAGCTACTGGGAATGCAAGAAGCTGAAATTTGTCATGTATATGTTTTTTGGGTAGCGTAAGGGTGCACTAAAAAGGAATTTCTCGAAATTACCACAGAATCAGGCAAAAACAACGTTAAAAAATATGTGCGAGCATAGCTGCGACTATCCCCTAATATTGCATGATTTGTTAAGGGGTTTTTATAAGCATAATATTGATAATTATCAATTTTGATCAAAATTGACTTTCGGTATCATTTGACTAGGTACAGTTTTAGTATTAACAAATATTTTAAGGGTTCACAGCAGTCTACTTGTCATTTGCATGACGACAGGTTTATCATGGCTACGATTATTTAATCATGATAATGACTCATACGATTAGAATCATGGTAATTTATCGTTTTAAGATTGGCATACTAGTCCTTCCTATTAGTCCGGCAATCTGACGCCACTGCAAAAAAGTTGTCAATGACTACTCAGTACAGTTAATAAATGTGAAGTCTTGCATTTAATTACACAAGCTTAAACTTAGTTGTTAGCAGCAGATGGTTTAATTTGAACTTTTATAAACACGAAAGTTTGTGATGATCGATGAAAACACTTTTCTTGAGATATATAATTATATTCAAGTATACTTATTTTTCAAAGAAATATTGCAGTATAGCTTCTACATCGCAATAGTGCAAAGGCTTCCTTTTTTTGCAATAACTGTCACCCACATCGGCGAATACGAGGGCCGAAGCTAGTCTCTAAAATAAAAGTATCGATAAAATTATAACGTCACTATGTTTATGCGTCACATTTTTATACGAATAAATCAAAATGTCTATGAACGAAGTATCAAAGTTTCAAATGAAGTTCTATTAAATTTTGACGGGTAATGGGGTCCACACTGGAGCCCAGTCCCAGACCTTTGAGTGATGGGATTCCTCCGTCTATTTACTTAATATATATAGTCTAAGGACTGAGCAGAGCTTTTACTATGACAACTTAAACGTAATAATACAGACAAACAGAACGGCACTATTCTACATCTGTCTGTATGTTATACTCTTTTTTGGGTACATGTGACAATAAAATAGATTTTCTTTCTTTCTTCTTTACATTGCATCATTGAATTATTACCTACAGAAACCAAGTACGCGCACGCAATACGCGCCGTTCATTTGGGTCAGGATCTGACCCAATCGGCGGCCGCGTTGTCTGTAGTCCGAGTCGCACGGTAGCGTAAGCATCTCCCGCAAAATAATCGAAATTATGACATATTGTAGTGTTTTGTGCCACGATGCTTCAGAAAAAGATTATAAGGTTGCTGGAGTATCATTCCACCGGTCAGACATAAATTTTATTACGTAGATTGTCTAATAATACAAATACAGTGAATCATAATAAGTACGAGCGGAGTGTTGCCAGTTGGGTGTGAAATTGTCCCAGTTTAATTGACACATTCCTTACCAAAATTTATTCTATTGATAGTAATAATAAAAATAGGAATTAGGTAGTTACATATATAAACTCAACCTTTCAAACCCCGCTGGCTGGTACATACCAATCGGTTACGACAAATTTGTCACGTCAAGCTCTAGCCGAGCTCGGCTAAGACGACATTGTCCCAAAGCACTCGATTTTTCCGTTTTTGTATTGAAAGGCTAGTACCTATCTAAAGTTTAGTATTGTCTTGTACTTAATGTAGGTACGCGTAACTAACTTTGTTGTTGAACGAATGACGTTACCGACCGAATTATATTAGAATTTTTAAACTTTTCGCCCTTTTTTGGTCACCATAGCGCAACGGCGCACACATAGTACTCGCTGTTGATTTTTGATAATTTTTACCCACAAATATACATAAATACTTTTTTATGTACTAGCGAAGAAGAGCATTTAACTAGGAAACCACTCGGCACTTGTTAGTGCTCACGTTTGAGTAAGTTTCGTCAAGATTGATTTAGCCATCGTTAGTCAGTTGTAAAAACTTAAAAAGCAGACAGTGTGACTTTAGAATTTATAATATACAATTACTTATTTCATGCAAAAATTATGAATTTACCCTATTTGTAGGGGAAAGACGTTGTAACTGGCAACTCTATAATTGCGTCTGTGTGCGTGATGCAGCAAGTAAACACAGCACAGTTCCGCACACATAGCGAATTTTCGGCTTAACTTCTGAGCTCGCGTTGTTTGAATACTGACTTTCTGTAGGTAATAATTCAATGCATTGCATATATTTTACCTTTATATCAGCGTTACAACTTAATAGCATATATTTTAAAATGAACTTTCATACATATTGCAAACTTTCAAAAGTGTAGCGCTCGTAGCGAGACTTGGCTTGCCGTTCGTAACAGATCGGCAAAGTTAAGCAACGCTTGCACAGGTTACCACTTGGATGGGTGACCGTGTGTGGCATTTACATCTGAGCGCTACCGTGCTTCGGAGGGCACGTAAAGCTGTCGGTCCCGGTTCTTGTCCAAGGATAAGGATCGTTAGGCCATGTCGGAGGCCTTCGGGCGGTCTGAAAACTCCGACACCAGAGTTGGCCACACGCTCACACGAAAAACAAACAAATACTGATTCTAAATTTTATTGTCTTTCGGGATATAGGTATACCACGTACCTTTGTTTAGAGTAACCGATATTTCGGGACTGATGCATAACTACAAACAAAGGTACGTGGTATAATATCCCGAAGTACAATTTAAAAGCCGTTTAAATGACCACGAAAGTTTACATTCCTATATTACTCACGTTAATGAACTCTGAAACTCCAAAGGTACGAATTATGTTTGCGACGATATACCTATGGCATTTTTAAGCCATTGGTCGAGCTAGATCGATATAATATATGTAGGTACCTACAGATACCTATGGCATTTTAAAGCCATCGGTCGAGCTAGATCCATATAATATATGTAGGTAGGTACCTACAGTAAATATTTTCATTCTGCCTCTTGCGCGGAATTCCGCGTAGATCTCAAAAAAGTTCTGAGTAATGTTCCCAAATGACACATGAGTTTATCTCGGATAGCCGCGTGTCAGTCAGCAACTCAGTAATTCATCACAGTGAAGAAGGGAACAGGGACTGATTAGATTTCCCCACGATCGCCCGCTTTGTGAACGATCCGCAATTAACCCCGTAGAATGCTCCTAACTAAATCATTCGTTGTTTCCCGAGATATTTGTAAGTTGAGTTGAGCGTTTTCGCCCGTTTGTGAGGCATAGTCAAATTACTTTGTAAATATTTGAAGTTTTGTGTTTGGTTGAAACAAACATTAAAAAGGGAAAGGTATTAAGGCAAAAACAGATTTACAATGAGCATAGCTTTAGTTTCCGATGCCGAAATCCTTTTCTGAAATCAAAATGACCATCCATTGGATAAATAACAGCGAAAACTTGTCACAGCAAAATAATATACTTCTAAAAGAGACCAAATTTATTTACCCACATATAAACATATAATCATGTTAACGTTTGTGCAAAAATACATTTTCCTTTATTTTGACAAGAAAAACATTGTATGTGATATCAGCATTTTACGGAAATCGTGAGCTGGCATGACATTTGATAAAATTGTTGCCGTACCCCTATAACGTCAAACAAGAAAATAATCGTAAAGTAATTGATTAAATTTGCTAAAAGGTACTACGTCTTGTGATCCCTCGGGCCTAAGCTCTGTCATAACAATATCTAGCATTCAATGAACACAAAAAAATTGCTGTCGCATCTATAAAGTAGTGAAAAATAATTTATTCGAAGAATGCTGGAATAAAATTTCAAATCTCTACAACAGACTAACTATTCAAATCGCCGCGTAAGTTCATCACTATGGCAGCCGAAAGGCCTTCACTGTTGAACATAGGCCACTCCGGCTCTTCCATTCTCTGCTTAAAGACTCTAAGCCGAGATGTAGAGCCGTTCGCATCCAACCGCTCCCCACTATCCCAACTAGATCATTGATCCATGCCATGAATTATCTCCATCCAAATCCGTCCAATAATACCGACATTATGGAAACCCTTTTTCGCATTAAGGTCTTCAAGTCTGCATTATATCGTGAACGTAAGCCATCATTTAGGCTCCGATGGGTAATCCAATTATAATATTTTTCGTGCCGTGAACAAACTCAATTAGGCTTCGCAGTTGTCTGTGTTTTATGGGTTTTAATGCACACCCTAGGTATGGGTGCAATACGTCTTGACTGCTCCTTAGTCTAAACGTATAAATTATTGGCTTAATGACCTTTGATTGGATTGGCTTTTAAACAGACTGGAAGAATGTCAACTGTAAAATGTATGAAAAGACTTTCTGTATGAAGATTTCTCTCTCTACCATCATTATTTTATATGAAGTACAAAGTATGTGTAATGCGAATACTGGCGTTGTGAGCTAAACTGCAAAGCTAGTTCCGCACATACCTTATTTAATTTGTTCTCATGTGAAGCAATTACACATTTCTAACTTGTAACAGAAAAGAAGGAAAAGTAAACAAACGTTTAGTTGCCTTTTCTCATAGATATTGTAGTTGCAATAATGACAACGTAAGTAGGTATTTAGTGGCTGGAGATGCGACTTGTTTAAACTGTTAGCAGTGTGCAATGAGCTGTGACGCTATTCTCCTTGAGGCTTATCTACATGAATTATTTTAAATTATAACTAACCTTAATAACTGCGATAACTAAGCAGCATCAAGGCGCTTTAGACAGAACCACAAAAACTCTAATAATACACAGTCATCCAAAGAACTCGGACAAATCAATTACGAACAATATTTTACCAAAAAGAAGTCGGCAAACTTTCAAGACTCGTCTTCGAAAAAAGAAAGAAATAACTTCAATGCAAATGAAAGTAAGACTGACCCAAATAATACATAGTGGCTAAACTAAAAGTAAATGATTACCTTGATGAGAGCATCTTTTGTACTGGCGAACCATGACATGGTTCTAGTAACGAGAAGTCGTAAAGTACGCAGACGCGCGCGCAAATATTGGTCACCTTCAGACGACACCGGCGGGTTTTAGCTGCTCTATTGTTATCTTTATTGAGTTCTTTACTATGTTTCCAGCAAAAGCACGCAGCACACACATATTTGATTTTGTATAAAAATATTTGTCGGAAAATACATATTTGTAATGATTTGATAGAATTCTAAAATATTGTTAAAAGTTTCGTCTTGGCGTTATCAGTGCGAAAGGTTTTATACTTAGATTTACTTAGGTTCTAGGCAAGGGCACTCTTTTTCGTGAAGCGTCTCTCTCCAAATTCGTTGGCAAGGTATACATGTAATAACGTCTTTATTTGTTAACTACAACTAATTTGTCTGGTGTGATTGTCCTTGTTTCATATTAAGGTTTTGCTTATAATAATAATAAGTGTAAATAAATACCTATGTGACAGCTTGCTACAGACATAATTATAAAACTACTAGAGGACGCCAGCAGCTACGCCGGCATTTTTTTTTTAATTTACCCGTTTTGGCGAATCCCGTGGGAATTTCGGAAAATCCCTTCTTAGTGCACCACTACGGTCCCCAAGGAACATACATGCCAAATTTCAGCTTCCTGCGCCCAATAGTTTCGGCTGTAGCGTGTCTGTCAGTCAGTCAGTAACGCAACGATTTTATATATTAAGATTTGTATTGCGTCTGTAAGATCTATAAAATAAATAAAATCCAGTATCCAGTTGTAGTTAAGTGATGAAAGATGTCATGGCTGCCAGCAATAGAGGATCGTAAAATTCACCGTGCTCACGATGTTACCCTGCGCCATGTTGGATGTAATACCTATTTGATATTACTGTAGAATTTAATAAATATAAATACATAACTATATGATGACTGCACTTTTCTGTGCTAGCTTCAAAATCACCCTAATTTAAAAAAAAAACTTCTTATCTTCATATCTAATAATCCTATTTTAACCCCTTAGGCTAAGGATGAAATGAAATGTAAATCGTTTTAAGTGCAAATGAAAATGATTTCTTTAATCCTACCATCCGAATATGAAAAAAGCCCTTTTAGTATGTTCACGTAATTAAAGAAACCAGTCCTTTTTATGAATACAGTGGTTGTACGCTATGGAACACTAGGTACCTACTGATATAATGATGTTCTGAGGGGGTCCTAAGAGGTTTGCACTGGACTAAAACTAACATTGGACACTTAAAACAAATTTAAATTTAATGAATGGATATTCATACCGAACATATCTCACTAGATTGGGATCAAAATTCTGTATCATTTGTTATCCGTGCCGTGATAAGAAATCCTTGTATGGCTAGCGTTTGACAATCTTGTGATGACAGCTGATCAAATGCTTATCAGAAAGTTCGATCAATTTAGCTCTCAATCGCCTAATTTAGCGTAAATAAAGGTGAAACACCCGGCTACGACGCTTTGGCGTGGGCGCTGGTCACGGAATAAATAAAGGGTCACTTTAAGGCCTTGCCACACGGCACAATTTTACGTCCAACTTGACTAAATCACTTGATGAAATCGTGACGTGTAGACGCCAGTCGTCCAACTCAAGTTCATCGGGTGGACGGTACCACCAGATTTTAACCAATCGGGTGAATGGAATGAAAATCAGTGATTTGATTGTGTCGTGTAGACGGGCAAAGCCAATTCGATTGATTTGATCAGTGGTAAAACTGTGCCGTGTGGCAAGGCCTTTACATCGAGTAAAATATAGGGCATGTCATCTTCATTTACAAATAATTTGTTAAGTAAATATTCATTAAATCGTCTTTTACTGCACGTATGGCGCAGTGGTTCAAGCGGTCATCTTGCCGTTTAAAACTGCGCCGAGTGTTGTGGGTTCGTTTCCTCATACGAGACAATACTTTGTGTTTGTTTGTGTGTGATCCATAAAGTCAGGGTGTACTTGGTGTCCGCTGGAATTTCTGTTCAATCACCCGCGACACAGTATTTATTACTAGGAGTTGCCATTAAAATAAAGAAAAGAAAGAATTCTGTCTGTCCTCTCACACTAACTTATAAGTACGTGTAAAAATAATCATGTCGCAAATACATTGTCAGATATATTTCTAGAAACAATTATACCAAGACGGTATATATTATGCTAGAACTAAACAAAGACACATTTAGTTATCGTTTCGCGTAATAAGTGTGTAATAAACTGTGTTATCAACGCAGAGTTCGTTCACTCCACGCCACCTTACAACTAAGCGGACACGCTTACAAATATACTAAGCAGTTTAATGTGTAATAATAGTGTATAGATTGTAGATCATACTTATGTATTACAATATATAGGTATTTTTAGTTCAGTTTGCTGTTTCACGCGCTATTGCGTATGATTATTAAAAATGCCACCCACCGAGCTCAATTCTACCCTGTCGAAAAATTCTTAACTGTCTCCTGTGTATAATTTTTTTTACGCTCACGCCTGTGTCCCTGAAGGGGTAGGCAGAGGTGTAATATTACACCCACATTTCGCCATGATTTTTTAGGTCCCACGTAATAGGGGGCGAGCCTATTGCCGTTACCGGGCACATCACCAGACTCCGTGCTGCTACTGAGAATTCGGAAAAACCCAGTAACACGTTTACCCGACCCGGGACTCGCACCCGGGACCTCCAATCAGCAGTCGCATACGCTATCCACTGGACCACGGAGGCAGTCGAACCTGCCTATAAATATGATGTTAATGTAGGAAGTTGCCGAAATTTTGTGCTAAGTCTGTAAGAGTGAGTGAGTGAGTGACCTTATGCTTTTAGAAGTAAAGAAATGAGCTAAGAAGCAATTTTGATCAAGCTATGGAAGGCGTTGACAATTGAAGCAATTATGATTTATGTAATTTGGAATACAACTTGTATTATTTTCTCACCATTCTTATGATACATACACTGCTCCTTTGACTTTCGCCTTTTAAACGCGAAGTTTTATGGTAGCTATCGCGTGTTGTGTTTAAAAACAGCTAAAAAAATATTTGTAATAGGGGAATTTTGCAGACATACAACTTAAATTGCGCGGCACTAATGCGATTTTCCTAGCGATATTTTCACATCTTGCAAATCAGATTTAGTGGTTGACGATCGGCCACAAACATATACCACGATTAACCACCGTGAATACCGTGACTACACAATGTGACCATCTAAAAAATCATAATATCAACCGCAAACGTATCTATTCCGGAAAACATTTACGTGACCCTTTCGGCGCTTTGTAGCATGTGGGACAGGAATTCCGGAACGGTATCGGTCAGTTACAAATATACGAATCTGAGAGGATATTTTTGTTTGTAGCGCTTTGGGAGAAACCTCTACTACGACTAACGTATATAAGTAGACAAAAAGCAAATATAAAACACAATAGTCTCTTATTTTAATGTTGCTAAAATGTATTTAGTCAGTCTTACCCGTAGCACCTAATACCTAGGCCGCGGCGACGCTGGTTTTCCTTGTAAGTATACCTTTTCACAGCAATTCATCCGGTCCCCAAGGAGCATACATGCCAAAATTCAGCTTCCTGTGCCTAATAGTTTTGGCCGAAGGTTGTCTATCAATCAGTAGGTAACGCAAGGATGTTTTAATAATATAAATTTTGGATTCCATTACAATACCTTGTGAATGACGCTATGTTCCGTGTCTGGGTGAGCTTTTTCCTCATTGTTTCATGTTTGTAAAGTATACGATACAGTATTATTCTTAGTGCGCTAGTTGTTTATTTCAGAAAATCAATATGCGCAATCCGTTTCTGCCGCTTCTTTAATAATTTAAACAGCCTTACGGATTACATAATTACTATAACGCAGCAACAAAACGATCAGATTCGATAAAACTATGTCTGAATCAATAATGTGTTCGAAGTATTCACAAACACGCTTTTATATGTTGTGAGTTTGATTTAAATCGAAAATAAAAAGTCTGCGATATACATTTAAAAGTACTCGGCAGCGGCTGAAAATATATGACAGGCTAATGGAAAAGGACTACCCATTAAAAAAAATATCCTTATTAAGTACGCCACGTTAAATTTTCCATTGGACACTTTAGTTTTTCCTCTAAACTGTGTTACGCCATCAATATGACTCACTTTATTACAATAAAAAACTTTCCGCTATAATTAGCACCGTGATAAGGTTGCGTATGAAATCAAGTTTATTTCATAACAAAATAATGTCATTACACAATACTTTGAAAGATTTTCTATGATTATCTTAATGTCTATGACTGACAGACACGCTACAGCCGAAACTATTGGGCGCAGGAAGCTGAAATTTGGCATGTATGTTCCTTGGGAACTGTAGGGGTGCACTAAGAAGGGATTTCCTGAAATTCCCACGGGATCGTCCAAAACGGGTAAATTAAAAAAAATTGCAGGCGTAGCTGCTGGCGTCCTCTAGTATGTGATAAAAATAATCTTGTTTTAGTCACCTTGTTTAGGAAAGAGTTTCATTATCATTGTCTAATCAGGCTATAGACGTCTCCTGCTGGACATAGCAGCATCTTAACCGCCCGCCCGCCCGCAACAGTTTCCCGCGATGGCAACAAAATCCACCTACCAGAAAGAAGGCTGCTACGTTGTCCCGTAAGCCCAGGCGCGCACTGGCGACCAGGTCGCAGCGGCCAGCGAAATACATGCATTGTATGGAAATATGTATGAGTGCGCGCACATGGCCGCAAACGGCCAGCAGCCGCTGCGTATGTATTTCGCTGGCCGCCGCGACCTGGCCGCTGCGACCTGGTCGTAGATCATCATCATAGTTCTAGCTTTATCTTACTTGCATTCAAGACTCTCCGCTTTGGAGGTTAATGTCCTCTTTCTAGTAACAAAATTGACAGAAGATTAGCTGTTAGCTATCAAATTAGTATAGATTTATAGAAGATAAATTTGAACGTTTTCTCAACAGTTGTTGACTGTAGTTTGGCACAGGCATCTTATTTGTTGTCACATAATTAACGGTAATTAGCATTGTGTTTATTAATATGTTTTCAAATAGTGACAATTTAGATGTGCTAAAAATTTATAGGGCCTCACTGTATATTTAAAGAAGTCACGTGTTTTTGTTTATCGAATGGATCGTAGCAACGTGACGCCCGTACGCATCTCGATTAGTGAGGTCATATTTAGTCTTTAGGCCTAGATTCATATCTGGGACCTTTAGATTGATGACGGGGAAAAAGTCACAGCTCTATGTTCTCTCCGCCAGTTGCTATTATCCATTGCTGGACGCAGGCATCGCCCGGGGTAAATAAATAAAATATTTTTGAGTTGCATTCGTTAGACGAAAGATGCTTAATAGAGAAGACAATTTTCTGTAAAATCTCTCTAAATCAGTAAAGCTCGGCTTCCATTGCGAAAGTCTTTGCGACAAGGACGAAAATAACTATGACCCACCTGTGCTATGACTTTATAAGCTCCTGTAGTAGGCAAAGTTACTACTTTTCCTACTAGAGGACCTCTCTACTTCGGAGATATTCTCGAGTAGTACAAAGTACAAATTTTAAATAACGATAATCTAATTCCATTTTCATAGGTTTGCTTTACAAACATATTTTCTATTAACATACATACATAGACTCACGCCTGTTTCGCGTAGGGGTAGGCAGAGACTACGGAACGCCATTTGCAACGATCCTGACATACCTCACTTGCTTCATTCACTCCCATCAAGTTTCTCATGCATGCTCTTCTGTTAAGGGTACTTCTTTTCTATGAATATTTCCTTTACCTATCCATAATTAGAAATACATCAGTATCTATTATGACATCGAAACAAACAACAATAAATAGTCTACTATATTTAACCAATCTACCTTATCATGGTTCGAAAAGCAAGCAAAATAATAAAGTCATTGTCTATGCAATATTGCGATTATGCAACATAAATAATCTATACAGAGACTTATAACATCGTAAGGTACCGCTAATCTTAATAGCTTGGCCTCCACTGACCCGCGGGTTAATCTACAATAACTCACTATGATAACTATTCAATTATTTCCTCATATTTATACTTGCAAGTAATTTATTTTAAGACCATTGTAAATGCATAAAACGGTTATAGGCTTCGCTGTTTATTATAAGTGAAGTGATAATCTTTGTGTTAAGGGTGTTACTATATAATTTGTTTCTGATTGTTTTATTTAAAAAAACTTGCGCATTCACTACATATTTAGTTTGTTTCTGATTTTTTTTATTTATAAACTAGCGCATTAGGAATAAGTCATGTGCCGCGGGACTCGCGGAGTACTTTACAAAAATTAAATCCACGGACACAAATAACACCCAGTTTCAAAACTGGTACAGACAAAAATTAGTGTAGGTATGTCACAAAGTGTTCTCCCTTGTAAGGATTTAGTGTTGTCCTATGTGGGATCGAGTGTGGTTTTGGTTTGTGGTGAATGAGTACTGTTTGGTTTGTGGCGAGCATTTGTTTTGTTACTTTACAAAAATTAAATCCACGGACACAAATAACACCCAGTTTCAAAACTGATACGGACACAAATTAGTGTATGTCACAAAGTGTTCTCCCTTGTAAGGATTTAGTGTTGTCCTGTGTGGGATCGAGTGTGTTTTTGGTTTGTAGCGATTGAGTGCTGTCCCGATTGAAGTTTGAATATTGCTTCGTGTGCGGATAGAGCATTTTTTTTATTTATCACGGCAATCAATGTCACTTGTAAAGATTGCGTGTTGTCCCTTTTGGGATCGAAACTACAGCTCACGGCGCAGTGTAAAGCATTGAAGTGTCCGCTTATAGCCCTATGCCATCCGTGTATTCGAACAATTAGTGTAGTGGGAGTAATGTTTGGTTAGTCCCATCGGACTAGAGTAACTTAATATATGAACAGTACTGTTAACTTGAAGTGTCCACAAGCTAACCCTTACAATCCAATTACTTATGTTATTATAAGGTTAAAGGTAAGAATGGCTTATTGACGAAGTTCAAGTTTGTCACTTGTCTCTCCAATGGTCTTTCAATTGTACCTACTTTTAAGCAAACCACTTAATGATCATTTATTTTTATCTAACTGTCTATTTGCACTAGCCACCAAATGGACAAATTATTATTTTGATCAATAGGGAATACAACAATTTTTCTATTTATATGCGTATGATATGGTAAGATAACTCTTGAATTTGGAATAATATAATTTACTAGATGCACTTTTTAAGTTCGTGAAACTTGAAAAGTGCATCTAGTAAATTATAAAAAAGGTTATTAGAATATTTGACGAAATTGTTTCTTATATTTGCAATATGGCGAATCTACATTTGAATTTCAAAAACCCAATCATTTTTTATAACTTTACACATGATTATAATTTTATTGTTTATTAAATTGCCTTAGAACACAAATTAAACTTGTATCAAAACTACTTATAAGCTAAAAGCAATAAGTTTCCCTTATGGCACACCTATAAAGAAAATTTTACTAACATAATATGATTATAATCACATACATAACATAAACGATCTGCTAGCCACAGGAGAGCAAACACATCGATACGCCTATATCTCTCTGAAGGATTACGTAGGGCTGCCTATAAGCAACTAAGGCTTAAATTTATTACCTAACTAGAGGACGCCAAGCAGCTACGCCTGCATTTTTTTTAAATTTACCCGTTTTGGCTGATCCCGGATGGGAATTTCGGGAAATCCCTTCTTAGTGCACCCCTACGGTCCCCAAGGAACATACATGCCAAATTTCAGCTTCCTGCGCCCAATAGTTTCGGCTGTAGCGTGTCTGTCAGTCAGTCAGTAACGCAAGGATTTTATATATTAAGATAACTGTAAACTTTGAAGTATTCTGTTGATAGGCCCGTGGCACATCGGCGACTACAAGGATCTACCAGTACGCGAGATAAAGCACTTTTGTAATCGTCTCTCTTATCTTATGTCCGGTCTCTCAAAAATTCCAGGTCATCGAGTCTTGAAAAGCATGTTAAGCTGTCGGTGCCGGTGGTCTTGGAGATCTACTTTGTCGTTAAGGGGAGCCAGTTTCCTATATATAAACTGGCATTGATCTATAACATAGGTTCCTCTGGATTGTGGAGGTCAGACGGCAGACGCTCACTGTGAAATAGCTGATATTCTGTCAAATCTTTTATCTTAAAAGCTCACGTTGCAATGTCTAATGTTTTGCCTATACGTACAGGTAAGTACAAAGTACAAGTGCGATTAACCAGATCAGTATGTTCAAGGAGAAACTGCTGAGATTTTCTAGGCAAAACCTCTAGCCAGCCTTCAAAATCAAGAGCTAACGATCGACTGCAAACATTGACTACTAACTCATGCGACAAATCCAACGAGCTTGTGGCACGAGGAAGCACAATATCAATTTAAAATATCAACCCAACAATAAAGTTGGAAGGCGTCGGCCACACCTTGCGATTACTAGTCGACTATAAAACGCTGGTATCCGTATGAAATCTGCAACTTAAATCATTGCAGTGCACTCGCTCGCCCACTCGCCAGCCCGCACGCCTCGCAATAACGAGTGGTTTCGACCGGCTTTCTTCCGACGATTTATGGCGCTGTCTGTACAACTAAATTGTCGGCCGGTGTATACCTCGCCTAACTAACGAGTACTAGATTATCTTCGTTATTAAATGCGAAAGTTTATGTTTAGATGCAGTACACACGATAGGCGTTCGTGGCGGACGAATATATAGTTGTGTAGCTTTCTGAAATAATTAGAAGTCATTTTGGTATTTAGCTCAAGATAGTTAATATATTATGACTGTGGAATTTGTATAAATTGCAAACATAATCTATGTTTTTGTCTTACTACAAGACAAAAATGACTACATAAACTATTCGCCATATTTTCTACCACTTTACGTCTCATTGAAACATTCTGTATTGCCTGTACTCAACTTTGTAAATATAAATGGACTTCTTTTCACTTATAGAATATTGGCAGGTAAAAGCAACAGTTTCATTTGCCTTTTCTATAAAATCCATTAAGAGCAAATTCAAATTCAAATTCAAATTCAAATGTCTTTATTGCGAAAATGGGTACATTATTGTGGTATTATATAGGTACATAATTATGTATTGGTTCCTCCATCATCCGCCGCAAGGCATGCAATACAATTATTAATTAATAGCTAATGTCAAAATTATGAATATGTTTAAGTATGTCATAAATCAAAAACATGTAAGTATTTACTATAAGAATTAGTCAATTTTCAATTAGTCAATTAGGCATTAGTCGCTACATTTTACATATTTCACAAGTCAATTTGGTATTTAAACATAAATAAATCATTGGAAGGAGTAATTATCATTTAAATAGTCATTAATATTATAGTAAGCTTTGTCTAAAAGAAATAGTCTGAGTTTGCTTTTAAATTTGTGGATGCAATCTATTGACAACAGACATTTTGGTAGGTGATTATACACTCGTGGCGCCATACAGAAAACACTCCTGTCCATCAACGCACTTTTATGTTGAGGACAACGTACTTTGAAATTGTGACGCTTATTTGTAAAATTACTGAACATGTTTGAATTAGTTTTAACAAATAATATTAATTCGAAGATATACAGACACGGCACGGTTAATATCTTAAGTTGTTTAAATAACGGTTTACAGCTATCAGTTTGCTTAACATTACACATTGCCCTGACACATTTTTTCTGAGCCTTAAATACTTGTTCTATTTCTGTACAATTGCCCCAGAATATGACCCCGTACCGTAATAGGGATCCTACATATCCATGATATGCCGTAAGTACTGCAGTACGGTTTAATTTTTTTGTGAGCATGTATAGAGCGTATGACTGACAATTTAATTTTGAGCAGATTTTTTCTATATGCCCTTTCCAATTCAAACTGCTATCTATGTTCAATCCCAAAAATGTTGTTGAGTCTATTGTATGAAGTTTATCGCCTTTGTAGGTTACGTCAATATCAGTTAATAAGGGAATACGATTTTTAAATGTCATTAAATGCGTCTTACTTAGATTAATTTTTAAATTATTAGATGTCAACCATTGAATTACATTAGATAAGGTGCTGTGAATGTCAGATTCAAGAAGCGACTTGTTTTTACCCTTAAATATAATTGTACTGTCATCTGCAAATAAAACTGTGGGATGTTTTGTTATCTTCGGGAGATCGTTAATATATATATTGAATAAAAGCGGTCCCATTACACTGCCTTGTGGGACTCCTATGCTAACCTGTCTATAATCTGAGCGGCAATATGTCTGTTTTCTGGTTTTTGGGCACAAACGTGTAACCTGAGTACATTGACTTCTGTTAGAAAGATAAGACCCAACTAGATTTAAAATGTTTCCTCTGATCCCATATGAGTCTAATTTACTCAGCAATATGTCATGATCCACGCAGTCAAATGCCTTTGTCAGATCCATGTAAAGCGCACATACGGGCATTTTATTATCGACACAATCGGTGATTTCTTTCAAAAAATTATAAATTGCCATATTTATATTTTTATTCTTCCTAAAACCTGTCTGTTCAATGGCAAATAAATCATGTCTTTCAATAAATTTGTATATTCTGTCATGCATAATTTTCTCAAAAATTTTAGAAATTGTCGGTATTAGAGCAATGGGTCGATATGAGCCCAGGCAGTGCGGGTCGTTCTTTTTAAACAGTGGTTTAATAATAGTTCTCTTTAATCTATCTGGGAAAACTCCTTGGTATATACACTGATTAATTATATGACTTAGCACACAACAGATTTTAGTTGATACTTGCTTCAGAATTGTTGTGCATATATCGTCGTATCCGGTACTGCGAGTATTTTTAAGGGTCGATATTATTGTTAATATTTCGGCTGGTGAAGTGGGATCCATAAACAGAGACTGTGAAATTTTTGCCGTCTGATGTGGTCTGCTACCAATATCGAGACTTTGTATTTGGTCAATAAAAAAATTATTAAATGCTTTCGCTATCTCCAAAGGATCGTCAATAACCGTTCCGTCATTACTATTAATATAATTAATATCGCTCTTCGGCATATTAAATTTCACTTTGTTAATTAATGTCCACATAGCTTTACATTTATTCCGAGCCGTATTTATATATTGTTCATTTTGAATAGTTTTCGTACATTTAATTATGCGATTAAGCCTATATGATAAAGTAGTAAACTCATTTTTATTCTTTTCAGTACGTGTTTTGCGATATTGCCACAATAATTGTCGTTTGCGCTTGCAGCATAGCTTAATACCAGCTTAGCACCTTCTTTTGTATGCGCCACGTTGAAGTAGTAAGCGTAATAACAATAAATGGTTACAGTCGAAGTTCGAAATGAAAGGTTTTATAGAATTGCGAAGCTGAAACTGGAGGGAAAACTCGAGAAAATGTTTGTTTACAGAGATAAAAGTGCAATTTACATGTATTTACTGTAAAGGCTGTTTTATCTTTTGCGAGAAGAAAAAGTCAATTCATCAATACTATCATCTTCGTCATGAAATTGTATAAAAACACTTGTCTTGACATATCATCGTAGTGCCTAAATTATAAAATATAGACTGTGTTCCTTTTATGAGCCGCTAAGAAAGCATTTTATTTTTTTAATCCCTTTGGGGCAAAATAGTAGCTGAAAGTTTGTTTATTTGCTCTATAAACATGGAAATGATCTGCAGTATCGCATGTTTATCGCGGTGACATTTGAATTCGAGATCGCTTTTTACAGAATTGCACGGCGGACTTCAAATGTGATGTATGCAATTTCATTCGTATAGAGTAGGTCAATACGTATTTGCAACAGATATCTAATCTTAAAGTTATGGCTGCTGATAAATGATAACAGACACGTTATCGCAATGATAATGTCATCGAGATTAAATCAGTGCAATATTCACTTGTAATCGATCCGAGATTTAGATATTAAAATTAGTTTGAATAATAATATAAACGCTTGACTTATTTTTAAATGCATCGTGTATTTTTTTATAGACTCACGCCTGTATCCTCGAAGGGGTAGGCAGAGGTGTAATATTACACCCACATTTCGCCATGAATTCTTATGTCCCACGTAATAGGGGGCGAGCTTATTGCCGTACCGGGCACATTACCAGACTCCGTGCATCGTGTAGTATATGGAAAAGACCATCAATGTTTCCAAATCTGACTTTATTTAGTAGTTTAAGTATTTCGATTTAAATTTGAAAATTGCAAACATATGATTTAGTCAGTCATTGTAATTGCTCCATATAGAAGATATGGAAAATATGGGTGTAATATAACACCTGTGCCTAAGATGTTCTTGCTAAATGGTGTTAAGAAAATAGCATCCTTATGAGACGGAGCTTAGCCTGGATTCATAAGACAACCGCGTGTGGGTTCGCAACCAGATCCAACAAGCAACAACATATCCCACGTCATAGCATCACTAGTTCAACAATACAGCTACATAATCCTACGTAGGCTGGTCTATTGTCGTCGTACAGCTCTATAATTCGGCTGCGGAGTAGACACGACAAATCACCTCCCACTCTTCCCTGAAATAGAATCGCGAACTCGAACCCTATGATACAATAACAAGCTTATGCTAGAAACCTATGAAATATATTACTTTTGTATCAACAATATCAGAAAATATCGCAAACGAGTTGATGTCCTCTCACTTCCAGTGTAGGTTCATTTAATTCTAAGAATAATGAAAAATGATGATAGGGTAAAAACCGATCAATTTAAATCAAAAGATGTTAATTTAATTTTCGTATAAACATACGATTATTAGAAGGCTCTTCCCGTGACCACGTCTATTTGACCTATTAGCTCACCTTTTGAAGGTCCCACAACCGTATCATCATCATCAGCCTTTAACAGTCCACTGCTTGACTAGGCCTCTCCTTTGAAAGGAGGAATTGGCCTACTATACCACGCTGGCCAAACGGGTTGGTATAGGGTTTGTATCAAGTTTTCCTTCTCTTACAGTGCTGTTCTCTGCATAATATGCTCCCTTTGTCGGCTCTTACGACACCCATGGGATGATATGGGGTGGTGACAATCCGTATTCTTAATCCGTCACCACACGGAAAACCCACAACCGTATGGTAAGACATTTTTCTAATTGATCAAGATGCAAATATATTTTCATAGTAAGGTAGCTCCAAGATATGCGCGTTTAAGCACACTCTTCAACTTATCAATATTAAGTGGTAAAGATAATACATTTAGGAGCAAAGTCTAAACAGGGCAATATTGATAACATTAGGCCCAACGGCTTCGCTGTGTAGGTACGCCCTTGACATTAGCGAACAATTATCACTTTCATTAGGTGGCTTGCTGACTCGACTAACGCCAATAGAAAATAAGCTAACAATTATAAAATAATTAGTTCTAGATAAAAATACTTCGTCAACAATATCCATTGACACAAAAATAATTATTTTGTATCTTCGCTTACGTTTTCAAATCCATTCATGAAAGTCGCCGACACATGTCTACATTGTTTGTGTAGATAATATCTCAGGAACTGCTGAGCCTACGTATTTTGCACTTTTTAAGACCAACAGGTGGTCGGACTGTTGAGATTATAAATTAGACCCGATTTATTACTGAAAACAAATGGCAGTATTTAGCTGACGCTAAATAAGATTGACGAGCACTTTTTTCTGTTGGTACTATATAGAAAGTTCATTTAGATTTTTCGCTTTTGCTCCGATGCGTGAATTTTATTATTTGTTTTTCGGCTTTAATCAGCAGAATAAAGCAGTAGTTTGATGATAAAGTTAATCTACGTCACTTGATCATTAAACTGTGTCAAAATGTGTGTTCAGGAATGATTTATTTTAAAACCTGAATTAATGTCCCCTTTATGGGCAAATACGTTAATAAACTGAAAAATATAATTGTCACTTGGGGCTTCAAATACCACTTCAATCCTGAGTGTCGGACATTTATAACGAGTTATTAATATTTTGACATCTAATTATTACGTAAACGACAGCGCATTAAAATAAAAAACGCATAATTATGGACGCTTGCCGCTGCATAAACATATAATTTTATTCGAGGTGCTGGTCAGAAACGGTTTAATATTCAAAAGATGTATTAGATAAGTTTGCGTTTGCGCGATAAATGTCGCCGTTCAATCACGACGTCACTACTGCGCAGTTTGATGCTTTTATTGCACAAACAAAGGAAACAACCCTGTGAGTATAAGATTGTCGTTAAGAACCTTCAAAGTTATTGTAGTGGCCTTCTAGACCTGCTTGAGTCCATTGTCTACATCCCAGATATATTTGTTTTTCTGTATAAACAGACATCGCACTAATAAATAATCCTATATCGCGGAGTCTAGAAACATCCATCCGACGAATCCAAAGTACATCCAGAGACAAAACAACAATTTGTGAATCACACAGTGTTGTTCAGTGTATACTGACGACCATCGTCATTCTAGTGTTATGCTGGTTGCAATTGCGAACTAAAGCCTTCGCCTTGGAGTCCGGGACTCACTATAAATAATGCGATACCTAATTGTCCTTAATGAAATTATAAGAAATGTCATATTTTGCCTGCATCGTCGTATTTGTAGAAAACACTACGTATTAATGACTGTGACCATATTCTGAACTGACTCCTGGCGTTTCGAATTTCTGTAGGTACACATGAAAAGCTGTCTAACTACTCTAGTTACCCACTCATTCAAAACATGATATTATCAGAATTGTGTCCAAGACACGGCGCATAGATCAAGAAAGACGTATTATCATCTATTGCTGCGTAGTAGAAGCAACATTGGGCTACGACTGTGAGGCATGCTAAGCACGTTGTTTATTTATGATAATTAGATATTTAGATGATTAGCCCGTTATATTCATCATTTGAATAACTGGTTTTGGAGAGGTGCGCAGATTTTTTATCGTAATGTTTTGCTACTAGAATAGGTTTGTAGAATACTATCAAATTACTGCATTATTATTTATATAGTTTACGTAAATTTAAGCCGACAGGTATATGAAATAACGAGTTAAACAAGAGGAAAAAAGTTGTAAGCATGTAGCAAAATGCGCATCTTTTGTGCATTCGATGCATTCTCTCAAAACGAATAGGTAAACTGTATGATGCGGATAAATGAAGATAGATAAGATATAAAAATAGATAAAAGAAGTGTCGTCACTTCTTCTCACCTTGGCCTTCTCTATCTTATTAGAAATATTAATGCTTGTACGTAGCCCAATATTGTTTTCGCTATTCGATATCTTATCAACTGTATGTTTTGATATAAAAATGTAGTCAAATATCTTACTAAAACAGTTATGAATAGTAGTAAAAATCCGCAGTTCCTGACTACCGAGAATTATGCGTGACTGAATGTGTATATATTACATAACAATATGATGAATGGCGTGTTTAATATTAATAAGAACAGAAGTAGTAGTTTGGTCTCGAATACTTGGTTGTATAGGTTTGTTTGTTTTTTGTGTGAGTATGTGTACTAACGATTCTTATCTTGAGACAAGGACCGGGACCGACAGCTTTACGTGCCCACCGAAGCACGGTAGCGCTCAGATGTAAATGCCACACGTGGTCACCCATCCAATTGGCGACCTGTGCAAGCGTTGCTTAACTTTGCCGACCTGTTACGAATGGCAAGCCAAGTCTCGCTATGAGCGCTACGTTATATAGTATAGGCATAGAATCCATTTGAATGTAGTTCAAAGACCTATAGGGGGTAGGGTAGGGTAATTGTAAAATGTCTATCTGAGATTACAATCGGCGGCTAGTAGAACCATTTACAAATTGGACCGTGTCGTATGACAAAATTGCAAATGGGTCGCTTGGAGAAGGAATATTCCGTAGTTAGCAATAGGTACCCAGCTACTATAATTCTTCTAGGAGACCGTTTCTTGCCTGTGACAAAAGGTAGCCTATTTCGCAGCCTGATGTTCAAGCTATTTTACTGTAAGTTTTCATCAAACTCAGTTCAGTAGTTCTGCATAAAAAAGTAAGAAGCCACCATCCATACTCAAAAAGTGATGCCATGATAGCGATTTATTTATCAGTGACTTAGACTTCTCGGCGTGACTTGTATGTCAGTCAGTCAGTAGCGCAAGAATTTTATAGCTATGCAAATAAGCATCACTAATCTAGCAAAATACGACTGTTTTAAAAATAAATACCCAGTATTTTTTCGATGTCAACATATGTCGCATTAACATTCTATTTAATTATATGAATGCCGTAATCTATCGATATATTATTTCTTCTGTATTATTTACATAATGTGTCATTTAAGCGGATTATGCCGGTATAAAGCTGTTTATAAATTCGCCGTGTCATCACGGGGCTTATAAATGTATCAAATCTTAATACAAATGGTTAAAAGTCGAAATCTGAGTGGCACTTACACATGAGGGGTTCCATACGAATCCGTTCAATCCGTTGTAATCACAGAATCCATTACAGGCAGTGCATACTTACTAGTTATTATATTCATCATCATCATCATCATCAGCCTGCCATAGTCCAATGCTGGATATAGGCCTATTATATTATCATATATTAAATAACAAATTACAAATAACCATAGGTAAGTGATCTTCGTATCACCATAACTATACCTCATAAATTCATAATACCTTAGCTCGGATATGTAGCCGTGTGATACCATTGAATAAAGTTATTGAAATTACTTTGACAATTAGATACTAAATAAAAGGAACGAAGTTTCATCATCATCGGCCCAGTATATAAACTGTCCCACTGCTGGGCACGGGCCTCTTCTCACTATGAGAAGGATAAGGGCATAGTACGCCACGCTGGCCAAATGCGGGTTGGCAGACGTCACATGTCTTTCGAGAACATTATGGAGAACTCTCAGACATGCAGGTTTCCTTACGATGTTTAACTTCACTATTTAGCAAGCGATAACTAACAATTTAATAGATACGCACATAACTTCGAAACGTTATTGGTGCGCGCCGTGGATTCGAATCCTAAACCCTCTGCGTAGCAGTCCGTCGGTCTCTCCACTAGGCTATCGCTGCCTACTAACGAAGTTTACAGTACGTAAACTGACCTTTTTATTGACCTTTCCGCTGAAAATAATTTATAGTCAATTCGTGTCTTTGTATCTGAATGAATAAATGTCTGTTATGTATAAATATGATATTAAAAGGGGCCTGTTACAGCCCATTAATCATCATGTCCGTGTATAAATACCACACGTCTACAGTTATAATTAAACACAAGCGTTCATTTATTGCGCGCAGATAGTGCTTATAAACAATTGCGTTACGAGTTCAACGACCGATAACGAGTTGACTGTATATTGCACATGCGGACAGATCGCGAATAGAGTTGTTTTTGCCATGGTAAGCTCCTTGGGCTCATAGAGAGCCCTTTATGCTCAAGAATTTCGGGCCCTTTGCTAGGTACCTACAAGAGAGCTATGGGCCCTTTTGTAAAGTAGAGCAAGGAAGTGATGGAGACAGTTTTCTGCCATGACCTTATATTTGCTATACACTAATTTATTTCTTTATATATGAGTCATAAATGGGATCTTGTATCGGTACATATAAGTTGAATCGCTACATTTAGCCTTACGGCATGTGACATACCACGATTCGAACTAATTATACGAAAGTTTAATTATTAATATATTATGTCTAATATTGAAGTCCCTGGGACCCCCATTAGGATGGGCCCCGCGTGAGTCGTGTGATGTTATGCTAAAGATGTTATTACCCACGAGTAATCACCGATATTTGTACCGCACCGTCGTCGCGTCGTATCCCGCGCCAAATCGCACACATTTGTACCACGTCACTACTTGCGAGTCTTGCGACTAATCGTGCGTATTTGCGCCGTGTCAACGTGTAGCTGCGATTAATCGCGCGCATTTGTATTGCGCGAGCGCATATCAATTTAATGCGAGAGTTTAATTTGATCTTCGTATTGGTTTTATTGCCGAGTGTTTGAGTCTTACGGTATGCGCCAGGTGTGGTCGTATTAAGGTCATAACTCATTAAGTGTTCAGATAAGGTGCGATTTATAAACAAAATTGTTTATCAGTATGTTTATTAATTGTCTTACTGCTAGTATGTTTTAATCTTGTAATAAATATAATTGCCACTTCCATTCATTCCTAACTATATTAAACATATAGGTACCTAAATAAAATCTATCGGAGTATCTGCATTTGATTTCGAATTACATGCTTTTTCTCAAGCTGTTGTTGTAGATTATAGTTACTTAAGTGATAAGTGATAACAAAAAAATAAACATATTGTTTTTAAATATCTGTAGGCCTGTCTTTCAGATTTTTATTAGAACTCTCACTTGACGGCTTGGAATCAAGAGGCAGTTTTTTTTTGTTATTATAATAAGCTTAATATACGGCAAAACAAATGGTTTGCCAAAACGAAAAGTCAAACATCACAAGCAACTTAACACGTTTAAACAAAAAAAAAATACTTCAGCTTCGTAACATTGGCATAGTCTATGCATAGTCGTCTAGTCGCCTGCAACCTAACGTTGCTCTTCATAAACAAATATGCTGATTGCTATTATTCGCCTGTTACCGTAACCGATGTAAAGGGGTCTCAATTGAATGATTGGCCCTCCATTTTCGTCAAGGAAGTAACAGTTTGTAGTCATCTTTACACGCTGATCACAAATGTTTGGTTAAGTGGTCATGCAAATTGGCATAAGAGGTGTACTGCGCACTAAGATATTTGCTAAGACGTAGTTGTGCGATCGGCAAATATGACGCGAATGGCTAAGTTTGCTATAGCAATTGTAGATGGTTAGATTTATCATACTAAGTGCTGATAGGAAAGCGCTAAGGTTTTGAGAACATGTAACTTGGGTGTTCGCAAAATCAAGGAAATCTGAGAAACGAATTGTTTGGTGCTACACGTCGTGAAGCAGTGTGACGCAAATCCTGTCTGCATACCATAAAGTCCATAAACATAGAAACATTCTTATGAAACTGAAATAATTATAACCAAAACCTGCGAAATAGATGCCTCTATAAGGTGGTGCTGTTCTCTCTTTATCTTAATATATAAAATCCTTGCGTTACTGACTGACTGACAGACACGCTACAGCCGAAACTATTGGGCGCAGGAAGCTGAAATTTGGCATGTATGTTCCTTGGGGACCGTAGGGGTGCACTAAGAAGGGATTTCCCGAAATTCCCACGGGATCGGCCAAAACGGGTAAATTAAAAAAAATGCAGGCGTAGCTGCTGGCGTCCTCTAGTACAGTATAAAACATCTCATTATCATCTTAGCGTTGTCTTGGTTACAATCGAAGACTCTTACCTAGAGCCCGAAGTTAGCTGTTTGGAGCCTAAAGTCTGCCCCTTGGAGCCAGTGGTCTGCTCTTTACAAATCAGGATCCGCTTCATGGACCTGGGGTCACAAAAAACATATTATCATCATCTCTATAAAATTGTGAAACAATAGCCACTATGCACATTAAACTATTTCCATTAATTTAAACTATCGCAATAAAAAATAATGCATTATACGTTTTATATTCCATACGATCCAAGTTCAATATACGTACCTAGCTACATAAATCCGAAGTCCTAATCCTCCACAATACAGCTTTGGGTTATGAGCTTTAAAAGCAATAAAACTTGTTTCATTAAAACTGTGAAACAATTTTCATTTAGCCATTCGCCTTATCAGAATGAAGAAAATATTGTCAGTGTGTATATACCATATTTGAAGGTATGAAAGCCTGCTAAACATGGCATCATAAAAGTTGGCAAGCAGAAACTAGTCCCTCGTTGCCTAAAACAGAGAGAAGTGGAGATCTTAGAAGGAGGCTCCACCAAATTATTTGGTGACGAAGGCTAGAAGAGAGATGAAAGAACACTTATTAGCCAGGGTGGTCTTTTTAGTTTTAATATGTTTTTGGCCATAATTGCGAGTACTTCTATTTATGGTTACGTGCGTGCTATGTTACATGCGTAAGCTCTCTTCTCTCCCAATATAACATACTTAAACTCGCCCTTAAATAATTTAAGGCTAGTCATGTTTGTACTCTTACCAAAGCGTGTATCACTCATAACGAGACTTGGCATGCCGATTGTAATAGGTCGACAAAGCTAAGCAAAGTTAGCACAGGTCGCCACTTGGATGAGTGACCATGTGTGACATTTATATCAAAGCGCTACCGTGCTTCGGTGGACACGTAAAGCTGTCGGTCTCGGTTCTTGTTTCAGGACAAAAATCGTTAGGCCATGTCGGAGGCCTTCGGGCGGTCTGAAAACTCCGACACTAGAGTTGGCCACACACTCACACGAGAAAGAAGAAAGAAAGAACCAAAAGCGTAGAAAGCAACTCTTACTTACTCCGTGCACGGTCCCCATGACCGCATTGTAGTATTATTTATGTCAGGATGCCAGTGTCAACTCTCACTTGATTATAAAACAAAAAATAAAAATGTCATAAGAAACATAATAATATGCAAATGAACGTCATATGTTTACAACGACTGTTTCATGAAGCCTGCTCGTAAAACAACAACAAATGTAACGCCATATGATGTTATGTTGAATAAATGAATAAATTATTGTACGAGGGTATCCGTCCGATTATATATAAGATATATGCCATTTTACAGGCTACTCAGATTGTCTGATTTAATTTTTACGGGCTTCTGAGGAATTTATATGGAAGTTCCTCTTAAAACTCTGTTTGAGCGTTAAGGCTGAGTTCCTCAGAAGATCTGCAAAGAGACATACTACAAAAAGCAGTTAATTTACAGATATTTCACCAATTAGGTAACGCTCTCACATGACTTTTATTTCCGTGTGAGTGTATGACTAACTTTGATATATAAGTTTTTGACTGTCCGAAGGCTTGCGACATGACCACGATTGTGTGAGACAAGAATCTGGGTATGACAGCTTTACATGCTCTCCAAAGCACCTTAGCGGTCTGATGTAAATAGCACTAACGGTTACCCAAGTGGCAACCTGTGCAAGCATTGCTTTACTTTGCCAATCTATTACGAACGGGAAGTCAAGCAACGCCACTAGGTCAATTATAAGTCGACACAAATCAACCAATCTCATACTTATTTGTATTTTCGTTGTCTTCAGGTCGAACAACGCGATGTGCCAGGCATCGACTGCGCCAACCTCGCGATGGACACAGAGGAGGGCGTCGAGGTGGTGTGGAACGAGGTGCAGTTCTCCGAGCGCAAGAACTTCAAGGCGCAGGAGGACAAGATACAGATGGTGTTCGACAACCTCACTAGGCTCGAGCACCCCAACATCGTTAAGTTCCACCGATACTGGACGGACACACACAACGATAAGCCTAGAGTAAGTGACCAAGTTTATAAGACATATAGAAGGTTATGAACATCATATCTTCAAATAGCATAAAAAATAATAAAAATCTGCACAATAGAATCCTAAATTGACGTATAGTGCCATACTTGTTTCATGATAAAGAATGCGCTTTTATAAAACTCATTCAATCAGAGCCACTCATTATAATAGCCTTTACCATTTTCTATTACAAAAGAAAGTGTAAGTAATGTAAAATGGTAATGTTGATGAATATGAAGAATTCAAGTATGTGTAGATATGAGATTACTTATATTCATAGCCTCATATCTAATACTTATAATAACAATAATTGTATTATAAGTTACAGATGCTCTGCGTTATTCTGTGCAGAAACATGAGCTACTAGACAGTACTGAATTTCAGTGGTAACCATTAGTAGTACAGTATCAGATTAATTCATATACCTAGTAACGACGGTGTTGGCAGTTTGTAATCGGTTTGTTTCAAATCATATTTCTGAAGAAGCGTCTAAAGCATTTCTTTATGAAAAGATCACTCAGCTTTTCTACTATGAACCTATCTTGGCAAAAGTAATACAGCGGATATGGGTTGCACAAAAAAAGGTAGAAGTAAAAATATCAATTCCACTTTCATTGACCAAGAAATTACTTGTCATCACATTCTTTGATGTTTGTACAATTTATTTGACTACTTACTTTGTGAATTTGTTATTCTTGCCAATATTCGTTTATCATCTTCAAAACAATTTTCACAAGTGAATGTGTCACAAGGTAGTATTCTGGGACCAGTGTTGATTAGAACATTTTAATAATTTTGTCTTTATTATATTTTCAGGTAATATTTATAACGGAGTACATGTCGTGTGGCTCGTTGAAACAATTTCTGAAGAGGACAAAGAGAAACGTGAAGCGGTTGCCGCTACAGGCGTGGAAGAGATGGTGTACACAGATTTTATCTGCTCTCAGGTGAACTATGTCGTATAGATGTAAGACAAATGTAGGAATAGCTAACGACGTAGAATTGAATTGTAGCCTAGTTTATTAGAATTGTAGACTACTAATGTATTACAGGATATCTCGTCATTTTCTTCGTATTTCAAACTGGTAAAACTGTTTTTTTTCTCGTGTGTGCGTGCAATACTTTTAGTAAAAACTTCAAGTCGATTATAAATCAAGACGGTTATGAAATGTTGTTTATAGGTAACCAATATTATTGTAATTCCCTATTAGCTATCTCCATGGCTGCGTACCACCCATCGTCCATGGCAACCTGACGTGCGACACCATCTTCATTCAACACAACGGGCTCGTCAAGATCGGCTCCGTGGCGCCCGACGCCATCCACCATCACGTCAAGACCTGCCGCGAGAACATGAGGAATATGCATTTTATTGCACCGGAATACGGATGTAAGTACCACAACAAACACACCAACTTTATTCGGAACGGACACCATAGTTTCCTCTGCTTCAACCTTGGCGTTTTTTGCTTTTTCTTCGTTCTATTTTTATATTTGTTTCGGAAAGAGCAGGATACGTTTATAAGAAGCAACCGAAACTATGTTGTCCTCCTAGCACATTGTTCATAATTCTATTTCCCCCGTATCAGCATCACAAATGGTGACGCCAGCGATGGATATCTACTCGTTCGGAATGTGCGCTCTGGAGACAGCCGCTCTTGAGATTCAGGGCAATGGAGACTCTGGCAGCCACGTCACGGAGGAGCACATCATTCGAACGGTCGAATCGTTGGAGGAGCCACGCCAAAAGGACTTTATATACAGGTACTTTTCATTACAGGTCGTTAGCGGTAAGTCGCTTTTGTTATGCGAACTATGGATGACTGTGACCAGTGCTTCTTTCTAGCGAATGTCTAGATGGTGATAGTGTTGTATGTTGGCAGGTGTATAAACAAAGATCCAACGAAGAGGCCGACGGCGAGAGAGCTGCTCTTCCATCCGTTACTGTTCGAAGTTCATTCTCTGAAGCTGTTAGCTGCGCACACACTGGTCAATACGACAGGTATGAATCATCTTATCTAAATGTAAAATCAGCTATCGGTTTTGTTCCATTTTTTGCCTGTACTCACCGCCGTTAATGTATTCTATCTTATGTATGCATAATTAAATGATTGAATATTCATGATATCATACTTGTCAACACGCTTTCTTTGACCTATAATTTCAGCTGTTGTCATACTTAACGTGCAATATTTTATGCGACAGTAATCCAACAAATAGGTAGTAGAGCCTCGCTGATTTCAGCATGAATGGGCCGGCTCATCCGGGGAGTACAACCCTCTCATAAAATATCGACGTTATGTAACAGTACCTATACTGTTACGTTTCGTTCGGTGAGTGAGAGTGCCGGATTCCATATTCCTCCTTCCTCATCCAACTCCTACTATTATTTTTCGCAACACAAAGAGCGGCAACGCACTTGTGACTCCTCTGGGGTTGCTTGTGTCTATGGGCTGCTCTAATCGTGTACCATCAGGCGATCAGTCAGCTCGATTGTGATCCCAACTAATAAATAAACATAAAAAACATCGAATCACGATTTTACCGTCTGTAGCGTTAGATCTATATGTCAATTCCCGGCATTATACTTAACTGTTTAAAATTCAGTTTCGATCTATTTCCAATTCCAATGACATAAAAACACCAGTGAGAATCAAACAGGATACAAATTGAACAAAGTCATTGTCTAAGTAAATGTAAAAATAGCAGTATCTGTCGTATTATTAAATTAGACTTAGCCTTGTTCGTGTTAAACTTAGAGAAAGTAGAGTGTTTACTATAATTGATTGCTAATCATTTTTAAGACACATCTGTCTCTAAAATGCCAACCTTATCGATCAATTATCTAAAAGAGAGTAAGACTAACCGCCGGATTCAATATCTAATCCATCCATGGATTTGAAGATTAGAGATACATATTTGACATAAGCTCCATACAAAATATGTTAAATATGTATCTCTTATCTCCAAAACCTAGAGGTCCGTATCCAAATCTGGATTTCAGTCTGCTGTTATACCTATTTGCCCGTTGTTTCGTAACTAGCGGGGCTTATGTGTACCTTTACCTGAATAGATTGCGAATGAATGAATATTCATAACTTTCCAGCGAACATATCAGAGACGATCACAGACGAGGTAGCGGGCGGCGGCAGCGGGGAAGCTCTCGCTTGGTGCGTGAAAGATGGGGAGCGGATGGAGATCGCCGCCAAGGACCTCCAGCCACATGCGGAGAAACTTGAGAAATTCGTCGAAGATGTCAAGTAAGTCGTCATAGCATTTCGCATTCCATCTATGGACCATAATCTTTCGGCAAGAGGATGATGGTAGACCACCAGCTGGTTTATCATCAGCCTCTTGCCTGAGTGCCAATTTATTTGCGGTCGACGCAATATGTCCTTCGCTTCCATGTTTCTCTGTCGCCGTTATCCGATTATTAACCCCTGCGCTATAATATTTATAATTTTATATTCATACGGTCCATCCATCTTTTTCTTGACCCATCTCTACCTTTTTGTACTCCCACTTCTCATAATTTGCGTCACAATAGGTGTATTTGGTTTTAGTAAATGTTATAAAAATCATGAGAATAGTAGTACTCAATAAATCTTCGAGAACTGTGTTAATTTTTCTTTCTAAAGATTTTCTTCGTAGTTAAAATGCTTAGATATTAAAGATATACCTACCATTCTGCCGATAGTGAAATAGACTGTGTAACTTTTCAACGGTTTCCGAAATTATATCTCTAATTATAATGCGCTGTCGACGTGTGAAATGTATTCATTCAAGAAATATTGTAATTGGAATTACATAATTATATGTTAATGAATTGTAATTAATTACATTTCTACCGACTTTTTTCATTAATCACATATTAATAAGCAGCCTCATGTATTATTGTCTACGTGTTTATTAGTCTAGATTTTTTTATTTATTTAGTATGATTTCTTGAGCAGTAACAGGTCCCAGCATTAGCAAGAAAAGTATCTTGTTAATACTGCTATAATAAATACGGTTGGCGTAGAGGTTTAACAAGTCACCACGCTGCTTGACACTGGGTCGCTTACGTTCGATTCCCACACTAGACAACAGTTTCTCAACATCCTCTTGCTCTGGTCCCAATTTATTTGGAAATCATATCGTACGTCCTTCGCTTGCATACTTCTGACGACACTGTTATATAGGATTTATAAGTAATGCGGGTCTAGTCCACAAAAATTGTCACAGCATGTAATTATAATGTTCTACTTTATTGCTCATTAGGCGGGTCCACGCAGCCTCGCGCGGCAAATGCTCGGTCTATGTAGACGTGCCTCGGCCAAGGAAAGCTACCGAGTGGCCGAGCCACCGAATGTAGGTTTTTTGTTTTGCCCAAAGGCGCCTCAGTCGTTTACCGCACGCACTACTGGACGCGCGCGTATTTTGTTTAACTCTTGACTTCTCGACTCTCGACTTGTCGCGCGCAGCAGCCACGTGACGATACCAAGGCTGCCGCGCTCATTCGGGGACAGTTTCCTCGCGAGCCATTTGCCTGCTTGCTTTGTCTGGACCCGCCTGTTCAAGCCTTTTCAATCAAATCGCGTACATTTTCAGGTACGGCATCTACCCTCTGACGGCGTACGGCTGGACGCGCGGCGTGGGGCGCGCGGCTTCGCCCGCTGAGCGCCTCGCGGAGAGCGCGCCCGCCTCGCCCGAGCCGAGGGACCTGGAGACTCGGCGCGTCGTCAACATGATGTGCAGCCTCAAGCCGCACCCGCACCCGCACCCCGACGCGCCGCCCGCTGACTTACTGGTACGTATGTACTTAGAGAGCGCGCCCGCCTCGCCCGAGCCGAGGGACCTGGAGACTCGGCGCGTCGTCAACATGATGTGCAGCCTCAAGCCGCACCCGCACCCGCACCCCGACGCGCCGCCCGCTGACTTACTGGTACGTATGTACTTAGAGAGCGCGCCCGCCTCGCCCGAGCCGAGGGACCTGGAGACTCGGCGCGTCGTCAACATGATGTGCAGCCTCAAGCCGCACCCGCACCCGCACCCCGACGCGCCGCCCGCTGACTTACTGGTACGTATGTACTTAGAGAGCGCGCCCGCCTCGCCCGAGCCGAGGGACCTGGAGACTCGGCGCGTCGTCAACATGATGTGCAGCCTCAAGCCGCACCCGCACCCGCACCCCGACGCGCCGCCCGCTGACTTACTGGTACGTATGTACTTAGAGAGCGCGCCCGCCTCGCCCGAGCCGAGGGACCTGGAGACTCGGCGCGTCGTCAACATGATGTGCAGCCTCAAGCCGCACCCGCACCCGCACCCCGACGCGCCGCCCGCTGACTTACTGGTACGTATGTACTTAGAGAGCGCGCCCGCCTCGCCCGAGCCGAGGGACCTGGAGACTCGGCGCGTCGTCAACATGATGTGCAGCCTCAAGCCGCACCCGCACCCGCACCCCGACGCGCCGCCCGCTGACTTACTGGTACGTATGTACTTAGAGAGCGCGCCCGCCTCGCCCGAGCCGAGGGACCTGGAGACTCGGCGCGTCGTCAACATGATGTGCAGCCTCAAGCCGCACCCGCACCCGCACCCCGACGCGCCGCCCGCTGACTTACTGGTACGTATGTACTTAGAGAGCGCGCCCGCCTCGCCCGAGCCGAGGGACCTGGAGACTCGGCGCGTCGTCAACATGATGTGCAGCCTCAAGCCGCACCCGCACCCGCACCCCGACGCGCCGCCCGCTGACTTACTGGTACGTATGTACTTAGAGAGCGCGCCCGCCTCGCCCGAGCCGAGGGACCTGGAGACTCGGCGCGTCGTCATGTGATTGTGTCGTGTCCGCGACTTATTTCCATTGAATCTAGATTTCCGCTCGGTTATGCCGATCACTAGCGCAAAGCGCGCAAACCCGTTGTGCCGCCGGCTTCCCAAGAGTATGATGGATGGATATGTGTAACGGCTTTCGCGTTCGAGCGACTTCATTAGTCAAACTGGTGAAGTGGTTAGCGATACCTAGAAACTCCTTTCTTATGCGAATGAATATCGTATTGAACACACGACTCCTCGTGTGTTCAATATCATATTCATTCGCAGGCCACAATCACTTTGCTTGTTTATATGCAACCGAATCACATGAGTACTTAACAGACCGTCGTAATTTTGCCTTCTGAACAGATTTGACTACTTTTATCCATTGTTGTCTACCAAACCCCGTTGGCAAGATCTCAAGGCCAAGGCCAAGACCTCAAGGCATCTCAAGGCTGAAAGCTTCAATATTTTTCTTTTAAAAACTTAAAGATACTAAATATTTTTACCAACATTTTCAAATTGCTATCGCATATGATCATGTCTCTAATAATAAATTGCAACCAATCTGCGCTGCAATCGTTGCCAACCTAACGTTGACATCCTAATTAATCTCAATCTTAATCAAATGTATTCATCTACAAAACATTTATTATTAACTCATTCTCGTCACAGTCGCCCACTTACTAATATATCATACGGCTATCTGATCAAAGGCACTGATAAATTTACGGAAATAGAAATATGTGTTTTGATATTTAATAATATTTTCATGATCAAAAAAGTTTTTGTTTCCATTTTTTACCGACTAATCTACACCTTGATATGTATCTCTGCACCACTTAAAAAATCGATTTAGCTAGTATTTTTAGAAAACACTATTTACCAAAACCATCACCACTTTTAAATTGTTAATTATCGCTTGCTAAACGGTGAAGGAAAACATCTTGAGGAAACCTGCATGTCTGAGAGTTCTCCATAATGTTCTCGAAAGACATGTGAAGTCTGCCAACCCGCACATGGCCAGCGTGGTGGACTATGGCCTTACCATTCTCAAAGTGAAAAGAGGCCCGTGCCCAGCAGTGGGACAGTATAAAGGGCTGATGATGACTATTTACCAAAAAGAAATGCCAAGAAAAGCTCGGTCTTCCAGCTACAAATTAGATTACCAAAATATATATGAAGTTGATTATTAATTTATTTATTTATTTCATACATGGAAAACTTACAGATAAAAATATTGTGTTTATCATTAGAATCATACATCTGTAAGCCAATTATAAAGTTTTCACTTATAGATATAGAGTAGGTATTCAAGTGAGCAAAACAGAATTCCCGACAATTTTAAATGTTCGTATTATACATATCAAATAAATTTCAACTATTGCTTAAAGAATTGATAACTTAGACACCTCCTTGCCGAAGATACACTGCAGGTATAAGGATCGAGGTCATGCTGTTTACATAAATAGTTAAAAGCTCTGCTTGCACGCCCCATGAAACTATTTTTTCCTGTAATTTGTAGATGCAATTGGATCCCGAAGTGGGAGATTAGGTATATATAACGTATTGATCTTAGTGGCACATTATAATATATTTTTCTCTAGCAAATCAGGACAATCAATGTTGTTGTTTATTATCTTATGTAGGAAAGTGAAGTCGGCAATCTCTCGTCTGTTGCTAAGTGGCAATTTTAAAATGTGCAGACAACTGCACATTTTAAAATAATCATTAGGGTTGTAAAGAATCTTTGGTGAAAACATAAATACCTAATAAACCGTTTTTTGAACTTTTTCAATTCGGTCAATATACTTAAAATAACATGGGTTCCAGATTTGGGAAGCATATTCCAAGTGACTCCTTACAAATGTGCAATATAGTATTTTAAGAGTTGTGAGTGTTAATGATAATTGTTTGGTTGTTCCAGATGACGATACTCTTGCGCATGGACGACAAGATGAACCGCCAGCTGACGTGCGCCGTGTCGCGCCGGGACACCGCGCACGCGCTCGCGCACGAGCTTGTGCAGCTCGGCTTTATACATGAGGTGTGTGTTACCTATATATTAAAAGAATTTGTGTTTTATAATACGAGTCGGCCAGCCCGTTCTACCCAACCGATTCGCATGATTTTTCTTTTAAATAAAAACTCGTTGCATAGATTTGTCATCAAGCATTAGTACCTAACTTGCACATTCATCAAGTTATATGCAAAAACAGATTTCTCCCATACATTTTTTTACGTTTTCGTAGCCGTAGTCAATGACTTTCTGCTTCTATATATCTGGTTCTCACTGAGGTAGGCGTTTCGTTAAAGGCCTATAACACGCGCTGAAAAGAGCTCTTTCATTTGATGGTATGCTCATTTCAATTGGGTAAGTTTGAAAGAAGATAGGTGTGGACATTGAACTTATTTTTCAATATTTTCCTATAAATTTCTTAAGATTCCATTGCTTTCTCTCTACGTGGACGGTTCTAAATTCAAAAATATTTTTATGGCATCTAATAAGTTCCTTGCGGTAACTGCCAGGAAAAAACGTTATGCCTCCTTAAGGCGACCTTGCCTTTCTTTCATACGGGTGTGTGTTTGGTGGTGTGTAAACTTATACCCGATGTTGGTAAAATTATCACTATAGTGAATTATCGCTGATGACATGCTAAATGTAACCAGTTGACCCTTAAATTTGGATGAACTGATCTCTGATGTTGAGGAATTTTCCCCCTTTTTTTGTATCGCGATGTAATCCAGTTACGGACTGTCCCTCAAAGGGACCCCTCCGCCAACTCTGTACCGAGTTTGGGGCAGGTAGAGGGGGCTGTGTGGCTTGGCTCTACCCCCTAGATGTTCGGGGGGGGGGGGGCATACCCACTAAAACACCGCGGTGTTCCTCTATCGACCTTCATGACGGGGTCGCAGTAACGACGTCAGTTTGACCCGCGGCAATTTTCCTCAAATGTAGTGAAATTTCCGCCTAATGTTGGGAAAATCAACCCTACAGACGGGTAAATTACGTTTTATGTTAGGAAAATATTTGTGTTTTTAAATTAGGTACGGACTTTCTTCGGGCATCTTATTTTTTTTTATGTGGAACGAAAAGGTACTTTTGACAGCACCGGCGGTTTTGGTAGAAATGGTAGTTTTGAAAAAAATGATAGATATGATAGTGTTAGTACGAAAAGTAGTTTTGGTACAAATAGTAGTTTTGATAGGAATAGTATTCTCGGTAGGAGTAGTAGTTTTGGTAGAAATTGTATTTTTGGCATATATGGTAGATTTGGTAGCAAGGTTACTTACGATTGCTACCAAAGCTACCATCCCTACCAAAACTACCATTTCTAAGAACGCAAAGCCAATGTTGTGAGAACAGAAGTTTTGTGATATATATATTTTTGTAAGAATATCATCTTTTTACTTATTAGATAAGGCTACAATGTACTCATCATACCTATATGTAAGAGCTTTTTTATAATATTTAAATATGCTGTGGAGCAGCACGGGTTCTCTAGTTAATTTGAAAAGAATTGTTTTATTTCCTTTATAAACGTTTTACACGCTAATATAGGAGACCTTAGATCCGACTAGGATGCCCTGTGTTGCAAGATCTGATCTCTTTCAACAGGTTTCGTTACAATGATTATCGATTTAAGTGCATTCTTTTATAATAAATGCTAATGCCAGCATTTTCATAGGCGGTTTTTATTGGCGATGCAAAGATTATCCGCGCGCCTCTAGTGGCGAATTTGGAAATTGTCCGGTTACGACACTTTTGACAGCTTTTACTACAACTTTGCTTCGAGGTTATGGTAATTGTATTGAGTTGTCAAAAGTGTCGTACCCGGACAACTTCCAAATTCGCCACTAGAGTCGCATCTAGCGTTAGCATCACCAATCTTTTTCGTATGAGTGTGTGGTAAAGTTTGTCAAAGTTTTCGGACCGTAGAAAATGTAATCGCCCAGCGAATTTTGTTGTGGTATAAGAACCGGGATCGACAGTGATAATCGTCCCAAGTGACGACCTTTGCAAGCCTTGCTCAACTGTACATCTTTATCGACCTGTTACGAACGCCAAGTTACCCTATAGTACCAACCAAGTATGAGAATGCGTTGAAATGTAGAGATTTTAGAGTACCCTTACGGCTCCTTTTGCGTCGACCGCATGCTCATTGAGTGCCTGGCATCGATAAATGCTAATGTGTAGACATTTCTCATGTGTTTGTGTGTGTTACAGGCGGACCGCGACAAGATCTGCCGGCTGATGGAGGAGTCTCTCCGCAGCAGCTTCGGCCCCCCCAACCCCGCCGCGCCCGCCGCGCCCGCCGCACCCGCCGCCGCCTCCGCGCCGCTCAACATGCGCGCGCCGCAGCACGTCGCCAGCTAGTGCGCGCACACTCACCACCGCTCACTGCGCCGCCACACGTCCGCGCCGCCGCCGCCCACGGCCACGAGAGCGTGTGACGTCACGCGCACGCAGTGGGTGAGCGCGCGCACGCAGTGGGCCCGTGATGTCGCGCACACGCAGCGCGTGAGCATTAGCACGCGGTGGCCACGTGACGACAAGCACACGCAGCGCGTGAGCGCACGCACGCAGCGAACAAGTGACGGTACGTACACGCAGCGAGCGCGTGTTGTCAGCACAGCTCGAGCGTCGCGCCTCCGTGACGTCACGTGCACGCAGCGATCGCGTGACGTCAGTGCACCGTGCGGCTGGCGACCCCGTGACGTCACATGCACGCAGCGAGCCCGTGACGTCAGCGCGCCCCGTGACGCCACCGCCCCGCTCCCGACGTACGTGTAATGATATACTTCCCGAGCACTAGCTTTTACTGATATTTAAACGAGGTTTTTTAGTCAACTAGGTGCGGGTGCCCCGCGGTAGTCCTAGGTTAGATTTAAACGCGTATTTATGTCCGCGGCGGGGGCCGGTATGTTATTTATTTTACCCCTAGTGTAGCCGAGATGAGACATCACTGTTTAGTTCTATACGGCGATGGGATGATGTTACGGCTGGCCGATCGTCCTTGGACCCCGCCGTCGGACCCGGAGCGTCCACGACCGCTCCAGCTTAACGAATAAGTATGAAATTATACGGAGGTATTGTATAGTCAATAATTATTATCCAAAATATTACGCTATCGGTTCACAGTACGACATCCATGTAATAAATTGCTGATTATGAGTCATACTAAATAATATCTAAATAAATTAATTTGCTACGTATCTCAACAATATCCATTTTAATAGAGACTACATATCAAATAGGAAAACCATTTCCCAATTGCAACGAAAATTCTAGAAGTTTTTATTCCCTTCTGAAAATCAAAGTAAGTCATACTATTCAGGCTAGGACACCCTTTCATTACAGCATATGTTCGTAAAATCACGTAGATACAGAGGGTTATCTCAAAACACATGACGAAAATAGGTATTGACTATGGCGGCTATGGCATTATTATCAAGTCATCGCCGATGCGACCCCTAACAGTGTCTCTATAGTAGAGGAGACGTAGAACATCGACCTTCACCGATCTGATAACCAGATGAGACGTATTTTTTATGTAATATAATTTATAAACAAATATGCCTATAATAACTTGCCTATCTAAAAGTGCTCATAGCTATTTTAAATTTAAGTTAATTGTAATCAACCGCAAATATAACTTTGTCGTTTATACAAACACTATGGAAAACAAAGTTATTTTTGGTGATGAAAAAGCGATCGTGATATTTGGTTAAGTGAAGATAAAGGGTATGTTATGTGGATACCTGAACTACGGGACCCTTACGGGACTCGCACTTAATCTAATTGTTTGATCTTTATTGCTATATTGCTTCCGTGTTCGTTTATTAATTACTAGCATCAGCCTTAACACTTAACATACCCTTTATCTTCACCTATCCAAATATCACTATCACTTTTTCATTTACCAAAAATAACTTTGTTTTCCATAGTGTTTGTATAAATGACAAAGTTATATTTGCGGTTGATTACAACTAACTTAAATTTAAAATAGCTATGAGCACTTTTAGATAGGCAAGTTATTATAGGCATATTTGTTTATAAATTATATTACATAAAAAATACGTCTCATCTGGTTATCAGATCGGTGAAGGTCGATGTTCCACGTCTCCTCTACTACTACTAAGAATAATCATCTTACGACTCATTTTGATTCAATTAGCGTTTGTTGCACTGATTGGCTCGGACCGAGTTCTACAATGATTTAACCTTGAGACAGACCAATCAGGGCTGCGAACGCCGATCGAATCAAGATGATTCTTATGTCTAAAACTTATGGTATGGCTTATATTTGCGAGCATCTGTTTCCACCAAATGACTTGGCAAGGCCTTCAGGAGAACTATTCCGTCTTTGCCTACTAATGGATCGAATTCATCCAACATTTTTCAATACATTTTACTCTGCTGTGGTAAGTAGTGACCACCATAGGCGCTTTTAGAAATCTTCCTATCGTCAAAGGACTCGAATGCGATCCATTAGTGCCCAAAACCGGACTACGCCTTCGTATTGTGATAGTTATGTTCATTCTAAAAAGAAGACAAAATAAAGGCAGTTTGCTATCATGATCATTTCCACCTATAAAAAAAATGCCGATGGCTATAGGCCAATCGGAAACTCTCGTTTGCCCATTACACTTTAGTTTTTTAATTTATTTATTTTATTTTATTTATAGTCTCACGCCTGTATCCCCGAAAGGGTAGGCAGAGGTGTGAATATTACACCCGTATTTCGCCATGAATTGTTAGGTCCCACATAATAGGGGGCGAGCCTATTGCCGTTACCGGGCATATCACCAGACTCCGGGCTGCTACTGGGTATTCATAGTTTTTTAATATTATCGGTATATATTACATGGATGTTGTACGCATTAGAGTCCTTTCAAATATTGCATTTCACCTCCCAAAAAATCTTACTAGTCGAGTGTGAATCTAAATCCGATACCGAATCGCTTTTAAAACTAAATAAATAAGCTTTCTTCAAGGAAATTGTAAAAAAAAGTAAACATAAATGTAACTTACACTAATTGTAAAAATTGTAAAGTAAAAAAAATGATTCGGAATGGTAAATAAATAGTTTTGTTGGAACATCGAGTTTGCTTTAGTGGTGTAGAATTTTGTATGAATGTGTATATGTTATAAATGATATTTAAAAGAAAAAAATATTTAAATTAAACGTTTACTTTTAATTATATGTATAGTGAGGCTTCCTCTTAGAGCTTTATGGATGTGGTTATTATATAATAAGTATACGGAAATTTGAACATACTCACTATGATGTTAAGGTTGAAATTTGTACTGTACTCGCGTCGATTATGACTTTTTTTGTATTGCGGCAATTTCAGCGGACTTTTGGTGATAACAGTTGTCGGTAAATTTGTTAAGATTTTTAATATGAGACGCTTGTAATAGGTTTTCTTTTGTATGAAGCGCTCGTGGTTTTTGACGCAAGATATAAACTACGCATTTCGCGGTAAATGTCTTACATATAAAAACCATTTGCGTTCCACAAGCATATCGCATGCCTGAGTAATGTCAATTGTCAGTACTTGTGATGTTTTATATTTTATATGAAAACACTGTATCTAGAATTTGTATAGTGTTGCCATATGAAAATACCAACATGACGTTACAGATAATGTAAAGTCCTCTCAGTCAAAGAGCTCAAATATTTACATAGAGGCGCATTTCTTATGGGCGCTCTGTAGACAAACTTTCTGTGACCCAAATTGCCGCTTGGCGGCGTGGCAGTCGCGCTGTGACAGCTGTCTCTACGAGTGCAAGAGAGACGAAAGTTCCTCCTATGTATCTTAACTACGAGAGCAAGAGAGACGGAGAACGACGCCAGCGCCGACAACGGCGCCAACTACGAACTACACTGGCGACAGTCGCCACTTGGAATCGGCACACGAAATCCTTAAGAAATGCGCTTCTATGTAAATCTGCATTCAGTGGCTCAGTATGGTAACACCAAATACAAACTCTAGCAACACTGGTAAAAAGAAGAATTGCATTTACAAACACATTTGTTTTATAGAAAAATACATGGAAATATTTGGGTTATCTATACGTAAACCTATAGTGGTGCTAGTATGAATATTGTACACCATTGTAAAAAAGTCGCTATTATTGTATAATATAGTATCTCATTAATAATTAATTACACCGGCATCGGGTTCCTAGTTTGTTTCGTTCGAAGTTTTGGTGCTGCCAGTCATGAGTTTATTAGTATTTGTTTTTTAATTCTACGCTTGCGTGTTGAGGTGCTGATAATAATATTTTAGCATCCAAGAAAAAGACTAGATAATCGAAAAGTAGCGCAAATACTCCAGAATATGTCAGAGAATACATTAGTGCTTGATAATTATCATGGTACAGTAATACCATCTTTATAAGATTTATAAAATGTTTGCAATGAAATTTCACCATTCAAGCTTAAAATCTAATACCGCCGCTGTCATCAAATCTACAACTTGAAACTGATTTTAAAGTGATTGATTTCAGATAATGTTAAAACTCGCAGAACGAAGGCATATCTCTCAGATCCATGTACTTATGCTTGCAAAATATCTTATTAAAATCTTATATTGATGTTATACTTGATAAGTATGTGAATTAATATACAAAATCCTGTATAACAATTCCTCTGTTCTAAATGATGATTATCACGAGTTTATGAACATGGTATGTTATTTGAAGAAATAACATTATCCTATGTCTAAGAATTTTGTATTCTCTGCATAATATAACCTTCCCTCTCCAAATGTAATCACGTTAATTACATCTATCATATCGAGACATAGAAACTTCGAGAAACGGGTGCACGGTACTTCACGGCCAAGTTCACATCTCAACACGAAAGTTTAAAGTTCGGTTAACGCTAGTGGTGCCAAAAATAAAAGGTGCCAACGATTCGTTTTACCCTCAAACGACATTTCTTTAGTTGTAATAGTTCCATTCATCTGACTTTTTTATCAAACGGCTTGCTATTGACAATACATACCTCGTTCATTTAGAAATAGAATGGTATTACAGTGGGAATAATTTAAAGCTGTCTTTACATGGCAATACATGGTACGACATCATTTCACAAAATGGATATTGAACTTTCATTGATCATAGTGAAGCAACATCAGACTATTGTATTACCTCGTGTAAACACAGCTCAGTCCAAAACGTTCGCGTCGTTTTCAATGTTATACTTACGAGCCCATTTTCAGTATTTTTCTTAGTACCTGTATCACCATCACCACTATCAAAACAATATAACAAGATAGCGCTATCTTTATCTTATTGCATTACACAGAAAAGGAAAGCATCACATGATAACTACGCCTTCAAACGAACCAGCCAGTTTTATTTAAATAAACACTTATATTGATTCCATTTCGATGATATTCCATCTTGAATGCTACTTTTTATTTGTTATGATGCGAACCTCCCCTACTTCCGCACACGCCCTTTGTTCTCTCATTGCACAGGTGTTTGGTTATGAAGCGTACTCACCGCGTGATTGTGTCACAGACCATTCTGTACGACATATTATTTCGCCACAAGCCATATAAAATATGATATATCTTTTCTCGCTTGGCTAAAGAATTATATCAAGACATGCTATAATTCATATATTAAATTAATGTATTCATGTGTCATACAATAATGCCAACGTTTAATTAATAAATCATCAACAGTTATATTTCTTTTAAACATAAAGTATTTGAATTATTTGGCTCGGTATCAAATGTGTGATTATTTTCGCAGTTCATTACATCAAACAATGAAATGGTTGGAAAACATCGTGAAGGGAATAAATGTGGTGTTATATTTAGGTCTGGCAATGGTGTGTCGTACACGATTGTCTGCGTATCGGCGTCGAAAGCTAGAAGTATAGTAGCGCAGTAGTCTAGAGTAGTGTAAACGAAAGACTGGCTAATGTAACGAGTTAGGTTGTTGTACGGCGGGACGGCAACCGCACGGTGTCTCTGGAATGGAGCGGCAACCATCCGCAACCGTGGTTGTAACATTACACCAAGAACTACCATATGGTTGCTAGGATATAAGGAATATGGGAAGCAACGCAGCTACCAACATTAGAAAAATGTTTAGTGACTTGGCTCTCATTTTCACAACACAATTTTCGTATAAACTACCACTATTTCATAAGATTAAAATAAAATTGGGGATATATTTGTATTCGTTACCAAAAACTAATGTACGCTTACTTATATAAACATATATTAGGGTATATAATTAAATTATAAATTATTAGGAATTGTAATATAAATTTTTAAATAATTTTTGGAGGGTTTGTCAGAGACACCGCGCGGGCGCAGTCGGGCAGGCAGGTATACAGCTAGTAAAGTGGTGTTCTTGTAAATAATCGCTTTTAGTCTAAAATTATACTTATTAATTATTGTTGTAATTGTAACTGATTTATGTACCTACTTATCACGGAAAATAGCATACACACAAAATACTAATTTTGCTTGGTTTAGGTACCTATCGTCGCATTTTATTATTATTTTTTGTTTTGATATTGTTTAAATATGTCTTGGCAGTGTTGGCTTGTCATATGTTATCTGTGCTTTTATATATAAATATACTGTAGCAACTTTGTGGTTATTTTTTAATATAAATATCATTTAATAGAATTTTACATGAAATTATATCGGTCCAGAGATTATAGTAATTTTTTTTATGTTATTTATATTTTTATAATAAATCCGGGATACATGTGATAGTGCACAGATACAAAACGGAGTTACAGTTGGGCTGCCAATGATTTGCGATATATTTTTTGTTAATATTCAGCCTCAGGGATTTTTATTAAATTTTGCACAGAAGTCCTATGCAACGTTACCTACTTTTCTTTTGCTATGTTTTATAGATTTCACTCATTTATTCTATGTTCCTATATACACGTTTTAAATGTGGACGCTGAAAGCAGATGAGGCCGATTTTAAATACATATTTAGGATTTTCCTTTTTCTTGTAAGTTAGATTGGCGTTTTATTATTTTATGTGAAGAATTTATAAGTTATATTTTTTTCGATTTACAATTATAAAATGCATATTACTTTTTTAATGTGGTTCTAGTTAATGACAAACGCGTCCAAGGCTTCCTTTTCATGTAGTAATTAGAAAATTATTATAATACATATTTTGTTGCGATCACAATAGCTGAAATAGTTACTAGTATTTTAAAAGCAACTGGCTAAAAACACACTCTAAAGGTAAGATTTAAAGTGCGTTAGTCCGTTGCAAGAATAACACCAATCAGAGAAAATCTTGTATAATGAGTTTTAGGTCATACAAAATTAAATATATCACTCGGCTTTGAGGACTGTGATACCAAGTCAATCAAAATCTAAGTAAAGTGATTATCTGATTATATTATTCTTATAAATTTTAGCGTCCACAAGTAAAACGCCACAAGTTATTTTATTTTAATTTAACGTTGATTACTTTTGTTTTACACATACAATACATACATATTAATTTTACAAAATAAAAATGGACACATTATTAAACCGAGAATGAATAATTTAATTTCATTAATTCTTATTGTAAATAATTATCCAATCAGTGTTCTGGTTTTCTTTTGTTTATCCAAAGAAAATGTGTTCATCTATTAAAAATATTATAATTTGTGTTTTTTATGAGATTGTAACATAATTATTTATTGGATCCAGAATTGCATTTCCCACTCGATTTTATAATTTCCTATACAGTTAACTATGTGCAGTTAGCCAACTATGATTTAGCTATAGTACATAATATTATTATTGTAACGATACCTATTACGATTATGCTCAAAGTGACATGTAAAGAATCCATAACATATGATCGATCGATCGAGTGATGTTTGCATACTATTCTAAAATAAAGAACGTCAATAAAGTGTATTTTAAAAAAGTATTTTGTGATTTTATTAAATTACCTGTATTTTTATAAATTATAAAACATATTTCTGGGGAACAAATAACGAATTCAGGAGTCGTTTCGGATTTTGATGATTATTTGGATGCTTAGAAAATATCACCTTTTTATTCCATTTGAAGCAAAAAATTATATTTTCTAAGTGACCTATCCATGAACGACTCCAATGATCCATCAATGCCCAAACTCAGAGTAAGGCCCTTGATGTAATTTGTAGGTAGTGCCAAGAAAACTTGCCCAATACCACAGATAAAACAATACTATACAGTCCAATACTCTCTACTGTTCACGACTACACACGTCATATGCGAGTGTTTTAAAGTATGTAGAACGTGCTGGATATCCTACCTTTATTGTATTATGACTATTTATGACACACACTGAGCTAAAAGGGGACGAGTCCGAACCCATGCACCTAGTTGGATTCGAGCCGAACAGTCAGATCGTAATCCATGTGGCCTGGGTGGCCAGACGAGATATTCCATTCCATTCCATAGTCCGGGATTTGACCAAGTTGCGAGCTGTTCCTTGATGGAAACATTTTCCATACATTTTCTAAATGCGCCCCCTAGCGGTCTCTACTGGCCGCAACGACAACTCAACCTACTAGACGGCAGACGTAAGGCGAACACTTTCTGACAACACGTTAGACTTATACGTCTTACATAAGACCGATCCCAACACTAGATATGAATTATGACGTTCCGCAAATTTGAACCGGCCAATTAGAATGCATTTTTGTAGCCCCCCTTTGCCCCGCATACCTCACCGCTTTGACAGAATTGTTTGTTTGTAGAAATGAAAACATTAGGTGTCTAGTAGGCTGGGTTGTCTATTCGCCTTTTAAAAATGTACGGAACTTGTTCCCGTTGAGAAATGTCTCGGAAGTCGATGAAACGCGAACTATAATCCAGTAAAAAGTACGATGTAGTACAGCGTTGGGGCGTCGGCATCCGTTTGCCAAGGGGAGGGCAAGAACGCCAACCGATGGCCTAGTAGAAAAGTAATGAGAAAATAATACATTGTAGGGTTTTTTTATATTATCTAGGGGGGGCAGCTGCCCCGCTTTGGCGACACCTATGAGCGTTGTTATGAAATAGGTATGTGCATACGTAATTACCAAGGATCGGAATTAAGAATATGCCTAACTTTTAAATGTGTTTCCGGAACTAGATGCCAGAAAATTTTGGAATTTTAATGAAGGTTTTTTCAACAGTTTAAAACACCTTCATTTAAAATCTGAAATTTTCCAGAATCTAGTTCCGGAAACACATTAAAAAATTAGTCATATCCATACTTTTCACAATGTTAGCTCCCTGAATCCGATCTTTGGTAATTACGTATATTATACTTACAAATAATTTCTATGAGCATCACACCTCACACCTGCATAACCTGTATACTTACATCCATACAAAAAATTCCAAAACTCAACATTAATGTTTTCTAGTAGGGCCATCTAGTGATAATTTTTATAACTACATAATTATATTTCTTTTTCGTCATGACCTTATCATACTCATTTTAAAAAGAGCTGAAATCTATTTCGGTATTAGCACATGAGTAGATAAACGGAACAGAGACACAGCTTCATACAACAGCGCGAATCGGTTGCACTACTACGAGCACGCGGCTTATGTGTGCGTGACCACTGGCCGCTTGTCGTGTACGCGGCGAGAGTGGAAAATCCGGTTTACGTAGGCACAGGCAGTTGACAATCTTAGGGTTATTACGACGCACGTTGTCTGTTTTGTACGTTGCAAGTTTTAATATTTTAATGTAAAAACGTGTTTTTTTATTATTAATAATGGTTGTTTATTGTACTGTGTGTATGAATAATACTAGATTAGCTATGGGTAACTCAGCTCTGAACCGGTTCAAATATTCAGATCACTCATTCATTGAGCCGGAGCTGCAGCTCAAGTTCAAAATGAACGGTTCAGCTCACGGTTCAAATGGTTCAATTAGAATTATTAATCTGTATTCTTTGACGTATTCTTTTCGATTCAAATAAACTACACTATTAAATTTTCAATTTACAAACGTATGACAAACTTTTACTAATAATTTGAACACACTTCAAATAATGGAGCTAAAAACATGCTAATACCGGCGAGCCGCAGACTACAAGAGTTACGACGAGTCACGGAGATGTCGAGCGAGTCAGAACGAGCGATCTGGCAATCAGCTCAAACAGCTCCACAGATCAGACAGATCACTACTACTTCAAGAGCTCAATGAATCACATACGCTCTCTCACTCACACAGTTCGCGACTCGAATCGTGAGCCGTGAACGCGGTTCGTTCTATATAGCCTACAGATCAATTGAGCTGAACTGTGAGCCGGTTCACCGCTCCGGTTCAACCCTGTGACTCGTGAGCTGATCTGCAGCTCACGCGTTTTGGTTGAGTTACCCATGTCTATACTAGATGAAATAATTAAGTAATTATAAAGATTTTAACAATGGTGACGTACGATTGGGTTTTTTAATTAGGTATACCTCCTGATAATTTTGTCGCATTTGTTGAATTGCTCGAGCAAAAGTTTCACGAATATTTCGATCTTGAAAAAAATATTGTCAATGTTGGCAACGAGATACTTAACATGTTTGCATGTTGTCCACCAGGATCTCCTAGCCCGATCGCCCAGAGGATCCTCATGAACTCATTAGTTGTGAAATTGTGTAAAATCAATTAATGTTTACAAAACCAATGACTATCAGAAAGTGATCAGCCATCGATAGGGATTACAAAAAACAGGTGCATGCGATTTTCGACCCTATTGACGTAACTCAGAATTTATAATTTTATTAACGTATCAATGTCAGAAAGCTAGAAAATACCAAAAGTCTGTCATGAATTGTCAATAAGGTCGAAAATAGCATGCACTTGTTTTTTGTAAGCCATATCGATGGTTGATCATTTTATAGTCATTTGTTTTGTAGACGTTCATTTGTCTTACACAATTTCTTTTTAAACTTATTTTAGATACCTATCCCCGTGGTAAAACTAGTAGCACTAGCTAAAGGAGATTCCTATGTTTTTTAGCAAAATCTTAATATATAAAATCCTTGCGTTACTGACTGACTGACAGACACGCTACAGCCGAAACTATTGGGCGCAGGAAGTTGAAATTTGGCATGTATGTTCCTTGGGGAACGTAGGGGTGCACTAAGACGGGATTTTCCGAAATTCTTACGGGATCGGCCAAAACGGGTAAATTAAAAAAAAATGCAGGCGTAGCTGCTGGCGTCCTCTAGTAGATCATATTACCAGAAAATATTCAACACTATTAGTGGTATCGTTGGGAATGTCAAATAAATCACGTCGTCAAGTCGTGTCCTTGGTAACAAATGTATATTTTTATTCCGTGCTTTTAAAAGTTTCAGGTGCATGCCTTTTTTGGTTCCACTCGCTATTTTATTTACAACTGTACTTCTGCCGTATAGCGTATCCGTCGAGTCCAAGAATCTGTCCAATCCACGAATCTGTCGAGTTGGGAATCTGCCAAATCCCGAATCTGTCCAAACCAGAATCTGTCACATACCAAACAAGCGATTTGTCTTTACCTATTGTGACAACCCTACCAAAATAGGCAACAAATTTACAAGCTCTTAAGAAGCTGTCTCTCTGTTCGGTTTATTTACTCATGTGGTATTAGGTGAGTAGGTACCTTAAATGAGTTTAAGGAGTTTTATTATTGAATGAACATGATATTTTTATTAATACCAGTAGCGTCATCTAGTAACACTTTATGTAAATACAAATGTACCAATAGAGTTGTTTCCGACTAGTCAAATCAAGCACTTTTACTGAAATGTCAAAAACGACCTTTGCTACGGCGTTTTGACGAAAAATTTTTTTCTGTCAAATAGTCTATATATACTTATATATCTATATATACTTATTATCAATAAATTGTCAATAAAAAATGTTAAATAAAGTTCTAACATTAAATGATGAATGAAACTACCATTACTTTGACATATTTCACTAGATAAAAATACTTGTATAATTTATTTCACTTGGAGGAAACTTCCCTATTATATATTTAGCCGTGAAAAGGTAAGAAATTGAGTTTCCAGTGGCTTCTAATTTTATCTTGGCAGCAAATTGCCCTGTAAGACAAAGGTAATAAAATAAAATAAAATGTACATAATATATGTATCTCGGATACACATCGCGGTACCAAATCGCTTTAGAAAGGGGCAGCATATAGCTCACAATAAACTAGGTACTTACCAACTGTTAGAGACAATGTAGCACTAATTAGCCACTAATTATAGTGCTACACATTTCTACATTCGTAGTGAAACCCCTCAATCGGACCAAATGTTTACCTTAGGTTTACTTTACTACTCCGTATTGCGTTATAATATCTACAGGCGCCTAACGCAGTGGGTGAAGCCAGCCTAGTCCGAAGAGCGCTTCGCTAGGTATTATTACCATATAAGGTAAGGGACCGGGCACAGACAGTCTGTGAGTCATAGATCTATGCCTATATAAGATGGGTGCGCGATCTAAATCCGGCACTTTCCTAGGGAAAGTGGTAACCACTACGTATTTGTTCTGCCTTCTCTGGGGTTCTCCCTACGGGTTGCTGTTAGCTGTGACCTACGAGCTGCTGGCGCCATGCTTCTACCAGCCGCTGCCTACGCATCAGCGCCTACCTACTAGCTTGCTACAGCCAGGCCACTAACACCTGACTACACCAGCCTACGCCTGAGCTCTACCGCTCAGCCTACATCAGCTGCATGGCCTGAGCCTACCGCTCAGCCTAAACCGAGCTGCCTACCCAGCGCGCACTTCGGCCAGCTCACCGGCGACCCTACGAGCAGTCTACCCTGCGACCGTCGGAGAGCAGCAGGAGTCTACACTCCAGCCTTTAGGCCAGTGCTTACCTAGTCAGTCATACTGTATGTAAGCGGTAGTGAGACATAATAAAAAACCTGTTGTTCGTTCTGAGAGCTAAACGTTACCTACTTTTCTACTCATAGCTAAACCTTACCTACTTTTCTACTCATAGGTTTTACTCTAGAAAAGAACTAAGTAGGCAGACTAATCGCTGAAGCGATTACTGCCGCCCATGGACACACGCAACGCCAGACGAGACATAACTCATGACACAAGTAAGGTCAAATCATAATTGCAGACTACCTCCGTGGTCCAGTGATAGACTCACGGCTGTATCCCCGAAGGGGTAGGCGGAGGTGTAATATTACACTCACATTTCGCCCTGAATTTTTAGGTCCCACGTAATAGTGGGGGCGCCTATTGCCGTTATTGGGTACATCACCAGACTCCGTGCTGCTACTGAGAATTCGGAAAATCCCAGTAACACTTTTCCTCGGCTCGGGAATCGAACCCGGGACCACCGATCAGCAGTCGCATACGCTAACCACTGGACCACGGAGGCAGTCTTATTTTATTTAGGAGAGTGAAAGCAGGAAATTGTGTGAATGGTGCCTTACAGGCCATTTTTTGCAATAAAATTATACCGAGTAAGGCTCGCCTTGCTGTAGGTACTGCAGGGAGTTTATGCGCCAACACTGATGTATGGGAGTGAATCGTGGGTATGGCAGAAGAAGCATGCAAGTAGAATTAATGCTGTGGAGATGAGAGCTTTGAGGAGTATGTGCGGGGTAAGAATAAGATAAAGTGAGAAATAGTGTTATTCGAGAAAGGTGTGGTTTGAATGAGGATGTAGTGACAAAGATTAAGAAAGGTACATTGCGATGGTTTGGACATTCGGAACGAATGGATGAAAAAAGATTTACGAAAGAAGTGCATCGAGTACCTAAGAATGAATGGATATGTCGGTAGAGGACGCCCAAGATGGAGTTACGCCGACCAAATTGGTGACGTCTGCGGAAGGGCCAAATCAAAAGTACCCACAACCGACGAGCATGCATGACAAGTTTAATGAATATCGAAGAAGTGAAAGAGGATCATTTGGCGTTCCATAGTCTCTGCCTACCCCAATGGGAGACAGGCGTGATGTTTAGATAGATAGAGAGATAAATAATTATTAGGCTTTATATGCTTAAATGCTGACAAGCGGTTATTTCCTAGAGTTTATAAATTTAAAAAAGCGGCGTTAGCCCACTGAAGTACGTAACGAACTGCCGAGACGATGGTCTCGGGTTCGATCCCCATTAAACCCCGGGCACACACCTCTGACTTTTCGAAGTTATGTGTGTATTAGAAATGCTAATTATCGCTCGCTTAACAATGTGCCCGGTAGATGGCAATAGGCTCGCCCCCTATTATATTGGGACCGAAACATAACTTGCCAAGTGAAGGTGTTTAATACACCTCTGCCTACCCCTTCGGGGATAAAGGCGTGAAGTTATCTTTATGTTATATTATGTTTATACATTTGAATCGTTCTTCAGCACCATATCATACTTACCTACCTAGGCCGCGTTCCCATGAGACTTCGCGCACCAATGCCACAGAATGAGGAGAAGCCTCGTGGAGGAAAACCGGACCCAGGCCGATGACGATGCCGTCAGCTGTATTAACAGCGCCTAGTTTATGATAGTAGAGCCGCCCCTGAATGGGGAGAGTGGCCATGGGACGAAATTTGTAGGGAGTCTTCCACGGGCGTGTGGGAAAGAGCATACAGCAAGTACTCTCCCATGATTCGGTCCATATACCCACCCATACGGGTGGTGGGACCATGAGGTGGTGGAGGGAATGTCCCTAGCCAGGATCGCATCAATGTTTTTTTCGAACCGTAGCAAACCTTGATAATGGCGCTCTCTCCCAACAGTTTCCCAACTAGAGAACGAATTTTTCGGTACGTAGGTATCATGAAAGTCGCGCTGACATAATTTTGCGCTGACGCTGCCCCACGGGCCAAGTGCCACAGTTTCCCAGTGTTTGCCATGATAGCCGGAAAAATTGAGAAATAGATTATTTCGCCGTTTAATTACGACCACAGACCACCTAAGACAGGCCTTCATAATCGTCAACTACTATGCATCAATCCATAACGGTCTTCAAACTTTTGTACACTGACAGATTTATGACCTAGGAATACTACTTAGTTTGATACATATAATCATTATTACATATAATGGCAACGCGTTAATACATTGCTGAATGTCGTGCATGATGCTAATGATGCTATCATTTGTTATTTTCTTCATTAGACAAAGGAATAATGATGTTTACCAAACATCTTTTCGACACAATTGTGAATAAAATAATTGTGTTCGGAATACTCGTGAATTCACCTAGATAAATATCTTTAAATTAGGTAGGTAGTGTACCTGCGTAGATAGGTACCTTATTATTTTTTATCAAGTTCCTGTCACAGATAATAACATCAATAGGTATGGCCCTGCTTAGAAACTGTCCCACTGTTGGATCCGGGCTTCTCTCTGTAGGTATGAGAAAGGTTAGATTAGACCAGTCTAAATACCATGCTAGTCATACGGCGTACATCTCGTATAGCTGTGTACAAGTTAGCAAACATCCCACTTCCTTCAAGAACTTTATGGACAACCCTCAGACATGTAGGCTTCCTCACGACATTTTCCTACGCTATTTAGCTAATACACAAATAAAGGACATCGGTGTGCGCCATGGATCGAGCCAGAGACCTTCTGCGTAGCAGCCTGTTGATGACTTCACTAAGCTATCACTGCTTTTATATAGAGATACATTTCAATAAAACAAAGAAATTCCTTAGAAAAATGTATATTTATTATCACAAACTTACAACGCTTACGTCAGTCATTTTGACAAGCATTTACAAGATCAGACAGTTTGATGAACGACATTTTGTTCACAATTAGCAATCTGAGCAAAAAATAGATCGTATGGTACCTACCTATATATCGTAATAATACAACAATACACAAATACATGCTGCCTACCTTGGGCATAAAAGTTGTGAATGAATCTATTTTGGCAAATTGATGAATGAGTGAACAACAAAAATATTTATTCGATAACAGATTGCATGGTTTCTCTATATATTTACATAACAGTTTATTGTAATATTAAATATAGAAATTGTAGGTACACTATATTTTATACTAAATGATGTATGTATAACAGTGATATTATCAGCCGTATCCTACACAAACGTTGAGATTCAGTCACATTTGTTTCGCGGTAAATTTTGCACAATCTTTTATTTTATTCTTTTCACTTATTTAAAAAAAATAGATAAAATAAATGTAAAAAACATTAAATCCATAAATTATTTTCAAGATTCCCGACATTTGTTCGTCAAAAATATTTTTCGTTCTGTTGTTTTTACTAATCATATCTTTGGCAATTCCACAAACTCATCACATTTTAACTGTGTATTTAATAATATAAACAAATTAAAATACAGTAACCAATACAGTAATGTTATTATGATATCTTTCATCTTATACATTATGTATGAGGTGGAAGATATCACACATTTCACACATAATGAAAATGCTGTTTTGCTTCATAATGATAAATCATATCGTAGTTGAATGCGGTACAATTTATCATCTCAAAAAATCTGGTACCAATTTGGTGCTTGTCCTGAAGATATACGTAATTACTTGTTTATATAATTAAATAGCTATTCGCTCTACCGCTCATTTGGCATCCAAACAGCAATCAGCTCCTTTCAATTTTAATTTATTGTCAAATAATTTCACCTTTTTAGCACTGACTCGCGCCTACTCCACCACTATGTAATGAATACATTACCTAATACGAATTAATGAGCGTGTGTTTCATAACCTTAACGTGCGGTACGGTAGTGTGTTCGCCCTGGTCTCTACTTCTTCCTTTTCTTCTTGATCTGGGACGTAGTAGTGAAGCTCGTAGGCAGGTGATAAGTCAACCGTCATTGGCTCGCAGTTAGCATTGCAAGGCTTCACATTTAGCAAGAACTGAGACCGCGGATTTGTCGTCTCGTACAATCGTTTCATGAAAGCACTTGACGAAGCCAACACTTTACCATTTTCTTCTCCCTTTGTATGCACCACGCTATTATTATATATTATTGGAAAGTCCACTTTGAATCTTTCGCTATTTTGATTGAAATTGTCAACGAATCGGTTCAAAATATCTTTACGGAAATGTGTATCGTAATCATAATCCTCTACTGGCTGTTCTTTCTGCACATTTTTAACTGGAAGGTTTGCAATGTCGCTCACTGTTACACCTCGAAGTGGATTTTCTGTGTATGGCACGAAATCTGGCGATTTGTCGTCATCGGATTTGACGGCGTCGTTGATAAAGTCTTTGTAATGTTTGATTACATACGAAGCTCTGTTGAAAGTTCCATCGTTGGGTACGAAACCTCCCTGTGGCTGCGGTTCAGTGACGCGCGGTCGACTCGTCAAGTACAGATTCTTGTTAATATTACCTGCTTCATATGTCGATGTATATATAGGTTTTGGTGTCAGAATTGTCGGCTGTTTGAACTTCTTAGTCGGTCCTTGCGGCACCGTAGCGAATGTACCATCGTATCCAGTTTTGGCAGCCTCTTTATATGTAAACATATTCAATTTACTATTGAATTTATCATCGTAGTCATTTACACTGATTCTTGGGCTGATCGGCGTAGTTACCTTTTTTGTAGGTGGAAAATATTGCACCGTTGGCTGTCTGTCAGGTGAGTAGGTGACACTCATGGGCTTTGTAGGTGTTAATTCTAGAGGCGGAGCTGTAAAGGTGTCTGGCGGGTGGGTCGCAGTAAAAGTGTCTTTACCAGGTTTTACTGGGACTGTAAACTTCTTTAGATCAATTTTTGAAAGTGATGCATAATCGGCATCATACTCATCCGTTACGTCGTAATAATCTGCTAAGGTATAGAATTTCTTTAATTTCTCTGTTGTAGATACATCGTCTTTAAATATGTTAATTTTGTCTTTCCATATAGCATTAACTGTTAGGTCTGTTTCTGGTCTAGATGGTGTTATGGGTGTAGTAGAGGAAACATCTGGTTTTTGGGGAGTTAATGGTGATGTAATATCTTCCTTAAAAACACTAGCATTCTCGTTAGAACCCTCTTCGTAATCACTATAGACTGTGTCACCGAACTTATTAATTCTCTTTTTCTTCGACTTTCTAACTTCAGCAATTTTTTCGAGCCTGACCCTCAGATCTGGCACGTTGCTCTTGTCAACTTTTTCTACCATGTTACTCAGCTCAGTAGTTTTGTTCTTTAAAACCTCAGTGAAAGATTTTGAAGCATTTTTGGGTTTGAAGACGATTCCTAATGAACTGATGCTCTCATTTCGCCAGCTGTTGTCGTCGGGATCTCGAACGAACTGTTTTGCGGGTTGAACATCCAGTTTCTTAAGAGGTTTATAGTTCACTGAACTGGTTACGTATATAGCATTAATTTTCTTTTTCTCAGGGCTGATGGGTTTGACACTTAGGATATCTTCAGTAATGACCTCTGGTGTCGTGGCAACATCGTTTTCAGGTTGATTATTTTCACCTGATAGTGGGCGAGACACCCGTTGACGTGCTTCTGCTTTTAGTAAGTTATTGTCACTAAGTGTTTTCTCCATTAGTAATTCTTCTTTCATGGCGTCTTCCACCTATAAAATAATAAAAAAAATTGTATTGCTGTGGTATTCAATATTTTATAAGAGCTAATAAGTAGTAGCAATAGATTTTTTTTTAAGCCATCTCTCGCACTAGGAAGAAATTCCTGTGTCGCGGGGGACTTTACACACATTCAATCAACGGACACAAGAACACCCAGACTCGAGACTGGGAATTTGTAGACCACACAAAGTGTTGTCTCGTGTGGGAATCGAACCCACGACACGCGGCGCAGTACCAAGCGGAGAGGCGACCACTTAAACCACTACGACAACCGCACCGTCCAAAATTTGAGGCTGTGGCCTCATACACACACGCACGTTAGTAAAGACCCATAATAATTTGTTTAGAACTTACCAACTGACTTTTTGACTCCACGCCAGTAGCGTTATGATTATCAGGCAAGTAACCGCCCTCGCCCTCGTTGACTTCCGAATCATAGATCGTACCAAAATTCTCTGTATCATTTGAGACATCTTTATCTTCATATACAACCGCTGTCGTATGTTTTGGTGGCTCCAAAGTAGAGCTTTCCTTATTATCCAAATATCCAGCCCGTTTTGAAGAAACTATTTCTAATTTAGGCGTCTCAGTCTCCGTTTGTTGTATAGATGAAGACTTTTCAACCGAGGATGTACTGCTCTCACTGATTTCAGTTACATTTGTCGTATCAAATAATTTTGTTGTATACTCTGGAGCATTTAGAAGATCCTTTTTAAGTTCTTCGAGTGAAGGTATTGGTGTATTATTCAGCACTCTTTCAAGACTTACCCGGGCAGTTTCAGATTTTGTCATTTCTATATCGGATGGGGTCGTCTCTTCCACACTGGTTGTAGTCGGCCGTTTTCTGTTTATTGTTTTATAAACTTTCCAAGGTGGTAATGTAGTAACAATTTCTTCTGGAACTGTCGCTGTATTTAATGTTTCTCCAGTTTTGAATTCTGTAGTAGATAAAGAGTTATATTCTACATATGTTTCAGTTGAGCCTGTGATGATATTTTTTGTCGTAATCTCGGCGTTTTCAGTAGTGGTCTCGAAGCTTGGATCTGTATGTATTTCAGTTATTGTCTGATCGGTACTCGGTAACGGATCTGTTGTAGAGTTCACATCAGTCGACGTTTCTGTGTTATCTTTATTTGATGTCGATTCTGACTTAGTTGTGGCCGTTATTTCCGTAGTTTCATGATCTATTTCCGTTCCAGATCGTCTTACACTGCTCTCATTTTCTGCTAATAGGCTGTCTGCCTCAGAAGTAATCTTATTAATCGTTTCTGGTGTAATCTTTTCAATAGCTTTTGTCGAACTTTCATGTCCATCAGTATGCTCTGTTGTATCATGTTGGTCAATGCTTTGTGTCGTATCGGTAACATTTATACTACCTGTAGTCTTAATATTATCGTCAATGGTATCTAATTTCGAAGTGTCAGAATACAATGTATTTGAATAACTGGTCGAAATCTCGGTTGTCGTAGAGTCATGTTGTGAGCTTTCTACTTTCATTTGAGATGTAGATTTAGCTCCAGTATCATTAGAAGTTGCACTTAGTATAGTAGAATCGCTAATAGAGGTAGATTCATTAGAGTTTTTTTCTGATTGTTTTGGTTCTATTGTGGTTGTGACCAAATCTATACTTGAAACCGTTGTACTAGCTTCACTTTCGCTGAATTCATCTGCTTCTTTACGTGTTGATTCATTACGGTCGATTTGGATCGCAGTTGTAAAGTTGTTTCTAATTGAGGCGCCATTTGAAATGACATCTGTATTTGCTTGACTAAAATCACTAACAGAACTGCCTGTTTCATCTTTTACTTGTCTGCTATCCAACGCCTTTACACCTGTTGAGCCTGTCAAATCGTACTTCACTTCCAATGAACTCGCTCCTGTATCCAGGTCTGTTGTTGAATCCCATTTGCTTTCCCTCCCAATGGCGAAACCTCTTGCTTGTGATCTGGTTATAACTAACACGATTGCCAAGGAAATCGCGAGTGACCTGTAACAGAGAAAAATTGTGTTTAGTTTCCGATACAACACATTTGAATAAACAAAGGCGCGTAGTGATCATTCTATTATATTTTATAATTAAACTATTTATGTAAGGAAAACAACATCTTTGTTTGTAGTATATTAAAAATATTTTCCAGTGGAATATTGTTACAATTGTACATATTACATTACTCCTTACCGGTTCGTCATCGTTATGTAGAGTTAGTGTTAGCCAAGCAGTGGATCGTCTAATATGCGTGACTGCGTGTGTGAAGTCATGCCCTGAGGGGGCCGAGACGACAATGGCCGTGTTATTAAACATTACCGACCGATCGGCACCAGCCATCGGTTTGTTATTATATAAGTATCTGATGTTTAGATAATACGCATACATATGAATCATTGTATTGCCTAAATGTTTTGTTTCGAGCCTTAGGCGAGATCATAACTTTAGTAATATTATTAAAACGGGTGGACGATTTCGTTCATATGGGAGCAAAACTGATGATATTGACCTGGGAGATTATAATCATTTTATTGAGATAGGCTGACATTGACATAATTATATAATACATATTTATATCGATGTAGGGTGAACTTAGATATAAGAGCAACAACTTTGCAAGATTGACCATTCTATAGCGAGCATGCTGATGCGGATTTTCAAATTTCATGATAACGAGTATGAAGAGTTTCCTTATAAGGAGACTCTTTTGGACCTTTTTATCTCTATCATTTGCTCAGCTTTAGAGAGAATACTTGTATCTAAGGATTTTCTGTCAAATATTTTTTGTTACTCCTAATTGGACATATAATTTGAGAAATTGAGATCTATAATATATCTCTGAATACACTCTCCATCATTTTTAAAAACCCCGAAGATGTTATTTTTTCAGCTGTGGTCATATGATCGTAGCAACCTAAAATAATACAATCAACAGCTCTATAACTTTCCAACAATACCTGCTATGCCTTAAGGTATTCAAGGTATTTCTAATCTAAAGCCTTTCTATAGTAGTTTTAATTACACAATACTGATTATTAATCCTGTAAACCTACACAATAGACAACAGGTTCCCTATTAAACAACAGTTTATGCAACGAGATAACAACTTTATTACCGACTTGTAAATTTGGTACAATTTAATCATTATTTTTTTAATTCGTATAAGTATTGCTTAATCATAATTATAGAGGTATTGGTACATTCCTTATTGATACGATGCGATCGTTTGATTAATGACTGTTGTTTTACAGGTGCAGTATGTAATCGTAAGAGGCCAGAGGATGGACGTATGTATCGTGATCGACCACTATAAATCAGTAATTTCTAACAGTTTCTTGTGAAGAAGTTGGTAGCGATCAAATTTGAGTCGTAAAATAATGTTGCTAAGGTGGTTAAAAAATATGATTAGGTGGTTAATATATATTGATTGATTGGTATTTCGAACTCAGTCTGAAGTTTGTGAGAGTGCGGTCTTCTAGATGTATACAAGTATTTATTAGTTCTATTACTGAAATAGATGTCAAGGAATTATATGCGGCAGCGCTGAGATCCTTAGACCGATGCATTTAGATTGTAAATAGGTAGAATTTGATGCCAAACTTTCTGATACATATGATTGTAGTGCATATCTGATCTAATGTTATTTGATGCGTTAATTTTTTTTTGTTCAAAATTATATAATAAGTTCCTTCTTATTTATCCACTAAGATTCGTAATGCTCAAATAAAATGTAAAGTTAGCACTCGTCATACGTTCGATGAAATTATCTTAATCTTAATATATAAAATCCTTGCGTTACTGACTGACTGACAGACACGCTACAGCCAGCTACAGCAACTATTGGGCGCAGGAAGCTGAAATTTGGCATGTATGTTCCTTGGGGACCGTAGGGGTGCACTAAGAAGGGATTTCCCGAAATTCCCACGGGATCAGCCAAAACGGATAAATTTAAAAAAAATGCTGGCGTCCTCTAGTATAAGATAAATCGTTATAAGGGGTGACACATCGATTTCTACAGTCTACTTATACTAAGGTTTATCGTCTACATCTCCTGTTAGACGCAAAAAGAAGAGATCTACGTAACAAATGTATACAGTTCGACTGCACGGTTGGCCGCGCCGCGCCGCTTGACACTGTGCCAAATGTCGTGGGTTCAATTCCCACACGAGACAACACTTTGTGTGATCCATAAATTGTTGGTTCGAGTCTGGGTGTTCATTGTGTCCGTTGGTTGTATGTTTGTAAAGTCCTCCGCGACACAGGATTTATTCCTAGTGCGGGAGTTGTCTTTTAAAATAAATTGTCTTTTAAAAGAAAAAAAACAGTATTACAGATACCACTTTTCTCACCACCTGGTTTCACCATGCTACTGGTTTTAATGATAAAGTAGGAATGTAATGTCGGTTTTAAATACAGAATGGTTTTGAAATTGATTGAAAAGGATTGTTGTTGAGTAACATCGGGATGCGCGTCGGTGCTTAGCCTTTTTAGTTTGCTTCTACTTTATTTTATTCTACTTTAACTATTCGCAGTACTGAAATAACCTTTCATACTGGTTTTAGGCATTTAAAAATCGGACTATAATTTGGTTTAAGAATACATCGTACTACACTTTATGAGCCATTTTAACGAGGCATATATAAAAGACAATCCAGTAAGTTAAGACTGACAACAATGATATAGATCTCATAAGAATTTTGTTGAAAACACAGAAAAATCCAGCTACTTTAATCCGTTGGTATATCCTTAAAACGTTTGCTTGTTTGACAAGCTTCAAGCTATATGAGCGCCTTTGACACTGCATTTTAAAATTTCAACTGCGTATACTTTCTAGGATGTAGGTATATACAGGGTGTCACAAGAGCCATCACCAAGCCGAAGTCTACTCGTTGTGGATATCATGTCAAGTCATACTAACCAAAAATAATACCTGGGAAACGAAATTTTTTTTTTACGTTTTCACATTTTTTAATCCGCAATTACAAGCGCGCGCGTGCATTGCTCGAAATACCTACTTATCTATGGGGTCATAGGGCATCTAAAAACTCATTGGAGGGGGGGGGGGGGAATGCATGGATGTTGTACCTAATTAGAAAAATTCCATACTAACTTTGAGCCTCAATATCTCCTGAACCAGTAATTTCCCAGGTATGGTGCCCAAGTAAAAAATGTTCGTAGTGATTGGTACAACATGGGATTTTACTTTTCGTTAAGGGTCTTTTTACACCCTGTATTGTTGATAGCAATTGATTTTATCCTTCAGAAGACTTTGTAGTTCCAATATGTAGTCTCACCATCGGGCCACAACTAAGTTATGTAATTATACCACAATACATGTAAATAATGTCTATTACGTACCAAAACATCGTTCATGCGTAAATTTCCTCGGATTACCATATCGTTCTAATTACTTTGGATTTTGCAAACCTACTATTATTGCACTGTCACTTTTTGTTGCTATCTTTATTAACTATTGTGTTTTAACGATATTTTGTGCACGACAGGAAATCATTAATAATCCTGACAGTGAACTAAATATATTGAGGATGTATTTTACTGAAATAGACAATTAAATAGTGGCTATTGGGTTATAGTACGAACTGACAAGCATAATACGCGCATACGCGTATTACGCATGTCGGCATGTCAATCCATGTATTAATTGTGCAATATGAATGTTACGCTAATATGGAGTGCTGCAGTATAATCACTGGCTTGGCGTAGTATTTTGAAGGGTGATAATGTAAGGACGACTTACTTATAAACTCATACTTATCTATAATGTCTATAATATAAATTTTCGATAAAACCGCCATTGTACTGCAAGTCTTAATTATTTTATTTGAATAACCTATTGTAGTTTTCTTTGTTCACTTGTGTACGATTAAATCTTTCTATAAAACTTTGTTTGCTTCAATATGGGCCATATTATTATGTAGATCTCATGGACACAAGCATAGATAAAAACAAAGTATTACCATATTTTGCTGTAAGGCATGCAAAGTAGATAAATAATCAATAAAATTTTCCACAAATTTACATGATACTGTGATGCAAATTAGGAAAGCAGCAGTCGACTGGGAAAGTCGGTATGTGTACAAAGAATAGCTAAGCCCGCGATTATACTTGTGTTATTTTCTCGAAAATTGGGCTACAAAAAAGTATTTTTTATATGTATAAAGAATAGCTAAGCCCGCGATTATACTTGTGTTATTTTCTCGAAAATTGGGCTACAAAAAAGTATTTTTTATATGTATAAAGAATAGCTAAGCCCGCGATTTTACTTGTGTTATTTTCTCGAAAATTGGGCTACAAAAAAGTATTTTTTATATGTATAAAGAATAGCTAAGCCCGCGATTTTACTTGTGTTATTTTCTTGAAAATTGGGCTACAAAAAATTATTTTTTATATGTATAAAGAATAGCTAAGCCCGCGATTATACTTGTGTTATTTTCATGAAAATTGGGCTACAAAAAAGTATTTTTTATATGTATAAAGAATAGCTAAGCCCGCGATTTTACTTGTGTTATTTTCTCGAAAATTGGGCTACAAAAAAGTATTTTTATATGTATAAAGAATAGCTAAGCCCGCGATTTTACTTGCGTTATTTTCTCGAAAATTGGGCTACAAAAAAGTATTTTTTATATGTATAAAGAATAGCTAAGCCCGCGATTTTACTTGTGTTATTTTCTTGAAAATTGGGCTACAAAAAAATATTTTTTATATGTATAAAGAATAGCTAAGCCCGCGATTATACTTGTGTTATTTTCATGAAAATTGGGCTACAAAAAAGTATTTTTTATATGTATAAAGAATAGCTAAGCCCGCGATTATACTTGTATTATTTTCTTGAAAATTGGGCTACAAAAAGTATTTTTATATTGAATCAGTAAACTCTTCAGTTTATAATATTCGTATAGTATTTTCTTGAGTTCAAATGTTACACTATGAAATCAAACTACGCTTCACGGTTCCTATCATGATATATTGGTATGATTAAGTCTTGCCTGACCACGGCTCCTATAAAATAGTCGAAACGTCAGGTTATTCTATTAAATAATGTAGTTTCTTGAGCATTCGGTTGAAATGTAATGTCTGTATGTCTGTAACTTATCGCGATAGAATCCGTGAGCCATATTTTGCTTTCAATATTGGTATAGATTTATCTATCTATCTATGAGGTTTCTGTCATGTCCTACCAACAACGATTTACTGTTTTGCTACTTACCGACATTGACATTTGGATTGATGCCGAATTGATTTAAAAAGGTATGGTCTGCCTCGTTGGTCTCGCAGCATAAATGTGCGCGTACGATCGGGAGGTCTCGGGTTCGATCCCCGGGTCGGGCAAAATGTTATTGGGTTTTTCCGTTAGGAAATTCTCAGTAGCAGCTCGGAGTCTGGTAATGTGCCCGGTACGGCAGTAGGCTCGCCCCCTATTACTTGGGACTAAAATAAATCTGGCGAAAAGTTGGTGTAGCAATACACCTCTGCCTACCTCTTCGGGGATATAGGCGTGAGATAGTCTCACGCCTATATCCCCGAATGTATGTATGTATGTATGTGGTCTACCGCTGCGGCTGCCAGACCAATTGGCAAATACTTTCGAGAACACACGAACAACTAAAAAAGATACAAAGCAGAGACAAAAATGAAAAAAATGATACCTAGGTAGGTACAATTGATCATGTTCTTTGTATTTGTTACCAAGTTAAGTACGTCCTAAACATTACTTAAAATATCCATCTGTATCCTCCATTGAACTGTATTGAGTAGGTACATGTCATTCTCTCATTCTCGGGCCACACTACCGGGATATGCCAATAATTATTGCCATAATTTCAACAACGCCTAGGTGTAACCGCGATTTATGGCCATAATTTTACAATGCCAATCAATATGGCATATGCCGGTAGGCAATAGCTCCGGCGGCGGTCTTTTTCGCACATCAAAGAAGATTACCGCAGTAATTATTGCGTTTGTGGCCACACTACCGTTTGTTCAGTGTGCAACACGATTTCGACGACGACGCACGTATCTACACTATATACCGATATGGAGTGGTCAAATGCAAAAGCGCTCGAATTTTTGGAGTTATTGCAATCCGAACCGACTCTCTGGGATACCCGACAGAAAGCTAAAAATTTAAAAGATTCATGTTAAAATAATTGGCACTCATAAAATACCAAACAGCTGCAGCTTCATCCGCCATCTTGAAAAATGATATTTTTACCGCCTAGTTTATTGGCATATCTCGGTAAACTCTAGTGTAACCACACGACTTCACGCAGTAATTTTACGGTAATTTATTGCCATAATTATGGCGGTAACAGCCCGGTAGACGATAAGGTAGTGTGGCCCGAGCATTACAAGCGAAAAATGGGTACCTAATATAGGATATCGTTCCTAGGATAATTACATATAGGTACCTATGTGATGCTCCCCATGTATCTAAGCTTACAATACATTCATACCCAAAAAGGATTTAAGTGGATTTACTTTCTCAAAATTAAATCATATTGCTCAGTTTAATTGGATGCGGGCGGCTTCTGCTCGGTCTGAAGGAGGCCTATGTTCAGGAATAGAAGTCTGTCGCCTGATATTGTAGTAGAAGTAGCTCCGTTAAACGTATGGTCTCTATAGTACGTTTAAGTGACGTTTAGTGTCTCTACAGTTGTCGAAGACTTTACTTTGGCCAATGAATACAGATTTACATAGAAGCGCAGTTCTTAAGGATTTCGTGTGACGATTCCAAGTGGGGACTGTCTCCAGTTTAGTTTCTAATTGGCGCCGTTGGCGGCGCTGGCCTCGTTCTCTGTCTCTCTTGCTCTCGTAGTTAAGATACACAGGAGGAACGTTCGTCTCTCTTGCTCTCGTAGAGACAGCTGTCACAGCGCGACTGCTACGCCGCCAAGCGGTAATTTGGGTCATAGAAAGTTTGTCTTCAGAGTACCCATAGGAAATGCGCCTCTATGTAAATACATATCTGAGCTCTTTGCTTTGGCTCTTTGTCGAAGTTTCAATCCAAAGCCTGTCACTTGTTCCAATGCTTAAATAAAATAAAATAATCTGATTATGACAAAAAAAAGGTTAGCAGAAAACAGATCTCTTTAGTTAATTTTCTTGCCAAGTATCGATAGCAAATTATATAGATTAATTTATGTAATCGAAAGTTTCGTAAGGTTTGCATTATTCAACGTAATACAGGCCAATTGATACTCATAGGGTAATTAAATAATTACGATTATCAAACATTAGTATTTACCGTTTATTTACGGAAATACACAATTACCGCATACGATTCTAATTATGCTGAGTACCTATTCTTTGAATCCAAGAGGTTTTTTGGCGAACAAATATAAACTTAATAATGTAGAATTAACTCAAAGTTGCACAATATGACTCGAGAGTCGTTCACGCAAGTTGCATGTGGCATTGCACACGCATGTGTTGTACTTCAAATTACGTATGATGTGTAATAAAGAGCACGATATACTATACAGATATAAGACAAGTTAAATATTCATCATCATCATCATCATCAACAGCCTTTAACAGTCCACTGCTGGACTAGGCCTCTCCTTTGAGAGGAGGAATTGGCCTACTGTACCACGCTGGCCAAACGGGTTGGTATAGGGTTTGTATCAAGTTTTCCTTCTCTTACAGTGCTGTTATCTGCATAATATGCTCCCTCTGTCGGCTCTTACGACACCCATGGGATGATATGGGGTGGTGACATTCCGTATTCTTAATCCGTCACCACACGGACATTTAAATATTCATCCTATTTTTATTGTTAGCAATGCACTTAAGAGCCAATTACTAACCTTTTCGAAAGTGGTAATCCCGGCTCATACATATGGCTGTATGTGAAAACCCAATCAAGCCGTTATTTCTCTCTCTACTGCCTATATACCCTAGCCCTAGCATTTTTCCTCTTGTTATGAAGACTGTCAGAGTATACCCCGCTGCTTGGTATCAATCGAAAACAATGTGTGTCTCAAACGAGGAGTCTTGCTAGCGATGATCTCTTTCTCGGCTTAAGTAAATTATAAAGGGCTCTCTCTATAAAATAAAATACATATATTACATATGTACCATAATATTGGCGATTCAAAAGAGTGGTCATGAGTTTTATTGCCCGTTCATTCTCGTGGTTCTACTACCTATTGCTTTGCGAACGAGGCAGTAAATGTAAATGTAGAAGCATTAAGTAATTCGATTTAAAAAAATGACGTGCATAAGGGTCACCTTGTGACCTAGATGAATATACGATTTTTGACTTTGACTTTGACTCTCTCTCTGCTCTGTAATCATCACTAAAGCGAGTATTTTATGCGCTTTCGTAACAATACAAATTACAGTAATTTCTTTGCAATTCTCAACAGTGCCTTATTTACTCATTACGATATAGCTTTTTAATAATATGCATATCCTGGCATGTTTTCTCCGTAGATATTTAATATTTTTACTACATATTGTGTACATAATTTTATTAGAATCCGAAAAAAATAATTATGTTATTCTTGGAAAACGTACCATACCAACATGGATACATGACGACTAATGAAGTCAGTGTTAGAATCACATTGCTACGCACAGAGTTAATTCGAGTTAGGCTTACTATGTAGAGTGTCTCTAGCTACTGTTACGCAGATGTTCTAAAGACAGATTATATCGCAACGAGGTCGAGTCACACTGCTACGCTGAGAGATTCAAGTTAGGCTGCTACGAAGGGGATCCTACTCTTGACTGCTACGCAGAGGGTCTCACTACACTCAGCTACGCAGAGCCTCGAATCAGATTGCTACGCTGAGGGGCTCGAGTAAGCCTACTACGTAGGAGACTACTACGCGAAGCGTCTGGAGACAGACTGCTACGTAGTGAGTGACAAGATAGACTACTGACTGTCCACCAATTTTTGAAGTTTCGTGTGAATTAAAATCGCTTGCTTATTAATATCTCTATAATAAGTCCGAAAGACATTAAGTCTGTCAACCCTGCAGTGTGATGGACCAATCGTAGATTTTTATAAAATGATTGAGCCTTCCAATAAGCAACCCACGCTCACATAACTGGATTTCCGAACCGGTAAATAACACTTTTGACTGGGCAATTATAGAGGCTTCACGGTGCTGACATTACCAACGTCCATCCCCCTGTGAGGACATCTAAGAGGCCAATGTTTCTTACGAAATATGAAAGCTCTGTATACTTATGTCTGATTATTCCTTATTTTCATTATTTCATAGGTTCCTAGGCTTAACAAAGTCCAGGAACCTATGCGCAAATATGTACTCTGTATTCCATCGAGTGAAATGTTTATCATATATTTCTCTACATAATCTATCTTACGTCATTTGCGTACCTAAACAAAATGATATCATAACTTACTAATCGTAAAATAATACTCACTACAAAGACATGAAATATTAAACATATACTTAAATAATAGTAAACATGCAACGAATTTAATTATATCAGAAGCATTTGCATTCAGAAATGAACTCATTGTCAAAGTTATTATTAAAACATTCTATTGAAAATAATGATGTTAATAAAACACTATCGTTATAATTAAAACAAACGCAAGATATGGTCTAAATTAAAGAAAGTTATTATGTCTTTCTTATGCGGATATTTATTTCTTTTGTTATTATGTCTTTCTTTTAGGCGGATATTTTTTTACATTGTCTGTTGGAAAGAATTTTCCGGTCTTTCAGGAGGTGAAGATAAATATAGAGGCACGCGACGGTACTGTTTTACATTTCTTTTCTTAGGTCCTCTGTTTTTAATGCCGTATACGACTAGGTGTGCCGGTTATTCCATATTCTTAATCCGTGTGGTGACGGATTAAGAATACGGAATGTCACCACCCCATTTCATCCCGTGGGTGTCGTAAGAGCCGACAGAGGGACCATAATATGCAGAGAACAGCACTGTTAGAGAAGGAAAACTTGAAACAAACCCTAGCCAAACGGGTTGGGTTTGGCCAGCGTGGTATAGCAGGCCAATTCCTCCTTTCAAAGGAGAGGCCTAGTCCAGCAGTGGACTGTAAGGGGCTAAAGATGATGATACGACTAGGTCCTCTGTTTTGAATGTCATGCCTGGTAGCAATAGCTTGAAATGATGACTTAAAAAGTGAAATCTTTTCAAGCCCGCATTCGATATAACAAAAATAATCCTATAATCAGAAGAGCTGTTATTACAAAAAGCATGTAAAAATTAGTTATCTAGAAACAACTCTTTGACGCTATATAAACGCTTAGGATATTCAATATTGATGTAAAACTGATCTATTGATCGTCAGTGCAATGTTTGAAGTCACATAGCACAAGTCGTAACAAAACAGAGCTATTTAGTGGATGACTAGAAGGAGGTATTGGATTTGCTGCCGTTTTAATCAAGCAAATAAATCAACGGAACACCGACGTCGCTTATCATCGCTTGCTCCGTGCCTCGGAGAGAATGTTATGTCGAGGAAGGCATCTGACATGAGGATCTTGGACAGTCGTTATGGGGAGTATGGGGATATGCTCAATGGAAAGCTCACATTTAAATGCGGCAACACTAGAAAGTGGATCCCGGGCTCTACGACGAAACTCTTTATTCAACTGGGATAACGCTAGGACGATAGAGATCTAGGATATAGAACTTCATAAGATGTTTATAGACATTGTCTTAATACCTAATTAAATGTAAAAGAGCAAATACATATTAGTTGTCTTTAAATCTCTTGCTTTAAATTATCGAGGTCATTCCGCGTAGCAGACGTAGACGCAACGAAAATCCGCCACAAATGAGAGTTAATAAAACGTTTTTTGTAATCTATCTTTTACATTCAATAAAAACTAAACCTGACTAGCATATAGTTGCAGTGTCTAAACTATTGTTAGTCGGCGATCGTACGTACCAGTGATTATATTTCATATTCCTTCTACCCTTACGACGTATTATTTTGAAGGTTACGACGTAACTATTTAGTAATCTGTGGGCACTCTTCTACGGCTTTTAGACAAATAGTGAAGTTCAATTATGAATGTTTTCGCATAGGTAGGTACGTGAAGCAAAAACTTGATACACCTTTTTACGCTGATGTAGATGATGATGGCTTATTATATTATTAAAAAAACATAAAGCTACTGTTTCCGTGAACTGACGGTATCGAACACAATGACTCACAGTTTAGTCATTAGAGAAAATCCCATCAGGGTATGTGCTCAATCTATCCTAATTTTAACCTCTACGGGACCACTAGTACGGTTATACCTACATTCATCACTAATTACTCCTTAGTAATCCTACAACACAGTTCTAGCAACTATTTGAGTGTCATTTAACCTGACCTGATGCGTTAGAGTCCGGTGGCGCACTGGAGTGTGACCAACTGTTTCATTACTACACATGTTGCGAAACCTCTGTTATTGTGGTGTTCACTATCACTTAGAAACATTGACGAGACACCCAATTAGGTATTTTTAATCGCCTCAATACTAGGTAGCTCTTAATCCATCCGGATGGATTAAATACAAAATGTCAGTACCGATGTAACTCCGCGTGTAGTAAGATGGAACTAAGTAAAATACGTGAAGCAAAAAGAAGAGCAATCTTTACGAAGAGACGGAAACCTCGATATCAAACCCTGTACCAAAACGTCTGACAAAAATGGTGGAATCCTCGTATTGACTGAAATTGAAGCAAATTAGGATAGGCATATGTCCTTCAGCGGACTACACATGGCAGTATAATGATGTTGACTAAGACTTTCTCTATAAGACTAATGCCTATTGTGTTTTGTAGTGTATAGAGTCAAGTACATATTTGATTAAGCCAAATCTGATATTTCGATTCCGCTTTTGAAGACTTCAGAATATCAAGCAGCTCGTGACCACGGTTGGTGTAACCCATGCCATGAAAATGTGTTCTTATTTTCCTCGACGTTTCCAGGAATATAAGTACACATTTTACCTATATTTTTAAATAATTACGCTATATAAAACCGGTATATAATTATTGCTTTAATAGGTCAAGATTGAATATACTACTTCTCGGTCACAAGTCTATTATGTTAACCACTGAGCTACCGCCGCTTCGTTTTATTCGCGTATGGCGTAACAAACAATTTCACGGTTGTTAACCTTCGTGAATCTAACGACAATAACTTTGTTATGGAAGGTCAGTGTACTTAACAATGGTGGCCATACCGACAGGCAAGTTACCTGGCAATTGATTTTATAAAATAAGATATCAAACAGTGGTCTTTATATGCGTATACTATAACTATACCCTTTGGGTTGCGGAGGTCTGACAGCAGTCGCTCTGTGGAAAAGATGATATTCTGTCATATCAGGTTAGACCAGTAAGCGGACCTCGGGCTCTAAGACGTGTAAGCCTTAGATACAACCGGGATAACGCTAGGACGATGTTGATGACTAACTATACCCTGCGGTTTCACCAGCCTGCCTTTTTTGCTTATCGTTCGTTTTTTCTCCGAGGATAAGCTTCAAAATCAAGGAATTTTTATTCTAGACTTTATCCGCGTAGGCAATGAATTATTAAAAGAACATTTCGTAGAAGTTTATAAAAATACCTATCGTTCAAGTTTTTTTGCTTGAATAGTTTGGCTACGCGATGCTTAAGCAGTCCGGTCATTTCTTGTAAGTTATTTTGTGTAACGAAAATTGTATTTAATAAAAGATTATAGATATTTAATAAAATAAAAGTTAGGTAGGTACATTGGCGTACCTTTTGGGCTATTTTTCAAAATACAATAGTGTGAAGTTAGGTGTCCACTCAAGAATTTCGAATCGATTAATAAAATTTTGGCACGGTCTATTCGGCCCCTCTGCTATATTTTACGTCAATGCAGCAATAATTTCAATATATCCCGACAGTTAAGCACGGGTAACACTCACCGTGGTAATTATAGTCCATCTACGGCTGCCTAATTAATTACCGTATCATAGACTCTACCTTATTCTAACTAATTACCAAAGTAACTTAACCTGAACAGATTCAAAACACTACATCAGTCTTGTTTATGAACTGTCCCACCGCTGGGCACGGGTACTTCTCACTATAACCATGACGGGTTGGCAAACACCATATTTCCTGCGAGGACATTACATAGACATGCAGGTTTTTTCACCATGAGTTGATGTTATGCTATTACTGTTTAGCAAGCGATAATTAACAGTTTTCTTCAAGAATTTAGAAACTTTCGATCTAGGATTATAATTTGGGCAGACTTGAGTCAATTGAATTAATTTTTTTTTTATACAAAATAATAATTGTATCTATATACTCGTAGGGAGGTGAATTTCGAGCCAAAACCTGAGTTTAACTTTTATTTATCTTCGAAATTTTTCATCATATTTTGCACAAATTATAGTTTATTTTTTTACTTTTCCAATGATTAGGCAATTCAAACAACTGAAACTATGTTTATAATAACCACATTACACTTGGACCAACGGTAACGTCAACCACATAATCACAGAGCCATCATCTTTGCTATAAGGAAGTTTACATACTTAAAGACATAAATATTATATAAATACACATAACGACAACGACCTATCTAGAGAATGCGTGAATGTGTTATTAATCGAACCCGTTATACACGGAATATAAAACTAGGCACTTTAACCACTACACGGACACAAAAAATATAAACCTTCCTCCTATTATAGGTACACGCGAAAGTTTGAGAAGGTCGATGGATGTTTGTTACCAATTCACATAAAAACCACTGAACAGATTTTGATTAAACTTTGCAATAGTATAGCTTATACACCTGATTAACACATAGGATACCTTTTGTCGTGCTAACTAAAACCTACGCGAGCAAAATCACCGGGAAAATCGCATCTATAAATCTTAGACTTGCCTTCATAAAATGCCTTCTAATTATCCTGAATGGCGACGGCACATACAAACAACGTACTTACATTTTGGCATCACCCTACCTCTGCTTACCAAACACATAACGCAACACAACCCACTGCACAAGCGCTGTAGTACCACAAACGCGTCGGGTCACGCGTGACGGCGTGACGCGTGACACATGACGCGTAACGCGTGACACGACGCGTGACCAACGTGTAGCGCGGCCTACCTGAATGTGTGGTACTGCATACTAGCTGCCGGCCGAACGACCGCACTCCGCAATAACCGCTGCATGACTGAAGAGTGCCGATCGACCGATACCACTTTACCCCATCCGTCACTCCATCCTTTTCCAACTCTTCCAATAATTCACAACTTCCTCAAGTTCCGGTTTACGTCCTTCGCGATTCAGTTTCACATAATTATACACGTCATAATTTGAATAGGTAGTATTAATTTTATTTGTCGGTCAGCGAATATGTCAGTTGTTCGTTAATTTATGGAAATTCGGTAATTGAATGCGTTTGGGTTTTTGAGTGCTTTCCTGTGACGAAGGTTGAAGCTGGGCTTGGTTTACTGGTGTTTTGCTACGGTATTCTTTGGTTGGTAGTTCGTTTGGGGTTGAAGACTAAGGCTGTAAGTTTGATTCGCCTTATTAGTAAGTTCCACTGCTATCGCTAGGCAATAAGACAACTAAACGTCTAGAAGTCATACCTAATAATAATAAGCGTGAGATACTCCTTCTTTACTATTTATCATCTTAATATATAAAATCCTTGCGTTACTGACTGACTGACAGACACGCTACAGCCGAAACTATTGGGCGTAGGAAGCTGAAATTTGGCATGTGTGTTCCTTGGGGACCGTAGGGGTGCACTGAGAAGGGATTTCCCGAAATTCCCACGGGATCGGCCAAAATGGGTAAATTTAAGCAAGCGTAGCTGCTGGCGTCCTCTAGTTTACGAATATAAATTCTTTAGATTAGCTAATATTCGGTCTATTAGGTTCAACTAGTGGGCTGTCTGCGGACCTAGGGCGCTAAGTTTTAAATGCAACTGGAATTATGCTAGGACGATGATGATGACAAGTTCTGTATATTGTATCTAGCCTCCGTGGTCCAGTAGATAGCGTATGCGACTGCTGCTCGGAGGTACCAGGTTCGATTCCCGGGCCGGGCAAAAGTGTTACTGGGTTTTTCCAAATTCTGGTGATGTGCCTGGTAACGGCAATAGGCTCGCCCCCTATTACGTGGGATCTAAAAAATCATGGCGAAATTTGGGTGTATTACACCTCTGCCTACCCCTTCAGGGATACAGGCGTGAGTCTATGAAAAAATATATATAGTATCTAGTAAATGGTATACAATCTATTATTTACAGGTAGATACTTGAAGCCCTCGTATATTTTTTTTAATATTAACTTTTGGAAAACATTACAGGAGATTTAAAGCAAGATTTCTGAAGCAAGTAGATCTTCATTCACATGCTTTTAAAAAATATACTACTAATAGTTATTTGTGCAACAAGAGAGCAACGTTGTTTTTTGTTTCGAGTGCTGATTTTGAGTCCCGAGCAAGCGAAGGATTCTATGATTGATTCACGAGCGTAGCGAGTGAATCAAAGTTAGAATCCTGAGCGTTGTGAGGGACTCAACAGTACGAGATACAAAAAACTTTGCTCTCGTGTAGCACACATAACTTTTCACCACAGCAGTGAGAACACATATTACTTAGGAGACAGAAATGAACAGGAATAGATTGAATTCTGCATTAATCACTTGTTGATTTAACTCGTCTGGTGTTAAAGTACAGCCATCATCGCTAGTTTCACTCATCTTTTTAAATTATTTTATATATTAATATAATTTAACACGTTACGCTATACTGTATCAGCATCAGCGAAATTTTTATTCCCGCTACTTTTTTAAATCGCATTTTAATACCGCGTCCCTGATGTTTATTTTTCAAGTGTATCATTGTTGTAATTCCAAATAAAAATGTATTGGTTAAATACCAATTTTATACTATTAATTAGACTTATTTTTATTAAAATCCAATAATAAATTAAACATATATACAATAACATATTAAAAAAGTAATTTCTTTATTACAAATATTTTTTTTTTATTTGCGTTTACGAAGGTGTTTTCTTTGAGGTCGAATTCGAATTTCGAATTCGAAGGGGTTTGTTTTTTCACTCACTTTTTATATGCATGTGAAAGAGACAGAGCACAGTAAAATTCGAATGTTTCAAATTTATGGCTGAACAATGGCAATTCGTGACACTGAAGATTGAAAAATTAAAAAGCTACTTTTACTCACGCTCGAATCAAAATCGCGTTTTGTTCACTGTTGTCTCGCAGCACAAGCGGCATGTTTGAGCTGCTGTGGTGAAAAGATTTTTAAAGAATTTTCTATATGATAGTGATCATTGATAGTAGTTTAAAAATCGTTGTATACCTAGTCAGTAATAGAATACGAAAAACTTTATTAAGTGCAGATGATATTAAAAACAAAATACATATTCTGTTGAGGGTGCATAGGGTTCCCACCAAGAACTTAGGGTCCCAAGCCAACCTCACCTGCAAGTGGTGCACCTGCCGATCAACGGACGAGGCTCTGGCAAACAAAATGTCCCAATAAGCGGCAATAGGCTCGCCACCTACTATTACGTGGGATCAAAACACTGGCGAAAAGTGGGCGTTTAATATGCCTCTGCCTACCCCTTCGGGGAAACAGGCGTGAGTCTATGTATGTATGTATGTACATGTTCTGTGTTTTTTTCGTTGCCACTTACGCAGCCAGCGATAACAAACGTCTTACACATTTAACACTAAGTTAATTGCATAAATGCTTTGTAACGGAAACAGCTAACATTGCGAGTTATTTGCAATCAAAATTGCTTACGAATAATCTTTTACTTTTTAAAATGTACATACGCCTAGACTTTATTAAGGCCTATTTTTAAGCCTGAGATTGTTTAGCTGACAGATTGAAGGAAACTGTACGATATAATATAATTATGGTAGCAATGACAGCCCAATAAATTGCTACGAACTGTCTTAAATCGCCGACCACCGTATTTTCGAAATTAATTAGGTTGGTTTTATAGATCTTTGACAGTCGTAATTGGGAGCTTTTTGATAGTAAAATTCAAATGGCAATTGTGTACGGAAAGGCTATGTACTATTTTGATAAGTCTTATGTAGGACTGGCAGGCGGACCTCGGCAGTGAATACTAGATTAGGTACCTATGCACCTGTGCTGGGAGGATAATGGTAATCTCGAAGCAATATAGAATTATGTAGATCTACGACATTAAAAAATTGACCAAGAGCGAGTCAGACTCGCGCACGAAGGGTTCCGTACTATCATCTATAAAATAAAATCACGTTTGTTGTATGTATACTTAAATATTTTTTAAGTTTCTACCGGTTTATTAAGATCGAGTAAAAAATTGCTTAAAAATTACGTTTGTTGTATGGCTTTTAATATTTACTTTATTTTTATTTAATTATTTATTTTGAAACGTAATTTAAAATATAGTCCGTAAAAATTTTAAGCATCTATCTGTTACTGTTAGTAATATTGAGCAAAAAATACGAAAACTAACACGTTTATTGTATGGGACCCCACCTTAATATTTTCATTTGTTATTTTTTGTATTTGTTGTTATAGCGGCAACTGAAATACATAACTTGTGAATTTCGGCTTTCTAGCTATCACGGTTTATGAGATACAAGCCTGGTGACAGACAGACAGCGGAGGCTTAGTAATAGGGCCCCGCTTTTACCTTTTAGGTACGGAACCCTAAAAATAGCTATCCCACGAAAAACATGGACCTACATTATTGCCAAATCGAGACTATATTCCTCCCAAATTTCACTGTTAGGTATAACTTTATCAGATCTCATGTAGAGCCAAGCTTCTAACTCTGCAAGACATTCTTCAGTCTACACGTTAGTTAAAATATGTTGCTTGGCCATTTCGTTATTAACTAACGTCTCTTGTTCGATACATTTACCTAATTATTTTATTAGAGTACGAGCAATTTTATAACGTTAAAACCTGAAAATGGTGTGAATAACTTAGATTAATGCTTCTTATATTTAGCATTAATCTAAGGTGAACAACATATTAAAATTATGATCGTTTAACAATTCAACGATAGTTACCTACCACCCAAGTACACACAAGGCACACATCCATAGCGGCACTGGACTCAAACCCGACAACTTGGAACACAAAGATTCCTTGCGATCTATTGCTTCCATTTCTTATAAAAAAAAAATTAAGACCTCACTACACTTAGGTATTTCACTAAAATACGTGCGTTAAAGAATTACTCACGACCAATCTACTATCGTAGCTGCTTAAAACGGCGATGTAAAATCAATGAAATAATTGAAACGCCAGCGACAAACAATAGACTCGCCAAATAATGTTGTTTAGATAGACATATTTATAATAAAAGAACAATAGGATTAGATAGCGAGATCGCGTAAATCTACGTACGTGCATGATTCATGAAATATAGAACGTGTGAGCGATGCTTAAGATAATAATATGTTATGTATGGTTTTTATGATAGCCGTAGGCTTAACCTCGGACTGTATTTAACGGCCATTCATAGATGCTGCTGTGCAGACAAAGGAAAGGTCGCTACCATGGCAGGTACCTATCAAAAGACAATGACAACATAATGATTTAAACGGCCACCAGAAGGATTTTTTTTTGTAATATGCGGCAAACGAGCAGACTGATTGCCTGATGGTAAGCAATTACCGCCGCCCATGGACACAAGCAACACCACAGGAGTCACAAGTGCGTTGCCGCCCCTTGGGGTTGGGAAAAGGGATAGGATGAGGAGTGGGATGAGGGAGAAGGAATAGGGGATGGGGCCTCCGGCACTCTCACTCACCGAACGAAACGCATCAGTTTAGGTACTGTTACTTTACGTCGATTTTCTGTGAGAGGGTAGTACTTCCCCGGTCGAAGATACTTATCATCATCACATCATCGTCACATTCATCACCTACTGTTAGGTATACCGGTCCATTCTAACCTTCATCTTGAAGCCCGTTGTTCAGTAGTCGAACCATGCCATCTCCGCAACATAGAGTCGTGAGTTTCCTACACTGCTACACATTTTTAAAACAGTTTTATTTACGGGTTTTATCGCGATTACCTTGGTTTTACAATTTACTACAGTTAGTAACTATCACATTTATAAACCGAAAAAAATGTTTCTCTTCTATCCGACCGTTTGCTTGCTTTACAGGTGAGTACCGTGGTCGCGGTTAGTCTTGTAGAACTTTTAGTTAAAATGTTATTAGATAATGACAATTGCGAAACTAGTTCCAACATTGCTAAGAGTTTTTTCATCAATGAGCAAATAAATAATTGAAATTAAGAGATACTGAGTTTGTTTGGCAATTGTTTACAACACAACGCGGGAACGGCTCAAGCGATTCAGAGCGAGATGAAATTTGAGGCGACCTATTTTTATCAGAATTTAGCAAAGCACACTTTTAAACCAGTGTGTAATTTAATGGCCACGTTGATAGAACTATGGAAGATATATAATTTACTAAGTGTGGCACGTCGCGTCGGTAGGCTAGTTACCTTAACTGCCAGAGGACCTCAGTTTGATTTCCACACAGAACAAAACTGTCTGTAAAATTAGTACGATGATTTTTATTCAAAGCCTGGGACGAATTTACCAATCGGTAACTAGTAATTCAGCACAGGTCTGACGTCGTCTTGCCTATGCAAACAAATGGCCAAAGAAATATTTGACACATTGATTGCAACGGCACCGATCGGGTCCAATTGTATTTTGAAACCAATTTGAACCCATTGAAATATACACATCAAATCATTTTAAAGGCGGAGTTAGGTGACAAACACACGTAGGCAAAGAATAAATATAGGTACCTATATATTAAAACTAGACTGTGCCCGCGGCAACCCCCCGTGGCATATTTTACCCCCTCATATGGGGCTCCTCTATTAGTCCTTTCCCTACACTCCCCAGAGAACATAGGAACATACCAAATTTCGTCTCAATACGACCAGTAGTTCCAGCTGTGCCTTGTCCGCCAGTCAGTCAGTAACGCAAGGATTTTATTTATACGGATATTAGTAGGTATAGAAGCAGGCGCGGTCGCAGCCTGAAATTTTGGAGGGGGTCACTCACTACACTAATAAAAATAGGGGTTGGATTTCGAAACGAGTTGCCTGAATTTGAGGGTATTGGTGGTGTATGGGTGGTAATGGGGGCTTAAAGGAGTTAGTTTTAATCCCCTAAAAGTAATTTTGGCTGCCGGAGTTGCGTCTAAATATTTTTAAACAATTTCCAAAAATTCTTAAATACTTCGGCAATTATGCAAAACTGAACGTAATTTTATACTTTAGTACAGTTTTACAAATGTAATTTTTAGGTTATATGTGAAAAACGTGAAACGAAACGCAACCCGCCATCTTGGATGGATGATATTGATAGCTAATGTCAAATTTGTGCGTCCCATTCCTTTGCTTTCGAGTGTTAGGTGCACTGTAATTCAAGTAACTAAATAGGTTGTGTTAGGTTCTCTTTTGACCCTTAACCCGAAAATAGGAGCTCGGCGAGGCAGGGCTCCGTCAACCCCAGTTTATTAAACTAGTGAAATTAATAAAAGCGATATTTAGGTTTTACGTTGGGTCGTACACGGATTGGTTTACCATCGAAACAGGTGTTAGACAGGGATGTGTAGCGTCGCCGTGGCTGTTCAACCTCTTCATGGACAGTTGTTTGCAAGATTTGAAAAATAGTGACTGTGGATTAAGGATGAATGAGTTACTTGTCAAATGCCTCCTTTATGCTGATGATCAGGTTATACTTGCGTCTTCAGCGGAGGAGTTGCAGGAGATGGTAACAATCATGCATGGTGCGTTAGAGAGGAAAGGAATGAAAGTAAATGTAAGTAAAACGAAAGTTATGGTTTTTGAAAAGGAGGAATGCGTTACGGCTTGTAATTTTATGATCGATGGACAGCGAGTGGAGCAAGTGAATGAGTTTGTATATTTAGGTACGCTGTTTACAAGAGACGGTAAGAATGTAGAAGATATTGAAAGAAGAGTTAATGCAGGTAATAGAGTGAATGGAGCTCTGAAGGCGTTTATGAATAGCCAAAACGTGTCCAAAAAGGCACGTTTGGCTGTCCATAGAGGGGTGTTAGTACCTACTCTTATGTATGGTAGTGATAGTTGGGTATGGCAGAAGAGTCATGAAAGTAGAATAAATGCTGTAGAAATGAGAGCACTGCGAAGTATGTGTGGTGTTTCTTTGACTGACAGAGTAAAGAATTGTGTGATAAGAGAGTGTTGTGGGGTAAAAGAAGATGTAGTGACAAGCATCGAGAAAGGTATGCTAAGATGGTTTGGACACGTGGAGAGGATGGATGACGAAAGACTGACCAAGCAGATATATAAGGCAAGTGTGGAAGGGACAGGACGAAGGGGAAGACCTAGGCGGACGTTCTCCCTGAACAGAAGAGCATGCATGAGGAATCTGATGGGAGTGAATGAAGCAAGAGAGATATGTCAAGCAAGGGCGGATCCAGCTTTGGCGCCAGGAGGGGGTCACATAGTCGTGGTCAAGTCAAGAACTTATAATTTAATTTTGATAACAATAGATACAAGTAAAAAGTTGGTATTTAATTAATGTACGTAATAGCGATGCGGAATCTGCACTGGTCGTGCAGATTCCGCATCGCTTCTTGCTTGCGCTTGGGAGCTGTTTGCGTTTCTCCGCATCGCTGTCGCTGCAGTGAAGCCGTCGACAGTCTTGGCCACCATGGCCTATCGTGCAGCAGGAGTGCTGGGCGTATTTCCCGACATGCCCATATTAATGACATACTCCGTCGAGCTCTTGTCACCGCCGGAGTACCAGCTCATCTTGAACCTAATGGCTTGGTACGCGACTATGGCAAGAGACCAGACGGTATGACGCAGTATGACGTTATTACCTTGGAAGATGGGTAGGCCTTTGGTGTGGGACGCGACATGCGTCGATACCCTTGCGCCATCACATCTTTCAAGTACAGCTGGATCAGCGGGCGCTGCTGCTGCATCGGCGAAGGCCCTCAAACGGCGTACCTAAATATGGAAACCTAGCGGGTAATTACGTTTTTGAGCCGTTTGGGGTCGAAACGCTGGGGCCATGGGGCCCTAGTGCACACGCTCTATATAAAGAAATCGCCAGAAGGCTGATTGATGCTTCCCGTGACCAGAAGGCTGGTTTGTATTTCGCTGAGAGAATAAGCATTGCCATACAACGTGGCAATGCTGCCAGCCTTCTGGGCACGCTACCAGTCGACAGCGTGGCGGAAGAATTTTTTGACGCTTCATAGTTGTATTGCCTCTTTTGTTTTTCGTTAGTTTAGGATAGTTAAGGTTTTTAAGTAGTTTAATTTTTTATAATACATGTTATAAGAATGTACGCAGGTAGAAGAGTAGTTTAATTTTAAGGTTGAGTTTCCTATTTAAAAATGTAAATAACATACCAAATAAAAGTGCAGATACGTTACAAAACGGTAAAAAGTTAAATAAAATTACAGTAGGTTGAGACCCATTGGAGAAGGAAGAGAATATAGCGATCATTAAAGGAAAAATAAATTACGGGCGATCTGAGGTCGAGAAGTGGATGGGGTTGCGATTTTAAGGGTAAAAAAGGGTTTATCTCGATTGCCAGCAAAACTACAAGTCCTACGGAAAAAACGTCTATGGCAAAGTCGTAGGTAATAAAAAGATCTACAACTTTCGTATTTACATTTTATTCACACAAAGTCATAATTTATGTAAAAAATACAAATAACCAAGTTTTTGGTTTTTTATTTTTAACTTTTACAATAGTTTTTTCTTTTACACGAAATTTGGTGAAAACTTGCCTTTTTATGTTCCAAACACACTGTTTATGTTTTTATTTAAAGTATTTATTTTTATGCCTTATTTTGACTTAAATCGAAATAAAACCCTTATTTTCAATTGAAAATTCTCACGTCAATTTATCAGCTTTTTTTTAAATTGTTCGGCGTTTTGTGCGTTGAAATCTCTACTTTCTGATGGTGTGAATAAAATATACATTACTAAGGTAAACGTTCTCAGAAAATGCAACGAAATGAAACAACCTCAAGACCGATTTTTTTAATCATAATGTACAATTTTGAGATATTTATTAAAATTAACACTTTAATTACTCGAAAAACGTAAGATTCCATGCTACATTGATAAATAAGAACTAAAAAATCGATAAAATATACAACTAAAATTAACAACCAAATAAGTAAGTTAATACTACTGTTAATGTTGTTACTACTGCATTGGAGTTGCAAATAAAAATAATTTCATTTCATTTAATAATTAATAAGACATCTACAATATTTTGAGAAAGTTATAGAATCTTCTTTAAATTATAGCGTAAACTCCTATTTATCGCTATTTTAAGATAATGTATGTAGGTACCTGAGTGACCCACAGAAAATTTTAGCCCATCATTAGTTATTTTATAGAGAAAAGGGGAAGGGCTAGGTGGATCTGGGCGGTCTACGCTGTAATTTAGAGAAGATTCTATAACTTTCTCAAAATATTGTAGATGTCTTATTATAAAGACTTATTTGGTTGTTAATTTTATTAGTAACTATATTTCGATTTGCAAGTTCTTTTCTATCAATTAAAACAAGGAATCTTACATTTTTCGAGTAACTAAAGTGTTAATTTGTAATAAATCGCTCAAAATTGTACATTATAATTAAAAAAATCGGTCACGAGGTTGTTTCATTTCTTTGCATTTTCTGAGAACGTTTACCTTAGTAATGTTTATTTTATTCACACGATCAGAAAGTAGAGATTTCAACGGATAAAACGCCGAACAATTTCAAAAAGAAAGCAGATATATTGACGTGAGAATTTTCAATTGAAAATTATGGTTTTATTTCGATATTAAGTCAAAATAAGGTGTAAAAATAAATATTTTAAATTAAAAACATTAACAGTGTGTTTGGAACATAAAAAGGCAAGTTTTCACCAAATTTCGTGTAAATGAAAAAACTATTGTAAAAGTTAAAAATAAAAAACAAAAAACTTGGTTATTTGTATTTTTTACATAAATTATGACGTTGTGTGAATAAAATGTAAATACGAAAGTTGTAGATCTTTTTATTACCTACGACTTTGCCATTGACGTTTTTTCCGTAGGACTTGTAGTTTTGCTGGCAATCGAGATAAACCCTTTTTTACCCTTAAAATCGCAACCCCATCCACTTCCTGACCTCAGATCGCCCGTAATTTATTTTTCCTTTTATTTTTGCTATATTCTCTTTCTTTTCCAATGGGTTTCATCCTACTATAATTTTCTATCGTTTCAAAAATTATCTACCCTGGTCTAAAACCTTTGCCATCATACAAAGTTATTATATTTTAAACTAATTAAATATTGAAGGTATGTAGTTACATTAAATCTGTATGGTGACAAAATATATACCTAAATAAAATCTTTATGTTTAATTAGTGGTCCACCTAAGTTCTGGAACCAGCCCAGGGGGGGGTCATGACCCCCATGACCCCCCCCTCTGGATCCGCCCTTGATGACAAGATCGTTGCAAATGGCGCTCCGTAGTCTCTGCCTACCCCTCCGGGAAACAGGCGTGAGTCTAGGTATGTATGTATGTATGTATGTGGAAACGTGAAACGAAATGCAACCCGCCATCTTGTATGGATGATATTGACAGCGAATGTTGAATTTGTGCGTCATTTCTTTGCTTTCGACTATACATAATGTGAATTGTGAATGTGTTCTTCCGTATTGATTAGTGTTTTCTACGTCTTGGCGTCGTTCTTGGATTCTGTTTGGATTGCTTTACTGTACTATCTCGTCTTTCTCACTTTTGGACACTGAAATAACGCTATCGCAGTTTTCTATCGCAGTTTGCAATGGCGTTTGGAAGTAGTGGAAGTGGACACCCGGAACAGAGGAAACCAAGTATTTCCGGCAAGTGAAAATGGTGAGGCCCCCCCTCACCGAGACTTCCCCCCGCCCCTCTCAATCACTCCCAACCCCTAAAAACGACGATGTATTTCGAAATTTCCGTCTAAAAATCATTAATGTACATCAAATTTTAATTTATTAGCACATTTCTGTATAAAAATATTAAAAAAACCTTCGCCTGTAAAATTTAGTTTTTGACGGTTGCGCTAAAATGGCGGGAAAGGCTCGATATTACTTACTTACCATTATTATAAAATTACCATTAAATGAAGCACTGTTCTTCAAATTAAATTATATGTAGTAAGTATTCGATAGTTAACTTATATTTTAATTTTTCCCCAATCACAAAACTTAACAACAAGAATCACAATTCACAACTAAGTAGACAGCCTTTATCTTGAATCTTTACAATAAACCGACAAATTACATTATTAGAATATTGTTAAACAATCTTTATCATAACGACGCATATGGATTTTGCTAGGATTACCAAAAGTACGTACCTAGTTTGGTTCCTTGTTTCTAAACTAGATGTAATTTCCAAGTTATTTTGGCCATCGTACGTAGTTTATAAAAACACCACTATATGTCAGCAAACTATAAATTTATCGCTGTTATACATAGCTAGAAATTTTCTTTTATTATTTGGCAAATTTTTGAGATTTTTCAATTTGACCTTAGATTTTGGGGGGGGTCATGTCCCCTGTGACCCCCCCCTTCGGGCCGCGCCTGTATAGAAGGTCTAGGCTAAAGACGCGTACAAGTATAGAAATCCGGACTACAAGTGAAAAATAGGAGCCCAGAGCCCAGTGGTGTAACGTGGGTTTTCGCCGCCCGGGGCCGATCAGAAATTTGCTGCCCCCTCTACTTTAATGTACCCTACTACTTCTGCCAGAAGTGTAACGTTTGTCGGGAGTGTTTCAGGTCGGTATGTTTGTATGTTCATTAGTTTGTCTTTAAACTCCAAACGGCTTGATGAATTTAAACAAATTAGGTAACTAGTTGTCATTTGATTCGTCTCAATTGCAAAATCATAAAGCATAGGGTATAATATTTTAGTGGAGGAACGTGGCAGCTGTATCAGCGGTATTTATGTGTGCGGCCGTTTCTCGACTGCAACATATAGCTTAGTCTAGGTCTAGACGGCTTGAAGGATTGTCATGAAGGAAATTTGGGGGCTTTTAATCAACTATAAAAATAGATCCTAAGTACCCAAGTGCTTCCTGATACCAGAGACGAGTCGTCTCTGCTGATACTTTTACATTTTTACGGGATACATACCGCGTAACTTTGTAGAGTACCTATATCCGTGAACGTGGCGCTTGCAACAGTTCCAAAATATCAGTTACTCAAAACAAAGGTACGTGGCATATAATCATCCCGAAGGACAATGTAAAAGTAATACTAATTATCACGGGCCTCGCTCTGCTCGTCATCCGGGATGTCTTCGGTGTAGTGGCGCGTCAATGAGGCTCGGTGGTCGTCAGTAGGTACTAGGTCCAGTTGTCTACGCGCGAGATATACAAGTGTGGATAAAAACTCTCTACCTCTTCGAGAATCTCGAACTTTGAGTTGAGGGTGCGGTCATCCGAAGTTCTTAGTTTCGTTACATCGGGCCACCTCAACTGCAGAACGAAGATCCCCCATGATTTCCGGTTTTCCTCGATCAAAGCCTCCATGGCGTGGGTGTTAGAGCGTCAGAGCTCACGCTGCATTAGCTTCCGTATTTGTTGGCTTACGACCCTTCCATCTGGCGGAGACAGATTACAGCCTCATCATTTCGAGAGACTCGGCTGAAAGTTTAGACTCATTGTTTTTTCTCAGTGCGGGGAGGACCTTTCCGGACCAATCTCCTATTGCCGTCAGTACCGTGACCGCTGTGTCTGTCTTCTAATAAGCGCGGTTTCAGATTAGCGTATTTTTCTGCGCGTACCTATACGGTCGTTTCAGCATACGCGCTTACACGCGCGCTACATTACGCGCTTCAAAAAAACGGACTAGCGTAAACAAAATATTTCAGCGTTTTCGCTCGACACGGTAGTGACATCATGTCAGTGTCAACATGGATTCTGACCGCTCGCGCTTATACGAGCTTAAAAGCACATCAACGCTCGTACGAGTTGCACGTGTGCCAAAAGGCGCGCCTATACGCGCCAATACGCACCTACATGCGCTTCCAAAAACGAGCTTATATGCGCGTATAGAACGCTAATCTGAAACCGCCCTTAAGGCTGTCGGTGGTTTCTAACAGATTGAAACAAATCTGCAGTTCTAGTTGGAACTGCTCAGAATTCATGGTTGATTGGGGCAACGCAGAGTCGACGAATAGACTTCATTGACTGGGCTCTTTCAGTTATAAGGTTGATATTAATGTAGAGAGCCTCGTACTAGTCAGTGATCGCTTCCGATGTTTAAACTACCTATTGACCAATGAGATGTCTAAATATGTGCTTTCAGTCCATCGTGTAGCTCTTTCTTTGTCACATTGACGGAGCTTCGCCAAGTCCACTCTCCCGTCTGTAAGGCCTTCTTCTTGAAAACGGACTTAATTGAAAAGAGCCCCTGCTTCGGTGTAAATAACTACCCCTATGATTATTTTGAATTTATTTTTGTTGAATCCCAGTTTATGCCACATGCCGTAGGCTCCAATTTTCGTTTCACTTCGTCCTTCTCCTTCCACTTTGGCATTAAAGTCTCTCATTACAAACTTGTACTGTGCTTTGGCCGTAATTAGTATTGCCCTCGTCTGTCAGCCTCAGCTATCTCGTCAGGGTGAGTTAAGGTCGGCGCATTTACCTGTATCACCTTTAGTCAACGCCGCTATGAGGTACGCTATATAGATTGACACACTACCGATTTCCACAACGTTGTTGGCAAGTTTCCTCCTGACCAGGAAACCGATGCCACCCCAAGAGAGAAGGTTATCTAACCAACCCTATGCACCGCCGTTACCGCCACCGCGTCCTTTGCCAGGAATAACGGAGCTGACGGAAACTGCAGGCCGTATTTTATGGCAATAAATTTTGGAGGGATTGTGCGTAGCTGTCTATAGTCAGAGATAAAAACCAAACTATTTAAAATAAGATGTAATTTGATATTAACATCCTGCATGTTTAAAATCACTTTGTGCTCTACTTGGATCTTTCAAAGTCGGAATAAAATGATGACGCCATGGAATGACTTGTCTCCCCGTCTAAGTACGTATAAGATGGCCTGAATCTAAGGTAATGGTATCCTTCTGCGAATAGAGGGGTGACCGAGAAATGGTGCCATTGTGTGTTCGTGTGCGGCATGGCAGGGCAAACCATCCAATCTCTTTGGGCAGGGCGCTGGGCGTAGCCGGATGACGTTGCTGCCCGTCACCTTTTTATGGCCTTTACGCAAACTAAGGAGGCCTTAACGTTAAATAAGGAGTTGAGATGCGAAATCTGTAAGTTTAATGGACAAAACCCGCGTCATGTCCCACAGCGCGGCTCCATTACCTACCTTATTGAACTGGCGCCGGTGTGCGTGAGGATGACAAGTATGACGTAATGGAAATAAGGATGAATTGTTTTCGATGGTTGTTCTTTCCATTGCGCCCGCGCCACCGAGTTGTCCTACATGAACGATGTCATGAATTTTAAAATATGATCTTCTTATTTTAATTTTCGCAGCGTCATTTGCCACCCCCTTAAATGTGCCACCCGGGGCCAGGGAACTACCCCCCCTCGGCCGTCCCCACGCTACGAGTCAATTTCTTAACAAAAGCAGAAGAAACCCACCGGGTTCTAGAGGTTTATTTGAGTGCCAAACACCGGGTTTCGACAGGTTAAAAACTATAAAGAAACTCTGAACTAAAAACTAAGTATGTCATGTTTACTACTGTTTCTATTATACGAAGATATTAGTTGCATCTACCTATTATCCTTAGCAGCGTTAGCCGAGTGGAAATCCCAACAGACTGCCAGGCAGATTAAGGTATCGGGTTCGAATCCACGGCGTGCACCACTGTCTTTTCGAAGTTATGAGCTCATTAAATTGGTAATCATCGCTTGCCGTGTCGGCCCCATCTGTCATGAAGATCGCCTACAGTCGTTACGATGTGTCACCATGTAATGTCGATTAGTTATGACTTATGTTAGACTGTAGTCGATCTGTAGAAAAGCTGATTATTCTCTTTCTCTGGTTAGACTAGTAAGCGGACCCCGGGCTGCAAGATGTAGGTAGTTACCTACATCTTGCAGCCCGGGGTCCGGCCAGCGGGTCAGCCCAGTTGGGCTAGTGCTAGCATAATGATTCTCCTTAGCCGCCACCCTCTAACACACCCACGGATTTAAAAGAAAAAATAATGTGGCGACACAATGTTCTCTTAATCCATTATCTCCCTTCCTTATGGACACGTACCTAATATCCTAGTTTGTACTTCCTAGCAGATACTTAATACCTAAGTGATAGGTACCCGGGTCGGTCTAGTGTGTGGTCTTCTATAAATATTATATCCAATCATTATAGTTAGTAACTCTAGGCTACCTACCTACTTATCTAGTACGAGTTTGCACTCGATCGTCACGGTGGACGATAGCCTAGTCGACGGGAACAAATTTCCATACAATTTCTAAATGCGCCCCCTAGCGGACTCTATCGATCACTACTCTCCGTTCCCACATTCAAGCAATAACTTATTAGTTACAACCTGTATCTTATTAATATATACTTACGATTATTGACATTGTGACTAAAATCAACTTGATCAACAATTTTGAAAATAAATTGTTATTTTTGTATCTAAACTTCTTAATAGATGGCCTTAGTATCGTTTTAGTGCCTTGGTAAAATTGTCTCCAGAGGATAAACTAATTATACAATTTATTAAAACGAAAATTAATGCATTGAAATAAATTTAACATCTTAATGACAGTCGCCTTGTGACACTTAATACAGACAGGACACTAACAAATTTAGTCTAATTTTATTAGTCCTAATATATGAACATTAAAATGAATCTGAGTCTGAATAAATGAATAATCCACAAAGGCTGAAGTGAATGTATTAAGTAAATACGTAAATGATGATAGATGTTTGCAATCAAATGTAATATTTGCCACACGTAATCATTACATGAATGCAACCAATTTACAAGTGGTTGGAGCGCTTTTCGCAGAAGAATGTTGATTGTTATGTGGTTAAAACAGTAATCGCTACCCAACAGTTTTGTTTGTAACTTGTTTATAATAATAATGTTCAATGTTAACTTTTCCTTCTTACGTATTTTTTAAATTGTGTATTGGCGACACAACATTCTCGGATTCACATGATGATCAGTTTACATCTTACGTTTTATTTCAATGGATGTTTATGTTATTAAGGTACAGTATACATAATATATAAAATGCCGAACGGACGCAATAATATTTTGTAAAATAACTTCCGACTTTGTAAGACGATTGTTTCATTATTTATTTTATATGGTGGATCGTTCCCATGAAAATGTTGAACGAACCATAGACCTATTTATTTCTTTTTTAAACTGGGTTTGATGTTGGCAGTCCTGCGCGAATGTCACTGTCAGAAGAACTATTTCAAAATTTAAACAACGTCAAACGGTTAGAGACGTTTTGGAGTATTGGAGTAAATATATTATCTTCCTGTGATTGTGAATATTGTGATACGAATATGACAGAATTTAGGACACCTATTAAAAATAAAGCATTAGATTTAAATGATAAAATTACTATACCTCCTTCACCTTTTCTAAACAGGCTTGGATATGGCACAGGTAAATATTACGGTTGTTAACTTCAAGTTGAATTATTATCAATAAAAATGTACTTACTGATCTAAATCGGTTATTTCTAGGTGTGAATGTGATGCAACTAGTACGATCACCTCGGGCAGGCCAGATTCGATCGCCATGGGCGCTCAAAATGTTGAATAAACGTGTAAAACCCAGCAAAGTTTACACGGACCGTTTGAAGGCAGAAGCTGACCTTTTGCGACGCATGTCTCATCCTAATATTGTTGGTTTTCGAGCATTCAGCAAATCTAAGATCCTGTACTTGGGTATGGAAGCATGTGACTTATCACTGGGAGATATGATAGAGAAGAGAATAGAGGATGATGGAGAAATGTTTTTACCCAAGCAGATACTGAAAGTAAGTAATTAAAAAATTAGTCCTAGGCAACGGTTTGTTTTTAACATAGAAACCCAGGTGGTACCCGAGTTGATTGTACAGTGTACAAAACAGTCATATACCCATGTGGTATTTTAAACCTATACAAGCCACAAAGTGCCACATGGTTTTGGGAGGAACTTGTCTGGGGATCTTTGTATTCATTATGATTACTTTCATTGTGTTTACTTCTGAAAATTGAAGCAATGCAAGTTACATTTATAAGTAGATTATTATATGCCATTACAATTTGATTTCCTAAAGTATGAAGAGTCACCTCTTCGTATTTTATACTACTGTTACTCAACAGTAATTTACCATAATATATGATTTGTATATGTACTATCATCAACACCTGGTTCTATTATGCTTTACTAGAGGATGCCAGAAGCTATGCCTGCATTTTTTTTATTTACCCGTTTTGGTCGATCCCGTGGGAATTTTGGGAAATCCCTTCTTAGTGCACCCCTACGGTCCCCAAGGAACCTACATGCAAAATTTCAGCTTCCTGCGCCCAATAGTTTCGGCTGTAGCGTGTCTGTCAGTCAGTCAGTAACGCAAGGATTTTATATATTAATTAAGATTATTATTATTATATTAATAAAACAATAAGATTATGGTTTATAATTTTATTATTCTTACAATGTATTACCAAATACCTCTGTATTACCAACATTTTGACTGTGTTATCATGGATGGTCCCGCCCCAACCACTGCTGGTGTAGCTACAATCACTATATCTGCTATACATTTTCAGGTAGCTTTGGACATAGCGAGTGCACTAGACTACATACACACAAAGATACAGATTCTGCATGGAGACATGAAGTCTTACAACATACTGGTGAATGGTGATTTTGTGGTCTGCAAGCTTTGTGACTTTGGTGTCACTCTCCCTCTTGACGAAAATGGTGTGGTGGATAAGATTGGCAAATCTGTGTATTTTGGTAAGAATTTTGTTTGTTACCTGTAGGTGATAATCTTGTGGGTATTGCATGTAGCAGTTAGATGCAGTAGGCTCAAGTTCTGTAGTAGAGCCTTAGAAAACATATGACCAGTATTCTATATGCTGATATAATGATGTAGATCTAGTAGGCAGGCTAGAGGTGCATTTCGTTTTAACTCATGGTATGACAGAATGCAGTTATGGCGTAAAGTAAATACTAACCTTCAGTCTTCCATAAATCATTGTAATATACAAAAGCAAGCATAAATATTTATTATGCCTTACTGTACTGCGAATAAATTATCTTTTTATGTTGCATAATCCAACCACATATAAGCTGTTCCTATTTCTTTTAATCCTGTTAACAATTTGTAGTGGAAATAGGAGCAGTTAAGGAAACAATAATGAAAGTGATTAAGGATATCCACTATGCTGGTATATGAAAATGTTGATTGTTCTTAAAGTTCTTGCTGCATAAGATTCTTAAAGTTTCCTTTACTTTATACAGGAGTTCTATGTTTTTTATACAAATCATCCATAGTTATATCACAGTGGAATAACAAAGATCTAAATTGTTTGTTTTAATTTAAGTAGCTTGATTAACATTTTGAATAAGACAAAATATTTTTTTTATAAATACCTTTTTATTCCTTTCAACATGTTTGCATATCAAATAATAATTATGGTAACAAATAGGTAGTTCGGCTGATTTCTATTGGCCCATTTTGTTTTCTGTCTAATATTTAACATGTATCTATCAGTTTTCTACATAAATATATTGTTTACATTTAACTATGAACAATTTTAAATTCTAGGTACTGAAGCATGGAGTGCACCAGAAGTAATCCATGGTGGTGAGATCTCTACTAAGACTGACATATGGCCGCTCGGTCTCACATTCTGGGAGATGATGGCACTGATGCCTCCGCACGCACTTCCTGATGATGATGACTCAATGAATGATGACAGTGTCCAGTGTCTTGATGACATGGACAAGAGTATTGACGAATATTTTAATGATAGATATGGTAAGTTTTAAGAGCAGGATTTTTTATTGTAAAATTATTTGAAAATACATTTGTGCAATTTGTTTAATAATTAAGATCTAGGTAATATCAAACTGCATGGAATAAATTTATAATTGGCATTGTGCTTAATACCACATATTATTCAAATCTTATTCCAAACTGAAAAACAAAATATATTTTCAAATATCTCTACTTACCAAAATTAATTGAGTGTTTCATTGTTTTCAAAATGAATAATATCCTTGTGTATGATAACAACAATGACATAAATGGCATTCTAGCAGTTATAACAAGCATACCTGCTAATTAATTATCTTGGCCGCCCAAATCCATAGTTATCACATTTCACAACCAGTTATAAAACAATTTTCTTTTCCATTTCAGGTACCAGACCAGCTGTCCCCATCAACATATCTGAGAAAGTTTACATTCATCCTCTGGCGTTATTCTACTGCTGCACCGAAACTATGCCGGCTATGAGACCCTCGGCAAACCATCTTGCTATAGCTGCCAAAGATATGTTGGAACAGTGTGAAAAGACACAAGTATCACACTAGTTCTCTGGTATTTATAATTTATTGACTGCTGAATTTAATATCCAACATATCCATGAATTGGGAGATTAGAGAAGCATATTTGACACTTGATGATGACCGCGGTTACACCCGCGTTATTTGAGGCTACTGCTCCGCTCCCGTGGCTCATAGCGTGATGTTATATAACCTAAAAGCCTTCCACGATAAATGACCTATCTAAAACACTGAAAGAAATTTTCTAATCAGACCGGTAGTTCCTGAGATTAGCATGTTCAACAAAACAAACTCTTCAGTTTTATATATTAGTATAAGATTAGATAAGCTCCATACAAATAAGTATCTCTAATGACCAATTAAATGGATAGATCTTATATATCCCACATTTGACATGCTGATATTGGACTATGTTGCAGACTTGAGTGATATTCACCTTCATTTAGGACAACTGATCTTACAAAAGGATAGTCCAAGATGTTAGTAACAAACACTAATGTGATGGGATGTAAAGACGAAAGTACAAATAGTTGTTACTGAATAACTTTTCTGTAAAGTTACTCTTAAGATATGTATATAGAAGAAAGACCTTTACCTTTCTGTTGAATTTGATGTAAATTTAAATATCTGAAAATTCGCAATACGTACCTATTTTAAATGTGTTTAATTTGATATAGAAAATTTTTCATCCAATATACAGATGCGTGAAGGTCATTCTTCTACCAATCTCGGAGTAGGATTTTGATTTTGCCCACATAGGGTCTATGATGCTGGACATTTGGATGCACCTATGGATATGTCATAGTGATCTTAAAGTGCACACTTCTTTTCTAATCCTGGATGGGCAATTTGGGATTAGAATGTCTAAAATGGTCATTTATAAAACATGGTAATTTCAGACCCCTTTTTTAAGACATGATCAGATCGGAGATCTCTGAGCATTCTTTAGATCTCGACACTGCCTAAGAAGGCATGGCACAAGGTTGTGTTTTGACATTTAAAAGTTCTGGATTTGAAATGAATTCTATTGTAGTTTGCTGAATTTGTATTTAAGTTATTCTTAATAATAATACTCTGCCTACTAGTAATAGTTATTTTAATTGTATAATATGAATTTTATTATCATACTTACTTTTATTGATTCTTTCTTTTAAGGGTTCTGATTTAATATTGACTACGTTTTTTTATGATTGGCAATGATTTTAATTTATGTTATGAGATTTTTATAAGATCTCAGGTTCATATTTTGGTATAAGTGGGTTGGGTGTTTTTCTTATATGATAGAATGTACAAGTTATTTCAAAAGTATTCATTTTATTTGGTTATAAAAACATGGTTTGTAAGTAAAACGTTAATATTAATAAAAACAACTGTACTAATGTAACACAACAATATTTTAACTTAAGTAATCCGACACTGATACTTATTATATATTTAATAAAATAGTGTACATACTTAATAAAATTATGTTAAACAAAATACATATGCATTTTTGGTAAAATCAACCCTTAAACTTTTAAAAGTGACAAGTATTTAAAAAAATGTACTCATTTTTACAAAAAGGGTAAATAATTGTACATAATTGTATATTTTTAAGCACGATACATCATGAGATTCAACACAGAAAAAGCTCATAATTTAATTTGATATACAATTTTAAAGTTACGATTGAGCGTTCGAGTGTTATAATACAGTGTATTTAGTAACATATGCTATGATACAAATAATTAATAAATATCCTTAAAACTAATGCTACAACAACAATGTTATACTATAAACTAATTGTGTATGTGATTGTATGAAAAATACATTTTCTTTCGTCTATTCTACAGTGATTATGACGAGTCGCGGTTGTTCACAGTTTTGTAAACCACTGAATCGATTTTGATGAAATTTGTTTGAAGATAAATTTTATTTCAGAAGTTCTGACTTCTTCCTGTATGTTCTTTGAGTGTGAAAACTGTTGAACAACCCACGAAATCATTGACTAGTGTAAAATTAAAAAATGCTCGTACAATTTGCTTATTGACTATACAGCACCAATAATAAAATCAATCTGTCTGATAACGGTAGCGATTTTTGGCCAATTATAAAACGGCATTAATTTAATATTTTGATGCCTTTTTGTGTTCATTATTTTGTTGTGTGAGTTGAAGCTATTATAACACTTGGACCTTAACTTCGTATCTGATAACTTTAGTTTAAACAATACAACAAGTTTGGTAAATGGATGAACGACCAGCGGACGAACATTCAACCTAAATAATTTGTTAAAATCAATCAATATAATTTTTAATCAAGCCTGGAAACCCACTAACTACTAACGTACTTGTAAAGATGAATTTTAATTTGACTTTTCGTAAGCACTTTAAAAAAGTTTACACAAAATAAATAATAATTTCATTTCATTTCGAAACACAATCTTGAAAACTAGAAGTTAATAACAAATTCTGTGTTTTTCAAGATCCAGTTTCTCACAACAAATTAATCATATTTGTAAGGGACATGGGAAATATCGCTGCCGATTCAGACATAAAAAATATATATTACAAACGTGAGGTATTGCTCAAGGCGAGTGGGTAAAGCTAAGTATGGCGCGAGTACATCATACAAAATAGACCATTAGTAACTATGTATAGGAATACGAGATTTGTATCTAGATCCGTTATATCCTACGTGAGATTTTATAACAAATGCGTTATACTAAATTATTTGGAATAGAAAAAACTTTATATTTTTTGTGTATGTGTAGCCAGCTCTGATGTTGGTTTCTATAGACCGCTGTAAAACTTCTGAAATGACCTATCGAATTTTACTTTTAAAAGTCAGATTTTTTATGTGTTCGTATTTTAAATAATTAAAGTATAAAGTTGTTTTTATTCCAATTAGTCGTGTAGTCCCGTGTTGCTTGGATGTTTAATTTTCTTACAACAATTAGGTCAAATATTACCAACAAGGTCTAATACAAATAGATAATGCGTTAGCTTACACTTATTGTAGGTAATTTATATTTGAGAGATATGCCTTCACAACATATATACACTTCACACTTGGTAATATACTTTAAAAAATGAAACTTTGCCAGCAAGGCATATTTCTCGATATCCGTGGTATTTAACCCACAATATTTTGGGCGGAAGTGACCTAATCTTAGCAATACCAGTGAACACTTACAATATACGAAGAATTACGTATACATCAACTATAATATTAAATTCGTTCATCATAGCTAATTGTATTGTCACTTACAACATTGGGACTACACAACGTTAACATCAAATAAAGTTAGCTCGTTATAAATATAAAGCTAGATTGGTGTATTCTGAGGCTGGTATTTAGACACCAGTTCACTTTTGTTGTAGCATTTTCTGGTGTATTTGTGTAGTAAAACGTCGGCTACTAATAAATAAAAAAATGTAGTTTCTGGATCATTTGGTTTAAATGTTATAACTCAGTGAAACCAATCCAACGCGATAAAATCCGTAAACTGTAGTTTAATTTCAATAACTGTACCTGCGCATTAACCTCAGCGGTGTAACTTCAGAGGAAAAAAAAAACATTGGCGAGACCTATACCAGTCTCAAACTACATCTATGTGAATAGCAGCCTCAGCCTACCAATAACCATAATACACTTAAGTACGCTCTCCATATCATGACGTATGCAGTTCCTGTTCCAAGCGGCGTAGATACGCGACGACGTCATGTTTCCTGGCGGCGGTGGCGGCCTGCAGCGGCGTGAGGCCGGCGCTGTTGCGGAGCGTCAGGCACGAGCGCCGCGCTAACAGCCGCACGCACGACAGCTGACCGAACATGGCCGCACCGTGCAGGGCGGATTGCCCGTTCTGGAATATTATGATTAGTGTGAGTGTTAGTTGCTACAGGAATATGAACGGTAGCGAAATTCGACCGTGATTTTGGTAACGTTGGGCTACTGCCCCACTTGGAATAAATTCTGTACCTCGGAAGACTTTACAAACAAACATACAACGGACAAAAACTTGAAACAATAATTTATGGATCACACAGTATTATCTCGTGTGGGGATGGAACCCCACACGCTTATGCTCAATACGGTTCTCTGTGCGCCCAATGTAGCGTCTGTACATATCAGATTGCAACTAATATGCAGTTTATTCATATTAATTTTGTAAGAAACGATTACATAATTATTATATTCTTCACATTACAGTTTATATACGCGTCATCTAGCGTTGCAAAATAAAAATAAATACTTTAAAACAAGATTTAATTTAACGCCATCTAGCGATTAAATTGTGTTCTAAATGGATGTCTATGCTTTTGATCTAGCGTAAAATTTGACGTAACGCCATCTAACGGCCGACGCAAATATTTCATAAATCAATGACATAAGTTTCAAATTGGCACAATAAAAACCAGATGTCGCTATTAAATTCACGAAATAAATAATACTTACAGGAAGCAAACCTAAATTGGGCTTATATTTGAGCAATTCCACAACGACTGCCGCGTGGCCCTTGTGTGCTGCTTTGAACAGAGGTGTGGCTCCGTCCTGAAAACATGCAAAATTATCTAAATCAGCAAGGTTGGATGGATGATCTGCACTAGATACTGGTCGTGTCTGCTTCCCATACAAGGAGCTACGGTGTGTTATGCTAGCCGGTATCATCTCGTCGGAAGGCCTGGTTTAGTATTTGGATTTTGTGGATGCGTCGGCAATGTTTAAAAGGCCAACAGGGTTGCGGTCTGCATTTGGATGAAAATTAATATAAGAGGAGAGGTAATGGGCCTGGCAAATTGCAGGGATTCCAAAAGTTGTTCATCTGAAAGAGGTCCCGCAAGTAAAGTGAGCATATCCTGAGATTCGGTCTGTTATAACCACAAGGTAACCTGGTAAGGCCATGAGAAATGGGCAGTCCGGTTGTTACTTCTAGTTTCCAGGCTTGGAAGCATGTGGCTCGAACTAGGAGTGAGAAGTAATGAAGTTAGAGAGAGTGCGGTGTATATACCTGTCGCACGTGGTCGACCCTGGCGCCGGCGGCTAGCAGGAGCCGCGCCACGTGTTCGTGTCCGCACTGCGCCGCGATCCACAGCGGAGTGGCGCGGTCGGCGCGGGCTCCGTCTACCTTGGCGCCTGCTGTCACCAGCGCCCGACAAACCTCCTCGTGACCATTCTGTGCTGCGATGAATAAGGGCGTCGCCTTGTCCTGGAAATCAAAGGCGAACATAGGATTAGAAGTTTAGCACTATAGGCTGCGTTAGACAAACAGCTTAGTTGAGGTGGCATTTGCCTGCGCGAACCCTCCATAAGCCTGGCTCGCGGGGTGATACGAGATCCGTCCAAGGCAGAATCCACCTTTGGCTTCCTAAAGGCTTATGAAGAGCCAGTGAGCCAATCCGATACACTCCGATCCTGACAATGGATCCACACAGGAAAACGGCATTGTGATTTGTCGTATCGTATAAGGCCTGATTTTGAAGAAACTTGAACTCCTTAACCCTTTCTAGCGCCACTTTTGCTGTGTGATACAACACATTTTACATCTGTTTTCTTAATGGCTATCATCCACCCAAGAGATATCCTTATAAGTTAGTGTTGTTCTTGTTTTACTAGAAATCTGAAATATAGCAAAAGTGGCAGCAGGGCCAACGATTGTGTACGGAAACGCCTAAACTCACGTCGTGCGAAGCAGTCCATATCACCATGTTTCATGTAACCATGACAATTCTCCTATGAGCTATGTAAACAAACCTTCATGGAAGAATTGACATCGGCGCCTCTACGTATGAGCTCGTCGACGACCGGCAGGTGGCCGCACTGGCACGCCACAAACAAAGGTGTGCCGCCGTCCTGGAATGTAACAAAATACTCTTTTAATGATAGATGTAGCTTTACCCTAAGGCATGTCTGCCGGCAACCTGGACATCCTGTCATTACGTAACCAAGGCTGGTGTATGCGCAAAGGTATCAAAGCACCTTTATTTTCAAATTATAATTGGATTGAGACCAGTTACATAAATATTTGTATATATTGACTGGATACAATTTGGACAATCTCATACAATACATGTAGATCACAAAATGCCTTCTGAGAAATATCTTTGTGTTTCTTAGCTGGGGCATCCAATACAGTTGTATTGGCATCAACATTCGTGCAGCAGACATGGCGTGATGAACTACCGAACGAGCAGTCAGAACGATAAAAAATCTAAAATCATTGTGCTGGGTTATTTTAGTATCTTTCAGTACTTCTTCAGTGCCGAGGGTCGTGATTCCCTAGCTGTCGAATTATCTTTTGCCGGACTTTTTCGGTGATAATGGAAACCGCAAATATATTCGTGTCCAGGGATGCTAACACGATTGTCCTGACCTTTTCACGTCATTATCTTTCCATACGTCATGAAATGTTAATATTTTTATCTCACCATGCTAGGTGCGTCGATGGCGGCACCGGAGTCGAGCAACAGCCTCGCGATATCCAAGAACCCGCCCTGCGCCGCGAAGAACAGTGCACTTGTGCCAGTCTGAAAATGTGATGCAAGTGTTTTTATTATTCGTTTGTAGTATCTAGTTATGGATGACGCATCCCATATCAAAGTTTACAACCATTATTTTAATACCCCTTTGTTTTGTTAATAAACTTAATCGATGTAGATCAATTACTAATGAGTTTATAGAAATGAATCATGGCGTGAGCCCACCTACGGTGGCCCGCACACCTCTTTGTGTTTAACTTAGTATAAGTACTGTTGTACTGAATAAAGTCAGTTAGTCTTGAGCAGTCTTGAGTTGTAGTCGAGTAATCTTTCGTCCGTCTCGTAATAATCTTGTAAGCGACTTAATATAAATATTGTAAAAGTATATTAAAATAAATATAGTTATTTGTTAAAAGCCTTTTTTAAAAGATACAACAGCTCCCGCAAAGTTTGACTGGCGCAGCCGGTAGGATTTCCGCGTCGTAAATTAACTTCAAATCAGTAAAATACGTCGATCGCTTTCTTGCGGTATTACGGAAATCCACGAAACAAACAAATTAGTCAACGAAGCAGCGGCAGAGACGAAGATCAAGACCCAAGACTCAACTCCGTGGAGCATGCATAGTCTGTGAGTAGACCCAAATCGCTATTCCTTTCTATTTACCTTATTCCACTGTAATATTGTAAGTGTCTAAAAAGTTTGAGCAGCGTTATTTCCAAACATCGAAATATACTGTAGAATTTTTATAAGACGTTAGTGTAAGTTTAAATTAATTAAAATGGATAAAATTTGTAAGATTCCTAAGGAATTAACTTCAGTGATCCCAAAGTTCGATGGCGATTCACAATTATTAAACTTGTTTATCACAAAATGTGAATATGTTATAGAGTGTTGCAGAATTAAAGAAAATCCAGAGCAAGATTTATACTTATTTCATGTTATTACTTCAAAGCTGATAGGTAAAGCAGCATCGTTGATAAGTGAACGTAGGGACTTAGATAACTGGCATATTTTAAAACGTACCTTAGAACAGCATTTCGGTGATCCAAGGTCAGAGGAATGTATTGCCATTGAGTTAGAAATAATGAAAATGAATAATGGCGAATCATATTTAGATTTCTGTAATAGAATTCAACACGTGAGGAGTACTTAAATCGCTTAAGTCAACTTAACTTTAGACGAAACTCTCCGTGCGAGTAAAGTTATAATTTATAATAAGATGTCAATGAATGTATTTTTATATAACTTAACGGAAGACTTGTTAAGAATTGTTAGATTAAAAGCATGTAATACTTTAGAAGAGGCGTTAAGTGTAGTTTTAGAAGAAGTTAATTTTTATTATCAATATAATGCACAAAATTAAATGAAGATTTCACAATATAAACCTCAGAATTCTTTTAATTTAACATATAAATTTGGTACGAAACCAGTATTTCAAAATACATTTAATAATAATAATAATCAACAATTTAAATTTGGTATTCCACAAATACCACAAAACAAATTTAATATGCAGAACCCGGCTTCTAAGCAGTCAGGTAGATTTAATTTACACGGTCAAAACCAAATAAATCCTAATTATAATAATAATCAATTTGGATATAAACCAAATTTTAATAATAACAATCAGTTCGGATATAAACCTAATTATAACAATAATCAGTTCGGATATAAACCAAATTATAATAATAATCAGTTCGGTTATAAACCCAATTTTAATAACCAGCAATTCGGTTATAAACCAAATTTTAATACAAATCAGTTTGTTAATAAACCTAATTTTAACAATCATCAATTTAATACTAAACCTCAGCCAAATAAATCGGATGATGTGACAATGCGCACAGCTCCGCAGCCGAAAGTGCAACAAGCGCGTGTAAATGAATTATACGATGAAAATGGAAATTTTCAGATGGATACTTTAGACGAAAGTATGAGATAATAAATATTAATTGTTTTTCAAAGTTAAGATTGCCACATATAAAAATACCAGAAATAAATGCTACATTTATGATAGATACGGGAAGTTCTAGATCATTTATTAGCCCTAAAAAGGTGGAACAGTATTTTAAGAATTATGTTTGTTATGAACCATTTGAAGTTATTAGTACTCATGCTTCGAGTCAACATAACAGTGTTATTTATATTCCTTTATTTCCAACTTTTAATTGTTCAGATATACATAAGTTTTACGTATACGATGTAGACAGTCGTTACGATGGGTTAATAGGAAGTGATTTATTAAAATATTTAAATGCAAAAATAGATATGCAAAATAATATAATATATACACAACATAGTAAGATACCTTTAATATATAGTCCAACATGCCAAATAAATATTGCACCGCGATGTGAACAGCGTGTAAAATTGCCAACAAATGTACAAAATGGAAATGCTATAATGAATTATGTTTGTTTTATGAAAGGTGTTAGGATGCCTAGTGCATTAGTTAAGTGTGAGAATGGTTATGCTACTACGATAATTCAAAACACGTTAGACAAAGAATTAAGATTAACAGTTACGAAACCATTTATTGTAACAGAATATAATAATTCCCAAATCGAATTAAATTTTAATGATAATATAAATAATTTAGAAATAGATCAAATATTAGCCAAAAATTTAAATAAATTAAGATTAGATCATATGAACGACGAGGAACGTGATAAGATTAAAACATTATGTACAGAGTATAAAGATATATTTTACTCAGAAAAAATACCTCTTACTTTTACAAATAAAGTTAAACATCATATAAGAACACAGAATGAAGATCCAATTTTTATTAGGCCCTATAGGCAGCCACAAGTTATAAATGAAGAAATAAATAATCAAGTAAAGAAAATGTTAAAAGATAATATTATATCAGAATCTCATTCTCCTTGGAGTGCTCCTGTGCACTTAGTCCCAAAGAAAATGGACGCATCTAATGAAAAGAAATATAGGTTAGTTATAGATTATAGGAAATTGAATGATATAACAATAGATGATAAATATCCTTTACCTAATATAAATGATTTATTTGATAAGCTAGGTAGAAGCTGCTATTTCTCTACTTTAGACTTAGCTAGTGGATATCATCAAATAGAATTAGCTGAAGAAGATAAACAGAAAACTGCATTTAGTACGCAATCAGGTCATTATGAATTTTCAAGGATGCCGTTTGGACTTAAAACTGCACCCGCAACTTTTCAGCGTACAATGGACAATGTCTTAAGAGGGTTACAAGGACTACATTGCCTGGTATACCTAGATGACATTATAGTATTCTCATCAAGCCTAAATGAGCATATAGATAAATTAAGAAGTATATTTAATAGATTACGAGAAACGAATCTAAAAGTTCAACTAGATAAATCAGAATTTATTCGTAAAGAAGTACTTTATTTAGGCCATACAATTACTCCAGAAGGATTGAAGCCAAATAATGATAAGATAAATGCTATACTTAATTACCCACTACCTCGTAATATAACAGAAATAAAAAGTTTCCTAGGATTGATAGGATATTATAGAAAGTTTATCAAAGATTTTGCTAAAATAACACAGCCAATGACGGCTAGATTAAAGAAGAAATGCACAATGCCATTTACTGACCAAAGATATATAGAATCATTCCAAAAATGTAAAGAATTATTAACTAATTCACCTATTCTTCAATATCCAGATTACACTAAACCATTTATTTTAACAACGGATGCATCTGAGTTTGCTTTAGGCGCTGTCCTATCTCAAGGAATAATAGGTAATGATAAACCAATAGCATATGCAAGCAGAACATTAAATGATGCAGAGTCACGTTATAGTGTTACGGAGAAAGAACTTTTAGCTATTGTGTGGGCCGTAAAACATTTTCGCCCATATCTTTACGGTAAAAGATTTGTTATTGTTACTGATCACAAGCCCCTTGCTTGGCTTAATTCCCTTAAGGAAACAAATAGTAGATTAACAAGATGGCGTTTACGTTTAGCTGAATATAATTTTGAGATAATACATAAAAGTGGTAAGTTAAATAGTAACGCAGATGCGTTATCACGTATAAGTATAAATGCTACTGAAGAAGACACTTTGTCAACTCAAGCGAATAAAGATAAGGATGAAAATTTAAAGAAATATGTTAAACAATTAACGAGAGATATTAAAACTTTAAGTAAACCAGAAAAGATGGAAACAGATTCAGATAAACCAATAAGTATTCATGACTCAGATTCAGATAGAACTTATAAATCAGTGAGCATAGGTAGTTCAACTTTAACTGCTTCAGAAACTGAAAATATTGAAACTATTCATTCAGCCGAAGACACTGAATCTCAAGGCATACCTATATTACAAGAAGCGGTAGATACAAAGCCTAACCAAATATTAGTATATACTTGGTTGATAGATAAGTTATTAGTTAAAGTATTACCCGTGAAAAAACAACGAGTATTAGAAGTTCATTTACCTACTAACAGACCAGATTTAGTTAAACAATTTTTGAAAGAATATGTTAGAAATAAAACTACATACTTTATTTATTTTGAAGATGACATACATCGCACACAATTTACAGAAGCAATTATATTTTTATTTAAGAAAGAACTTGTTAAATTTTATGAATGTACTAAGCGTGTAGTATACGTAGAAGATGAAAATGAGCAAATAGATATAATAAAGAAATACCATGTAGGCAAAACTTGTCACAGAGGTATTAAAGAAACTTTAGCACATATTAAGAGAACATATTTTTGGTATAATATGCCACAAACTATTTCAAGCCTTATAAATTCTTGTGAAATATGTAAAATAATGAAATATGATAGGAAACCAATAGAGCCAAAACTTCAGTTAACCCAAACACAAAATAAACCCTTACAAGAGATTTTTATTGATTTATTTAATATAGAAAGTAAATATTATTTAACCATTATAGATGCTTTTAGTAAAATAGGACAAGCCATTGAAATCCCTAATAGATCTACACCTGAAGTGGTGAGAGCTTTAATCAAATACTTTTCGTTGTACGGCGTACCACTAAAAATTAGTGCTGATGCTGGTACAGAATTTAATAATATATTGATGAAAGAACTTATGTCTTTATATAAAATAGAAATACATATAGGAACTCCGAATAATCCAAACTCAATGGGACTTATTGAAAGATTCCATTCTACTATTATAGAAATATATCGTTTAGCTAAATATGAACATAAGTATACTGATGCAGCGTCTGTAATGACTTATTCAATTATGGCATATAATCATAGTATTCATTCCACTACAGGAATGACACCTTTTGAAGTTTTGTTAGGACATACAGATTCAAGACACGTATTTGATAATGATTTCGAAAAACAATATATGCAACAATTAATTAAAGAACATGCCCAAAGATCAAAATATCTTTATAAACATTTAACGGAAAAAACTATACAAACGAAAGAGAAAATTATAGAAAAGAAAGGTGGAGAAACAAATATTAAATTAAATATCGGTGATAAAGTTTACGCTAAAGATATAAACAAAAGAAGTAGTAAAGATAAACCTAGATTTGTTGAAGCGGAAGTAATAGGCGAAACAAATAGAAATGTAGTTCCAATAAAAGTTAAAAATCGCGAAACCAAAGCACCATTAAAGAATATTAAACGTCCTCCGCAGATACATCCTAATCGCACTGGCGGTCAGCACGATGATGCGACTCCAGGCCTTTCAACTTCAGGCGTTACCTGATAATCCAGGCATACTACCGGTGAAAAAAGGATTAGCAGTAATAAGCAATGATAAATGGATAATAGTTAAGATATTAGATTTTAAACCTATCGTGGAAGATATAGAGAGTAATATTGTAAGATTTAATGAATTAAATAAATTAGTTAATCATTATGATAAAGATTTTACTTCAACTTTTATAACCGTTGTTATACAAATAGATTATATGAAGAATTTAACGATTAATAAATTACAACAAATTAAACCATCTATTAGAATAAAACGTGGTTTAGTAAATCCAATAGGATCTTTAATTCGGTTAATAACTGGAAATATTGATAATGATGATGCTATTAAATATGATAAAATTATTAATGAAATAAAATTAAATCAAAACACTGGAAACAAAAGACTCACTTTGATCACTGCAATGGTACAAACATTAACAAATTCCACATTCGAAATAAATGATAACCTCATTCAAATAAATACGGATATAAGTAATTTTACAAATCAATTAAATAATCTTTCTAGAAGTGAAATGTTAAATCACATTGGAACTCATATTTTAAAGACATACAATTTATTAATGAATAATTTTCAGACAATCCATATTAAGTTGAATGAGATAGAAACTAGCATAGCTTTAAGTAAGTTAGGTGTATTACATCAGTCAATTGTAGACAAAGATAGTTTATTATATTTATTACAAAACATAAGTAAAACTGAAAAGTTAATATATTCACCTAGTTTAGATAACTTAATTAAATTAGAAAGAAGTATTATATTAAAAGCTTATTTTAAAGAAAATTGTATTCACTATGTACTGGAAATACCGTTGGTTAAGCAAGATACTTACATATATTATAGATTATATCCCTTACCTGTCTTATCCAACAACCAAACAGTTGTTATATTACCTAAATATCCTTACCTGTTAGCGAAAGGGTTGAACATAAGACTTCTTGCCCATGCATGTCAAGAAATAGATGAAGCCAGCTTCCTGTGCGTAGATGACTACAATCATTACTTCAATGAAGATAGTTGTATCACAGAATTGATGACATATGCTGAGAACGTGAAATCATGTATTCAAATCCCTATAGATGTCGAGCCAGTAAAGATCCAGTTAATACAACCAAATAGATGGATGTTGTATAGCAAGGAAGAAACATTACTATCTAAGAATTGTTACGATGAAATATCTTATCAGAAGATTCAAGGCACATATATAGTAACGTTAGACGACAACTGTGATGTGAAGATCAAGAATATGCACCTGAAAATGCACCAAATTAATGAAGAAAGAATTGTTTACTCCAAGTTGCCAATTATAAACCTACCAATAGTGAATTCAACAAATAGTACAAATATTAAACCAGTGAATTTAGAAGGAATAGATCTTACTGACTTAAAACTCCTGTCATTTGCATTAAAGAAAAGTGTTCAAATAAGTGAAAGTGAAAAGCCAATAATAACAGTGAAAAGTGTCAGCATATGGACATTAGTACTTTACGTATTAATATTAGTTATTCTGTGTACCTTAGCTTATAAGTATTATACTGTGCTTATTAAATGTTGTAAACGTAGTTCACTAAGGGTGAACTCCGATCTTAAGGAGGGAGGAGTTATGGATGACGCATCCCATACCAAAGTACAGAGACAACCATTATTTTAATACCCCTTTGTTTTGTTAATAAACTTAATCGATGTAGATCAATTACTAATGAGTTTATAGAAATGAATCATGGCGTGAGCCCACCTACGGTGGCCCGCACACCTCTTTGTGTTTAACTTAGTATAAGAACTGTTGTACTGAATAAAGTCAGTTAGTCTTGAGCAGTCTTGAGTTGTAGTCGAGTAATCTTTCGTCCGTCTCGTAATAATCTTGTAAGCGACTTAATATAAATATTGTAAAAGTATATTAAAATAAATATAGTTATTTGTTAAAAGTCTTTTTTTAAAGATACAACAGCTCCCGCAAAGTTTGACTATCTACTTAATTTGTGGATGCACTACAAGCCAGCAGCTGGACATAAAAGTTCTTTAGATGCCCTAATTTTGTTTAGTGCAGTTGCTCCAAGGCGAAGTTCGCAACCTGGTCACCACTAAAATAACGGTAAAGATGTTGATGGGATGTGGCTCTTAATTTAAAATTCAACTTCACTAATATATTGTAACTAAAAAGCAGACCACCATGAAAGTTTTTAAATTGGGAAAATTTATTGTGAATTTTTAGTTATTATAAAACAGTGGATAAGATTTACCGTTCTGCAGCAGGCGGGATCAGCGCCCTGCGCCAATAGTTCCCGGACACACTCCGTGTGCCCCATCGCGGCTGACAGGATAAGTGGCGTTGTACCATCCTGTGAACAAGACAAAAAGAAAAATAATATTAGAATGGTTCTTCGTGCATTATTACAAGCAGTGACAGAAATTCGCAAAACCGTCGTTCCCGACTGTCATGTAGACCGTTGACAGTCGTTGTGGGGAGTCAGTTATATTCATAATACCACACTACCCTACGAGAGGGTACTTACAGACTGCAGTCACTTTGCTGAAAATCTAATATTCTGATAATTCTCGACCTCAAGAGGTCCAGACGAAGAATCTTGGGTGCACCGGGATAACTCTAGGACGGTGATGATGATTAGAGTAAAACTGATATTTTTTAATGATGAGGAAGTTACGTATGATATAAGCAACTTGAAAAGTATCTTATCGGTTCGTTCACGAGTCGTTACTATGTAGGTTAGGAAGACCAAGGTCTCGCATACAATTCACATATTATAATAATCTCACTGATAGTCATGCTCTCATTTTAAGATAAACTGTATGAATGTGAATATTTAAGATTAGATAAAATATTTATAGAAATAAGATTGTTTAAATAAAATGATGTTGGTCAAAGAATAGGTATAAGTATATTTTTTATAACGCATATATCATAGGTTGCCTGTAAGAGATTACTTAATAGTGATAAGGCCGCCAATTGTACTATCTGTCATTTTGTTAAGGTTCGTTATTGTAAATTTCTTTGGTGCAATAAAGATGATTAATAATAATAATAATAATCATGACAAATATGCGTTACGAGTAACGGTTTCGATTGCTGAACGAGAAAATTATTTGGATGACTTGCCTGCCTTACGTTTATCACAAAAGATTAATTAATTAAGACATTTATTAATTAAGACATAATTCGACAACGTATGTATGTGTGTATTTCGGTATATTATTTCGTGATCGTGAAACCGCTACCGATTTGGATTTAAAAGGGTTGTCCGGAATAACGTCAGGTTTAATTAAAAATGCTCGGCTTTGTATTTTATTATTGATTGATAAAAAGCTGGACAGACAGGGTTCGACCGAAATAAAAACATTAAACCCCCGGGTTTAATGTGGCAATCCTATATAAAGACAATCACTTTTTGCACGGGCCGTTTGATTGAAATAATATAATCAAACCTTGAATTGAATAAAAGGCTGTGGGTCAAAATTAAATATTTTTGAAAGGCAAAATTAGTGGTAGGTCCAATTACATATAGCAAATTTTGTCAATATTGCTCTATTACAAAAGTATCTACAACAACTGACTTAAATGATCAATAGATAAGAAGATTTCGATGTCGATATGTTGATGATATGTTCAATGTTGTTATATAACGACATCTAAAGTAATGAGGAAGCTGCCGCAAGGAAATACAAAGTACCTACAATTTCGCATGTGGATTTTATTACCTTCAAGTTTAATAATAATATAACAGCATAATTTGATAGCGCTTTATTGAACAACAACTCAACTCTTTCCTCTGTTGTCTGCTATTTTCTCAACAACTATGTTTTTGACAAGCCCATTCCTTTCCTTTGCGCGCTTTACAAGAAGCGTTATGAATTCTTTTGGCTCATTTTTCATGTCGTTCATTTTCCTGCGTAAAAGGAAACCCATTATAAAACACCATTGCCGGTGTTTGCGTGGCCGGGGGCCCGCCGGAAATGTAGCACAAGTTCGGTGGCTTGCACTCGAGTATTTTATAAAGATTTTTTTTCACCCCCGGGCTGTGTGCACGATTTTATAATGAATAGACTTTTGCTGATTATGTTACAAGATTTTTTGTTGTACTTAATTATTTTATTATAGTGTTAGGTATATAAAAAAAAATATAAGCTTTGCTTTCAATGACTATTGTTTTATTAGGATAGACTGCCTTGCTGTTCTTGCTTTGTGGCACAAGTAGATAGGAACGATACGTAATATTCTTAGGTATTCGAGAGGCAGTTGACAATACCTATAATTTTTTCTGAAGCTGGTCTTGTTCAGTTTGTTCAATCTTGCAAGCTGAATAACACTCCTTAGCATCGTATGGAGTTGAATTTTGTATTTGTTCATTGAAAGCAAACCTGGATATAAAATTATCCAAGATTATTATCTTTAAGGCACAGCAGGGAATTTTAAGATACATATGTATTCGGTAAAATGGAATATCGCTATCCCCTTGGGTGGAGGTCAGAGAGGCAGTCGCCGTGTGAAAAAGCTAATATTCAGTCAAACCAGTTATACTGGTAAATGAACTCAAGGATGCGACTGGGATAACGCTAGGAATAATAATGTATTCGGTTAAAATCTTGTCATAGAAAAGTTGCTTTTAAAATGTTTTTAAGATATCATCGTTAACATGTGCTACTTACTCGAGAAAGTGCTAAACAATTAGAACATCCGTTCAGAAAGTGCTAAAACGCAAAAAAAAAAAAACAACGATGACACCAAACTATCATTTTTGCGAATCATTGTTGCAGTTTATTTGAAATACACACGCATGACGCACATTAACCTATTTTGACGAGATTTCATATTATTTTTGTAGTAGGCGCTGTCCCTTGTTCAGTGGAAGCTGTGGAAGTGACGATGGTGTAATAGTCGTGACATTGAACTTGTGGTTGCGAGGTCGTGGGTTCAATGTATTGCACATTGATTAACTGGCATTGCTCTACATTAATAACTTCTTTTATATAAATTGTGATTACTCAAATTAATTTTTAATACTTTTGGGACTAATATTTTATTCCCTCTAATGTATCTTCTATCATCTGTGTACTTTAGTCAGTTCAGTAGTGAACATAGAAGACACCGATTTTTATCACTCGCGGGGAAAGCTAAACTGTCTTGGAACCCGCAACGTATTTAATCCGAGGTTTATTGGAGGAGCTGGATGTTATAGTATATGTTGGTATGTACAATCAAACAAGTCGGCGCTGGACCAGTTTGAAAAAAAATCCCTTGGCTTCCTCATAGAGTCGAGGCACACTAGAAACTGGCTTTGTATACAGTGTCAATGTGCGTGTAAAGTAGCACTGGAAGCAATGATGTCTTGCTGAGCGATTCTCGCCCTTATGGTGGTCGAGCGGGAAGTTGTTCGACTGTACAATAGGTTTTATTAAAGTTTTCGAGAAGATCAAGACTGCTTACCTAGACCATAGTAAAAACATTTTACTATGCCTAGACAAATAATTGGTATCGCTTCGTAGAGCAGAGCGAGACCAATCATTTGTCTATAAATAATTAGATATTTTAATCCTGGTATCTCAAGCGCGCAAGCAAATCTCAAAGAGAAAGATATATTTAATACATTTTCGCCGCAACTATATCTGTTTTCGTACTAATTACAAAACCCAAGCACGTGTAGGGGGTTGTCAAGATGTGTTGTGTGAAGAGATAAAATAAGTACTCCAAAATACGAAAAGATAAATATCTTTACTGGTACCAGTTGTTCACAGAAATACTTATTATAAATAAACTACATAGCTACGACCTAACTGTATGGGAGTGTGGAGACGACTGCTGCGCCGCACTTATACAATATCGTGCCTTGTATATAGGTAATTTGTAGCGTCAGCAGCCGCTACAATACTCCCCCTTTATTAAAAATGAATAATTTATAAAAAAAATATACAGTTAAAAAAATCAATAACACAATAAACAATCTACATAAAATCATATAAGTGAGGACCAGGTGCTAGCGCTCGCATTGCGTCATATCATTCATATCATACACAATTGTACCTACGCATCAAGTTACCGGAGCGCTAGTCCCGAGAATGCAAACTAAGCAAACACTGACTTTACCAATTTCATACGTGGAACTTATAACTTTAACCAATGTGAACTAGTTTATTTTTAGAACTATAAAAATGCTATGCCAAAAACACAATACAACACAAAAGCGTTCCTATCGAAACTCCTTTGCTCTTCGTAAGCCGCGTGTACAGGGAGCTGGTCGTACAAAGAAGCAAATACGTCCATTCTCCACTAAGAGTGGATTGCACCACATCACCGGTTAAAGTAAAAGCTAAAGTCAAATTTTACAATAACTTTAACAGTAAACTTGACGGCTGCCGTAAAATGTGTTGCACCAACGTTTTTGCTGCTAATGTTAAAGTTAACAGGGTTGCTAGACAAATGAGGCGTAATCTACCCTGATTCGCTGCGGGAACTATTTTTAAGTCCGGCAATACTAGAGCTTCGCTGTTATTGATAATGTCAAGATGTCAATTGTCAAATATTATATCGAACGTCAAACGAATTGAACGCGCTGAACGCGCAAAATTTTAAAAGATTTTGATTATCTTTCTTGTTTATACTACACCTATACCTACGAGTTCAAGTTTTACGAAGTGTGAAGATAATAATGGCATCAAATACAAAAAGCTTGTACATACGTAAACAGCCAAACAAAGTAAGTATTCACAACTTATTCTGTTGCCCATAACACTTGCGTGTTATTCTTTTTACAGCTCACAAACTTATGCCTATCTTTACGTTAAATTCTGTATATTTCAGGGAAAGAAGCGTAAACTATACCGGATCTGAAGTCGATAGACTTCAATCGTTAATAATCAAACATCAAAATGTATTATTTTGTAAGAAAACCGATGCTATAAGTAGTAAGCAAAAGGATAGCGTGTGGACTTTAATAGAAAGCGAATTTAATGCCCTTGGAGAGATCCCACGCACTGTGAAGCAGCTCAAATACAAATTTGAGAATATCAAGAGAGTGGCAAAAAGGTACATAAATAGATACAATGATAAATATATTGAAAGGCCTGGTGCTCAAAATTTCATACTTATTTATTCTTCGCGACAGACATTAAAAAACTCTATAGTGAATAGTGTATTCGAAACCGCGAGTGAAAATCGTGTAAAAATAGTGCTATCCAATCGTGCGGTAGGTATACCGGGTTCGGTTCCTGGACGCGTCAAAGTGATAACATAACGCTAGAATAGTGAAAATTCGCAAATCGGTAATAAGTAGTGCCGTGTAGTGTATAAGCATTAAACTTATACTTGTGCTAACCGTAGGGACTTAGATATCGATCATAAATAGTGTTATCAGTTGTAATAGATAAGAACTAATAGTTGATAAACAGCTGTTTTGTTTACATACATACATATCGTCACGCCTTTTATCCCCGAAGGGGTAGGCAGAGGTGTATTTCTACACCCACTTTTCGCCAGATATACTTTAGTCCCACGTAATAAGGGGCGAGCCTATTGCCGTACCGGGCACATTTCCAGACTCCGTGCTGCTACTGAGAATTTCGTGACAGAAAAACCCAATAACACTGCCCGACCCAGGAATCGAATCCGGGACCTCCTGATCCCACGCGTACATTTATGCCGCGAGACCAACGAGGCAGTCGTATAGGGTTTGATGTCGAGTTTTCCGTCTCTACGCAAAGATGGTATTTGCATCGTGTTATCCCTTAGTCGCCTCTTACGACACCCACGGGAAGATAGGGAGTGGTGACACTTGTATTCTATGCCGTCAACCACACGGCATTTTTGTTTACATAGTAGTTTTATAAGTGTTTTTTTAGCTTTGAATAGGCTTGAAATCATGTTTAAATAGTTTATTATTGCTAATTATTGGTTTATATAGTCGAAATAATCGTAATAATAAACATTTGCATGTTTATCATAAACTTTCTTTATGTACGATAAAAGAAAGTTTGTATTTTATGCATCGTAGGTTTTATTATGTTATCTTAGAATTGAATAAAGCTATTTCCATGGCGTTTGTTTTATTAGATGCGGCCCACCAAAATTACATACCTACATAACTATAGTATTTCATAGTTTTTTTATAGAAAACTAGAGGATGCCAGCAGCTACGCCTGCAATTTTTTTAAATTTACTCGTTTTGGCGGATCCCGTGGAAATTTCGGGAAATCCCTTCTTAGTGCACCCCAAGGAACATACATGCCAAATTTCAGCTTCCTGCGCTCAATAGTTTCGGCTGTAGCGTGTCTGTCAGTCAGTCATTAACGCAAGGATTTTATATATTAAGATATAGTGGGTGGATCCTTGTGTGACAACATTTTTCCATATTTTTTCTTGAATAACTTAGTGATGCAAACAGTTAGGTTTATGTACCTATTATATACCGTTCGATAGAACTTTTTGAGACCTATCTAGCTATGTATAGAACATATATGCGTGTACCATAGTATCTAAGATAATTACATGTATCACAAATAAAGATTTGTTGTGCATATGTTCGGTGCGGTGCACGGTGGTCGGCGTTAAGGTAAAATTTCGAAGTAGCTAAGCGACCATATTTTTGGCCAGTTTTTTGGCGTCCCAACCACCATGTTGTAACCAAGTAACTAAATGTAGCCATCCAGCACCGAACACCTGAACAGCATCGCTCTCAACGTATGAAGATGTTTTATTTCTGAAGCCCCGAATAGATCGAAGCCATACAGTCCACTAGCACATAGAAGATGATCGTCGTAGGAACACTCGCCAGTCACACACCACCAGCGCACTGTGGCGGACCAGCTAAGGTTCGATTCCTGGCATCGTCACATTTATCTTTTCAACTGTTATTATTTTCATTTCTACATACCTACATACATAGACTCACGCCTGTTTTCCCGAAGGGGTAGGCAGAGGCATATTAAACGCCCACATTTCGCCAGTGTTTTGATCCCACGTAATAGGTGGCGAGCCTATTGCCGCTTATCGGGATATTTTGTTTGCCTCGTCCGTTGATCGGCAGGTGCACCACTTGCAGGTGAGGTTGGCTTGGGACCCTAAGCTCTTGGCGGGAACCCTATGCACCTACCATTTCTACCTAATACCTTTCATTTCTACGTAATAAAATTTCAGGTAGCTAGCACAGAGAGTGTTCCGACCGTTGAGCTAGCCACCGCGCTACATTTTTGGAGACTCGAAATCTAGCCAAGAATGATTTGTTGTCCCCTTTTGAAACTCGATCGGTTCTGGAGAAATACACTTTTCTTTTCCTAAGCCTTTCATTTATCGGGTCTAAATCACATTCGTCTTCAGAAGAACTAGTTTCTGCGAGTATTTCTCGAAGCAGTGACATTTTTGGTGGTTATATTCGATGCGTATCAATAATAGAACAATAGAACTGACTTTAACAATAACATTAACCGGCCAACATCGGGCGGTTACAGTTAACGTTAAATTATGACGTCATTTTAACAATTGTCAAGTGGTGCAACTAATTTTTTGCTTAACCGATACTTTGACAGATGTTGCGATCTTTGTCATTGTTAAAGTAAGATGATGCAACCCAGTCTAAGTTGCCTGGGCCGTAATGAAGGACGACAGGGTGCGCTATCCAACACTAAGCGGTATCCATCCTCGCCTCTAAGTGTGATGAGCCGCTTCGACGCGTGCACTGTCCCGTAGAGTGCCACCGCCGGTCCCGTGTCGTTCCTCGTCCTCGGAGTATGCTGCGTCTTGTCGTCTTGGTGCGGAATTCTGCCTCGCCACCAAGGTCAATACGCCTTACGCTGTATGCCTTAACGTACGCACTGTCCTGCAGAGTGCCGCCGTCCTACAGAGTGCCGCCGTCCTGCAGAGTGCCGCCACCGTCGTATGCCGCTCCGGTATTCTCCTGCTGCCCATTTGCCGTAGTCGCTGTTGTCGGCAGTTCATCGTGTCGCATATTACATACTTGATTCCACGTGTCCTGACTCAGGTGTTCTCCGCAGTTAGGTCGTAAGCCCTTTCGGTCGTAGTGAAAAGGGCGAGTCGTCTCCCATGAGTCCAGGCTGTCTCCGTGTCCATGCTCCTTGGCTGCACGCTGTTGCCACGCTGCACATGCGCTTATTTGATTCCGCTGACCATGTGCACGTGCGTCAATGCCGCGTTGCAGAAGCTGCTGAAGGTTGCGTTTTCTTTGTCGGGGTCACCAATGTAGGGGGTTGTCAAGATGTGTTGTGTGAAGAGATAAAATAAGTACTCCAAAATACGAAAAGATAAATATCTTTACTGGTACCAGTTGTTCACAGAAATACTTATTATAAATAAACTACATAGCTACGACCTAACTGTATGGGAGTGTGGAGACGACTGCTGCGCCGCACTTATACAATATCGTGCCTTGTATATAGGTAATTTGTAGCGTCAGCAGCCGCTACACACGTATTGCGGCGTACTTGAAGGTTCACTTGGCACTAAATTAACACTTACGCGGCACTAAAATGGCATCATCCGGTACCTTAGTCGTGCATCACGTAGGCACTAACAACAGATTATGATTAATTAAATGGGATATAGGTATGTATATGTGGGTTTTAATACGTTTGACCTTAGCGCGAGTGAGCTTTCTATTTACTTCAATTGAATAGTAATATTACAATTACTAGCTGTGCCCGCGGCTTCGCCCGCGTGGAAGTCGGTATCCTTTAAGTATCCCTTTCTGTGGCCTTGCTAATGTAAAATAACATGTCCACTATCTTGTTTTGAGCAAGTCGGCGATAGTACCGCTAAAATAATAATTTTAAGTAATACCCCTAGATGGCACTACTGGCAAAATTAAAAGTCCAGCGCTGGCAATAATTATAAGAAAAGAAGTTAGAACAATTTTTGCCCAAATTGAGTCCGAATCACTTAATAACCAATGCGGATATATGTATATTTTAAATTGCGATTACTTTTGACAGAATAAATGGATTCTGATAAACTAAAGACTAAATGTTAACCAAAGACACAAACTACTTATGCGTTTTTCACTATCTCGATACAAACAATTTAGTGTGTTGCTTGAATTCAAGTCTATTAAATTTATTGAATGACACTGCTAGGCTCCCATAGGTGATAGCGTGATGATTGTTGTCCAAGATTGTAATCGGGTCTTCAGGCAATATATTGGTGAAAACCGCATCAAAATCCGTTCACTGGTTATTGCGTGATGATTTAACAAACATACAGACAGACAGACAATAATAAAAAAAAATGTTTTGTGTTCTATATCGATAACATGTCACAATCCAATTGAAATTTCGCAAAAATATTCAATGTACAGACAAAGTGCTCTTTGAGTTTTATTATAGTATAGATTTTAAGTAACAAGCGGTGGTAAGGTAACCTGGTATTGTGATCAAAAGGCAGACGTTTGATACCCACGCATTGAATTATTAGATCGCAGCACCGCAAATAGCTTGGTTGGTTAAATTATCAAATTTACATTACTAGTAATCTCTATTAAAATAGATACAACTACAGATTCTTCCTTCAAACATCCTGTTAAGAGATGAGTAACTGAGACCTTTGCGCACCGTCCTAAAACTAAATTATAACATTGCCTTCATTTGCTGTTTGCAGAGGTTCAAATTGGTATTGCCCACCGTCAATCTAACTGACAGTGATATTATACCTATGTGATATATATGATAGTCAATACCAATGATGTTACAAAAGTAAAAAGAAATAGATAAGTAAGTACCTATGTTATAGGCGTATCAAAAACATAAGCCAGTTGGCAAGTCTGACATGAGTGTGTGTGACGTAGCGAGCCGGCGTCAAAATGAAACTGACACATCTTGTCAGCTGATAATAAAATAAAATATGGAGTTATCGATGTGTGCGTTTGTGTACCGTTTCTATGAATTGATTACTATGTAGGTATCTACCTTTTTCTTGTACCTAATATCATTGGTCAATACCTACACATATCCAGTTAATGAAAATCTATTTCCCAGCTTTCCTTCAGGAAACTGGCTTATCTACGTAATCCGTAACGGTAGGTACAAAAAAACATCTTCAGCAGACAACTTCCACCACAAATCCTGTTACGTACTGTCACGGACGTTACTTTTTTGTGGCGCCATTTTTTGTCCCAACACAACATGTTCAACACCAGAACATTCAATAATTATTACAACTCGCAATTACCCACCGATGCATGCATAATTGATACAACATCGGTAACCACGTCTCGAACGTTATCGATTAGAATCGTCTCATGTTTATGCTGATTATGAAGAAAAATGCGTGCGTTTGTTGAGAAAGTCGTGAAATGAGGGAAACTGACGGGATTCTGATCTCTCTCTGTTGTGAGAATATAATGACAGATATCTAAATTGTTTTTATGGCGACATTGTGGCCACAGAGAACAGAAATTGTGGAAGTAGTCACATGTAACATCATTATTAAGGTCAGATGAACCTAAATGCATAGTGTCAGGCGCATTGATTATTTGGACATGCGAATCTATCAGGCTTTATTTCTTACTAGCTTTTGCCCGCCGCTTCGCGCGTTAAATTTGGGGTAACACAAAACTACTTTCAGTCTCAAGTTGGAAGAAGGCTCTCCTGATTATTCTAAAGACTTCGGAAACTCTATAGGGCACAAAGTAACTCGGTCAGTATCCATGACATTATCTACCGAAAGGTACATGATAACATCACCTTCACCTTGCATACAATCAAATGTCAAAGCCATGCTCTAATACATGTCCAATATTTATATCTATAAACATTTTCGCATTAAATTTATAACATTAGTAGGGAAAATCGTTTCAGCCGTTTAAGCGTAGTAACTATATTAGTGATTAGTTTATATATGCGAACAATTTAATCACCGTGCACAATATTACATTATGTATGATGTGACAGTACTGACAGATATGCGATAGCACATGCGCAGCACTCAATTATTAGCGCATGCGTTCTTACTTCCAAGAGGTAAATTTGTGCCGTACATACTTCTACCCTCCCTACTGCTACATATTACTATATATTCTGCTATATATTCTACCTAATGCTTATGTGTCAAAATAAATAATTTTAATTTCTTTTCTTTCTGCCGGTATAGAATCGACGTATCTATTTACCTAAACCTATTTACTGTCAACCAATCAATATCAAAAGGCAGTGTTTGTATTTGCAAGACATAGGTACATTTCATTGAATGCTGTGACGAGGGTGAAATGACAAGGTAGAAGATTAGACATACCAAATCAATCCGTGGTTAACAAATATTGGACATCAACAATAAACGTAGAGTTCAGGTTTATTGTTCAGAATGTAGCCCTGCGCATAAACCACAAGGAAAGCCGATTTGTTTGTTTCGCCACTAAACTAATTTAAATTTTTAGCATGAAAATACTTAGTTGATGACCAATGATCATATATTTTTTGTGACAACTCAGACACTTAAGGGCGGACAGGAGATGAAAGTTTGTATAAAAAAATCTAGTGTTATAAATATAAGCCGCGGGCTAAAGCTAGCTCTTTTCAATAAAGACCTCGAGACCATTTAAGAATGAAATCTTGCCAACACGGATCGAGGATAAAACTTAACGCGATAATTGCGAATTTAAATCCCAAATGCGCGACCACGCACGGGAAATTAATTTATATTTATGAATATAAATCTTATAAATTTAAAATTGAAATCTTGTTCGTCCCCTAAAATACGATTACTGTCGAGAAATACGGCTATGCACATCTGTGAATGACAAGGTAGGGGAGACGTTAGAAATCAGCGCTTTTCCCCCGTAATAATTCCTTAATCGCATTTACCAACTCCATGATCAAAACTTGTGTCGAAACCCTCTTGTTTTCGAGCGATATTAAGTTTATATTTCTTATGAATAGTATGGAGAGGCAAGACGAGAACTGCATAAGGTTTTAGGAGAATACCTACTGCTTTTGTTAGAAGGAACAACACAAGATACCTCCTTTAATCTTATACAAGTTTATAATCAAAAGATAGCTCTTTTAAAGGAGGATAGATTAAGAGGAGGAAAGAGAATGTTAGGGATGCCTTTTTCTTTTGTAACGACAACAGACACTCCATTTTACATGCGATTCCAAATAATAGACTGCCTCCAGCCTCCATGGTCCAGTGGATAGCGTATGCGACTGCTGATTGGAGGTCCCGGGTTCGATTCCCGGGCCGGGCAAAAGGTTACTAGGTGTTTCCGAATACTCAGTAGCAGCCCGGAGTCTGGTGATGTGCCCGGTAACGGCATAGGCTCGCCCCCTATTACGTAGGACCTAAAAATTCATGGCGAAATGTGGGTGTAATATTTACACCTCTGCCTACCCCTTCGTTGATACATGCGTGAGACTAAAAATAAAAATAAAAAAACAAATAATTGTTTGGTGAAATATGGTTAGGTCACTATATCTGTTTTCGGTAGGTATATAAATTAAGATTGCTTTTCTTATATTTTACCATAATATCAGCAGATTTTTGCATAGATGCAAATAACTGACGAACCTAATCTAATAAAACTTTAGATCAATATTTAAGCCGTTAAAACGAGGGTCAAAGTTCTCAATCAACCTAAAAACCAACCAACTCCACTTGAAGAGCTGCCGATCATCTAAATATGTATAAGGTACCGACCCTGACTATCATAGCTTTGTGTAGTTGTTTTAAGTGTTAAAATACCTAATTTACCCTGCCGATCGGACGTGGTCACGGCAATACGACGATTCTCAATGGCAGCAGGTTGAAACGTCAAGATCTTAATGTATTGTATGAGATTCTATAATCGTATGACTTAGCAACACCGCTGTTACTTAATGCAATTTTGTTAACTATAGAAATCGCGTAGTGTCGAAACCAACCGTCACAAAAGAATAAAGTCTTGTATAATTGTGAGTAGTTGTTATAAAATATGATAAGCACAATGCGGAGGCAAGTTCACACGAACACACAACAACTTCTCACAGTGTTATGTGTCGTGACGCAACTTTACGTGAAGGGACCCTGTGTAACAACGGCTACAGCTTTGTTGTTTATTCACGAACTGTGGATGGTGCAAGTTGTAAGCGACAGCGAATACAATAGCGGAGGCAAGTTCACACGAACACACAACAACTTCTCACAATGTTAAGTGTCGTGACGCAACTTTACGTGAAGGGACCCTGTGTAACAACGGCTACCGCTTTGTTGTTTATTCACGAACTGTGGATGGTGCAAGTTGTAAGCGACAGCGAATACAATAGCGGAGGCAAGTTCACACGAACACACAACAACTTCTCACAATGTTAAGTGTCGTGACGCAACTTTACGTGAAGGGACCCTGTGTAACAACGGCTACCGCTTTGTTGTTTATTCACGAACTGTGGATGGTGCAAGTTGTAAGCGACAGCGAATACAATAGCGGAGGCAAGTTCACACGAACACACAACAACTTCTCACAGTGTTATGTGCCGTGACGCAACTTTACGTGAAGGGACCCTGTGTAACTACGGCTACCGCTTTGTTGTTTATTCACAAACTGTGGATGGTGCCAGCTATAAGCGACAGCGAACACAATAGCGGAGGCAAGTTCACACGAACACACAACAACTTCTCACAGTGTTATGTGTCGTGACGCAACTTTACGTGAAGGGACCCTGTGTAACAACGGCTACCGCTTTGTTGTTTATTCACGAACTGTGGATGGTGCCAGCTATAAGCGACAGCGAATACAATAGCGGAGGCAAGTTCACACGAACACACAACTTCTCACAGTGTTATGTGCCGTGACGCAACTTTACGTGAAGGGACCCTGTGTAACAACGGCTACCGCTTTGTTGTTTATTCACGAACTGTGGATGGTGCCAGCTATAAGCGACAGCGAATACAATAGCGGAGGCAAGTTCACACGAACACACAACTTCTCACAGTGTTATGTGCCGTGACGCAACTTTACGTGAAGGGACCCTGTGTAACAACGGCTACCGCTTTGTTGTTTATTCACGAACTGTGGATGGTGCCAGCTATAAGCGACAGCGAATACAATAGCGGAGGCAAGTTCACACGAACACACAACTTCTCACAGTGTTATGTGTCGTGACGCAACTTTACGTGAAGGGACCCTGTGTAACAACGGCTACCGCTTTGTTGTTTATTCACGAACTGTGGATGGTGCCAGCTATAAGCGACAGCGAATACAATAGCGGAGGCAAGTTCACACGAACACACAACTTCTCACAGTGTTATGTGTCGTAACTTTACGTGAAGGGACCCTGTGTAACAACGGCTACCGCTTTGTTGTTTATTCACGCATTGCAGACGGTGCCAGTTATAAGCATTAGCGATAGGTATAATAGCTGACGCTTATAACATATGCATAGGCGAATACAATCTAGTTTACTACATACATACATATCGTCACGCCTTTTATCCCCGAAGGGGTAGGCAGAGGTGTATTTCTACACCCACTTTTCGCCAGATATACTTTAGTCCCACGTAATAAGGGGCGAGCCTATTGCCGTACCAGGCACATTTCCAGACTCCGTGCTGCTACTGAGAATTTCGTGACAGAAAAACCCAATAACACTGCCCGACCCAGGAATCGAACCCGGGACCTCCCGATCCCACGCGCACATTTATGCCGCGAGACCAACGAGGCAGTCGTATAGGGTTTGATGTCGAGTTTTCCGTCTCTACGCAAAGATGGTATTTGCATCGTGTTATACCTTAGTCGCCTCTTACGACACCCACCGGAAGAAAGGGGGTGGTGACACTTGTATTCTATGCCGTCAACCACACGGCTATTTCAATCTAGTTTACTTTTGATGGAAATTGGAGATGATAAGAATGTGTTTTGCCCTATTGTTGGCAGAAATTAATTCTGATCAAGGAGTTAGTTCTAATAGGAATGGTAAGTCTCATGAGGTCGTTAGTCTGCCAATGTACAGACTCTAAAGTAGTCTGCTGAGCAGCGATAAACCAGCGAAGAAACCACGTAAGAACTCGGATTTGAAGTTATATGCGTATTGTGTCTGTGCCTATGCAAGCACATTGAGGCGATACGTAAGTTTTGAACCGGAACTAGGAAGATGTAAGAAATATGGATTGGTAATCTTCAAGAAAGTATAAGGTATAATTGTATGCAGATAATTTTCATACTTTAATTAGGAACAGTGCGTCGACTACTCATGGTTAGTAGTATCTTTAGCATCACTGTTCTTGGCTATTTAAGTTAATCCCTGGCACGTAGAACACACGTACCAATAACACAATGATTTGTAAATCGCTTTCGCTACCGCTTATAATACAAACACGCATTACTAATGTAATATCTCGAAGAATAGCGAGTGCTTAAAAGTGGACCGCCGCTTTAATTTCATCATAAAAGCTTTATATACTTTTTTTTAAACTGGCTACATTAATTTTCTTTTGAAAGTTTTTCTTTGGTAACTAATTTGATTTATTATTGTTCAAGAGTAGGTGGGAACAAAAGATGTAATCTGTGTTCTTATTCTTGTTATATCTGTCCATCGAGATTGAGTGGTGGTGTTGCAAGCGCTTTGCGATTGTTATCGAAGAAAAAAACAGAGCATGATTTGTGAGTTGCACAACCAAATGTTGAGAGCAACTGCCAAAACTTGAAACTTAAATATTTTGCATGGAACAGTTTACTTTAAGTAAGGGTTAACTCGTCACAATGCCACGCCGATTGCTATTGGCTCGATATCTAAACAAGACAAATAATGTTTGAAATACAGTCGGTATGGTAGTATAGACATGAGTGCATTTTTTCAAACGTTGTTTCATATTTGTAAGCCTAGTTAGTTTCTAGAGTAAAAACTCAAAATATAATTAAGCTGTCAAGTAGATAATAAAGAAAACAATAGTTTCTTATGCTGTAATATAAAATAATGCAGCTCCTGTAGTATTTATACCGATAACCTACAAGATTCAAACACAAATATAGCTTAATCCTATAATCGTAAGTTTCGAACTCGAATTATGTAGAAAAGTCGATAGTTCGTAACATCCTTACTTTCGCGGACGTGAACTATGAATATTCACACGCAATTATTCGTATGGATGGATATTATATAACATTCTAAGTTAACTAGATTTCATTTTATTTTTTTAATTTATTATTGACTGACTGACAGACAATAGACAAGAGAAACTTCAGGGCGCAAGAAGCTGGGCATGTTTGTTCCTGTGGAAGCGTGTAGGGGTGCATTAAGAATGGGGATTACCCGAAATTGCCACAGGATTGGGCAGAAACGGTTAATTTAAAATTAAATCATTTGCGGGCATCATATTAATAAAAAATCGCAAGGGTTTAAAATCATTTACTAGTTTACTTGATAATTTCTTTCACCGATTTCAAGGTCAATTAGACGGCTCAACGTTAATTTTTCACCAGAATGACCATTTTCCACCACACTGAACTATCGCGTAAGCTTTAACCTAAGCTATTGTACAACCTTAGGAACTGCCAAGTCACGAAAGGACGTCTATTATTTACAAAATAAATAACGTATTAAAAAAACTTTCTGTAACCAATAGCTGCTCTTATAAAGGGTATAAACTATCTCCATCAAATGAAATGCCTGAGGATTTATTCGCAAATTGAGGTCATCAATAAAGGCCTCCGAAATCCAGTCCGTCGATGTAGGGTGCCGGCAAATAAACAATTTGATGTGAACACTATTCAATTTTGTTTTCGCTGAATCAATCTTAGGCAATGGCTATGAATATCAACGAAGGCTGTTTAGGTGTAACGGAATAAGTTATCGCTTGTATTTAGTTCAAGGGGAGAGATTTATTACTCTTAGTAGAACATATAGGTATATAGACAGAGATAGATTTCGATTAACAGACTGCTACGAACGGATGCAAACCTACTTTTCGAAATTAAAAGTACGAACAAATTGTTAATCATCGCTTGCTAAGCGGTCGAGCAAAACATCGTGAGGAAACACGGTTTTATATCAAGGACAAGGCTCACGTCAAGGACTGCATTATTGCTTTCCTGTAGAGGCCCTTCGGTGTCAAGTATCAACAATATAAGTTGAAAAATGTGACTAGCAAAAAGCAATGGTACTTGAACATTATTGGCCAAACGTGGGGACTATCATCTCTTCAGAGATACACAGTGTGGCCCTACACATGTAGTACATAAATTCTCCTGCAAGGCATTTGAGAACTTGTAAGTTTCAAACAATGTTTTATTGCATTCCACGCCCAACAATCTTTTGTGTGAGTTATTAGCGATGTTTGACGATTCAACGTTTATGCTTGTATTAATGTCTTGATGAAACAATGTGACGAATAGATTTCTATTAAGTTACGACGATATAACTTCATTGTTTGTAAGTTGTCAACATCTATCACTGCATTTACGAATACATAGCTTATTTGAAGACTAGTCATTCATTTTTGCAGAATCACGAAACGTAAGGCGTCTTGCAATAATGCACATAAGGGTTCTTCGTATAGAAGACGGTCTATCCAGTAACGTGCCTTGCGTTGTTGAAAACTGAAGACCCAGCTCGGAGTAGACTCGCTTCTTTATTATTCAAAACTAGTGAATGTAACTATAAACATGTTCATTCATTCGATTCGACTAAAAATGTATGAGCATGTAGTAGTGTAGTATAAATAATTACTACGATAGAATGGTATTCCAGAGTCCAGTAATTTAAACAATACTTTCGGGCATATATTATGTTATGGTCAAACGCCGAAGCTCTGCTTTTCTTGGTTTGCCTGGTTTAAACTCGAAGTCGAAACCGTATTTTGCAAGAACAACAACGAAGTTATTTTCGTCTTTGGAAACATGAGAAAATTATCAAATCTAACCTGGGTTTCCTATCGAAGAGTCCTTCGATCGTTACTTTAATTAAAAATGTATAATTATTGCATACTATTTAAACCACGGGGATTCTAGTTTCATACATACATACATATGCTCACGCCTTTTTCCTGTCGGGGTAGGCAGAGACAACAGATCGCCACTTGCTTCTATCCTTGCAAACCTCACGTGCTTCCTCTACATTCATTATTCTTTTCATACATGCTCGCCGGTTGCGGGTGCTTCGGACGATTAGTACTTCGATTCTAGTTTCAGCGATGCTTATTTAACTGCTACTACGATTTTATAGCCTTTTTCCCAGACAAATCGGTTCATTTGGCTTGACAATGTTCTCATTTCATTTCATTATCTATAAACACGTCGTCAACAGAGCTTTGTATTGATTGGCCAAATTCAGGATCAGATCGTACAATCTATCAGCAAAGCGCTGTCCACAAGAGTGGATCGTAGGTTCTATCACCATCTTTAACCTATCCATGTGAATTCCATTCGAATACAAATGTTTAACTGTAACCTATTTTTGTTGGAGAGAGAGGGTAAATGGGGCAACCATTTACCGTCTTTCTCCCACTAGCATAAGTTTGCAACTAAATTCGGTAGGTTTGTTTTACTACCGAGGGGAACCAAGCATACGTTTGATGGCGACTACCTGCCAAACGCGGAAAACAGAACTATGATACAAGCACACGGGATAAAAGGTGATAGTCGTTTTACTGTAAGTATAGAAGCTCTTCCCTGTACTTATTTATCTGGAATAAGACTAAAACAGACAGTAGCTGTTGCTACATACCTATATACCTATAATTAGGTATCTATCAAACCGCGGCCCAGCAGGCCCCTGATTATCTTCACCATTAGCCAATCCTTCAACACACAAATTATCACAAATACAAAAATAGCCTATAAATCCTAATATTAAGAGTTTCCTAATATTACACCTCTGCCTACCCCTTCGGGGATATAGGCGTGAGTCTATAATAAAATATATTAAGTTTTCGCATGATTACCAAATGTCACTACCCTATTTTATTCCGTGGGCGTGGGTGTTGTAAAAGACGGCTAAGAAAAATACACGAATCCAAACTATCTTAGTGAGCAGTCGAAAAACACGGCATCAAACCCTATACCAACCTGTCTGGCCAGTGTAGCACCAATAGTAGGTCCCAATCCTCCTATTGACTCAATATGCTATCGTGACACAAATTAGGAAAGGTACCTATATGTCCAGCAGTGGACTTTGACAGGCTGTATGTTAACCATGAAATTCTCAAAAAATACCATTGCCATCGTGTCAAAAAGAGTAAACCCGTGACATAATTGCTGAGTAAGCGGGTCTTCGACTTGAAATGGGGGACTTCTAGCCGCAGATAATAATCTATGAAATTGTCACGTTCGACCATCGAGCTAAGTATTACGTGTCATAATCGAGATTTGGATATTGGAATTATCACTGTACTTTATCATTGCATCTTTAGAAGTTGTAGTTCACAAAAGAGATATACCTATGTGATACGTTCTAAACTACAAGAATACTTAGACTCGGCTCATTATATCGACGCAAAGTTGCATCGACGCAAGATCTTTCTCATGTGGTTTATACTTTGTATAAATGAAAAAAGGGTTCATCCCTTTTTTTCCCGTGCAGGTGTTCTTCAAGACGGCTAGCGTAGAATGTGGCTTTTTGTCTAGATATGGAACATAATGCGAGTGAAACTGGGCGAAACAGTTAGTATTCTGACTGTTTAACACGGCCTGAAATTCATTACTCAATATTTCACTGAGGGGCCCGACACACCGTCGTAGATTAGTGATTGATCAGGAGCAAACAATGTTACCGCGGTTTATCCTCAGATGGATGACCATCTGAGGATAAACCGAAAATACAATAAGACGACGTGTAAACACTCATGTGTTTACACGTCGTCTTATTGTAGAACATCAATATGACGTCCGATATATTTATTGCATTAGAGTGATTGAGCCTCCGGCTCTTCCACCCACCAAATGAAACTAGAAGGGTGATTTTCTGCAAAGAAATGTGCTAAGGAGCAGGCATTTGATATCAACCATTCATCATATTCAGTATTTCCTTTTTAACCGACTTCAAAGAAAGGAGGAGGTTCTCAATTCAACTGTATTTTTTCTAACCTGTAGGCGACGAAACTATAAAGTGTGACAAGCTTGGCACTGGTTGAAAGAGGTTGATCAAATTGATGTATCAAGTCTGGGTTTTCTGTGGGCCCGTATAAGCACTGGGCTTCCGAGTCTTATTGTGTTACACATAGGTGCTCTAAGTGGATAAAAATGTAAAAGTAAATTTAAAACGCAGAGCAACCTGCCAAAAATAATCATAGTTGGCTAGATGCCATTCGGCTAGGTATCCTAAGTGGACTAGGTACCTCTTCTAAACATATTCTTAAATAAAATACGGGCGTTGTCATTTTCCGTTCCGTTTTGGTTTACATCTTTGTCAGTTTGCTACTCCAAAATAAAAATCTCTATATACATTTTTCTTGTGATTCGTAGCTAATGGGCGGAAGAAGCTGCAATTTGGCATGCATGTTCCTTGGAGATTGTAAGGGGGACATAGCGAGGATTTTTTGAAATTCCTTCTCTAATAGGGTAAATAGTCCAATGCGAGCGGAGCCACGGGTTAAGTCCAGTGTTTCTATATGCTTGAAAGTCTGCAGTACTTACCCTATCCCTGGAGTCAATGTGGACCTTCCCCGTGTCGAGCAGCTGCCGCAGTCTGTCGCAGTCGCCCCTCAGCGCCGCTAAGTGGAACTGCACGTCTGTGCGAGACTCTTTCTGCAACAACAAAATGGTACGCGTTAGGTTTACCGTTTACGAAAAACTGACGGTAGACTCAGTAGCCCCCATCTGTCATCATCACACAGACAGATTTTTTGGATATAGATACCGAGTTTGTTCCCTTATCGTAAAAATAATTATAGTATAAATATAAATAGAAATATAGAAATACTTATACTATAAAAGCCCCCAAAAGGTTACGAAGGCAGTAAGGTACTGCTTCAAGTAGGGACGAAATAATTGCCTCTTAATTTCTTGTACAAAGTAAGTAGATAATTACATTTCTCGTATTACTTAGAACAAAATAGCTTAATTATTGCGTACCTATCAAGTATTACAGTGAGTGATTTTGTGTTTCCTCTTACCACTTGAGGAAACACAACACTTAATGTGTGAAATGTGGACACTTTCGAGAGAAAGTGTCCACATTTCCTGTCATCGTTGTTCAAGCTCGTATCTTGCTAAATTTTCTATTTTATTCTGAGGGACATTTTATTTAAAGGATTACTCAGTACTCTCAACCTAGGAATAAAAACTGTATCGTCGGAGATTGCACGTACCTACCTACTCAACCAAATAATATAAAGGCGAAGATATATTTATTTTTTATTTTTAGAATCACGCCTGTATCCCCGAAGGGGTAGGCAGAGGTGTAATCATGGTGTGATATTACACCCACATTTCGCCATGTACTTTTAGGCCCCACGTAATAGGGGGCGAGCCTATTGCCGTACCGGGCACAATACCAAACTCCGTGCTGCTACTAAGAATTTCCTAACGGAAAAACCCAATAACACTGCCCGACCCGGGAATCGAACCCGAGACCTCCCAATCCCACGCGCACATTTATGCCGCGAGACCAACGAAGGCGAAGATAAGAAACAACAATGTACGAATCTCACAATGTGTTTGTCCCGTGTGAAGATCTATAACACGCCGCACAGCGTCAAGCGACAAGGCGATTGTTTAAACAGATAAAGCATGGCTAAGCTCCGACATTGTCAGCCTGCCGTGGTCTACTGCTGGATATAGGCCTCTCCATTGGCACGTCACTGAGCCCGATTTTCTGCTTTTCGTGTCCAGCCGCTGCCGGCCACTTTGCGTATGTCGTCTATTAGTCCGGCAAGTACAATAAAACTCTACAGCTCGTCATTACATTAGATTGACATCTAAATATAGATGCGACAGCTTTGATAGGGAGGCCGTAAAGTTTATAGTACGTAATCCCATAAACATTCACCCATCGAATCAACCAAAGATCTGTGAGCCAACTGTAATCAAAAAGTAAAGCAGAACTGCTATTATTTTCGGAGATACGATGATGTTTCATTTTGTTAACACGTTCATAATAGTAATTTCTTAAACCAAAATAACAAACGGTTTATAGAATAAAGCAACTAGAACTTATTATAAATTAGAATAATTTCTAGATGGAAAATATTTCAGTACCTATTGCTCTTTTATTTTGTTGAGCTGCGATTTGACACGTTGATGCAAACCAATCATATAGTGAAATTATTATTTTCACTTTATCTCTGTAACAACCGGAGATAATCACAGGTTTTCAGAACGTTTCGCTTAGTGAAGAGAATCGATTCATTTTTCCTAAACTACCTATATTTTTTATTTGTTTTGTACTAGCCGACGTTTCAATTTCTTTACAGAGACGATGGTAACGGCAGACTGAGGTGTATTTTACTTGAATGTATTAGTTATCTCAAAGTACACGAACATTTTTCAACTATTTTGTATATTAATTACACTGCACTGTGAGCTCATTCTGCGTAAATAGTAACACCAATAGTACTGTCAATACCATTTCTATGGTCAATACGTACATTATTAATTATTAGCTAGCGTTTCAATTACTTTAAAAGCAACCCAGGTCATGAAGACTAAGGAGAGTAGTAAGGTGTTTAGCCTTGGTGTCAGACTTTGTAATAAAGTTGAACTAATCTGTCGAAATTTTTATGGTTCGAATGCCATAGGTTCCCAATTCCCATATTAATCCAAACGTTTCACATGCTAATAACAACAAAGGAACATCTATCTAATATTCCTACATCTAAACTTTATGTTAATAACGCAGAAACATCTAGTCTACCTACATCAATATATAATTTATAATAGACCATCTAGTTTAAAATAAATACCGTCCATATCATAAAGATTACGATGAAACCAGGTTCCAACACAAATCGCGTGTTCTGACCGAGTTCAATTAATTATTTTACATACAACACGCTATCAAGTTAACTGACTGTGAATTTAATCCACAGAAATAAACATTGTTACAACAATCTTTAGATAGGAAATAAATCGTTTGTTTGTTTCTTTTGGTGTTGAAGAAGCGATAGACCGAAGAAAATGCAAATGTTTTTGTGGTAACTTTAGTGTGTAGTTTTTATTCTACTTATAAAACAACATGTATTTAAAAGGTTTTTTATAATATACTAGCGTTTGCCTACGGTGCCATCCGCGTGCGGTCAGTCGTCAGGGCAAAAGGTGGCTATTCTTCAATTCTGATGTAGGTAGGTATATGTTACGGGCAACGTGACTAACAGGGCGGTATTAATAAGGGTGTTGTTTACCATTAAGATTTACCAGTAAATCCTAAGATTTACCAGCATGATTTGGTAAATGTCCGATTTTTTTTATAAAAAAACACTATGTTGACGAAGCCCTGCAGGGCTCCTATTTTTGGATTAACGATCACAAGAGAACCTAACATAACCTACTTACCTGAGTTACAGTCTCATCTAACCTTCATGTCATTTGTTTTATTATTTTGCCCAAAATGAATTTGCCCTTATTCATACTGACCAGGAAAAGTGATCAGGCATGAAATTTTAATCAAACTACCCATGTGACATGGGCATTATGTATACAGGCAGAGAATATATAATTAGTACCTACGGTAATACAGGCCGATCACTATTCATAGGGACCAGACTCACAGAATAATTAATAGTACTAACGTACCAGACTTCTCAAGTTGCCCGTAACATACATATACCTACGCTATATTACTGCAAAGTTTAATTAAAATCCGTTTAGTTGTTTTTGCACATACCTAAGGGTTACAAACATCTATACATTTATCCGTCCCACAGTCGTCTCGTCACAAAGTATCGCGAATAGTAGAATAATATTTGTTAATACTTAATTATAACCCATTTTCTCATTAAAGAAACTGAATTCGAAACAAATATTGACTCGTATCTTGCGAGTGGGATAGTAAAATATCCTTTCTCCTAATTTCAGTTTTCTAGCTTCAGTAGGGCTCTGCACTTATATTTCAATCAGGACATTCCACATATACGTAGGTATGAAAATTTATATATGTTACAGCTTTTTAATTTCTCTTTTCAATCCGCCCACAGGTTTTGTTGTTCTGTTACAATTTGTCACAGCTGGCTAATTAAAACAAGGCCTTGACTTTCAACCGTGGAACCGGATTCACAACAATAATTTATGCATGTGTTACGTCCAAACAAACAGCATGAAAAACGTGTTATTGACATTAAAATATAATCATATTTGGTTCAATCTGACGAATTTTGCGTCGTTAAAAATGTTTTTTATCAAAGTTGGAATATTTCTAAGGAGAGCATAGTTTGTCAAATGTAAACTGACTACAGACAAGATGAGAATTTTCAAATGCTAAGTACATTGAAGCATTCCAAGATAAATCATCACGGCTAAAAGTTAAACTGCTCATTATTATGTCCTTACTAGATGTGCCCGCGGTTACACCCGCGTTAATTAAGGCTACTGCTCCGCTCCCGTGGCTCATAGCATGATGTTATATAGCCTATAGCCTGCCTCGATAAATGGGCTATCTAACACTGAAATAATTTTTTCAAAGCGGTCCAAGTTCCTGAGATTAGCGCGTTCAACTAAACAAACTCTTCAGCTTTGAATATTAGTATGTATATGATTAGATTAGATTCGATGATGCAAGTGGTCGTTAAAACTGCGCTTAGCTCACACGACATTACACTTTGTGTGAGTTAAAAATTATTATTCAGAGTCTGGGTGTGCTTTGTGTACAAAATAAGTTAGGACAAAGGGACAAAAGATAAGACCCGTCTAAGTGGAGAGCCTGGGAGAGTCCTATGTCCATCAGTGGACGTCTTTCGGCTGAGATGAGAAAAGGACTGACTCGTAAGTAATCAGCCCTATACACTGTCCCACTGCTGGGCACGGGTCTCTTCTCACTATGAGAAGGGTAAGGCCATAGTCTACCACGCTGGCCAAGTGCGGGTTGGCAGACCTCACATGTCTTTCGAGAACATTGTGGCGAACTCTCAGACATGCAGGTTTCCTCACGATGTTTTCCTTCACCGATAAGCAAGCGATAATTAACAATTTAATACGCACTTAACTTCGAAAAGTCATTGGTGCGTGCCGTGGATTCGAACCCTCTGCGTAGCAATCTGTCGGCGGTCTCTCCACTCGGCTATCGCTGCTGCTTGACTGACTCGTAAGTAAATAACAATAATCTTATTTACCAAGATTATTCTCAAGAATAAAAACAAAAAAGCCAAACATCAAAAACAACAATACGTAATTGTATTAGGATTGTCGTCGACTGGCGTCACCCCGAATGTCGAGTAACGGTTAAATCTCCGCGAATATGTGCATAATGGCGGCGATCGTCTGCTTCTTGACTTTCAACAAGGATATATTTTATTGGTTTGTTTTTGTTTCTTTTGTATCTTGTTGTACAAGAAGAAAGTTATATATTTAAAGCATTCGTGGACATGAAGAAAGTTATGATATGAAAATTTTAAACGTTCGGGGTCATGAACCCGCGAGCACTCGCGCTATGAGCATTTTGCTCACAGTAAATTTAAATCACGCGACATTTTGTCAAAATTATTCGTACGTACATCGTTCATTTGGTAGCTGAGTTTTGTTCCATCCCCCACCCCTGTATGCAGTTCACTTCTCGCCAGTGTGCGCCAGTCACTTGGACGAGGTGGTTTGATGCGCCGCCGTGTACCATCAGGCGGCGTTTTGCTCATCACGCGGGTATCGACGTAAGTACTTTTTTTACTCATGACTAAATTTTTTTTCATCTTAGCGACAGTTTTACTGCTACTTTTATGTAATATTATGATTTTACATTACTGAAGTAGTAATTTATTATGTATTTCTATTATAGATGGATCGTGATCGAAGGATAACATAGCCGGAATCAACAGTCAAATCATTTACAAAGCATAATACGGGTATAATCATCACGCGCAGAGGCTTCTTGAAACAACTAGCTCTTTAACTAATACAGCCACATATCTAAAGAAGAAACACCTTCCAAAATATTTCATATTCTCTTCATCAAGCGATGAAACGTTTTTTTACCAGAATCTGAGTTACCAGAAGAAGAAAAACCAAGTGGTATCTGCGCGGTTTGCCCAAGACGCAAGACCAAAAATAGCTGCATTTACAGCCAAAAATTTGTATGTACCGAATATAGTCGTACACTATGTGATATGTGTAAAGCTCGCGTATACGACAAAGATAATTTATTTATACTTAGGGAATTTTTTTTTTGAAAAGTTTTTTATTTGTTTAATTTTTTCCGTAAGATTGCCTTACAAGACTGGCAAACTAGTTCCTATGATTGTTAATTAAAATAAAAAAGATTAATATTGTTAACTTTTTGAATATATATATACAACATGTAACAAGTTTAATGCACATCTTGAAAGTACTTTGTTCAGAATCGGCAACTGAATCCATTTCCGTCATTTTTAATATTGTTTATTTTTAGTCTTAAAATAATTAAAATAACGTAAATTGTAGTCACTCATTTTTTAAAAAATTGAGCTATTCGAAAATAAACCTTAAATCAAAGCAGAACGGCTTATTTTTAAATGCATTTGTTAAATGGTTCCACGTTGACTTACACAAACGCACACATTAAAACAACACAATTTAAAAAAAATTGAGCTATTTGAAAATGATCCTTAAATCAAAGCAGAACGGCTTATTTTTAAATGCATTTGTTAAATGGTTCCACGTTGACTTACACAAACGCACACATTAAAACAACACAATTTAAAAAAAATTGAGCTATTCTAAAATAAACCTTAAGTCAAAGCAGAACGGCTTTTTTTTTTAATGCATTTGTTATATGGTTTCACGTTGACTTACACAAACGCACACATTAATACAACACAATAGACGGCAAAAGACAATAGCACACAATTGACCACCAAAATGTCTATCATCTATCTTTCACTAACGTAGGTAATAAACAACGGGAAAGAGCGAGACGTAATGTCTCGCTCGCGCTGGCGCATGACAAGCGCAGCGGGCGATGCGCTTAGACATGTTATGACAAGTACAACCGGGAATATCTATCTGATTCTATCAGTGAGTGCTGTGAAAACCTTTTTAAAAGTTCACTTGTTTACAAAATGTGTAATGGTGTATAATTTAATCATTCAACAACAAAGTGAAAAGTTCAACATCATCTTGATGTTGACTTGTCACCCATGGACTTTCTCATTGTGGAGAAATAATAAATCACCAGTTTATTGTGACGACAGAAAAAGTGCCGAGTAGTTAATAAATTAAGATACTAGCTGCTTTTGAAACAGTGAAAAGATGTGATTTGTGAGGAAATACTGAAGTGCTACGTGGACGAAAGAATTGTGATTTAAGCCTGTAAGTTATTTTATTATTCTATTATTGTAAGTATTTAGATTCACAAGACAACTTTAAACACGCCGTTCTTGTTTATTTCTCTCATTGATATTCTTTTATTTTATCTGATTAAGTTAAGATAGTCACAATAGTCATCGTATAGATCGTGCATATTAATAACAAACAATAAATGATTCGACTGTCCACACCATAGCTTAAAAGTGTGATGGAAAGAAATACTCATAATATCTTTGGTAATATCAACAGTAGCCGAAAAATTGTTCAAACATCATTTTTGTAAACCCCACTCTATCAGAGTGTGGTTTACAGACTGAATTTCATACATTTTGTTATAATATCGTATCATGTTTCGTTCCTATCAGATCGCTGTTGTTTGTTTACCATAGCAACCGTTTCGTTTGTGTGCGTGCGCAGATTTAGAGTGACCACGATTTTCACTTTTAATTGAGTTAATACTTTCTTTAAAAAACATTATTTACGCAAATAAAAAAAATATTTCAATGCATGCATTATGATTGTAACAAGGTTTTCTAATTGGGGTGTCTGAGGATGTGCGTTATTTCCATTACACGTTGTATATATATATTGTAGAATAAATAATGTGTATTTTATTGAATAAAATATTTTTTATTAATATTTTTTTGTAAATCTTGCATTTATTGACATTCATAAACGTGAGCAAAATGCTCTACACGCGAGTGCTGATGTAATTTCTTGAGGCGCGAGTGCTGGCGGGTTAAACATACTTTTTGATTGTCTTTCGGTAGGTGTACCCCATGATTATGTTTTGAGTTTTCGATAAGTACCTATTTATTCAGTAGGTACACCATTGGTCATGGCATTTTCAACCATAGAAATAGAAACTAACAACAGTGCCGAAATATGGGATAGGTACCTACCCGAAACAAGATGAACGTACCTACCGTACGTGGTACATTTTCACCTTCATGTTATGTAATAAAAGTGTCAGCGTTGATAGAGTTCTTAAAAGCTTGGATGTTGCTCATTTCGTATGAGACATTTTAAACAAGTCAATCTACTACATATTGTATCTTAGCAACGGCAAAAGGATTGGTGTAGTATCTAAATTACGATCAAGAGCTTTTCTATTTTAGATAGAAAAGTACAGCACATATAATTTAACGCAATCGTTTGTAAGTACGTAATGCCTTTTAGTTTAGTGTAATAAGAAATCTTGTTATTATCTCTTGTTTTTTTTTTTTAAGTAACTAGTCTTTGTTCTTCCTCAAGGTTATAATATTTCATACAGTAATTATAAAGTCAGATTAGTAGTTATGTCTCAAACAAAAGAGACTTAAATTCAGTAAAATTTAAAAGTAATAAAGTGAGTCAAGAAACAAATTATTCAAAGCAGAGCATCGGTAAATGTATATGCACTAAAAATATATATATGTCAATGAAGCAGAGCAACTTTACTTCTGGCACTTGGATGCGTTTGCTTGTACACATCTACATAACGTTAGATTAGTTTACCCGAGCTTGATATATCACGAAAAATTACAAATTCTACAAAACATTGTGATAGAACCTTCCGAAGACCAAACCAAGCCAGTCAAACTTAAATAAGCAAGGTATCACAATCGTTGAATTCCGCGTTTCCGTACAACGAATATCATCTGTGATAGTTTTAGTCCCAGAAAACCTTCAACAAACCAGACAAAGACAAACCATTTCATCCAAGTTCACTCCAACAAAAACAGATGCATATTCAATCGTCCGTTTCGCCTGCTGACCGATAAACAGAATTATCAGACGGTCCACAAAAATCACACATGTGGCAATTCGCGAGATAGGAAACACGATCCGGCCGCGCGTAACCGTTCCCAGTCTGAATATTGGATGGCGGGCCACCAGCCGCTTGATTATGTTATATAAATATAATATACAGGGTGTTTGGTTATTCAACCTTTTTATCGAAGGAGATTATTTAAGGTCATTTGCAACGAATTGATCTCCGTCAACTAGAGGTCCGAAATGAACGGTTTTTGAGATATCGAACTTGAAAGATTTTTTTGAAATTTTCCACCTTGTCATCAAAATTATCGAAATCAAAATAAAGCTATTAACTTTTTGCTCTAAATTTTTACCAATTGATCTAAACAAAAAAAAACAGTTAAAATATCTAAGATTTTAGAAATAAGGGTCCTAAGTGACGAAATTTTATATTTTTCCTTGAAGGAATAGGTCGAATTAGCAACCCCCCCGTGGGATCTCCACCTTGTCGTGGTGGGGGGGCTCAGTAACCGTGGATTAGTCACCCGCGGTGAAGCTAAGAGGGATCCAGGAGGGGACGCTCCGCGTGGGCTTCACGGACGCCTGCGCAGGATGCGTCCAATGGTGCGGTCGCGGGAGGAGAGGCGTGTCGGTGTTGCGTTGCCGCACGCCCTATCTCCCGCGACCAAATGGGGGCGCACCATCGTTGCGTCGCGGTGGGGCCGCAGAGGAAGAGGAGATGCGGTGTTACGTTGCCGTCCTCCCTATCCTCTGGGGCCGCTGGGTGTTTTGGCGGCGGAGCCCAACACCTCCATCCACCGCAAAGGGGGTTTTGTTCGGGGCCCGCCTGACCATCTGGCGGACCAATGCCCGTCGGGGAGTGGCGAGGAATGCTTATGCGATACCCTACCCTCCGACACACGGGTACATGAGGAACACGGGTTGGTTTTTAGTCAGTAAGAGTCTGACAGTCCCCTTCGCCCTTCCCCCCCAGGGCGGAGGGACTCCATGAGGACTTTCCAAGGCGAAACAAAAAAAAAATAGGTCGAATTAGCAAACATCCTGTATATACATATACAGAAAACGAATATCGGAATTTGTATGTGCCAGATGATTTTTGTAACTGAAACATATTCGGTGTTGATTAGTATGTCTGGCAGTATGCGAAGTTATTTATTTGGGAATTTTCGTTCGCATCGCTGTCGCAACCAATTTTATTTACCAACCCTTTTAATTATTTTTTGCTGTAATGGTACTCATGTACGTTTAGTCATCGTAAATATAAAACTTGTAACGGCAGATAAGGCTCTATATGTTTGCTCCTGTCTGCATAATAAGTGGGCTATCAACTGCTATACAAATGACCCCCAAAGATGAGCGTGTTCCAACAAACAATAATTGGTTTTTGTTGTAATGGTACTCATGTACGTTTAGTCATCGTAAATATAAAACTTGTAACGGCAGATAAGGCTCTATATGTTTGCTCCTGTCTGCATAATAAGTGGGCTATCAACTGCTATACGAATGACCCCCAAAGATGAGCGTGTTCCAACAAACAATAATTGGTTTTTGCTGTAATGGTACTCATGTACGTTTAGTCATCGTAAATATAAAACTTGAAATGGCAGATAAGGCTCCATATGTTTGCTCCTATCTGCCTAATAAGTGGGCTATCAACTGCCATACGAATGACCCCCAAAGATGAGCGTGTCCCAACAAACAATAATTATATAATATAGTAAATTTGTCAAATTAGAATAAGCTGATGGACCTCCATATATAAATAAAGAAATAAAAAAAAACCCAACTTTATCATATTACTATAAATTTTATTATTATACAAACATTTATAATAGTTAAAGACAGACTGCCTCGTTGGTCTCGCGGCATAAATGTGCGCGTGGGATTGGCAGGTCTCGGGTTCGATTCCCGGGTCGGGCAAAAAGTTATTGGGTTTTTCCGTTAGGAAATTCTCAGTAGCAGCACGGAGTCTGGTTATTTGCCCGGTACAGCAATAGGCTCGCCCCCTATTACGTGGGACCTAAAAATTCATGGCGAAATGTGGGTGTAATATTACACCTCTGCCTACCCCTTCGTGGATACAGGCGTGAGTCTATAAAAAAAAAAGACAGGCCTTATAAAGCACAATGATTCCTTTGGACCCATTATTTAATGCAGTTATGGGAACCATTGTGCTGAAAGGAGCAGTCTGTTTTCTGACGTGGGAAAGCTACCTTTACAAGCACCAACCGACCAATCTACCTACCTACCATAAAAATTACCATTAGCCGGCCATTTCAGCGTATCTATAACCGTTATCGCTTTAATTCCAATCAGTCGTAAACCGTAAAAGCTAAGCCGTGGTTCGATAATATCGAGTCAAAAGCTCTCGCGAACAGATTAAGTGGGTTGAGTCGATCACGATTATTTTAGGCAATTGTTTGCTTATGCAATCATAAGTGTAAGTTGTTCCAAGTTTAATGAACTTTGCCGCATTGTTTGATGAGTCATAAAACGTTTATTTGCTTGGAATGTAATAGAAATGGCTAGTGGAACTGATTGGTTGGAATTCCTCGTCACAAGGTATTAATTTATGCTTGAGTTTGATTGAGAGATTGTTGTGTTTGTGGAAGATCTCGTGATACTTTGAATGCTAGCAACGAACGACTTGAAGATGGAAATTTATTGTTTCTCTTTAGCTAGAAGATGAAAATATAGACGGGTTTGGCAGATCTGGTGGGTAGCAGATCACTTAGTTAAATGTGCGACGAGGAAACATGTCAAATCCTTTATGTTTATGTTTAAAGGTTTAGTAAGGAAGTAACACGCCTCAGCCTAGCCTAATCAAATATTTTTAGGTTTATTGAGAAGCATACATTTAGATTAGACCTTTAGACCAAAGTTCATTTCGATACAGATACGGTAATTTAATTTCAACAATTGTGTAAACATAAGAAATCTATGATATTGTCATTCCTTATTGTATGTCTATATCGAAGCAATCTTTCATTTAACAGTAAAATGAATGCAGTGACTATAAACACGCAACGATATTTATGACAAACGTTATCGGTTTATACCACGGTAATCAGCCCAACCACTTCTAAGATGATCTCGATTTTAATTGAAATTTCATTTATTCGATTGTGCTGATTGACAATGATGCATTCGTAAGAGGGCATGGATAGCCCTGTGGAGACTATCAGAATGAGACTGCTATATAAATCTTATTAGGTTCAAACCTGCCTACCCTGCGAACCAAGTGTCATCATCATCATCATCGCCATAGCGTTATACCGGTTGCATCCAAGACTGGCAAGCCTTGGAGCCCGAGTTCCGCTTACTGGTCTAACCAGATATGACAGAATATCAACTTTTCCACAGAGCGACTCCAGTCTGAACTCGGCAACCCAAAGGGATAGCGATATTCCATGGTTTAGACCAGTATTAGTTTATTTGAGGGTACTGACTCCCCGTAACGACTGTCAAAGATCTTCATGACAGCCGGGACCGACGGTTTAACTTGCTCTCCGAGGCACGGGGCAAGCGATAATTAACAATTTAATACACACTTAACTTCGAAAAGACATTGGTGTGCGCCGTGGATTCGAACCCGATACCCTCTGCATGACAGTCCGATGGTATCTCCCACAGAAAAATGAAAGCGCAGCAATCAAGTAGATTACGTCCTAACCCTGTGAGAAGAGGCTCGCGTCCAGAAGTGGGATAGCTTATAATCAGTTGATATTATCTTCTTCGTAATAACAGATTGCCTTTACATTTCTGTAATTGAGCACTTATTTTAGCGCATGGTGCATATTGCGGTAGAAATTAGGTTAGTGTGGCTCACGTAGTATCGCGTTATGGCAATGACAGCTGCAATTCACCAACGTTTAGCGTTACGTGAGCCGACTGCGGTGCATTGCTAGTTGTGATCACATTGTAAGTTGCGACGTGACGGAATTATGTTAGCGATATTGGCATGATTCAATCTTCTAGTTATTAGTTATCAATCCGCTGACCACTAGACGAGTCGTAGCATTGAGTTTTTATTTCATTTCTTACTGATTAGGTGGCAAACGAGCAGACGGATCGCCTGATGGTAACCGATTACCGCCGCCCATGGACACAAGGATCGCCAGAGGAGTCACAAGTGCGTTGCCGCTCTTTGAGTTTAGGAAAAGGAGCAGTGGGATGAATGAGATGAAAAGGGGATCGGGTATACGGCACTCTCAGTCATCGATCGAAACGCAACAGTATAGGTAGGTACTGTTACTTTACGTCTATGCGAGAAGTTAGTATGGACTTGCCCGCAATGCCACCCCTATTTTATAAAAATACCTACAGTTCAAGGACTTTGCCGGTCCTTTTAAAAATATTTTTTACAGGATATGATTATATGGCATCTTTATTTGTGCAGCAAGACAGCAATATTGATTCTGATACTGACGCATAACCTGAAACCTAAGCATTTTTTCATCTCGTGGCGTAAGCTTTATTCAATAAGCACGCACACAGAAGGCACGCTTGATGTGATAAAAAGCCTTTCCATAACTCAAATTAAATCCATGAGGTTTTTGAGTCTATGGGAAGATTGACTGCACGGTTGGCTTAGTGGTTTAAGCGACCGCCTCGCCGCTTTACACTGCGCCGAAGTGTTGTGGGTTCGATCCCCACACGAGACAACACTTTGTGTGATTCTTAAATTGTTGTTTCGAGTCTGGGTGTTCAATGTGTCCGTTAGTTGTATATTTGTAAAGTCCCCCGCGACACAGGATATAGTCCTAATGCGGGAGTTGTCTTTTAAAAAAAAAGATTTATTTTTCAAATTGTTCGAATACTCTGACACAGGAATGATTTCTAGGATGATTGTTCCATTGAAAGAAACTTTTATTTCTAGAAATTTAAATCGGTTAAAATAAAATGAAAAAGATAATTACTTCCTTAAACTTTATCTATATTATTCTTCGAATCTGACTCAAACTGCAAAAAAATATTCTTAAAGTCTACAGAAAACTGTTTTGTAGCATGACTGAGCAAAAAGTTTTAATGAAATCAGTTGATTGATTTAAGAAAATATTCAAACGAATGACCCCTTTCGGCTAGCTCTTCAAAAACGATTTCTCGACCTTTTCCCCGTGAATAAAAGATGAAGCCACGGAGTTTTCACATCAACAGGGTAGCGGTTTTATGCTCCCATCATATAAATAATTTCGATATGAATCGTTAATATACTGTAGCTATCAACATGAATCGATTGCCTTATATTGGCATTGGTAAAGCTACCAGTTAGAAAATAAATTCAATACTTTCTATTTTACATTTTAGCACTAGGCAGAGTGTCGTGGGTTCGATTCGATTCGATTATGAGTCCGTGTGGTGACGGATTAAGAATACGGAATGTCACCACCCCATATCATCCTATGGGTGTCGTAAGAGCCGACAGAGGGAGCACATTAGGCAGAGAACAGCACTGTAAGAGAAGGAAAACTTGATACAAACCCAATACCAACCCGTTTGGCCAGCGTGGTATAGTAGGCCAATTCCTCCTTTCAAAGGAGAGGTCTATTCCAGCACTGGACTGTTAAAGGCTGATGATGATGATGAGATTTACGAGTCACCTCCTCGTACCGCGACTGGTGCTACCATGATGAAATGCCGGGGTAAATGGAAAGTATTTCACCTTTACTTGTAAATGAGTATACGATTCTGCCGCACTCGTAGTTATCGCAGGAAGCGGTTGAATGCGGGCGGCACAAGATAGGTCTGTGTGGAGAGCCTTGGGGAGGCCTATGTCCTGCAGCGGATCTCTTTAGGCTGAGATGATGAAGATGATAGAAATATTTCTTATCTCATAAATCTTTTTCGGTGACGGAAAACATCGTCAGGAAACCTGCATATCTGAGGAGTTCTCCATAATGTTCTCGAAAGACATGTGGAGTCTGCCAACCCGCACTTGGCCAGCGTGGTGGACTATGGCCTTACCCTTCTCATAGTGAGAAGAGGCCCGTGCCCAGCAGTGGTAAGTATATACAGGCCTGATGATGATGATGAAATCTTTTTGGTTTCGTTCATAACACGTCCAGAAAATATATTGTGACCATCGCTCTATACTTATTGTGCATTTAAACCGATTGACATCGACATAGTTAATATTGAAGGCTTGATAGGACATTATGTATTCTTTTGTTCTTACTGTAAATACGTATCTCAATTTATTGTACTATCTACACACTACAAGTGTATGTATTTGCGCAAGTGAAACAATCGGTTCCACATAAACAACTCATTAGATATGTATGTAGAGTCTGTGACTTACATGAGGAAGATATTGGCGTATGTATGAAATAGTGATAAACAATATAATACCTATTCAATATCCTTTGGCGAAAAAAATTCTTCTATTTTCTATTTCTGCTGGCCTAACACTGGCCAACTTACATACAATGTTTAGCATTGGCGATCGATGTGCTCGCTTTTCGGCAGCCGTATATCGACCAAACTGTTTACTTTGAGTTCTTTGTACAGACAGTATAGAATAGAGGTACCAGTGTGAGCGATTTAACATATCCTTTTTTGACTTTACTTAGATCATAGTATCTTTTTTTATAGACTCATGCCTGTATCCCCGAAGGGGTAGGCAAAGGTGTAATATTACACCCTCATTCCGCCATGAATTTTTAGGTCCCACGTTATAGGAGGCGAGCCTATTGCTGTTGCCGGGCACATCACCAGACTCTGTGCTGCTACTGAGAATTCAGAAAAATCAGTAACACTTTTGAACTGCACAAGATTGTATTAAATACCTAAATCACGATTACTAATTGACTCAAATAAAGCTGCAATAAATTGAATTTAATAAAACAAGCTAACGGAGAGCTTTAATTTAACAGCACATTTTGAAGACATCATTGTTTCCCATTTGTAATTCTTTCAAAAGATGCTGATTATGCCCTTTCATTTGCTATGCAACGCAGCACATTTAAAAATTATTCTCGTTTTTATATGAAACTTTGTTCTCTGGGAAACTCCAAATTGAATTATTGTGATGATGATTTCTCGAATTAAAATTATTCAGAAGGTAAATAAGCATACGCATTTAGCTGTTTAAATCATAACCCACCATAACCGAATCAACATAAAAAATCGTAGAAGTTCTATTAAAATTGTTTATGACGTGTGTAGTAATAATTTTTATCTAGTACTTTATGAGCCACGAATCGCCGCAGTAATAAATCAAGGGATCCTAAAACATTTGTACAAGCAAAACAACTTTCAGTCCGTAGCCAAAGCTATTATATTTATTCAGTATGTCCTTAGGCGGGGTCTGAAATACCGTTGATAATATTTTACGGGTACAACCCTCGAAATTATTTGTTACTGGAGACAGAATTACCTCGGAGGGTAGAACATAAAATATTTTTGCCGAATCGCGTATGGAAAGGAATGTACGGCTGTCTAGACAATGAATGATATATCCGGGATACAACAACATTGATTTCTGGATTTGGGGTGATGGTGGATTGGGAAAATTAGTTTACGGTGCTACGGTTTTATGTGAACGTTTTCATGGAAAAGTCAGTCGTTGAATTCCTTTGCCATGAATGACGCAGCAGTTCGTCATGAGATACTGGGTAATACACAACATTCGGTACAGTACTAAACGAGCGGCGAGGCGAATCCGTGGAGACAAAAAGTATTCCACGTTTTGGCTATATTATTTACAACATTTTTAAACAGACATAGTATCTGGCTAAACTTCTTTCTTAACGGTAAGTGTCTTCGAACACACAGGTGTACGAATGTCACGAACCGGCCTAAACACTATGGACATCCACAAGTGCAAACTAACATTGTCTCAGTAAAGGCCCATCAGAAAGGGTATCTAACATACTGTTGCAAGACATACTTACTTTTAAAATTCGATTCACTTTCTACTTCTGCGAATCTCGATACTTATCAGACAGTCTCCATAATCACCAATTACGCATAATTCAAATGGCTGCTCACAACATCTTAAAAAGTATAAGTAATCATTCCCCAATCAATCACCTCGTGATTACCCCATGGAGCAATCATGATCGCATCCATCATTGCGGGTAGAAAGCTATGTTTGCGTCGCAATACATCAAATGCAATCAAAACTCTATCTACCACGAGAGTAACGGTGTGTGTACCGCTAAGGCAATTTCCCGGGACACTTGCGTGCTACCGTGTAGTGCGTTTGCGCGGCGAAAACTGACCGACGAGAATACATTTTTCTTTGTGGAACAATGATGGGAAAACAGCACTTGATTGGACTGATGATTGGCAGTTTCATAGCCTGAACTTATGCGTATAATTAAATACGTGAAGAGACTATGCAGTACCTTTGTACGAATATTACGCGGCTGGCTGTGTGTGAAATTGAGCAAATTAATGTTACCTGGATAGATACTGATCTATCCAGGTAACATTAATTTGCTCAATTTCACACACAGTCAGCCGCGTAATATTCGTACGATAACAGTTTTGAATATATTTTTATTATTTATTTATAATAAAAATATATTCAGAACTGTTATCTTGGTATCATGTTACACATCTGCCTACCCCTTCGGGAATACAGGCGTGAGTCTATAAACAGTTTTGAATAATGCATTAGAAAATTTATGCATATTGATCTGTATCGGGCACGGTCTTCTTTCAGCCAAAGTGAGAACCGCTAGATTATTTAATTACATGTTTTACTGCTTCTAATTACATTCTAGTTAAGAAAGCACTAAAACTAATACGCTGTCTCGAGATCGTAGGAGATGATATTATGTGTGTCAATCATGTCATTATAAAGGATTTTAAAGATGGTATGAACTTTCGATTCGGAAATTGTTTCCAGGCGATTAATTATTTTGAATAGCAATCAGGATAATAACTAAGATGATATAAAGGCCATAACAATCTACGAAACGAAGAGGAAGAAAGAAGATGTTCGTGTGTCGACTGTCGGTGCTTGCACTTAACGCAGTAATAGCCGGAATGCGGCATAAGGTATTTGACATAATTATCTATTATAGATGGGTGAAGGAACCACCAAAGCTACTTCTTTAAATCCACTCTTCATTGTCCATTTTATCTTTATCCGCACAACAATCGGCCGGGTGTCGTGTGTAACTCGTTTATGTTTTTCATACAAAGGCCCAATTACAGGCATCAACCGCTTAATTTGAAAGCGACGTAATAATTACAACACTAAACACGATTGAGCAAAAACTCAACAAAGCTAGATTGCAATAAAGATTGTTATCTAATGCGTTTGAGGTATCTACTTTGTATTGGAAACTAATTATCTGGTAAACACGACATTCACCCGATGACAGCTGGTAAAAGCGATCTTCCGACTTGACAGACTTAAATGATGCTCGTATTAAAAAATGTCTTTAAATCGCTATAGAGATTTAGATCGCTCTCAAATCTTGCCAGAGATTCTTGCTAATACTAGGTACTAGATAATTTCTAAATACTCAATCTAACAAAGAACCGATTACCGTAACCGCGGCTAATTACAAACCACCTGTCTACGAGTGTAGATCGTAATATCAAATGTTATCACTAACTTACTTTTACAAATTTATAAGAAATCCTAGTAAATACTTCAGGTCCTGTACTCATTAAACCACGTACTAAACATCATTATCATGGTCCACGCATTATCCCGGTTGCAACAATGACTTTTCATCTTGGAGTCCGTGGTCCGCTGACTAGTAAATCTAACCAGATTTGACGGAATACACGCACTAAGCAACTAACACAAACAAGATCGGTATAGTATTAGCTTAGGTACCGTAAATATATTTCGCACCGTGTTTATTTTTGCTTGTGCAAATAAACCGCCTGTGTGAAGTTCTTCTTCTATCCCTAAGGAACTGCGCATGATCCGGGACGAATCGCCCTCTGTAGTTTGAGGACCGTGAGACGTAAAGTCATACGGCACTTACTATAAAACATGGCCTACTTAAATCTATCTTCATGTAGTAAGAGGTTTAGACCTGGCTTTATACTAAGCAAACGTTGACTTATGCGAAATATTTGTGAAGAGTCTCTCTATAAAGAATCATAAAAAATAAAGCAGAGTTGTAGCCAATAACCATCAATTATCACTGTTTTCCACTTTTCTTTTTAAAAAACTGCCAATTAAAAAAAAGATGTGCGTTCCGTTATTATACAAAAAGTACAGCAATCCTTGCCCGGCTAGAAGCATAGAATAGACAATAGTACTAGAGAAGACGGTTAAAAAAGACATAAAAGTCGCATTACCGAATTCGGCACTAGCCGAACATTACTGAATGAAACAATGGTGTCTCATCAGTCCTTCAAGTCAGTCTGTCAGTTTGTTGTCTGAACGTCACGATGATTGACGAGCGTTTTCTATTTGTGCCGAAGACTGAAAAGTCAGCTAATGCGTTCCGATGGACGGAAACGACCAAGGTTAGTGATTTATGTGGTTTTTGGGTACAGATGTAAGAAGATTATTCCATAATAAGGCATTTGTATCTAGTACCGACAGATTGCATAAGAAAAGGTACCTAGTGGAAAATCATTTGAAAATGTTACCTGCACCGATACTGTCATTAATGTCTGTTTTTGTATGAATCTCGTGATCTGTGAGCCCGTCTGTTATGCTGACACGGCTAAAGCACTCTTTGGGCAGATTTTGATAAAAAATTGTAGATGAAATTGGGGTAAGTATAGTAAACATTATGGGAATTATAAATACACTAGAGGACGCCAGCAGCTACGCCCGCAGTTTTTTTAAATTTACCCGTTTTGGCGGATCCCGTGGAAATTTCGGGTAATCCCTTCTTAGTGCACCCCTACGGTCCCCAAGGAACATACGTGCCAAATTTTAGCTTCCTGCGCCCAATAGTTTCGGCTGTAGCGTGTCTGTCAGTCAGTCAGTAACGCAAGGATTTTATATATTAAGATGTTTAAAACCCTGAACCGTTTTACATGCCAAGGCATTCAAAGCGTACCTACTCTTCGCTGTTTCCCGGACACATTTTCAATCTCTATTAAAACATTTACCAAATGAATTCTTCCAAATAAAGAAAACCTCATTAAACATTTACTAGACCCGGAAATAAAATTAAACACAAAACATAGTCAATATAGTAAACATGCGTTACTTTACGTCATAATCTCACAGATACAATTAAATTAGCAAAACTACCCGGAACACTCAAATTATATTTTTAATAAGTACTTTTCATTACATTAGCACAAAAATAATCGCAATGCTAATTAGAATTGTACTTTATGGTGGAAAAGGTAAGTACTTATAATTTATTACGCGGAAGCACTGTGGCGTAGGCATAAACATTAGAATGAATATTATTTATTAGAGCGAGTCTAACCGGCTTATTAACGGTGCTCTGTGGTGTACTGAAGGTATCGCGGAGTATGTTAGCAACTCGTGCGAAACTAATTGGTTGGGCGATTGTTGCGCTACATTGGTATCAGTACTCAGTAACTCAGTTTATAATAATAGCAATGTCGTAATAATTATATTTATTTTGATACAGAAATAGTTTTATATAAATGGTCTTAACTCATTTATAAATTTTATAATGTATAAATTTAATCTACTTAACATTTTGAAGACTTTAGTTACCTTCCAAAGTTTTCATTTTCCTTGTGAATGTAATCTCAGGTGTCAGAGTTTTGAGACAAAGAACCGGGACCAAGCGTTTAAGACGCCACCTATGTAAGCGATGCTTTATTTTGCTTCGAGCGCAATTTTCTTTTAATAAATAGCATAACAATAGACCTGGTATTAAAGAAACAAGAAAAATAAAGATTATCTATCGTCTCAGATCAGATTACTAAATAAAATTACCAGATAATAGAGCAGCAATATTTAGCAACACAACAGACTGAGTAAACTCTTTAGTTGCAGAGTGACGGTAAGTATTGAGAAAAAAAATACAAATAAATGTTACCAATTTGAAATATTTAGCTGAAAGTGACAAACCTAGCACAAAATTAAAAACAAAACCGCCTTAGTTTATAAAAGTATTACAAAATAAAATCATCTACGGCTATTCAGTAACACAAAGGAATGAGTTTAACCCTTAGTTGCGCAATGACCGACCGAGAGGTACCGCCGACCAACGCGCAACGGTACAAACGTTTTTTGTTCACTCCGGATGTAAACAACTCTCTATTTCATTCGTTCGTTCATGTCAAAATTGCTTGTCATTGTTTCTGCAACAATGTGATCGCTTTTACGGGTATTTTTAGATTTTTGTGTTTGCGTAATGCCGGTTGATTTGTTTGTGCTGTTGATTTCCTAGGTTTGATTTCCGGGATAATTTTAGGTGTTGGTGTCACAGGGATTTAGAAATATACGCTATATACCCATTCTTCACGTGAAGCACCACGCATGAAGCCATGCACCAACTTTTTTAAACAGACCATTAAGTTTAGTTGTATTATACCAGTTTTTTTGCACCAATACATTTTCTATTTACTTATAAACACATTTTCATGAATTTAAAATACTTGTACATATAAGTATAAGGAAAGGTGCCATTACTTCCGTGACCTATGATGTGATTGAAGTTCACATTATTTTGCTATTAGTAACACACATAAAATGCCAAGCCCTCGGCTATAAAAGCTAGTAACAAAGCGCTCAGGAAACAATATTACAACGGATGAACGGACGTACGAACAAAAACATATTAATACATGTTCCTGGGTCAATGAACTCATTTATTTACTAAGCCTGTAAAGTGCTACCTAGGGATTGGCTGACCGGTCCCTGGTGCGAATATACGGGTTAAATTCGGTGTCCTCGGTGAAAGTGTTGACTTGGCAATTCTGTCAAGAAATTCTTTGTGCGGAGTTCAGAAATGTGCTTAAGGATAAGGTTAGTTTTTCATTTACGGCTAAGCTTGGTGAACGACTTTAAAGCTTTCAAGGACTTGCAGGCCACTGCTCACCAGGTGGAAGACATAGATACTATTTGATAAAACACACGACCAAATTCTATTTTGCTATCCGTAGATCAAATATTTCATAAACCGAGAACCGAATTTGCTTAGTATAGAAAAGTTACATATCCACAAACCAATGCACAATAAGAGTAATTGCTGATTTTCATATGGAAATTAGCAAAGACAACATTATTACATCAACTTCAAGAAATCAAAGACTTTCGCCTTGCAGTCCGAGGCATACCTGGTAACACTAAAGAGTAACCAGGTTTAATGAACACTTTTTTTCCAAGGAAACGACTGCCATCTGATCTTCGTAACAAAAGGGGTAGCGATAGTCCATGGCTTAGACCAGTCAGTATAATTATTTAAGATGCTATTTATTAAGATAATAGATAGATATATATAAGATAGACATTATTTATGTTTGCGGTAATTAACAATTTATTTCAGGAATCAATTCTCAGGTAAAAAAGTCTTAAAACGGAACAACGAATTCCTCAGTAAAGTGCAATTTTCTCTCACGGCTGTGTATAAAGAAATTAAGAAATCATCACGCTTTTACCGATATCTTGGTATAAGCAGTGCTTTCTACATTCATGTGCTCAACGTAGCGTATTGTTCCGAGATAAAATGTGTGAAGCTGTAAATTAATCAATTACTGCAAGTTTTTAGTTAATGTGAGAAGATATTTACCAATGCTTGGTATCTTCTCGATTTTGTCACGATTGTAGTATCGCGTTCAATTCTAGGTAGTGTAATTCTTACAATTTTTTTTCCTAATGTGACATTGCTTCGCAGACTTCTTAGTTTTAGAGTGTTCAGATCAAAACATTTGAGCCTAGTAACAACCTGTATTGATTGTCAAAGATCTTAATCACAGCCGGAACCGACACGGCAACGGCTTTACCTACAGATTTTTAAGATTCGGTGAGCTGTGATTTCTATCAGTAATGGTCACCCATCTGTAAACCACGCGACGACAAACGAACTTAGACTCGCGAGCCGATGGATTTTTGTTGAAATCCTGATGATTTTAAAAAGTTTCCACGGCTAATAATAAGGAACTCAAATACAGTCTTATAAACATTCTAATGTATGTGTATCTACGCATTTTGTCTTGTCATGGTGCGTAAGAAACTATACAATTATGGGTATCATAGTATCTTGTGGGTATATAATTTATAGCTTGAAATTACGTTCTAGGACGGCTAGTGGACATAATTGACCGATTTGACGTGAATAGCCAGACTAGACTAGTAGAATATTCAGTCCAAATATTGACGTTATAATTTAGAAGCCGAAACTGTCTGATAGAGAACTCTATACGTAGGTACCTATTTGGATAATATAATGAAGCACTTATGGCGTAGTTATGGAAAATCGATATCGATGAGCGAAAGGAACGCCTCGTTACAAAGGGACCAATCCTATTAGTAGCAAAATTACTAAATCTATATAAAGGACAATGAAAATGGACCCAATAGATAGGTGAGAACAATAAAATAACTTATAAATATAGTAAGGCATATATTGTAAAGTTTTGGTTCGTTAATATCTTCTTCATAGTTTAAATAGTTCACAGTTCAATATTACTTGAACCTCAGAATAGGAGCGAAACTACTTGTGAAGTTTTTCTGAGTTTCAGTGCTATTTGAGATGATGACAAAGAGTTTCACTCAGATAAACTTAACTATCAAAAGTCTACGGTAACAACTTACCATCAATCGGATCTTATGTTGATTGCAGATAGCAGGTGGCGTGATAAAAATCTTTTAATAGTATCAATATGCAGATCTAGCAAAATGCCTTTAGCATTAATCTTTGCATAATCCTCGTTTATGCGCACGAATGCGTACGAAGCTTGAATAAACAAACACGAAAACTAAAATACATATATCCCACCGTAGGCATTATGTTTGCAACGCATACCGATCGAACAGTAACAACAGTGCAACTTTCTCATAAGTACTGATGACTCATCAACTGGCCTGTTCGCCTGACCCGTGTCATTACCTCTGCCAAACTGGTTCTCAACTACATGCTATTTGGAGTAAGCCTTTGTTATTCGTAGACTTGTAAATGTACATTCTGAAAGGGCATACATAGGTTGTATATTCTGATAATGGTCGTCTTTCTACAGCTGCTTAGCGCATTTCCAGACATCGTGCAGTTGTAGAGACATTCCTAAAAGAAATTCTGCTGTCTTTTTTATGAACGTATGAAATTTAAGAATCTTGCCATACAGATGCAATAGCTTTTTAAAGAAGATCAATCTTAAAGGCGTTATGTGGTCAAACATTGATATAGATTGGCAAATTTATTCCAAGCCATAAAATACCTTTTATGGAACAGACAGCTGAACCATAAAAAATGTTTTTAGAAATATACTTACCGTTTCCTTAAAATTTCAAAGTGTTCTTTATGATATGGCAATAGCAATCATCACCTAGACGTAATCACTATCCATTTTCTATGGTCATTCGCACAGTCATACGACACATACTTATCAAGCTCGTTGGCTGCACTTTTAAAAACCATAAGCAGCGGTCCGTATGTTGTTATTCTAATGGCACGGCTATAAGCATTCGTTCAGCTGAGCCGTAACTCATTACCACATACATTTCCTCAAATACGTAGCAATTCAACAAGCAAGAGCGGTTTCACATTGTCCTGACGATAAATGTATCGTCGAAGGAATGTCGTCTCGTTCCCATTATATCGAATTCGTCGTCATTGCAAGAAAAAAATACAGTTGACGAAACCTCCTCTTTTTTGAAGTCACATAAAAATCGTGAACTACATTTAATCGTGTGGTCCTAGATATGAACACCTCCATTTATATTAAATAGAAAAGCAGTGACGCTTCATAGCGAACACTGGGTTCTAAGGCGAAGGCTATTTGGATCGCAGCCAGGACAGCAGTTAGTTAAGTTGAATCTGATGATAATGATGAGGCCATGACACTTGAACCGTCACGACAATCTCGTCACGACAGCGACATAATGGGAACGAGCAAACGGTCACACATTTTGCGGTGAATAAATAGCTGTTAATGCTTAAAAGCGAAACCTGCTACTTGAACGAAGCATACAATTAAGGAAACAAGAGGTTCCATACACTGGCTTTCTAGCGATGGTTGAATAAGATAAGTGTTGCACGCGATCCGATGTCAACTAGAGAAAGTGTTTGACACCGGTGCTCCTTCTAGCTCGTGATAAGGATTGTTTGCATTGATAAGACTACCGTTACATAAATTTTTGTGCAAGAATGCGGTGGTGTTTGTCTTTGAAACTGGAGATGATGTAACAGTAGACCAAATTAATTTTATATGCGTGTTCGTATGAATAGTGAGCTAATCTAAGAAAGTAGAAGGGAGTTTGTGCGTGTTTTCTTAATATAATTTTGCTAAATCGCTAAATCTATGATCTAACTACCTCGCCTACCATAAAACTTGGCCACACACTCACACGAAAAATAAACAAATAAAACAAACATAAAAAACTAATACTAAATACAAATTAAGTTCTGATAATTTTGATCTATTTGCGACGGTCTATCTCTTAAAAGGGCTTCACCAATTTTGACCAGACTTGCTAATGTAATATGTAATTAAAATGGGGAAGCACTATCTCTATCTTTTTCTTTTCATCCGCGGGGACATTAAGTATAATAAGAATAAACCCTCAATTACTAAAATCCTTCAAATAAATCTGATCCATTATTTCCAATAAGCCTCTCACCTCTTACTTTTGCTCCTTATCATAAACCAAACCGTGGAGTGAGTGACTAATGCCAGACATGTATTGTCTAAGAGCTAGCTCATCTCTACACAATGGAGGTCAATGCCCTCGCCTCATTGCCGGAGTGCCAAGCCCAATTTTTTGTTCGTTGCATGTCAGAATGCAGTTGCATAATGCCAGGTGTATTGTCGGTGCAATCGTTCGAGGAAAACGATGGGAATTCAATTTGTTCGTGTATTCATGGTCAGCGGAACGATTGTTCCCGAAATATGTAGGTACATTGTATATTGAACGTAATGTGTGATGTAATAAGATTAAAATTAGATGGTATGCATTGTTTTATTGTAGACTTTTACATGCAAATCAATCAGTTAAATGCAGATTACAATGGCCATTTAGGTTTTATTTTGCGAATTTCACTAACATTGGTGAAAATACTTACACCGTTATTGTGTAACGCTGAATTCTTCTGAGTGCAAAGCTGCACACCTCTCCTCATCATAAACGACTGTTGTTCCGAGAGATTAATGTATTATAAATCATTGATTCAGCACGGCACATCACCTATTTTCCCCTCAGATAACCTCCTAAACCGAACCCTTTATTTGATATATGAGGGTAGAAAGGCCCGAATCATCGCCACGAAGAAATCCCTGTACAAATTCGCCGCATCACTTCTCGCTATCAACTTTCATCTACTACCCACATCGAGCATCGTAATTCCTTCGACAACTCTATCCAATCAGTGATTACGCAACTTTCTCGTGACTCATAGGAGCATGAGATTGTGACCTTAGTGTCGATATAGATGATATCGTGACTTCTGCTTTAATAAGCTTTAATGCACTTATGCAATTTCCTATGACCTTACGTAGCTGGTAAGTTCATAGAATTCGTGTCTACATGAGTGCATACTAAATAAATATAAAATGCTATAATTATGATGGCTTACTCAGCATTGTTGGCAAATTGTATGCGAAGGTACTGATTGAAAGAGTTATGGAAGTCACCGACAAGAAAATATGGGATGTACAAGCGGGATTCCGAAAGGGTATGGGGTGCACGGATCAAGTCTTTTCCTTGCGGTGCATAGCCGAGAAATTCTTGGCCAAAGGTCAAAAGGTCTATTGCGCATTCGTGGATTTGGAAAAGGCTTACGATAAAGTGGTGAGGAATGAAATGTGGTCGGTACTGTCGATGTATGGGGTAAACAGTAGCCTAATACGATAATACAAGCTCTGAAATCCCTTTATGAAGATTCTAGAGCTTGTGTGAGGATAAATGGGTCGTACACTGATTGGTTTACCATCGAGACAGGTGTTAGACAGGGATGTGTAGCGTCACCGTTGCAGGTGATGGTAGCAATCATGCATGGTGCTTTAGAGAGGAAAGGAATGAAAGTGAATGTGAGCAAGACGAAAGTTATGGTTTTTGAAAAGGAGGAATGTGTTACGGTTTGTAATGTTATGAATGTTATGATCGATGGACAACGAGTGGAGCAAGTGAATCATTTTGCATATTTAGGTACGCTGTTTACTAGGAATGGTAAGAATGAAGAAGATATTAAAAGAAGAGTTAAAGCAGGTAATAGAATGAATGGAGCTTTGAAGGCCTTTATGAACAAGCCAAAATGTGTCCAAAAAGGCACGTTTGGCTGTGCATAGAGGGTGTTAGTATTTATGTATGGTAGTGAAAGTTGGGTATGGCAGAATAGACATGAAAGTAGAATAAATGCTGTAGAAATGAGAGCACTGAGAAGTATGTGTGGTGTGTCTTTGAATGACAGAGTAAAGACAAGCATCGAGAAAGGAATGCTAAGGTGGTTTGGGCACATGGAGAGGATGGATGACGAAAGACTGACCAAGCAGATATATAAGGCAAGTGTGAATGGGACAGCACGAAGGGGAAGACCAAGAGGGACGTTCTCTGACCAGCAGGCCGATTCAGAATGTTACTACAAGTAATCGTACGATAAGTCAAATTTTTGTCCTCGTCTTTTAGCCGCCTATCAGAGATATTTTGAACAAATATTCATTGAATTCGGTTTATTTATTAATTTACTTCATACTGAATGCATAAAATTGATAAGAAATGCGATAGTTTTGACAAAAAATGAGGTAGCCCGTTTGACAATTAACGGAATCGAATGTCAAATGAGATATCGAACGATTCTGAATCGCCTCCCAGATCGGAGACATCCTTAAAACAGGAAAGATAAGAAGTACCCTGAACAGAAGAGCATGCATGAGGAATTTGATGGGACTGAATGAAGCAAGAGAGATATGTCAAGATCGTTGCAAATGGCGTTCCGTAGTGTCTGCCTTCCCCTCCGGGAAACAGGCGTGAGTCTATGTATGTATGTACATATGTATGATGTCTTACTGGTTTAAAGTCCGCAAAGTTTTTATTTGGACAGATATTTGCTAACTACTACGGCCAAACATACTCATGCTATGTAAAATGTTAAAGAAACCGTTGGAGTGGTCGTGTTCTAGAGTGGTGGAGACCTTGCGCACCTGCGAGCGCCTTGGCAAACGTAGAATAGGACGCCGTCTGGGTAGGTTGAGTGACGATATACGCAAACGGCTTGACACTAGAAGCTGATAATGGGGCGCAGTGGCGTGCCATCGGAGAGACCTGTACTCATCAGTGTACTATGGCAGGCTGTTGACGATAAAATGATGATAAGATAGGCAACAATAATATAAAAGAGATCATGCAATACGTGGCTATCAACTGGGAGTGAGTCCAAAAGACGGGCAGCATTGCCATGTGACGTCTCAACGCCTGCCCTTTATGAGAAAACAAAAAGAAGATCTTGTATTCGAATCCCATGAACCCATCTTGCCTTCTAATAGTCCAACCAATTGCCTACAAAGTTTACAAACATCGTTGAAGAAATTCCGACGCCGCTACGGCTATCGGTCGAGTCTGTACTAAATTGTTTATCACGGATTCAAATTGTTTACCCAAAGCTAAACCTCAGACGCGACGGACTTGTTTATCTCAACAAAACACAGTTTTTACTCAAACTTTTTGTTTTTATGTTTTTGTTGACGGTTTCGTAAGTACAAGATAAAAACATCGTCATACCGGATGTTCGAGTTTTCGCTTAGCGTTGGAGTTTCTCGGATTGTTTACGTTTCGGCTCGTTTAACAAGTGTTTGAACTTGTTTAATAAAATGATCTACCATTCTTGGACTAACTGTTATCTATGGCAAAAATAGATACCAACATGTAAATGTTTTTCTCTTCTTCTAAAGATTAATACTTTTATTATAGTTTGTAGGTACCGCTTGGTTCCAGAAGACGTAATGTTAATAAAATCTTACTTTCTATGCTAGTCTATCTGATTGTTGAAGTCCGTTTTTTACTAGTATATCGATGGTTGAAGTTGAAATCAAAGTGATAATTTATTCCATTTACTTTATTATTTTACCTCCTGGGCGAATTAATTATAAGTATGTACATACATTGTCACTATTGGCAATATTAGGCATGTGTGGCAATACTCCTGATTTTTTAAAAACAAGTCACGCGTTGTGAGTAAATCCGCGTCACAGGAGACAGTACAAACATACAACTAACGAACACAAAGATCATCCCGACCTGAGACAAAGACAACTATTTGCTGTTCACAAAGCACAAAGTGTTGTCCCGTAACCCGTGGCCAAAACATTCGCTGTGGTGTCAAGCGGTGAGTCGGCCGCTTAAACTCGCCATCCGTGCAGAGAAAATATACATCCACGGAGACACTAAGCAAAAACTAAAACTCAATTGAGCAATGCTAAACGGATGAAATAACATGAGATAATTACGTCGCAGAAAACGCTCGTCTTGTTAATTATATTAAATTGTAGGAAATACCGAGACGATCGGTGCAATTATACACAGATTACATTTAAACGCAGACTGTTTTTGTACAATTTCGTAAACATCGTGTTTATTCAGCGTACTATTGCGCTATTATTGATCTTGGAGAGGAGAGCAATTATTTGGAATTGTGGAAACTAGCGGATATAATAAAATACGCTGTTATTTGCGCATTTCTTTAATTCTTACTTATGCATCTGCGTAATTTCGTATCGGTGTAGACAACCTTTACTATACATATTTTTATAGAAACTTTTAAATGCTTGTTTAGCCAAAAAACCTACCTTCTTTATTCTAGCTTAATCCCGGTGGCATTATGGAGCTTCACCAAGAAACTCGAAGTCTAGACCCAGATTTGATAGAATATTAAAAATCAGTAGCGTTTTCTACCGCATAGACCATTTTCAGTAAGTAATGATAACGCCACAAATCCTTACAGCCGGTACCAAAAGCTTGAACTGGTTCTCTGCGGTGTGTCATTTTGGTGATGCCCATCTATACGCCACACGGCTAGAAATGCTTTTAACTAAGCGAATCCATAGATTCGTGTAATCACCTCTGTGCCATGGGTCCGTAAATTCATTTTAAAGGCTATAAGATTTCTAATAATAAGTGACCCAAATAAATTCACTCAGAAAATAAAAAGATGTAAAGTATGTTTCAACTTCGTGTCATGATACGGTGCTAGTAAAAACTAGACCAGTATTATGGCTATCACAATCGCATATTGAATGTAATCCATAGCTTGAAACTTGTCGGACGGCCATTCAGACAGGCAATCATTATGCATCGGAAGTCGGACTTAAAAAAAAAATACCATCGCTTCTTTCCTTTAACAGGTAACTTTTTATAGCATCTTCACTCGGCTTCATCCGGTCATCAAGTCATGGTAAAGAAATGAGAGCTTAAAACAACGATTTAAGTGAAACTTTGCAAAGGCAAGTACTACAACAGTGATAACTTCTGATTTCCCCTGCCGCAAATATTTTTAGCAGTGGGAATCCTACCCGTCGTCAATACTGCAAGAGTACGGAAGCGGAAATATCATACATATCCATCCCTAAAACAACTATGCATAAACAAAACAGATATAAACAGCAACTTAAAAGATGCCCTTTGCGTGTCAGAAAGCCGTAAGAAGCCCCTCTGTGGCTTCGCCTGGTTAACGTCTCAACTTTTCACGACAGAGTTCGCATTTTTAACAAAAAAAAAGCAAGAAGCACAGTCGGCGCCTCGCATTGCGTCGAAGCGCGTCCGTTTGAATGAACAAAAAGAACGAGAACGGAACGAATGGAACGAACGGCCTTGAATTAAATGCATCGTTCAGATCTAGACTAGCCGTTCCATGCTAACTAGCATTTCTATTCGGAACGTGAAGACCTTGACTTTTGTTGTGTTGTGATAATTATGCATTAGTCACGTCGTAGTTTCCTTATATTTATTTATAGTTCTTCCTTTCTTTTGTGAAAGTGTTAAGAACATTTATTTTGCATTTTTGACAAAAGTGACTTATTTGCCGTGGTCATTGCTTGTGTTTGTATGATCGATCACTTAATCGACAGCGACACCGAGCTTTCGATAGGCGACTTCTGACGCTCAAAGTAGCACAAAAACACTGATATTTATATTCTGGGACAACTGATAGACGGTCACCTGATACTAAACTAGAACCTGTAAGTATCAGTTGTAAGGCCAACAAACATCTTATATATTATAGACAAACTACATCCATACACAGAACAAAAAACGTTCTCATACCACTGATTAGGTAATTGGTTGGTTATCGAATCGAATCCTCCACCGCTGCATTAGCAGGAAGAGGCACTATCTACAGGCCATTCATAACTCAAATATCCAGGCAAATTTTGTATTGACCCCTACGGAAGGATATGGCTTATATTTTCTAAATTCATCCATACAGCGTATCGATTGTATGATCGTATAAAGATTCTGTCAAAGGAAGTACTGGTGATGCTGCCTGACACAAGGTAGCCGGGATAACGCTAGGAAGATGACGATGTCAGACATGGATCGTACCAGGGGTAGTAACAAAAAAATCCTGATGTATTTGTTTGCTAACAAGTAACATTCGCTTAATCAAGTAACAGTCAAATTGTTCATATGCCTTGATTACTTTCATCACCGGAACGAAGGCAATCCAAAATCAAACGAAATATGAAATAAATTTCATGACATAATTCCTCGATATTTGATAAGACGTGTCGCCACTACCCCGATTGCGTCTGATCACAATGACGCAAACGTCAGCAACTCAACTTTTTGCGCTAAACGTTGCGCAACGGTAACTAATTGTACGAATTGTTTCGTACCCCGTTCGCCCCTTTGATTCAAGATTACGGCATTTCCGTTTCATGTAATTGTATATTTGAAGGTCGACGTCAGAATGTGGTGGGCTCAAGTTTTTGTAGACAATTGTAATATATCTATCGGTCTGAAGCTGTCGGTCTTTACTGTCATGAAGATCTTAGACAATCGTTACGGGACTCTGGACCATTTTGACGCTAGTCGAAAACATGGAATATAGCTTTGCTTTTGGGCTGCGGAGGTCAAAAGGCACTCGCTACAGCACAACAAGTAATATAACGTAAATTAAAGAATGATGATGATAAAGGTAAAAATGCATTTCCTGTCCTAATAATTTTGATCAATTCATTATTTGCTAGCAAGTCTTTCTAATGATCCTTTGGGCACCTACATACTGATAAGACACACAAGTTACAGTGGTAAAAGTATGGTTATCTTAATTGGAATTAATTAAGATATCTTTATTCCTACAATGGAACAATCGAATTGTAATTGGTGAGTAAAACTTTTACTCATCAAAAAGAGAAAATCCTGATACATTGAATAGATATTATATTCAAAATCATTTATTCATTTAGGCCACAAAGTGACGCTTATGAACGTCAAAAATTTAAGTTAATTACTAGATGATTCTACATTTACATTTACTGCCACGTTCGCAATGCAATAGGTAGAACCACGAGAAAGAACGGGCAAGAAAACTCTTGGCCACTCTTTTTAACTGCCAGTATAATGGTTTTACATGTTATCTTTGTAAGGAGCTGCAACTGTTTCACATTGTGTTATCTACTACCTAATGTAAATTTTAATAGTTATTGATATCATACTCAAGCAATAAATTATGTTCATTTGGTAAGCCTCCCAAAGTAAATTTGGTGATATTATTCATAGAAGTACAAATCTATATTATTAAGTTATTATATAAGACAGACAATACGAACTTAATATCGGTCCAGTGATTTGCGAGATTTGTACTTGTACAAATGTAAATACATATATTTAAATATAGGTTTTTGATGACAATACTTAGTGTCGCAAAGGATATAGGTGGCTGTTTTTTTTTTATAGGACGTCATTAGCCTCCACAACCACAGTGACTAAAGCTTTTTGTGCACACCTTACCGATTTGGAAACCTCCTTAATCCGAAATTATTTATTTTTCGTTTCTTTCTGCTTTAATTACCTGCAAAAAAAAGAAACATTTATTAATTAGAGATACGGTGCGATTTACAAGTTATATCGTAAACTTAACTTAGTTAATACATTTATGACGTTGATAAAATTATTGTAGCCTCTAGTACTTAAATGATAGAAGATAATGTAAAATTTGTAATGATACCGCATCCAAATCGATTGAGGGGTTTAGAAGTTATAACGGCATAAAGACAGAACAATATTTGAGTGGTCGTGTAAAAAGAGAAAAATACCAAATGAGTCGTAATGTGCTTTCCTTTAAATAATGGCTCTTTACAATATGAAATAACGCGCAAGTGCTTGCTAGCATAACAAAAAAACAGTAATATCCTTTAGAATGAGGTAAACTGAGGACTTCGAGTTCGATTCAAGTTCAGGAAGGGTAAGGTTCACGAGGCTTTTGATAAAACTCCAACCTTAGCGTCTACGCTGTCTACATAATAGGGCATTAAAGACAATAAATTAAACTCTTTATAACATTTTATTCCTTTATTTTCAAACTATTTATTTCAGTTAAAAATCAATTTCAAGTCCTTGACATTCAAAGTGACATTACTTGGCAGCGGTGCCAAAGAGGCATTAATTTTTCATAGCAAGGTTACCGAGGTTATACCATGCCTCGTGCGATGTCCTAACTAGACTCGTGCCGCGAAAATTGGCATAATAAATACTATTAATAAAAATAATTACATATTTTATTGCGCAAAGGTAGCTTAAGGCTTCTAATCTTTGTGTTTGCTGGGATAATTGGAATATTACAGCCCGTTATTGCCATCCATAAAGCTGTATTTTTTTGAGGGTTTTCCAAACCCATTTCGTAATTCTAGGTAGGCAATTTGACTAAGAATAATATTGCTGCATCGAAGTATATATTCATTTTAGTGTTAATTTTCCACCTCCAAAGACATAGAAAGAAACACGTCATACTTGCTACTACTAAAAGAATCCTCTTTGCAGGATTCTTTTTAAGGCTATGATGGCTACAGAGGATAGGCGGCGATAGCCGAGTGGATATACCAACAGACTGCCATGCAGAGGGTATCGGGTTCGAATCCACGGCGCGCACCAATGACTTTTCGGAGTTATGTGCGTATTGAATGGTTAATTATTGCTTGTCCCACGGGACAAGCGATAATTAACCATTCAATACGCACGCACGAGGCACGCCTCGGAGAGCACGTAAAGGCGTCGGTCCCGGTTGTCATGAAGATCTTTGACAGTCGTTACAGGTCGTCAGTACCTTCTAAATAAACTGACACTAGTCTAAACCATGGAATATCGCTATCCCTTCGGGTTGCGGAGGTCAGACAGGCAGTCGCTCCGTGGAAAAGCTAATATTCAGCCAAATCCGGTTAGACTAGAAAGCGGACCCCAGCTTGAAACTGGGATAACGCTAAGAGAATGATGATGATGGCTACAGAGGATGAGTAACGTGTGTTCACAAAACATCATGTATTTTTTTAAGGGGCAATATAACGCGATTCTTGATGTGACAAAGCTGTAGAAATTCTATATAAATTCTGATAAACTACATATAAGTCAGTTGACATCTTATTGTGTGTGAACGTCTCTGAATTTCGCCTCTTGCTGAACTACTAGCCAGAGCTGTGGCACACTTTCGCCATTTATATTTAGATCTAACGTTCGCAAAAGTATTGAGCGTACTTATTTGTTGGACTCTGTGCGGCTATAGATTTTTTATATTGCTTTTAATTACTCAGGTTTCAGTGGTCTACCTGCTTGTAAGAGCTAACTGCTGCTCATGGATTACCCAAGTATCATGAGTTACTTCGCTTTTGCTTCCAAATCACTCTATAACTATGTTTGCCACTACTGGAACCCGTATTATTATTACTCGTAAGTATAAGTTATTCCGTCGACAAAAAAGTATTATAAAATAGTTCAGCCGGCTTTTGCATGGCGACAATAACTCCATGTAACATTCGCCAACATTTTATAAAGATTTATGCGTGTCGGACATATATCTCCCCTAAGCTCTAAAGCCGTTCTTTCCCCGCTGATATGTACGGATGCGAATCCAAACATTAGTCACACCCTTTGAGCATTAAGACGTCGTCGTGCAGCCACAGACAACGATTACCAGTGACGAATATCAACCAAGTGAGATATGTGTTCTCTGTTCTATGTACATGTTATGTAAGGTATCTTGTCGAAGTACATCGGGCGTTTTGCCAGCTTTAAGCCTGATGAACCTAGATCAAAAACGAATTGGAATAAAGAAAATAAGTCTTCCTTTGGATAAGAAAACATAGGTACAAGTGACAGACTGATGTTCTTACTAGAAGTCTAGAACTTTTCACGTCAAGGACCAGTCAGCAAAATAAGCGCTCGTTTTTAATAACCGGGCTCATGCTTAGTGGCCCTTGGTTGCGACCATGAGAAAATGTTGTGTTTTAATTTTGGATCAATTTCTTGCGATTCTGTTTTGCAATCTTTGCCAAAACATGTACAAGATTGATTATACTGAACCACATCCTTGTACAACTTTGACTTTTTTAACACTTTGAACGCCGCGCGTATTTGAACTAGTCTAATACCGTACGCCGGCGATTTTTGCATTATTTTGAAAATTTGTAAATAATAGTCTATTAAAGATATCTACATATTTCTTTTTATACATTGTAAATTTAGGTTTATATTTGTTATTTATGAAATAAAATTATTCAATATATAATGAAATGTATTATTCGAAATTTTCAAAAACAGGTGAATAGTGCACTTAACAACTCGAAACGAAGCGGGACGGCGTACTGACCGACGGAGCGCATTCGTTCCTGTCGACTTGACACACACATAAAAAGAGCTACGTGTCTATAATTTTGCACATGTGTGCATTATGTATGTAGCTAATGATCAATAACAGCCAAACACGTAAACGGCCTGTGATTTTAGAACAAAAAATATTGAAATCGGATCACGTCACCCTCACGTGATCGGCGTATGAGATCATTTTATTCATCACGTGAACGTCCCGTGATTAGCGTTCAAAGTGTTAAACTTTGTCTGCACGAAGGACGGAATGGTTTGAACCAGACGCAATGATAATGAGTTGATACAGACAACACGCTGCCGCACGGTTGGCGTAGTGGTTTAAGCGGCCGGCTCGCCGCTTGACACTGCAACGAGTGTTGTGGGTTCGATCCCCACACGAGACAACACTGAGTGATTTACAAATTGTTGTTTCGAGTCTGGATGTTCATTGTGTCCGTTGGTTGTATATTTGATAAGTCCCCCGCGACACAGAATTTACTCCTAGTGCGGGATTGTCTTTTTTTGTTTAGAAAGAACACTTTGTGCTATCCTCCAATTACTGTTTTTATTCCGAACGTTATGCCGTAGTTCAGGTTTCATTAATCAAATAATTTATCATTAGGTACCATCTACTGCTTTCGCGCAATTACGTATTACAAAACTGCATCTTAAAAACGTCCAACATTAAACATTTCCGAACTAAATCTGTCACCATTTCGTAAAGACAACCCACGCCCGACAGGATATTTGTAAATAGTACAAAAAGCTTATAAGGAAATTGCCTAAACGCTTCCCGTTATAAAACTAGAAATATTAGTACGAGTGCTATTAGTGCGTCACACAACATCAAAACGTGTTGGATTTAACAGGCAGTTAATTTTAAGTGGCGCTGTGTGAAGTATTATAACCACTCTGAAACACTACGCAGGGATTTGGACATCTCGATGAATGGTGCTGTTGATATGTTTATTACTTAGTTGATGTATATGACTAGATTATGTAAATCTAGGATTCTGATTTAAGGATTTATTTTGCAGAATTATCAAATAATTATAACGATACCGTGACCACGGCCGGCGTAAACCACGCTGAAACAGTAGGATAATTTTATTTTCAAACAATTATACGATTGAGACCTTAGTGATACATTAGTATGAGCACAAATCGTGTAATACTAATGTTTAAAATATTTATTCATTATGCAATAGCTTTAGTGCCTTCGACACTTGTGTAAGTAAAGTAATATTTCCGATTTACGCAAGGATATATTATATGTACTAGCGTTTGCCCGCGGCTTCGCTCGCGTAAATTCGGCGTTCTCTAGTTATAGTATATCATATATGTTCGGGGTAACATATATCTCCTTTTATTGTCGTTTTAACTCTTTAAGAATGTCAGCTCTTGTGGAGCGAGGTGGCTCTCAACCTCTCTTTTAGAAATATAACTGCAAAAAGTATTTACACATACAAACTACTTAGAACTAAGACTTAGTAGTACTCAAAATGTTATCCGGTATCTGTGGCGTTTCGCTAGAGTGGCCAATATGGCGACTGTGATTTGTCTGCCATAACCATTAGAATTTAACAAAATACTCGACAATCCGAATTTTGCGGATATAATTATGTTGTCGACTCGAAATCTTTATACTTATTCAGGTAAGGTTTCGATGTACTCCTTGACGAAATTATTAATATAAGATTTGACACTGCGATAGCAGTGCAGTCCGTCGGTTTCAATGTGAAACATTCCAAAATCCACAACTACTTACAAATTAAAAATTAAGTAAAAACATTTTCCAGTGGCCTAAATTGTGAAGCTAAAGTTCTAAACCATTCTCAAGTTCCCTTGAACACACACAAAAAATTTCATCAAGATCGGTCCAGTCGTTTAGGAGGAGTTCAGTGACATACACACGCACACAAGAAATATATATGTAAGTATATTAAGATATGCACATATAAATGTGTTGAAATGCAATCATAGCATTAAGATACTATAAAGCTGTGTGGACTGTTAATACCTACCGGTTTCCTGGATTAGGTGAAGACAAGGATTAATGAGACACGACCTGTTCAGTTAGCCTGTTAAGTACTGAATTCATTTCCTCTGAGTAAATTTATTAACTTTTTTTAATTTATTTATAGACTCACGCCTGTATCCCTGAAGGGGTAGGCAGAGGTGTAACATTACACCCACATTTCGCCATGAATTTCTAGGTCCCACGTAATAGGGGGCGAGCCTATTGTCGTACCGGGCACATTACCAGACTCCGTGTTGCTACTGAGAATTTCCTAACGGACAAACCCAATAACACTTTGCTCGACCCGGGGATCGAACCCGAGGCCCACGCGCACATTTATGCCGCGAGACCAACGAGGCAGTCAAGTTTGTTAATGTATACGACAAACACAGCATAATATTCCTAAACTATCGGTGCTGACAGTTTAGACATAATTAGGAGCAAATATCTATCTTTCAATTTGATTCGGAGGAATTACGCCTTGTATTATTAAAACCGTAATTACAGAAACTCAGTTCCCTCTCAAATATATCCCTGGCACTGCTATAGCCTAAACCATAGAATCTCTTATGAGTAGCCGCGGTCAGATGGCTTATACCACGGAACAGTAAAGAAGAAGTACCTTTTAAGTGTACTATAGAAAACTAACATTCTCTCAAAGGTTAAACTAGGAAGCACTGAAAGCACCGCACATGGGCTTGGATACAACCGTGGTACCTAACGCTAAGTTAGCGAAATATCTCTCATAGAAAAACAAGTAAGTAGTTTGTTTTTTATGACATTACTTAGGTGTAAGTTCATTCAAACTACCGTCATTGACAACGTGATCATTATAATTTGAGTCCGATTGCTAACAGCAAACAACCTTGCCATGTGATTTATGACTAATATACAAAATTAAAGCACGTCTTGTATAAACGACAGTATCCTGTTGTAATAATATATCATGAAAAGGATAACAATACAAACACGGTAATTAATTTCAGTCTCGAATTCACTTTGGTTGACAAATTACTTTGACAAGGTCCCCCTGACAACCTTGAATGGATTGTTGATAAAACATATTTTGAAAGGAAATTGTACGGTTAGCCTGACCTTGTAAGGGTAACAGAGGAAATTAGAATTATGTTCTGATCGATGAAGGCTTATTTAACGCTACTGAGATATTGCTTTCTCTTTTATACGTTTTGTGTGTCTGCGTCCTATGTCTGTATCAATAGGGGAGCTTTGTAGGTATCTTTCTTCATAGTAGGAACATTTCAAAGTCCTTTATCATTTTGGTTTCTGTGTGTCCAATATACCTAATATCTTCAATGAATAAAATAAAATCAGTACACAGACAGCGGCGATAGCCCAGTGGTGTACGTAACGGACTGCCGAGACGAGATGGTCTCGGGTTCGATCTCCAGGTACTCCGGACACACACATTTGACTTTTCGAAGTTATGTGTGTATTAAATACGTTAATTATCGCCCTCTTAGGCTCTTAATAATGTGCCCGGCAGATGGCAATAGGCTCGCCTCCTATTACATTGCGACCCAAACATAACTGGCGAATAATGGGTGTGTAATACACCTCTGCCTACCCCTTCGGGGATTAAAGGCGTGAAGTTATGTTATGTAAAATCAGTAAGTAATAGTAATTATAGACAAACTTTTAGCATAGGTATTTATATTATCTGTGCTTTTAGTAATATCCTTCAGACAACACGTAACACAAACCGTTTTCTTCTACCCCTATTTAAACAAACCCATCACCAAATATACAACAAACAGCTATCAACGCTTATCCACTATCTTTCTGGAAAGCCCCAATCTTTGTGGAAATCCCCCGGCTTTTATTACATAAACACCACTGCAGTTTCGCCACTAAAACAACAATATAGTATCCCTATACTCCGTTAAGCCAGTTTCCAGTTTATAGTTGATAGTACCCTTGAAACCGTAAAAGCACGGGTCAATACCAGAATGCGGCAGACAGACTTTCATTCAGGTTTAATGTGTTCAGCTGCATGGTGCATGCTCACACATGGTGGCTCGTCGGCGTATTGAACCATTCATTTGACTTGTGTGTAGGCTTTGTGTGCAGTGTATGTAAAAGCCTACGTCATAACTGTGTACTTAATATTTTACTTTTCCATATTAAGTAGTTATAAAATAGGCTTTTTAATACGAAGTCTGAGAAGCATGGAGAAAAGTTTACTGTGAAATAATAACTGCAGTCGCGGCCCTTGCGACAGGCACAAAAAATTATAAACTATTTTTCTTCAGTTTTCCACTGGATATAAATTTATTTTTGTTATGGAATTTTGATTATGTACACATACACGCACGCTCGAATGGAAAGCAAATGAAAGAAAGAGATAAAGAAAATGAAGAAAACGTTCTGCGAAGTAACACCACAAAACTTCGAACCAAGATTTCAGCAAATATAATTAAGCCATGGCAATCCTCAATGGTTACGGGATACTTGGGTTTAAAAACTTACGGATAAGTCGAGTTTAAAGAATGCCAGGCATGATCTCTGTCTCACTTAGATGGCACTTACAAAAGAAACTGAATTTGTGCGTTATTACAAAACAAGGATTAAATAAAAAATCTGGCTTAGATCTTTACGGATCATTTTTAAAAGGGCTTTTGAGAAAAGTAGCTATTTAGTTTTATTCGACATTTGTTCCAACGAATTTTAAATTTGTTAAAAAAATCTGTTTTTATAGTCCACTTATAATCAATTTTACGCAGGTAAGTTTAGGACTAAGCCTCGATTTATATTTAGTCCATGTTTTGTACTAAGGTGGATCTATTTTTGTAGTAAGTATGACATCACATACAAGTACCACAGTATAAAGATATACAGTAGTTTGACGCCTCTGATCTCGTAGAAAAAGCCGACAACGTCTAGACAAGGGTAAGTAGGCTAGGGCTGCCACATGTAAACAATATCTACTTATTCAAACACCGTCTATTTATTTTATAAAAATATTACAATTGCTACGCTACATGAATAATATAGTGTAAACAAATCACTTATCTATACATATAAATAAATTTGGAGTGTCTGTTTGTAATATGAAAATAACCGCTTTTTACTAAATGCATATGGATGTATACACGGTACATACACCGAAAAGACATTTTTTACAATTTTTGTCTGTCTGTCTATTTGTTCTCGCTAATCTCTCGAACGGCTGGACCTATTTTGACGGGACCCTCACTGGCCTGATGTACCAAGGAGTAACTTAGGCTAAAAATTAACCGGGTACGCGAAGAAGTTCCCTCAGGACGCGGGTGAAACCGTGGGAAACAGCTAGTTTATTATATTACAATAATTAACGATAAATAATTATTATAAAACAGATTTGCATACAAAGTGTCAGTCAGCACCTATTTCATCCCGCAGGTGTCGTGGGAGGCGGTTAAGAATATAAAGCATTTTTCGTACAAACCAAGTTAAAATAAAGCGATTGACATAGCGGTGGTTTAATGGATGGGTAACCTTGGGATCAGCTCACAGAGCCTATGTTATCGATATGAAGTATTTTGCAGATTTTTTCGTGCAAACTACGTTAAGGTAAAGCAATAGACATCGCGGTCATTTTATGGATGGGTGATCGGGCTATAAGATTACGGACGGACAACATGTGTGGGGTTTATAAAAGGCGGTCAAAAATATGGTTATTTTTTAGCTAGGATGCGCCGTTACCAAGACACATAATAATATGTGATAGGTACTTACCTAATGCGAAGGTACTAGGTACTTATTGAATGAAATTAAAATCACACCAGAATCGAATATTAACTTACAGCGCATATTTTCTTACGTCTGCCATGTTGTTTACGTACAATACCTAATTGCTACTTTATTCTGTGATTTGGCCAGACATGAGATATTGTAAAAAGTTTGTAGATTAGTAGGAATGTGCACATTATTTTAAGTGATTATAGGTACATACATTTCAAAATAATATAAATAATTATAATTAATGAAATTTTCTTTTATAGTATAAGTAAATTGATGAAATCGCAGATTTTTTAAATCCTTATTTATTTAAATCTTTAAACTGCATAAAGAATTCCAATGTATCACAGCACAAGTCGTATGCACCATCTTAATTAATATTCATAAGCAAATAAATAAGTAACGAACAAAAAACAAGCACGTGCCAGCCCCCAAAAACATGTACCTAGTTACGAACTAAGGCGATATACGCAACTAGGTACCGGTCTTCCCGCGTCTCACCTCTTGGCCCCCGCACGATTGACCCGTCTAGACGCGTTCGTCGAACGACTGTATGGATTATTTGACTGTGCAAGTACTATGTACTTATTTGTCACGTGGAAGTGTTTGTTTGTTTAAAATTTAAAGCAATTTTACACAACGTTTTGACAAATATATTATTATTTCACAATAATATTAGAGCAATTAAATTTGACGACGTGTGATCTATAATTTTTAGTTTGTTCAGCTTTTCAAGTAAAAACCTACAAGCATTAAAATTATTTTTGTTATGAAATAGCTACTATTCATTTTACCGCCAATTGTAGGTACTAATTAGAACACTATACAAAAATGTATTAATATCAAAATAATACCCAGTATTTTTTTACCTACATAGCAAATGTAACCAACACTTTAGCACAAAACAAGGAAATAGAAACAAAAACACACGCAGTGATGTAACCCGATCCACTAAACAACCTTGTAGGTACATGAAGGAAAACCTCTGTTTGACAAAGAGGTGGGGTCAAGTGTAATGTGACCGCTTTGCATACGACGCCAGACAGTGCTATGGAAGGGGAAACCCCGGCCAGGGTAAATGTATCGCTTGTCGCTTTTGTTGGGAAGTTGACTTTTTAAAATGTTCTAGTGTTTCAGGGTGGGAGTAAGTATTTTAAAGAGATTTTGTATCGAATGTTTGAAACATTACACTGCAAAGATTATTTGAAAGTCCTCCTTGAATAAAATAAATTGCTCAATAGATAGGTATGTCAGCAAAAATAAAAGGCCAACATGTGTAGTCTAGTGATTTAAGATCTGATAAAATCAGTTAGCAATAAGTACTCGTATATTTAATTAAAACGCAAGTTGTTATAAACTCAGGCACTCACTGAATAGATAATGATTACTTTGTAACCATAGGTCAGTATTATCACTGATAACATGGTTGATTTAAGGTTAAAAAGAAGTTAGTGCTTGGCGCATTCAATCAGAAGTACCTAGGTACTATTAGTGATGAAACAATTATCAGTCAAAGTATGAGTGATGCAACAATGATGAGTCAAAAAATTTGACAGATCATGTGTTGCAGATTCCAAGATTTCTCTCCGGTCTTGAGGAGCGCTAAAACTCGGTGTTTTCTATGGATAATTATTGGTGAACTTGGCTATACATGAGAAACAGTAGTAGAAATCGGGGTGCGACTGTTGCCAAAAAGTCCTAACTCAACATAGGAATATGATTACATTCTGTGCATTTTCTTATACTTATTCGAGCAAACACAAGACATGATAGAAAATCCATTACCACCGGCAAAGCCACACGTTATCTGTTCAATAAACTGTTTTTGCAGTAGGTAGGTAAACGTAACTCGTCATTATGAATTCATTACTAAGGTCATGTGAAGTTATAAATAACTTGTTATTTGTTGTGTGTTATCGTAAAATGTGGTGTTTTAACGTTGTTGAAGCGGTGAATTGTTTATTTTGCTTAAACATATTATGTAATGATGATGTATTGTAGCCAAGGTGTACTTTCTTTCCACGGATGAAAGTGAGAAAACTGTTATTTTCTTAGTAATCTTTTCTTTAAAATTGTGACTGCTAATAATGCTCATTAATCTTAATATATAAAATCCTTGCGTTACTGACTGACTGACTGACAGACACGCTACAGCCGAAACTATTGGGCGCAGGAAGCTGAAATTTGGCATGTATGTTCCTTGGGGACCGTAGGGGTGCACTCAGAAGGGATTTTCCGAAATTCCCACGGGATCGGCCAAAAATAAAATAATAGAAAATTAGAAAAAAAATGCAGGCGTAGCTGCTGGCTTCCTCTAGTATCATTATAAATTGCTAAAGATAGCTTTTATACATTTCTATTAAGCCCTATATGTATTATAGTTATTACCGTGCCGTGTACCGAAACCTAGATTTCAGAAAAACGAAACAAATAAAAATAAAATAAAAAACATTTTTATGTTAAACGGTTTTATTACAATAAAAAAATATGTAGGTTATGTACTAAAAGCTAAAAAATAATTCGGCAAGTCCTAGCTACCAGATCGCACCACTCTTCTCATCAATCTGGGGTACTTATTGATCAAACAAATATAAAATCGTTGGGCGCGTGAAATTTTTATCTAAATGTTTACTCTGGATACGCTACGCCCAACGATTTTATATTTGTCTGATCAATACCCCAGATTGATGAGAAGATTGGTGCGATCTGGTAGCTACGACTTGCCGAATTATTTTTTAGCTTTTAGTACATAACCTACATATTTTTTTATTGTAATAAAACGGTTTAACATAAAAATGTTTTTTATTTTATTTTATTTTCAAGTTTTTAGTTTTGTTGTTAGTTCATAGTGAGCCCTATTCTACCAATCAAGCCCTTTCATGAGATACCTATATTGAGATATTTGTGAAAAATACGTAATCCGCCATTTTGTGGCGGAAGCCATCTTGGATTTTTCATACTGAGCTCTATTCTACCAATCAAGCCCTTTCATTTTTTAGCCATATTGAAGTATTTGTGAAAAATATAATTCGCCATTTTGTGGCGGCGGCCATCTTGGTTTTTTCATAGTGAGCTTTATTCTACCAATCAAGCCCTTTCAGTTGATACCCATATTGAGGTTGTTGCGAAGAAATATGTGATCCGCCATTTTGTATCGGCGGTCATCTTGGATTTTTCATAGTGAGCTCTATTCTACCAATCAAGCCCTTTCATTTGATACCCATATCGAGGTTGTTGTGAAGTAATATGTGATCCGCCATTTTGTATCGGCAGCCATCTTGGATTTACAATCATAAGGAATATATTATGTTGTATTGTCATCAAGATTAAGAGTGTGTACCAAATATCAGATCAATCTGTCATCAGGAAGGGGGTGAACATATATTGAGGTATTTGTGAAAAATACGTAATCCGCCATTTTGTGGCGGAAACCATCTTGGATTTTTCATAGTGAGCTCTATTCTACCAATCAAGCCCTTTCATTTGATAGCCATATTGAAGTATTTGTGAAAAATATAATTCGCCATTTTGTGGCGGCGGCCATCTTGGTGTTTTCATAGTGAGCTCTGTTCTGCCAATCAAGCCCTTTCATTTGATACCCATATTGAGGTTGTTGCGAAGAAATATGTGATCCGCCATTTTGTATTGGCGGCCATCTTGGATTTTTCATAGTGAACTCTATTCTGCCAACCAAGCCCTTTAATTTGATACCCATATCGAGGTTGTTGTGAAGTAATATGTGATCCGCCATTTTGTATCGGCAGCCATCTTGGATTTACAATCATAAGGAATATATTATGTTGTATTGTCATCAAGATTAAGAGTGTGTACCAAATATCAGATCAATCTGTCATCAGGAAGGGGGTGAAATTCCAATTACTAAATTTGACCCAAACAAATAAACAGGTCAAGCTAAATAAAACCGTTTAATAAAAATGGCAAAAGTATCCATTTGGTTAATTTTCCCGTTGTGATTGTGGGTATATTCTCAAAAAGTGTAGGGATATTTTTTTCTTGTTTATTGAGGAATCTCTAATATCCTTTTAACTAATCCCACTCAGATAAATATGAAGTATTCTTTATTTTACATTATTTCGGCTGCACTGTCGTTCGTTGCCAAACGCCATGGCGTTTACACAAATGGAATACCTTTTTCCTTGTGGCGCGCCACAAGGAAAAAGGTATTCCATTTGTGTATACATGAAATTTTCTAAACAAAAAAGGACTACTAATACAAAAAAGGTGTTTTTACAATTACCATTCATCCGACGTCAGAATTTGCGTCAAACATTCCGCAGTCATTAGCCTCAACATATGGCACGAAGAAATATTCAAGAAATAGCTCTCAGTATTTCTATCGCTTCCAATATTGGCGAAGTTAAAGGTCAAATGCCCGAGAGTTGAGAGCTAAAAATACCAACTTTTCCTAGAAATGGGAGCAAGTTTTATATGAAATATTGGAAAAGTAGTTTTGTAATATTTTAGAAGCAGGTCAACTACTGTTTAACGTTGTGTGAGTGCTTGGCTCTCAGAATGTTCACTCAATAAAGTAAGGTCCATGAATACTTTCAAGATCGCGCTATGCTACCTCAATAAATGTTTTATTGTAGTATCAGGTAACGATTTGTCCTATTTTGCTTACATAAAACCCTATTGCGATTTACCCACAATATGCACTCTCAAATCAATAGTTATAGTTAGAAAGTTAAACACCATCCAACGTGTCATTCACTAGACAGCAATGTGGCCTCTTTTGGGTACAAGTCTGAGTACCTTGCCTTTCCTCCAAGATCCTTGGTAAAGTCCTCAAGAAAGGTAGAAAGATAGTTAATATATGCATCCAATACATAAAGTAGGTACATACTTCTATCCAAGGCATTCGTAAGGAAGTTTCCTATTGCGATACAACCAACCTCATGTCCAATCAGTGATGTCATAAATCTGTCAAACAAACAACACAAACTGCTGCAAACACTAGGACAACCTCCTTATTTAATCAGGTCAATAACACGCACATAACAAGACATTAGCAATCAGAGGCATGACTTCATACCAGTCACTTCTCTAAATAACTATGCTACTATCTATAAGATCTTGTCAAATAGATGTAAGGGACCTTCTACATTAGATGCGGTCACTAAATATACAAGGAAGGCCTGCAGCAGTGAGGAAAATTGCTTGTTTTGATGTATAATCGACACATCAAGATGAACTGTTGATAAAAGCAGAAAGGTGCTTTATTTAATAACAGAGTAATGAAACTCCATAACATAACCTTAGCAGGCAGAAGATTGCAAAAGTTGGCCGCGTTGTGTTACGTCAATGGTCCAAGAAGACGATTTACTAAGGGTTGTACAGCTTATTTTTTTTATTTTCAAAGCTCGAATGGTTGCCATAAGAAGATAAAGATAATTTATCAATAATATTGTGTTATCGACCTCAGAATATGTGCAGCCTTTAATATAATTGTAGTATTTCTTACAGTAAAAAATTAAATCAGCGAATAAGTAACGTCTCAAAGTCTACTTGATTTTTTTTTCGGTAGTATTTACACACAGCCAATATTTACGCACATTACCAACCATATCCGAACAGTACATAAGAACCTTAACTTTAAACATGTACCTAAGTGGATTACGGTTTATGATCATTTTAGTGTTTGTTCAACAAACTGCTTGCCGTCCAAGTATTTGCATACAAATAGATATATGACGTCACTCTGCATAACCGAATAGACAGACTTGTCTGGAAAGGTTCAGAAAATGTAACATGCTATACCCTTGAGATGACTCTGTTTAACATCTGGTGTATGGGAATAATAATAAAGGCGCAAAACAAAAATGACCAGAAAGATTTGAATATATGTGATCTTTCATGTTTATATATTTGCAAGAAAACGATCCTAGTGGATATATACACAATCAAGTATTAACATTAACATGTTTAAATCTTTTTCAATTAAACTAATTAGATATCTATCATCTTAAAGAACAACTGTTGCCTATAAAAATCATGCTTCAGATTAGTTTCAGAGCCAGAACTTTTTTGACAAAGCCTGTGATTGTGTACAGCCAGATAAGTATCCTCTTTATAACCTAAACTTTATAGGAATATATTGTTAACTCATCCTCGCCTTGGCTTAACAAATAAGACGTTTTGAACAAACATCAAAAATAAGAAACAAGAGTAATCCCTTTTCCTCCCTTCACTTTCAGAATACGTGGAATAATAACAGTTCGTGGAAGCTACTTATCATTCCACATCAGCTGTTCCGGTCCAAGGACAAACAGGGCTTAAGTGGCCTGTACCAAAATAAAAGGCACGCAACAAAATTTCGCCGTTGCTTAACTTGTTCCGACTTGGATGAATAATGTAGCAGTATTTTTCGCCTTCAATCATAAGGATTTACCACGTGACATAGGTCAAAATGTTACAACAATTACTGTTTTAATCCATGCTTAAAGTAAAAATTGCCTTATAGATTACAATCTATTATCTATCCCTATATGCAAAACAAAGGACACTTACTCACGAAATTTCGGAAACTTAAATGCTGAGTCGGCAATGCTTATAGGTAACTAGCATATAATTCGATTTTGAAACAGTTTCGAACTGCACCGAGTACCTATGTAATACTGTTTTGAGAAAAGGCAATAGCGCTGGTAAAGCAAATTTTTCCTGTTTCATTTTTAAAGACAGTTCCTGCACTAGGAATAAATCCTCTGTGGCGGGGTAATTTATAAACATTCAATCACCGGACAAAAAGAACACCCAAACTCGAAACAACAATTTGCGGATCACACAAAGTGTTGTCTCGTGTGAGGGAAACCCGAACGACCCCAGGTGGTCAAGTTGGAATGTAATGATTACTACTGTTTCAAACATTTTAAATAATATAAACACAAATAGGACAAATTAACTTAGAACACATAATAACTTTTCAAAGTGACACTGACACAGGAATGAAATCCAAAGATAGTAAAGAATCTTGACGTAGGGAAATACCTAATTAAAACCATTCTGAAAAAGGAAACAATTAAAATTCAAGCAATTTATTACAGTTGTAACATGGATATCCAGCAATTATGAAACGGATAACCAATACCGAAGCTCTCCACATACGGGAAGAAATGGCATTTTGTAGAGCAGCAGTGTACCGCTTGTTCTAAGAAACCTCTTAGAAATAGCGTTAGCTTAGTACAGCAATGGAGGACTAGCTTTTCCCCGTTGCTTTACCTGCATGGGAGTCGGTTACTGCGGCAGAACGAAGCCTACGTGCTGTTCTGATGTACACGCTACATAACTGCGAATGGTAGCGCTCATAGCGTGTATTGACGGACCGTTTCGTATCAGATCGGAAAGTAAAGTGACGTTGGCAGAGGTCGTCACTTGGATAGGTGCCTGCTTGCTGTTGCATTGTGTCAGAGTGCTTCGTGCTACCGTGCTTCGTGTCTCAGAAAAAGAATCAGCCATGACGAAGGCCTTCAGGCGGCCTATAAACTCCGACACCAGAGGTGACCACGTACTCACACGAAAAGAAGAAAAGAACACTGCAAAGCTTTATCAAAATCTGTCGAGTAGTTTTGCGTGAAACAGTTACAAACATTCTCACAAGCTGGCGCGTTTATAATGTTAGTAAGATAAACGATAGGCAATTTTATGAGCTACTTTACTGTAACCGGTTTGCCAATATATGCGTAATAGTTGCAGTGAATGTTTTGACATTGCGTAAGTCTATATCTCGCGCAGACTCTTGTGGTCGTTAGTCATTACATTTGCTCCCCAATTTATTGTCATCGTAACAGCTTACAGTCACCTTCTTAATAGAACAACCATTATTAAATATGTAATAGGAGGTGTAAGAAGCAGATCTTTGAGACTGCTCAAATGGACTACGGAAATGTACCAATAATTGTATTGGTACATTGCCGCACCTTGGAACAATATGATTGAATCGAATTATGTCTTATCCTAAAATAGAGATGATGATGATGCAGCGACATTTTTCCAGCTATGTTCCAAAAAGGAGAACTACCGGTTCTACCTATAGATATAGGTATGTTCATATTTCTATGGTTCTACTCAATCGTTAAAACTCTTTTCGATTACCATTGCTGCTTGTTTATGAGTTCAGAACACAGATATAATAAATAATCTCATTCTGTATAATATTGATCAGTTGCAAGTATTATTTGAATAGAACCATTTTCCAACAAGCGTGTTCTATGGGTCAATTCGTGCTCTGCTTAGTGGCACGAATGCTGTTGCTGTCATTGCAACACTTATGATTTGGTGCTCAATAAGTACCAGCGATGCATTTTATTGATACGGATCACTACATGGAACAAATTGATGGCTTCATTGAGGTCTCAACAATCAGATGCAAGGACAATAGGACGGAATAGATGTCCGGAATGAAAATGAGGTAATGTATTCGTTTTGTACGCTTTGTAATCAATTAAACGGAATTGCATATGCATAGACCTAGAAACCTCGACTTATGTTGTAGCTAATACTGACTGCGCTATTTTAAAAAGGGCGTGCATAGGGTGATTTTCATCTGATATTTAATGGCACTTGAATGATTGTAAAGAAAAAAAAAAAAGTATATGCACTGACAGTAAAAGTGCTTTGTCCCATTTAGCTCGATGTATCTCAGGATACAGAGGTGCACCAATAGCCTATATAATCATTAAACAGATTTACAATTTGGACAAAATTAATTTGAAGTTGCAATGGATTCCATCTCATATTGGAATAAGTGGAAATGAGGAAGCCGACAGACTTGCAAAGTTGTCAGTGAAGGAAGGTTTATTAACTCATGTCAATAGATGGTACACAGAAGTTTTAAGTCTTATAAACATAATTGTTTTATTAAATTTAAGGAATACTTTGACCAACGAAGTACTGAGAAAGGGATATGGTACAGGACGATACAAAGTGAACCACCCCACATTCCTTGGTTTGCTCATGCAGACATTAGTAGATCTAATGTAGTTATGGCTCATAGGCTGCGGTCGGGTCACTTCCCATCTAGGAAGTTTGGGCATCTCATGAAAAAATATGATTCACCTAATTGTGATGTATGCGGCAAAATTGATGATGTCCAACACTTGCTATTAGAATGTGAAAAGAACCGAAGAGAAAGACAGTCATTACTGGTTGCCTGCAGAATAAATAAATATGATGTAGGAGCTTTTACAAAAATATTAGTAAAGCCTGGCTCTAAAAAAGCTAGACTTTTATATGAAATGGTTGCTGCAGCTGTGAGTGCCTCAAATACTAATAGGTAATCTAATATATAAAATTCTCGTGTCACAGTTTTCGTTCCCATACTCCTCCGAAACGGCTTGACCGATTTTGATGAAATTTTTTGTGCTTATCCGGTATCTATGAGAATCGGCCAACATCTATTTTTCAAAAAAAAAACAAAAAAAAAATTTTGCAAAACAACGTTTGCCGGGTCAGCTAGTTTCTTATAATAATAATACCTAGTAGTAAGTACATAGGTTATAATGTTTAGTTTTAAGATTAGGGTATGATGAGGCTGGCATACCATGGTTTGGTGAAAGCCTCTTTCAAAATAATGAATAAAAAAAAAAAGGTATTGTGGAAGTAACTCTTCCCTAAAAAGGACTTATTACTTGCTCCTACATTTACCAGGATGTCTATGATCTTTAAGAACACAAAGTTTAATTTACTTAACCTTAGCAACAGCGCGACATGATTATGCTGAATTCGCCAGTGGTAAACTCTCATTACGATTGCCTATCATCAAAGCAGAGTTTCTCATTTTGGTACTATAAAATACAGTCCATTATAGACCCACGTTTTATTTCTAACACCGTGACGCAAGCCGACGAAGTGTAAAGAGCGTATAATTAAGGACATGCTACTGTTAATCATAGTTTACGGTACATACAACGATTAACTAGGTCCGTCCAGTTAAGCTGTCAGAATTGCCTTATAGCTTCATTCACTTTAGAGGTCAATGTTTAAGAAGCCTGTAATTAATTCTAAACTGAACTGTTTGCAAAGTAATTTAAAGTTTTAAACAAGTTTTATTCTTGATATTATGGTTTGCAGAGATCAGATGGCAGTTGTACGGTGGAAAAGCTAATATTCTGCCTAATCTAATTAGAGTGGTCTTTAAGGTGAAAGTTTTAGATGCAATCGTGATGACGCTTGGACAATGATTATGGTATCGAGATGACCGATATATACATGTAAAGCTTTCCTCTCCCTAAAGTCCTTTATGAATAAGGACATAGGACGTAATGCTAGCCAATCCCTGCGGCAGGTTCAAACACAGAAATTCATCTCTGCAGATTCCCATGTGCGGCCTATAGTTATAGAAAGGATCAATTACATATAGAAGAGTATAGTAAATGTCAGCAGAACGAGGACGCCTGGTCATTAGATCAATTGACTTATCAATAACATTATCAAAGTAGGCAGGAGCTATCGACATACGCATCAACGTACAACTTGGTAAGTTTATTTGGGCGCCTCGGCGATAATACAACAAAAGGGCAGGTATAGCTATAGTGACTAGGGCTTAATAAATTGCTGAATTAAATAACTCCTCCAATCCAAACTTTCGAGATTCAATGGTCGACATTGACTCCATACAAAATATGTCAAATATATATCTCTAACCTCCATATAGTAATTGGCATTAGCTGATCAATTAGATAACACTGAGCACTAAAAGTGAAGGCTGATGAAAAGAATAGCCATCCCGTTGATTTTTCTTTTCGTCAGCCTGATGCTCAAAAGCGAACAACTACCTTGAGTTGTTTTCTTTTTCTTCCTTTGCGTGACACAAGTGTCACATTTGTTGCGAAAGTGCGTCTGCGTGTATCCTTCAAGACTTATTTACATCGAGACGTTAACGCGTCGTGTTTAGCGAACAGCGTATAATTAGAGACAACATGGGTTAATTATTGTTGGTACCAGTTAACGATGCGCAGTTAGACGAAGATATATAGGTCGGTCTAGTTAATTATAGCAGTTGTTAAGAATTACACAAGCACGGAAGCCAGAATGATATATAGTATAAAGCTTCCTATGTATAGATTTTTAGTGTGATTACAGCTTACAGTATGCACGAATAATCTACAATGATAACAATTAAAACAGCAATTTAAATAGAGTACTTATCTATCACGGAGCTGGGGTATATGCGTGCTGTTGCCCTAAATAGTGACACCATTTTAAAGGGCACACTTCCCAGAGTATACCTACCATATTATAAACCAATTAAAACGTTTTTCCACTTATGAGGCTTGATGTAGGTATTGGGTTTGGTTTCTGGATTATTGCGAGTGTGATAATAGGTAAGTATATAAACTCCAGAAAGTTAAAATTAAATTGAAAATTGAATTGCCAGTTTTCTTAATCGAAGTCTTGCAAGTTTGATCCGTTTCGCTCCGCAATTCTATTTTCAACCATGAACTTGTCTACACGCAGTGTAACTTAGCCACAATTACCTACATGCATCACATACAAAACACTAACAAATACAGACTGACTGAGCACAGTCACTGGAGCGGAGTAAACCATCAGTGAGTACACAGAGAAACCGCACCGGACGACCATGTCTTGTGGTCAGTCCGTAACGTGATACTGTTAGACTCCTTGCTTATCACTTGTAAATCAATGCTTTATACATGAAACGAGATGTTCTTGTAGCTACATCTGTTGCTTTATAAAACAAACACTTCTCAGGTGCAGTCTTGCGAAGTGAGTCCTTGCTCTATTAGCACTGTTTGGCACTGTGGTCGAAATATCAGAACCTCAAAACTACTGAACGTGGTATAGTCTCCAAGCCATCCCAATAAAAATTTTATATAGTATTTCAGTGCCTAGTTATAGCCTAGTCCAGCAGTGGACTGATAAAGGCTGATGATGATGATGATGATGATGATAGTATTTCTATTGGAGATGATTTTAATTTGTGCTGCTTATATCTGGACGCATTATTAGATTTTGTGAAGAGGGCCGGATGCTTGTAAGGCATACCTACTTCCAATGTACTAACGCAAGGCACAGGATAGATTTCTGGCTTCTGAACCATAGTTTCTCGATTGCAAAACCAGTGCGCTACTGTTCCCTTAAGATAGAGAGAATCTTATAGAAGGTAAAAAGCAGATACTAAAATACTTATTTAATAAATTATTATTTTTGTTTATAACTTATTTTCTATGTATTTTGGCATCTTATTCTGAGAATTATGATGTGTCTTTATAACATCTACATGTCAACATCTCCAAGACAGAAGGCACGCAACTAGACCGGGACGTAACTCGTTTTCAGAAAGGCATAACTATGCTGCTTCCCAAACAAAATATAAAATAAATACTGTTTTTACATACAGACACAAAAAACTTATAAATGAAAATAAAATGTCGTTGACATAGGCAATAAAAGTAGTAGAAAAACAAAACCACAATATGGCTGAAAGCATTGATTGCCCCACAAATGGCCTCAAACGATAAAACTTGGCATAATAGCTAAAATTACGCAGCGTATTACCTACAGCTATTTTATAGAGATCGTAACATTAGCAATTATTACAGGATTTTAATGGGCCATAACTTATGCAAATGGCCGCCAGTGACGTCATGAACATATTGATTTCGTTTTGAAATAGCAGCACTTGATTAATACTGCTTCTGTGAAGAAATAAATCAAAACGGTGTCACGAAGTTATTTATTTTTACAATCAACCATTTATAGATCTGCAGATAATTTGTGCCTGCTAAAATAAAAGACGTTTGTAATATTATGCAGTTAGTTGATAGTCTTATAGTAAGTACTGACTTATGTGTACGCGAATTGTCTTATTTCTGAACAGAAATAACGATTTTTTTAAATTATGTCCTCTTTATCCCGACGTTTTCGGTTGCTTTACTATTTATAACAGGCTTTACTTTATTATTTGTTTTGGGACATGGTAAATCTATTTCCCATAATCGTGACAAACAAAATTTATTTTCAATTTTTTGAGGGTTGCTAATAAGTCTCCAGATTCTAATGGCCAATATCGAATGTCATAGGTCATTGTGTAGCCACGACAAACCATCGTAAAACAAAACCTTTCGGCACTACACCAACGAGCTAGCTGATCATACATAGCTAATGATGTACATGTAGCATTATTGTAACAGACGTCAATTGTATCTATTGCATAAGCACAAAACAGTTTAGGCTAACATTTCGTCAACGCCTCTCACTGGCAGCTACGCAATTTTATTACTTAGTTACGAGGATCTAACACCGTACGCTTAAACAGTAACCTCTGGCAATTAACGGGGCGTTAATTAGTCGTGAACACATAATCAAATAGCAGCTCTTGGTAAACAACTTTATGCGATGACGTACATACGAACATATGCCGCATCTGCTTCGAATTAACCCAAAGAAGATGGGTTCCATTCATGTTCTGCTGAACCGAAGGACGTTGCTAAATGCTGAATAGCTGCTTATATTTATAGTGTCTAGACCTAAATGCAGACAGACTGGGAGCGAGGCACGGCCGGTATAAACAGGCGATTATATTTAGATCAGACAGTAACTGTCGGGAATATGGGCGGGTATTTCAAAGTTGGACATAAAACGGACGACGTCGACGTGGCAATTGATTCAAGTACTTACGTATTCTACATACAGAACACTTAAGGAAGGTCGATATTCCGCCAATATCAATAACCTACGGCTACGGGACGTTGAGCTCGTAAGTAGTTCGTAAGTTCAGATGCGGGGTCGGGAAGGATAAAAAATACAGACAGATACGACAAATTGACATTTGCGCAAAAACACAATTTAAGTACCGAAGAATGTTTTTTTCAATAATTTACTAGCGGTTATTTTCTATTGGATCGTAGCTGCTTACATTATGTGAGATATAATATATAGACAATTAAATTCAAACATTTTATTGAAAATCGAAAGACCTCTAGAAATTATTTGACTTTGTTTGTACAAATGTTCTAAAAAATCCAATAAATAGATATTTTGCTGAGATGTCTGAACTTTCAGTTCTTTTATTGATACTTCTATTTGCAGATAGAAAATCGTCTAGACTCTAGACATGGTAAATCTTTTCATTTAAAAGTTTCAGATGACAATAAACTGTGAAACTATCATTCGTTGTCTGAATAATTTATCACCTTAGAGCGGTGGTCAGTCCAATGACCTGACATTTATTCTGTATTCCTCTGGATTTAAGGATAGGACGAGAATGTTATTTAAAAATTGGTGTAACGTTACGATCACCGCTAGTATCTCTTCGCCTTCGGTACTTGTCACTGTCACTGTTCTTTTCAAGAACAGCTTTTGTTTCAATGTCTTTAAGGATGCAACTTGAGACAAAACCGACAATTAATGGGAAATCCATTTTAGCCTTCACTGTATTTTTCAAGACAGCAAATGCTTTACGCATCTAGTACCAATTTCTCCTCCAGAACGTAAACTTCCAAGAATGCTTAGAAACCGTGTAGGATGTACGATGGCCATAAGACCAGCTGTTGTCCAATAAATATCTAGCTATAATCGTTAGTATAAATCTAGGTGCAAGCTGTTATGGGCAACGTGTAACTTATGGCAATATCGTTTAGTGTAGGGGAGGACGGCCGTGTTCAGGAGGACAATTACGACCTGCTCCGGTTGATTAATTGGGATTAGGGAGAGGTAGAAGGACATAGGCGAACAGCGATAAAGTTTCGAGATTGTATTTGCCGATTTTAGTTATTTGCGTGAATATCTACATGGTATTTCCTTTAGGTTTATAACAGGTAAGTTTGCCAGATATATTTTTATCTTTTAATTTTATTTTTAAAAAGAGGAACCTTGCAACAAGTTTCATGCCTGAATCAAGGAAGTCTTAAGAGTAATTGAAATGCCGGACATTCATCACCAGTCTGCCATAGTTTACTATTGCATAAGTACATTGTTACAAGTTACTTATAAATAACACCCAGACTTAGAATAATTCTGTTTTCAAGTATCGAACGCCTGGCACGTAAGGCACTGTCAGTGACAAGCAATTAAACCACTGCGCCACCCACGCAGTTAATACTATTTGCACATAGAAACCACGTCATGTTTTCTAGGAGCAACATTAGCCTATTACAATAAACTATGTTATGCTGTTTCACATACTTAGTACTCACCTAAGTAATATAAAAAAATTAATAAATGTAATTTAAAGTAAATGTTACATTTACTTTAAATAACATTTGATGAAGATGGCTACATAGTGAAACTTAAATAAAGTTGTTGATAATAAATATATAATATAGCTATACACGTCATGGCTCCCTGCAAAACGTAATTCAGGTAGCCTATCTCCGTGGCACTAAATTCGTGCGTACTCACACACAGTTTTACTCGATATCGAATAGAAATCAACGTGTGGACTGCAAAACTAACACTTCGACGCCATTCAATATAGGTTAATCTTGTCTCTATCAAGTAAACCGTGTGTGAGTACGAAGCATGAAATTAATGCAAAAAGTCTTCTCGGTTACAACTGCCCAACATTTTTTATTCACATAATCCATTTCAGTCCAAAGAGATCGTTGTTCCTTGCCATTAAAGGTCTCGATACTTACTGGCACAACATCTGCGCATCGTCCTACTTTCTGCAGTTGTCTGCCAACCCGTTGGAAAGCAAACATATGGGTTTTGTTTACGATCATTGTGAAATCGAGGTGTCGTCAAGACGTCTTCCAGAGGCGTCGGATTACGGATTGACGGACACATTTTATGGAGCTGTAAGCAAATCTTTACTTACTAACATTACAAAAGTAAAGAAATGTCTGAAGTTTGTCTGGTTGAACGCACTAATCTCGCGAACTGCTGTGCGAATTGAAAAAATATTTTTGTGGTAGATAGTTCATTTATCGAGAAAAACATAACAAGTTATCAGAATTTTGTTCATATGAGTAAAGTAGGCCTATTACTTATATTACAAAACTTAAGTTTGTTTGGTTGAACGCACTTATCTCAGATACTACTGGTATGATCTTAAGGTCACTCGTCAAAAATCTTGGAAATCGCTGGACTGGACGTATAAAGATAATTTTGGCAGAAAAGTAGTTTATAAACTGATTAGTATCTAATACTTATCATCAGCATTTAACAGTCCACTGCTGGACTAGGCCTCTCCTTTGAAAAGAGGAATTGGCCTATTATACCACGCTGGCCAAACGGGTTGGTATAGGGTTTGTGTCAAGTTTTTCTTCTCTTACAGTGCTGTTCTCTGCATAATATGCTCCCTCTGTCGGCTCTTACGACACCCATGGGATGTTTGGGGTGGTGACATTCCGTATTCTTAATCCGCCACCACACGGGATTAGTATTTAACACAATAAGTTTAGAAATTTTCATTGCGCGAGCAAATAGATGTTGGCTATCATCACGCATTTTTTTGTCATATCTTGCCCGCCTCAACTACCGAGTCCACATCTGTCTTGTACCAAAACTGACCTACCACATGTCAGCTTCAAAAGTGAAGTAGATAGTTGAACGATGAAACCATAAGTAAAAAATGTCAAGCAGATTTCGAGATTTCGAAGAGTGAGTGACGTTACGCTTTTAAGATTTTAATGTATAATGTCCACTCCATCTTAACCCAAAAACACACATTGCTAAAACGTGCTTTTTGCTAGTTGGCAAGCAACCAATACTCCACTTTTCACATGGAAAATGAAATGGTACGGGTAAACATGAAAATAAGGAATATTAGCGTTTGTTGGCAACCTAAGACTGCGTTTGTACATATTTTAAGTACATCGTTACACCTGGTATGGTTAAGTATTATAATGCTAGAAAGTAGGACGGGTTTGTGGTATTTACTAGAACAAATTGTTTTATATTTATAATGCAAATTTTAATAGGTTTTGTCGCACGAGTGATTGATTTCCACGGGATAGCCGGGATCGATCACTCGCCGAGCAATTAAAGAGAGATAATTAGGTTGTCTTACGGGAAATAAATAAAAAATATCACCAGGAAAGATTAAACTCGCGTTATATTCCAGTTACACAATGGCTTTAATTACACAAAAAACTGACACTTGAGATTAGCCGACTAGACAATTATCCAGGGCGTGGGTGGTAGGTTGACACTTCACAGGTCTTCGGATGGGTACTCAGCTTTGTCGTGTTGTCTCCAAGCAGAAAAAAGGGCCCAACCACGTGTGTCGCCGGTATATATAAGGCCGGCGAGCGGGAGGGGGCTCCCCACTGCAGTGCGTCACTCGCAGCGAGGCTCGCAAGCGCCGGGGCACGACGTCACAGTTTCTAGATTTGTTCTGTAGTTTATATATCTATAGGAGCAGGTAAATCAAAACCTTAAGAATTATTTTCGACTTCAAAATGTATTTAGATTTTATCAATCGTATCGTCCAAATACATACCTACAACGACAATCAATACTTTTAAATACGTTTAAGTAACATAAAATATTTTAATTCTAACATTTTTGCGGTAAAATAAATCGTGGAATAGTCTGACTGTAGGTGTCAGAGTTTTCCAAAAAGAGCCCCTTTTTGGAAAGTATTAACATGTTTGGTTTATGGGCTACTTTTTGTCAAGATAGCCAACAACCACGCAAGCGGAGCTGCAAACATAATCTAGTAGAGCTATAAAGATATAATTAAGACCGCTATGCTACACATATTAGTAATGTTTTAATCAAGTCCCTTCAACTTACATAACCCCAACAAGAATATGAAAAAAAAGAGTAAATTAAATACGTTCTAGAACATACAACAGCAGTTACGTAATTTATCTGTACAAATGCTATACTCAGTACTGCGGTGCATCATAATGATAGGTAATAATGTTAAACCACAACGAACACGGTCATTGCGGACGGTAAGTACAAGCACAAGTGTATGGATATTTCATAATCTTTATGTTGAGACTCTAGAAAGATCTATACTTAGCAGGTTTCGAAGGCATATTTTAGGTAGATAATGTAGATATTTATATTATCTATTTTATTCAACTGTAAGTAAGTACATATAGGTAGATCATACATGTATGAAATGCACACATGCTATTGCATGTGTGCATTTAAACGCGAAGAATAACGCTCACCAGCATGTGTATTCACATGCTGGTGAGCGTTATTCTTCGCGTTTTACAGTCTAAGATTATTTGAAAGAAAATTCGGAAGAAATTGATCCTCTTTTAACAAAACAAGCTTATTTTTTTATGTACCTTGTTGTTTTGGAAGCGAGTGCTTGGAATTCTCTCCTTACTCTTTCTGAGATTAAAATCTTACTCCAATCGAGAGCTTAACATCGAGTTTAGAAATATATCATCCGCCGACAGATCTACTTCTAGCGATAATTTTCGACGAGTCATTCCCGATCCCACTTCTCAACTACTCCAAGATAAATACGACTAATTTTAGTAACGATAAATGTAAGACACTACACGAACGACTATAATCTGCAGTAATTTTCTTTAATATACGTCATCTAAACAATTACGCAACGCATTTACTTGACAAGATGCGTGTTGGCAGCACCCTCACTTGTTTAACTTAGCCCGGAAACTGTTTAAAACGAGCCATAATTGCGCGTTCTTGTCTTAACATCTAATTTCATGCCACATCGCACTTCCTTAGAAGGATAAGTAAACATACATCACGTCGTACAGGCATAAATAGTAGGTTACTTCGTCCCGGCTTAGCACCCGTTGTAGAAAATATATCTAATTTATACAAAACCTCTACAGTCTTTCTCATGAATCATTCTGTCTATTGGCGAAAACCGCATGAAAATCCGTTGGTAGGTTGTATTGAATTGGCTTCTGCCAGTTAAAGTTATCACATTCATACTCAGCAGTAAAAGCTAACTAATGAGCATGAATAAGGCAATGAAAAAACAAACAGTGAAGTTAAAAATTCATTTCTGTGTTAAAAATAGTGTTACATTTTCACTTACCAATATGCTTCTTAAAAATAATTTGAAGAACGAATTATTTACAGTAAGACAAAGTATAATAATTTTTGTCCATTCATAGTTATAAGCACATTAAAGTCATAGTTTTTTTTGCGCGGACGGGCTTAGCGAGTGACACAAGCTGCTTCTTATAACGGCTGCTTCTTAGTTCTTATATTTACTTAAGTCTTTCAAGTAAGTATGCTACGAAAGGAATGATAGCATACAAGGCTAAAGGGATAATCCGAATAACACGTAGGCCGTATATTATGAACAAAGAAAGTTACCAGTCATATCGTACAAGAAGGTGAAAAACCTTGGGATTCAGAAACTTTCTACTTAAAACGCCACTGATGAAAGCGAACAATTTGGAAGCTATTTGTTATTTTGTGCCCTTCACGTTTTTGATCGGGGCGACAATTGCCTTATCCATTATTTAGACACGAGAATAATCTTGAATGTGATTTGATAGCGATTCCGTTTTCAATATGTTATTCTGGATAATATATTGAAAACATGCATCCATTTTGGTATAAATGAGAATAATTTATCCACTCCATACTTATGGCTTTATTTACAAAGGGCCTTTAGGGTAGAGGAAAGGGTTTGATGATGGCAAATCTGTTTCTAGATTTTAATTGCCGCAATACGTAAATTTAAGGAGTACCATGATGAGATCACATAGTTTTTTCGTGTTCCTGCAGGAAAAATCACAGGACCTTTTGAATTTTTTTTTTTTTTTAAACTTTTACTTAACTTTACTTTGAACCTTTGGCAGGGTAGGACATGACCCAACTGTTTGGAAATTTGATACTGGTGGCTTCATAGGCGAATCATCTGTAGCAGTCTACTGCTAAATAAGTAAGTATTGAGTAATCGGTGAGTAGTGCTAAATAAGCACTCACTCGCCGATTATTCAATGCAATACTTATATTGCATTAAGTAATCGGTGATTTTATAGAATGAAATGCTCGTAAACCTTAGAAATATGCCATTTAATAATAAAGTTGCCGCCATTCTATAGACCCAGTAGATATTAATGAGGTAAATGCTATAAGAGTCTCAAACCGGTCGGGTGCAGGCTGCGCTAAAAGCCATTTTAAGCCGTCCAGACCAGTTTGTATCATCGTGTCACTGAACCAACTGGGATTCGCAATTTATGACGTATGGACTTATATTGATTGTTGCAATTTGGTTTCGTTCATAGAAAACTAAGCAGTAGGTAGGTACCTGCCTAAGTACGAATAGTACATTATTGATTAGCAAAATACGTAACTCGTAAAATGCTCGCTGTAAATCTAGTTGAGTTATTATTTTTGTTTCAGTTTAAGCATATGCCGTAGTGAAGCGCCTGATGGCCAGAAGTTACCGTCGGGCATTACGATTGACTTTCAATGGGTTTCAGATTCTTCTATCAAGAATTGTTTTATTGTTAAGTATTTGAGCACAGTTATAGGAGGCAATACAAAGCTTCTAAAGATCGCCCACAGGGTCTTCGCAAGTAATCTGATCACCTTGCCCTGTATGTCCTGCAATTACTTATGTACGGACATGGGAATTAGGGACCTGGGGTCGAAAATACGCGACTCATTAATTACTCACAGCAGGTATACAAACCTTCTTTGTTAGTCTTTTGTAGGATGCAGATACTTCCACTGAGAATCCAGTTCGAGTGAAATCTCCTGTGTTGCGAAGAAATCGAAAAAAATCTGATCGAAGTCCCTAAGAAACCAGGTTCGCAGGTTCGTGAAAGGTTCCCTACTAGCTTAGCCCCATTAAAAAGGAAGAGTCTCACAGCGCGAAAGGAGAAATCATGGATACGGGAGCTCCTGGAATGGATTCAGCATTCCAGCCATTTCGACGCGGCTAGTACCGCGTCGAAATACCCTGCACTCGAACAAGCATCCGTAAAAGATTCAAGTAATAACTTCGTTCGTCGCTTTATTGGAGCTATCGGTTTAAATATTATGGGTACTACTGGGTACTACTGTCGAATTATGTAAGCATTTTAATCGTCAAAGAAAGAATAACTCTTTGTGGTAATAAGAAGAGATGTAATAAATTACGCAAGGTGCTGATATTTTTTTCATATATATTTTTACAATAAAGATAATTAGGTTAATAACTGTACTTACAGCCGAATATCCGACCATACTGTGCTCCATATAATTAATAGTGTTGATCACTTAGATCGGTTTCGTAACAATAAATGGGGTGGCACTTGGAAAGTAGATCGACCTAGCGATTAGAAAGGGTGCGCCAAAGAAAATGGGCCAATTTAGACATAACTTACGTAAACCTTTTTGTGGATGCTCTTTCCTTTTTTTACCGATTTCGTGATGGTTTGTTCGTTAACGGCCGGTTTCAATATTCGATCTATCCATGAATTTGAAGATTAGAGATACAATGTCTGACATATTTTGTATGGAGCTTATGTCAAATATATTTCTATAATCTCAAGAACATTGATAAATAGAGTATTGAATTCAGCGGTTAGTGATAATTGGATTGAACTTAGGTGGAGTGGATGTGGTGGTTGACAAATGTTCGATTTTCTGGTCAAACAGAGAAAGATGTTATTAGAATTTTCTATTTTGAATATATCAGTATGTAGTAGCAGTCCAACTAAGTAATACTTTACCATTAGCAAAAAGTAAATGTGTTAACCATAATAAGAAGGTAAAAAGAATTTTATGCTACTAACAAATCATAAACAGCAGAATTTGTTTTTCTATGCTGTGATGCAGGGCTATTATAATAAAATTTAGTGTTACCAGTAATTTACACAAGCAAAACAATCTTTTGATGCTTAGCAACACACTCAATATAGCAATAACTCATTACTCTCTTTACTCATATGCTATCAGTGTGAAAAATAATTAGCAATTATTTACTTTGTAATCTGAGATATCTGTGTCAAGGAGTTCTTATTTATAGAATAACAAATTTATTGTTAACATGATGTTGGTATTAAGATTGCAGTCAACATATTAATTTGATAAAAAAGAGACGTCGCACCACACAAGAAAAAATTATAATGTGAAATATTTAAGTATTTGTCAATTGCGTACAGGGACAAGAAAATGTTTTAAGTAAGTACTTAAGTCGACGAAATTATGTCTTGTCTTGGTGGTAAATTAATTCAGGTTTGCTCAGAAATACCTGGTCCCATTTGCTTTGATCACCGGTATGTTAGAAATTGTTCACCCTGTGGTAAGTTAAAAACTTAGTGCACAATAAAAAAATACCATTAGAATTCAATTCCATTAAGTACTTAAAAATTGGAACTCAAACTTTAAATAAAATCCGATATAAATGAGGATATTTTAAACTCTATACTAAGTACACTATTATGCATGTTTTTAGCTCAGACTGTCAAAAGTTTAGTACTTTTGACAATCTGAGCATACAATACATGCGTAGTGTTGTTATTAAAATATGTAATTAATAATTATCAATAAGAGACAGCAGCCAATTTTAGCACAAACAAAATCAATTGTAGCAAAAAGATTGTGCCAACTGATTAACTATATTTAATTTTACATAATTACATAATAATTTAGTTGTATGTCCCAATGTTTTTATTTTGTAAAAACCCCATACTGAAAAGAGAAATAAAAAAAAAGAATTTTCAAAAGAAAATAAATAAGAAATGCTGTGCTTAAATATATATTTATATTCAGCAAAAACACATGATTGTAATTAAGTACATAAATTATATTGTGACCTTCGTGAAACATCGCTTTTTTTTGTTGATGTAGTCATGTTGTATGAGAAGTTGTCTATTTTGAATAAGATAATATGTTATTTCAATTTAAATGAACAGTAGTAAGTATCTACTTTAAATATCATGATGAAAATGCTTGATTTGTAAATAGAAATATAAAAAAATATATAAGTACCTACCTACTTAAAAATAGCAGAGCAAGTTTTTTGTGTTCATATTGTATATTTTTATTCACGAAATACTTGTGATTTTAGATTTTATGTACCTAAGTATACTACTAATATTAAGTAATAGGTAGTATGAAATGTCTAGGAATAGTTCAAGTAAACACTGAAGAAAATTATCATTCATTTATGTAATTATTTGTAAGTACAATGTTTACTGACCTTGCAAACCTACCTAAACACATGTAAATAAACGCCACCTGCACTAAAACGATGTACAAACAATTTATACATTTTAAACATAATACGATAATGCAAAAAATACATCTCAACTTGAAATGCAAAGCAGTTGCGATCTCGATCTTGATTACAGGTCAAAAAGTCAAGAGGGTAGGGTCCTACCCACGCGAAAAATTAATATAGATTCGCAAATCAATATTTTAACGTCAGTAAAATATATAATCGTATCACCACTCACCTTCAGAGACATTATGGATGTAAATCTTCTTTAGCACTACACGTGGATACAAACAAACATCACACAAATATTACAATTGTAAAAACACTGCACTTATTTATTTGCGAATTTCTTACAACCACACTCAGACTAAAATATTTTAACACATATTACGTAACTATTACTAGAGTCCTGTGTTTTATTTACAAATGTTTATGTGATATATTGTCGTGTTTCACAGCTGGAATTATTTTTGTCGGCGATGAAGAAAACGGACAGACGTCGACTACGGATCGTTGTGTTTCTATCTCTAAAATTTTTCCCTCGCTCGCGGTTGCGCGCGTTTTGACAGATCGCGTTCCATTCTACTGACAAAACATAACACCTAAACTTTAACGCTAGGTACTATTTTTACAGTAATGTAAAATATTTTTTAAATATTGTTGATGTCTTCTAATTTGTGTGCAATAATAGTAATTAGTTATTCTCTTTTTGTTTATATAAACTGACTAGGTTCTGCTATTGTATTAAATGCTTTTGTAGGTATGACGACTTGACGACTGAACAACGTAGACCACAAATAAAATAAGTAGGTAGTAATGTTTCATTCTTGCAGGGTATATTTTTTATATAAATTAATATAAGAAACAATAACAATTTAAAATTCTAAATACTTTATTACTTTGTCAATCCTTTTATATTATTAGGGATACAAGCTTAGAACTAACGTAAAAGTACACATTATACCTACTCTAAACCTATTTCGTAATAGGTAACAGACTCTGATTGATTTCATTTAATTTGTATCACCTATCAGATAGTTTCTCTTTTCCCATCTACCATGAGATGTGCTTTTACAGCTTGTATTGCTGATTTCCCATCATATCTGTGAGCATGGGCTGTTGTTAGATGTACACGGAGTTCAGTAGCCGTGTTAGTATTGTATGGACAAAGGCGACAATAATACAGAAACAATCCAGGATGGCGACCACTGTGCAGTACGTGCTTCCGAAGGTTTTCCTAAAATCATATAAAACGTCACGTTTGAAATTATTGTTTGTAAAGAAAACTCAATGAAATTATTGCTTGTGTTTCAAGTATAGCGCCATCTAGATATAGCTTTAGCAAGTAATACAAAGTGTTATTAGATACAGAAAGTGTTGGTTCCTAGTAGTTATTTATAGATGGTGCTGTACTAAAAAAGTATTTACAATTATAAACTACCTAATGATAGCATATTACTACTAAGAGTATAATAAAATAGAGTATACAAAGTACAGGATTGGTAACTGCAGGAAAAGTGCAATTATTAATCACACTTACCAAACTGCCGCAAGTGAACGAACAATGCGGACAAGCATAAGGTTTAACTCCTTGATGGCACAGCATGTGACGCTTCATGTGACTTGCCTGGTCGCTTTTAAATGAACAAATCTGGCATTCATGATGTTTTATCCGCTCTCCGTGAGTTCGTCGATGTCTGAAAAAAACACAAGTTACGCCATCTTACAATAATAAAAGTAAGCTTATGTAGGCCATTTTATGTGCACCACAATGGTTATAAAAAACTTTAAATAGTGACATCTATACTTGATAGCATGAATCAGACTGACGAATTCTCTCACACTGCTTGATATCGTTTTAGACATGGAAAAACAGATGGCGCTTTTCTTAAAATCTAGTTAAAACTCGGAAGGAAGTCTGAAGAATGAAGTTTACTATAATTATTTATTTTTATTTCACCTTGCTAGTTGTTTAGAATTAGTAGCGATGTATGTGCACTGGTCGTGTGGACACTGTCGCATGAGAGACGCAGGATTGCAGCTATTCACGTGACGAGACAGCGAGCTTCTGAAAAATGTGAACATAACTTAGGTACTTATTCTAAATCCATACAATAACATGATTTATGTTGGTACATATAAATGTATACTGAATAATAATACCTACCTATTTAAAAATTACTAACTACTTACAATTGTAAAAGTTAAGGATCATTATTTTAATTTATTTAATATAAAAAATATAAAATTCGTCAGTGCAACTTTTACCTATACCAAGATTGAAGAAGTACCTACCTAGATAGATAGATAGATTGTACACCAAAATAAAGTATATTTCTAAAGTTACTTAAATGTACCTAACTACAATTAAGTATATAAATAATGATGCCTTGGTACCTACCTAAAATACAAGCACCTACAACTCCGTCGACGCCTTGCACGACATTAGCAATTATAATGGTAGTTTTATTATTTTATTTTTATTTATTTATTTATAGACTCACGCCTGTATCCCCGAAGGCAGAGGTTGATTACACCCACATTTCGCCATTAATTTTTAGGTCCCACGTAATAGGGGGCGAGCCTATTGCCGTTGCCGGGCACATCACCAGACTGACTCCGTGCTGCTACTGAGAATTCGAAAAAACCCAGTAACACTTTTGCACGACCCGGGAATCGAACCCGGGACCTTCGATCAACAGTCGCATAGGTACGCTATCCACTGGACTATATTAGAACTACGAAATAAAAAAATAAAAATACCAAGTAAGTATATAGACTTTCTGCATACGCCTTAGCCTAGCAAACACTACACGCCTAGCTAATTACATAATTGCCATTTGCACCAGTGCAGTGGTGCAGTGGCTTGGGTGGTCACTTTACCACTTCAACAGTGGGCTACCACTGTATTGAATTGGATACCCACGAAATAAAAAAAAAATGATACTTATGTACTACCTAAATAACCACATCGTATCAGTTCTTTGTGTATGTTATTTTTATTGACTGACAGAGTAAAGAATTAAAAAAAAATAAGAGAGTGTTGAGGGGTAAAAGAAGATGTAGAGACAAGCATCGAGAAAGGTACGCTAAGGTGGTTTGGGCACGTGGAGAGGAGGGATGACGAAAGATTGACCAAGCAGATATACAAGGCAAGTGTGAATGGGACAGGACGAAGGGGAAGACCTAGGCGGACGTTCTCTGACCATTGGAGACATTCTAAAAACAGGACAGGTTAGAAGTACCCTGAACAGAAGAGCATGCATGAGGAATCTGATGGGAGTGAAGGAAGCAAGAGAGATATGTCAGGATCGTTGCAAATGGCGTTCCGTAGTCTCTGCCTACCCCTCCGGGAAACAGGCGTGAGTCTATGTATGTATGTATATTTTTAGTCTTTAGTTACAGACGTTACAGTCCTCATACACCACTACCAACCGCTTCTAGAAAAGCTATTGATAAAAAATATTGTCATCGTCGAACGATTCGATTGCTCACAGATATGATACTACTTCTCATATCTGTGCGATTGCTATTCATTATTCATTGGTGTAAAAGCTTGGAATAGGCCCCCAGCACAGGAATATTACCTAATATCTACATTAGAATGTTGGCTTTTTGTTTTATTAAAAAAAGCTCCTACCCGAGAATCAGACTCTGAGCTAGTCCACTTACGAGGCAGTTGCTAAGGATGGATCAGTGGTTCCCTAGACCAGCCATTCTCAAAGTGTGCTCCGCGGAGCCCCAGGGCTCCACGAAGGTGTATGTCAGTAAAATAAATGGTTTTAAAGTGCACATAGGAATAAGCTTTGTTTTATTTTAGGGCTCCGCCAAATATTTGGTTACCCAAAAGGGTTCCATCCCTGAAAAAGTTTGAGAACCACTGCCCTAGATAGTGAGTTGACCCGTTATCCATGCTTCCTACGATTCCTGCTAACGATGAATATTGGGGTACGTAGGTATTTATAAATTATAACCTCTTCACCTCTGTACCGTACCCAGGGTCGATCCAATTATGCTTTAGGATCTCAAGCATCTGTTTTCTTCTCAAAATAAATATTTTGTTACGGTTTCCTGTGTAAAGCTTTTCTTCACCAGTTTCAATTAAAGCCACCTCAGACAAGGGTTTCCGTCTGTAACAGATCGGTGAAGTTAGGCAATGTTTGCACTGGTCGCGCCTTGAATGGGTGACCGCGTGTGGTATTTCCATCAGAGCGCTACCGTGCTTCGGTGGGCACGTAAAGCTATTGAACTCCGTTCTTGTCCGGATAAGAATTGTTAGGCTTGTCGAATGCCTTCAGGCGGTCTGAAAACAGAGCCGGCAACAGTGCGAAAGTTGCAAAAAATCTCTACCAATTATTGACTGGTACCTAATTTGTTTAGGGCTAACGCAATCTTCACTTCCCCTTCTTTAGGTATCTGTGACCCATATACTATATCGTATATCCTGTATATATGGTATAGTATATGGGTGTAAAAAGACCCTTAACGAAAACTGAAATCCCATGTTGTAGGTACCAATCACTACGAACATTTTTTACTTGGGCACCATACCTGGGAAATTACTGATTCAGGAGATATTGAGGCTCAAAGTTAGTATAGAATTTTTCTAATTAGGTACAAAATCGATGCATTTACCTCGGCAATATGTTCTTTAGATATAGCCCCATGGATAAGTAGGAATGTCGAGCATTGAATTGTTTAAAAAATGTGAATAAAAAAATAATTCGTTTCCCAGGTATTATTTTTGGTTAGTATGACTTGGCATGATATTTTTTTTTGTAAAAAGAAAAGATATTTATTTTGTAAAGATATTTATTTATGATGTCCACAACGAGTAGACTTCGGCTTGGTGATGGGTCTTGTGACACCCTGTATTTACAGGATGTAAAAAGAAACTTAACGAAAACTGAAATCCCATGTTGTATCGATTACTACGAACATTTTTTACTTGGGCACCATACCTGGGAAATTACTGGTCCAGGAGATATTGAGGCTCAAAGTTAGTATGGATTTTTTCTAATTAGGTACAAAAGCGATGCATATACCCCACAAATATTTTCTTTACGAACGTATAATGTATGACCCCATGGATAAGTAGGTATTTCGAGCATTGCACGCGCGCGCTTTTAATTGAGGTTTAAAAAATGTGAAAACTTAAAAAAGATATCGTTTCCCAGGTCATCATCATTTTGGTTAGTGTGACTAGGCATGATGTCCACAACGCGTAGACTTCGGCTTGGTGATGGGTCTTGTGACACCCTGTATATCTACCTACTTCAGAATATAAAGATTTCCATCATAGCAAAACTTTAGGTCAAATGTATTATTATAAAAGAAAGTACTTGATAGAGAAAGTATGCGACATTTTCATATTTCTATAAAAAGTTCTGCCGTGATTTGGTCTAAGCCACCTATTTTGGCAGTCAAGCCGAGACCAGAAACTAAAAGCAATTATTTTATTTTACCCGGATCCAATCATTCTTGGTAGGTTCGTTTTAACATTGCCTATGTGACAATACTGATAATTCATATTCTCAAATTGGGTTAAGTATAGATAGGTACTAAACTCTCTAACAGATCCAAATTTTGAAATTTACTTTCAACAGTCATTCAGAATTTTCTCATAACAACTGTCTATTCGTACAAGTGTGGAGGGTAAACGCCAATTACAGCCCTCATCTGATGTAATGGGCATTTGGAAAACACTCTTACAAATGTCATAAGCGCTGGAAAAATATCGCTGTAATGCGTCTCTGGTTACTCTTTAGATATATCTACTAGCCAGACTTCATTAAAACCATAACACAAAAGCTACATTTCGGAAGTAATTTTCAATATAGAGGCAGTTTCTGCTGTATCTAATAACATTTCCCCACAATTTCCATTCCCTAACACTACCCCTTCACGGCACCATCCTATCAAAACAATACCATGACAAATTCAAACCCCAAAGCTATCTAGAACCGCAAATACAAAACTAAAACTGCACAATAATCATTTTAGTAATAATTCGGTGCATAATCTGGCAACACAGTTCGACCGCATAGCCGTTAGGGGCGTCGTCGCATTACAGTTGCAGTGCATTAATGCAAGGCGTCGCTATAACGTATAAGATATTGCACAAGTTAGATCATCAGCGCTCTTAGACGCCCTCCAATGGCCCTCTCCGTCTAACAATTGTCTGATATGTTGAAAGTTGGTTTAATGACGCGCCGACATGATTCATGCGGTCTGCGGTGGGATAAACTTCTAAGTTTACTGTGATTCGCTTCGGTTTTAGTAATGAAGGAACTGCACTGGTGTTTGGAGTCATAGTATACATTTTTAGGTTTGTGAAAAAATAGAATAAGTGTCTTTAAATCACTGAATTACCTATTGTTGCCGCGATAATGGATTATTTCGCCGAATTAGTCCATCATTTGGCCTGTTGTAAAATCAGTGTGTATGATTCGTATGATTCACGAGTTATGTAAGTAACTAGCAATCGATAGGTTCTGGTCTTAAAACCCTGATTCAAAGTCATTAAAAAATATGTATGAATTTAACTGTATGCGGTCTTTCCAATTCAGAAGTAGAAAGCTTTAGAAGTAAAGTTCTTTACGGCAGGTATGGTTTAAAGAGTAGCGACGTCGCTCAATAAGTATGTACCGATACGCTATTTAGCACATCAAACAGCATCGAAATAACATCGTGATTTAGATACACGCAACTGGCAATATTCAGTTTAGCAATATCGATCGCATTATGTCACAAGCGTTGGTGATCCGAGTCAAGATAAGATCTGTCACCATATTCAATGTCTGTCACATTATTACAATGTTTGCAAAACTTATTTTAGAATATAAAGTGTTACTATAATATAACAACCGATAATGCATTTTGATATTAGTGTAGCAGACAGTAGTTTAAGATATTTCATGAAAATCTTCTTGGTGACGATTCTCAAAGTAAAGTAATGCATTGCTAATAAAATTAGAGCACATTGCTAAAAACTATTGTTCAATAATGATGATGTTTACAACGTTATTATGAAATTATCTGCATTCCATACTAAAACATTAACTCGCAGGACAAACAGTCGTTAATTTTAACGCGCCACAGTCTGTTTAAATTCGGCGTCGTCAATCCTTCGTGACTGATCCGAACTATTTATAGAGTGATGTTAGACGTGTAATTTGTATCGCGACGAGCGCAAGTGTCAAAGCAAATAAACCACACGCGATTTAGCGCCATCAAACCGCTCGACAGATCAAAATGCAAATCCTCAATACGTTACATGGACACGTGCTAACAATAAAATTCAAACGTCCACTATCTCTCTCTGACGCTAATATTTTGATCCAGCACTCTCTCAAAATACCGTGCATCCGGGCAGAAATTTATTACCATAGGGTATAAAAATGTCATCGTTGGCAACACCGCGGGCGGGAATGCGGTGCGCGCGCGCGTAATCAAAGCGCTCGTGTCAAATTATGAATGTATCCCGATATTTGTGAAGGAGTTGTGTGACGGCTGACATGTAACGCATCCGCTGCGCGCGCGCCTGTTATTACCGCAAATTGATGTCGACGCGACAACGCGCTGATGCGACGTTTATTTTCGTTGTTTGCGTTTTGTTTGAGCTTCCGTCATTATGCCGATCGGACGGTGATGATAATTCACTTTCTATTCTTTGAACAGTCACGAATCGTGAGGCGTAATCTTATTCAACCGGTGCTGAACAACATTTATCATTCATACGCAAATTAAATAGAATTAATAATGGCTATAGACGGCAATAGGCTCGCCCCCCATTAAGTGGGACCTAAAAAATCGTGGCGAAATGTGGATGTAATATTAAACCTCTGCCTACCCCTTCGGGGATACAGGCGTGAGTCTATAAATAAATAAATATAAATGACTCAACAAGGCAATTAGATTATATAATACTCACTTGCTGCTAAATCTGCTTTTACACTTTTCGCATTCCAGTTCTTCAATGCTATCTACAATGGCTGGCAACTTTACTTTAGCTACTTCAGTGCCATGCTCATTCCTCGAATGGTTGGCCAAACTCGACTGCCTGGTATAATTAGCACCACAAACAGAACAAGCATAGGGTCTTTCAAAAGTGTGCTGTCTCAAATGCTCCCGCAAAGAGGCCTTCTTGTATGTCTTGAAGCAAAGAGGACAGGGATACTTTTGGACTACTTTTTCAACGTTGCCAACTTTGATGGTTTCCCTCTTGGGTGTTGTGTGAAGAACTTCGTGGAAGAAGCATTCGGCCTGAGAATCTGTAGTGAAGAGGCACTGGCTACAGTTCCAGAAGATGGAGGCACTCATCTCGGTTGCTGGTTGGAACTGGCAGGCATTGTCCCTGACGTGACGAGTCACTTCTTGAGAGAGAATGAAGGACATACCACATTTGGGACATCTGAAAAACAAAATTAACATTAATCAAAACACGTGCTTTTTCTAGTAGTTTATTTTATATGTACGTACTTACTTCTTCCTTATATTAGGATGAACTTTTTGTATGTGTTCCTTCAGCATAACAATATTCCTTAGAATCACAGGTTCAGTACAATAAGGACATTTTCTACTCAAGTCTTTCGTCGGCACCCCTTTTTCTCTCAGCTTTTCCTTCTTCCTGGTCCTGTGCACCATAGTTTGCCTATGACGCTTAGCTTCCTCCGAGGAGTTAAAGCTTTCCGAACACACCAAGCAAAGATAAGCTCTTTGCTTATGCTTAGACTTTAAATGAGCAGCTAGAGTAAGAGAAGATTTAAACTTTGCTTTACAATGCTGACATTTGTGGAGCTCCTGATAATTATCGCCAGCTGTGACCGGTAATCTATGCCCAGTTTCTTGGGAGTGACGTTTTATCTCTATATTATACCGAAATTCTTTGAAGCAACTCTCGCATTGGAATATTGTTTTCTTTCTTATAATAATTGGCATGGACCGGTTTATTACAGCAACTACTTCGCTATGGTCTGAGCTGGACATATGCTGTAACATTTCTTGGGAGGTTTCGCATTCGAATTTGCAGAAAGAACACCAACAACGACCTTCAATAGATTCGTATAATTTTTCATGTTCTTCAGAGAACCAATGTTGCATGAAAGTTGAAAGCCAATTTGTATAAAATTTGCATGGACTGCATTGGAAAGGAGATTGGTGAACGATGGCATCAATATTGGCCAGAATAAGATCTTGGTAAGCAGTTGTATTTGTATCAGTGGCCTTTCTAAAGTGGTAGTGAGAAATGAGATGTTTACCCATCAGATGTTGTCTCACTCGTGACTTGCATCCTGAACAGTGAACAAAATACGGTTTCCTTTTACGTTTCTTCTTTTCAATTTTAACATTCAACTTTGTCTCTGGTTTTCGTTTTCTCTCTGGCTGCAAAAATATGCTATCATTAACAAATCGTGATGGTCGACCCATACGTTTGTCATTAATCGTTTTCATTGGTACCAAATGACCTGCGAACTCCAATTCGTGTTCAGGCAGAACTTTCTTCTGATGCAAACTGGATCGCAGATGTTTGTCGTAAATAGCTCTGGAGCCAAGTCGCCTATTGCAGGGTCCACACCAATATTGAACTGAACCCTTGTTCTGTATTGTAGTCTGCATGATTTGAGTTTTTTCATTAGCTCCCGGTATCCACTTGCCTTTTGTATGTCCCGGTGGCGGAGCGTCATAATCTTCATCTCTTTCGTTACCGTCTGTCATAAACGGTTTCCACTTCCCACCAGTGTGTTCCTGCTCTTCTCTTACATCCCATTCCTCATGTTCTGGCGAAGCTGGTCTCCATTTCCCTCCAGTATAGTTAGGTGGTGGTTTCCATTTATTAACCGTCGAATGTTCTTCCTCATCATCATCTACGGACTCTTCAGATTCGTCACTGTCTTCATCGCCTTTATAATCGTAAGTAATGCTGTATGATGAAGTGGGTATATCCTTCTTGACTGCGCCACTGATACTTGCTACTGCGTTTATTAGTTTCGTCTGATTGTCTTCGCTTGTGCCAATTCTCAAGCTATGTCCACCAATCCAGTCTTCTCCCCGCAGATTGTTTTCTAATGGACTCATTCTTTGTATGATGTTTGATGAAGTGGCTACTGCTAAAGAAGTCTTTCTCTCTAAGTTGGGTTTGGTTATGGGGATGGGAGGTGTTAGTCGGGACAGGGAAGTCTTTTTGACGCTGCTTTGCAGCTCTAAGGACTGGAAGAATACATCAGCTCCGAGGTTATAGGAGGGTTCTAGCGTATCTATAGGTGGTAGTTCGGGTTTCGGGTCGTGGGGTTTCAGCTTGCCGCATCGTTGTTTCCTGTGCTTCACGTAGTTGTCAAGGCCAACGATGGTGGCGCTGCACTTGATGCAGAGATGACTGTCATCGTCATCGTCGTCCCTTGGTGACAGCATCTGTAATGACCAACTATTTTTATGTATATATATTTCAATAAAGTTTGTCATGTCCACTAGAGTATAAATTTTATTATGTGGTGCGAAACTTTAAAAACATGAAACAGACAAATATAGCACAATTGGTGCAACTATTGGTGATAAGATATTTTTATCTTGTAGGTATTGATGATTGGTAGTAATCAACACATGTATTAACCTGCCTTTTTACCAGGAGATAAGCGATTATTAATTTCTTTGCATGTAAATATTTGCTTTGCTAAAGTTTGACTTAAGGAAAAATTACATCAAGGAAATGAATAGCGCCAAGAAATACCTAAGTAGAGTAACAATTCCCCGTTAACAAATTGTCATAGACAATTAAGTTTTTAACAAAGTTGGCTTTACGAACAATTGATAGCACTGTTAATTCTTTCGTCCAAGTTGGATCATGCACAATCAAGAATAATTTATAACTTGAGTCCAACAAAGTAAATACTTTAGCAACTCAATCGTAGCGGTGTGCGGCACTAACTTATTACTCAGTTGTATACATTATAGATGCACCTTACACAGAGTGTGGTAAAAAATATGGTAATCAAATATCGTTTGTTTTTATTTATAATAGCTGTTTCCCGCGGTTTCACCCGCGTCCTGAGGGATTGAGGGCTACTTCGCGTACCCGGTTAATTTATAGCCTAAGTTACTCCTTGGTACATCAGCTATCCGCCAGTGAACGTCCCGTCAAAATCGTTCCAGCCGTTCCAGAGATTAGCGAGAACAAACAGACAGACAGACGGAGAGACAGACAGACAGACATATAGACAGACAGAAAGACAGACAGATGAGACAGACAGACAAAAATTGTAAAAAATGTCATTTCGGTATATGTACCGTGTGTATACATCCATGAGCATTTAGTAAAAAGCGGTTATTTTAATATTACAAACAGACACTCCAATTTTATTTATATGTAGGTACCTATAGATTCATAATTACAGAGTGTGCCAAACAACATTTCATGACAGTTAAGTCTATTACGTTTCGCCCTTCAGAATGTTTTTTGGATAAGTATAAACTTATTGTCACCCTATGAATTTTTTGATATCAGCAAGATCGTAGCTCCACCTTCAATGTTGGCTGTGCTGCGATTGCAGTAGGTAATGATATTTGCTTCTAGTACCTACGGTCAGAAGTATTTTTGAATAAATCCATTTTCTATGTCTACAGGCTTGTTCTATTGTTCTTGTTGTATTGGCGCCACTTACCAATAGAACCACCATAAAACAATAAGCTAGTCAAGTTAATACAAAAAAAATATATCAAATGTTTTTAAGATAACGTAGTTAAACAAAGTAATCAAACCAATCATGAACTCATCGTACCTACTCATACTAATCACGTGACTTTTTTCCTAGGTGTGGTCAAACCTACGACCTCCTTAGGAAAATATGACCAGCAGCTCTATAACAGCCTGTATATGAGGTATTTATGGTTAATTCGCGTCGGTAGTATATTTATTGGTATCTGGTGACGGTTGACGGTTTGTTTAATGTCCGTGCACCACGCGATTAGCCACGATGTCACCGTTACGGCCATAACTAGGTTGAGAATCTGCCAATTAAACTTATTAGACGCAGAATTGAATTGTTTTTTAGAGAGTCTTTGTTTCAATCCGTGTGGATAGAGATGCCTTTAATAATTTGCAATCCTGAGCTAGTTCTACCAATCTGGGACAGAAGCCGTGATCCATATAATATCAGACCTACATGGGACACATCCATTACTGTGTCAGCTGTGTAGCCAGCAGTAACCACTGATGACAAAAAGTTTTCATCACGCGTGAAGTCATGGGGAAAGTTGAACTGTCTTGGAACTCGCAACCAACACAGAAATAGCTGAAATTAATCACTTCAAAAGACAACCATGACGCAGGGAATAATTAAAATTGCGAGCGGACCATACAAACTGTCAAGCAACAGATACAGAAAATACCCAGACGCGGCCATTTGTGGTTCTTACACGTACCTTTTTTTTTATAGTAATAGGCGGCAAACGAGCAGACGGATTGCCTGATGGTAAGCAATTACCGCCGCCCATGGACACAAGCAACACCACAGGAGTCACAAGTGCGTTGCCGCCCTTTGGGATTGGGAAAAGGGATAGGATGAGGAGTGGGATAAGGGAGAAGGAATAGAGGATAGGGCCTCCGGCACTCTCACTCACCGAACTAAACGCAACAGTTTAGGTGCTGTTACTTTACGTCGATTTTCTGTGAGAGGGTAGTACTTCCCCGGTCGAGCCGGCCCATTCATGCTGAAATCAGCAAGGCTCTACTACCTATTGTCGAACTACCAACATCTAGCGCAAAGTAAAACGACAAGGCGTCCACTATACCACACGTGCACTTTATATGTAGCGTCAAAGATTATCATTAACGTCCTAGCGTTCTTCCAGTAGCATGCAAAACTCATGTTGGAGCTCGGGGTTCGTTTTGTGGCCTATTCAGGTTTGCCAAAATGTTGGCTTTCGCACAGATTGATTACTGACCGTCTGCCACAACCCATAGAGATAGCAATATTCCATGGTTTAGACCAAAATCAATATATTCAAGGATACTGACTTCCCATAGCGGCTTTTTTTAATAGGCGGCAAACGAGTAGACGGATTGCCTGATGTTAAATAATTACCGCCGCCCATGGACACAAGCAACACCACAGGAGTCACAAGTACCTTGCCGCCCCTTGGGGATGGGAAAAGAGATAGGATGAGGAGTGGGATGAGAAAAGATAAAGATAAATTTATGGGATGAGGGAGAAGGAGTAGAGGATAGGGCCTCCGGCACTCTCACTCACCGAACGAAACGCAACAGTTTAAGTACTGTTACTTTGCGTCGATTTTCTGTGAGTGGTTAGTACTTCCCCGATCAAGCCGGCCCATTCATGCTGGAATCAGCAAGGCTCTACTACCTGTTAATTATTTTAATACCTGTTAATGCTGTTAGAAATTATCATGTCAACCACAGGACAAGTGATATTTGGCATTTCAAAGCTATTAATTGTAAAAACGTATGTAAACTGACTAAAGACTAGCTACAGATAATAGTCGTAGCTTTAGTGTCGTGTCGAGGCCGTTCAGAGCACGGGACTGAGGTGTGAATCAAGCTATCATTAATAATTCCCGCCACACCTGACAGTTCACCCGCACTGATTTACCACTGGCTCACACAAACAACTCGATCTCAACTGATAGCGATTCGTATTCTAATTCTCGAATTTTGAATGATTTATGCTGATTAAAGGTATGATAGTTTTTGCATTTGTTTGGCTTGGGATTAGAGGAAATTTATATATTTGTGTCTGATTTTGTGTGACCTGTGTGGAGCAGGCAAACAGATTTTTGATTATTACTTTTAATTGCCTAGTGCTTAGGAGGCTTGCTACCAACTGGCTGTGCTGGGTCTCAAGTTCAGACCCACGGTACGCATTGATTCTAAGACATGTGCGTACCAATGATCGGTTGAAAACTAAACGTAAGGACAGCCTGCATGTCTGAGTTGTCTATAATGTTCTCTAAATATACTTGAGCCTGTCAACCAGCAGCTTGGTCAGCATGGTAGATTATGGCCTAACTCTTCTCATAATACGAAGAGGCTAAAGTCCAACACTGCGACAGATTATATACAGGTTGCTATAATTATTATTAGAAACTGGTTTGGTTGTATTTCGTTCTGTAGATATTTTGTTTATACACAGACACACTTTAGCAATTTAGGAATTACCTACCTACATATCCGAAAATGTTCTGTAGAACTAAACTGTAAAAAAAGTGTCTAAAATTTATTGATACGTGAACTTAAATAATTTTATTAATATATCTAGGGATATATTTAGTCTTTACTTTGTAATAATGCCTTCATTGTTTAGTATAACAACATCACTTAAAATTCACTTCGTTAACTTGCATTTTACTCATGACATTGACATTATACCAACAGTGCGTCTACTGGGTAAAACGGAATGCATCTGCTAGATGTCATCGTGCGTAAATAGTAACGCAACGATAGCAAACAGTTCTGGTAGTTAGGGTAACAATGAGCTTTGAAACCTGTTTGTCGGACCATTATACCTGCGTACGAATACGAAATATGTTGCATTACTGTAGGTCCTACTGTTTGCTTTCTAAACAGAAAACGGTATGATTTGTTTTTAATAATTGAGATAGAAAATATAAACTACACTATACATATGCTCTTCTTTAAAGGAAACTATATCTACCTATGCATGTAGGTAATAACGGATCAAGAATACAATGTATCACCACCCCATTTCTTTCAGTGGGTAAGCAAGGAAAATACTCGAAGCAAATAATATTCTGCGGAAGAGACAGAAAACTCACATTAAATCGTATGCCCAATCTGGCCAGCGTGGTATAGTACGCCAAGTGAGGAAATCATCATCATCAGCCTTTACCAGTCCACTGCTGGACTACGCCTCTCCTTTGAAAGGAGGAATTGGCCTACTATACCATGCTGGCCAAACGGGTTGGTATAGGGTTTGTATCAAGTTTTCCTTCTCTTACAGTGCTGTTCTATGCATAATATGCTCCCTTTGTCGGCTAAGCTCTTACGACACCCATGGGATGATATGGGGTGGTGACATCCCGTATTCTTAATCCGTCACCACACGGACAAAGTGAGGTAATAGGTGAGGTAATTAGGTAGGCATTACCTCGCAATGACATTGTGAGGCAAATTAGGAGAGGCTTGTGTCTAGTAATCGACTACTAAAGGCTCATGATGATGATGATTTATAGAAAATTACCTAGTAGAGCGTTAGATGATGAGCCAAAATATTTAGTTCATGCAAGTTTATTACACAGATCTTGCGTTACCTAACATACACATCTCGTGACTTTCTGCCCGGCTGGGGCGGAAATCGGTACCCCAAGTACTATTTTGATGCATTAGCTGTTTTACTGATAAGCTTTGTCAAAATCTCTTCTGTAGTTATCGAGTGAAAGACTATCATTCATGCATCCATCCATCCATCACAAACTTTCGTATTTTAATAGTAGTAAGATGACTTATTTAAAAACATCAGTGCATCAGTGAACGTGGCACTTACAACAGTGTTAAAATATCTGATACTCGAAACAAAAGGTACCTGGTAAATATCTCGAAAGACAATGCAAAATATAATTAATATTTGAAAAGCAACACTCGAGGTCGAGTTATATTCGGAAACTCGTAGTACGTCAAATGAGTGACAGTTGTCAATCGTCCGAGCGGTGCCTGACACCATTGTGGCTGACAAACAGCTGACAGCTGACGGCTGACAAATGGCGCTCGTCAGCGACGTCGTTAACGTCACTGCACTCATTTCATCGATGTTCCACTAACTTTTTTAATTATTTCGAATTCTGAATGATGGAAAATGGAACGTTTTATCGATTTTAAATACTGTAGTAAAATATTATTTAATTTATGGATTGAGTGAGATCAGTCTTTACGTGTTCCATAACAATTAGCAGGTAGTAGAGCCTTGCTGATTTCAGCATGAATGGGCAGGCTCGACCGGGGAAGTACTACCCTCTCACAGAAAATCGACGTAAAGTAACAGTACCTCAACTGTTGCGTTTCGTTCGGTGATTGAGAGTGCCGGAGGCCCTATCCCCAATTCCTTCTCCCTCATCCCACACCTCATCCTATCCCTTTTCCCAACCCCAAGGGGCGGCAAAACACTTGTGACCCTGTGATGTTGCTTGTGTCCATGGGCTGCGGTAATTGCTTACCATCAGGCGATCCGTCTGCTCGTTTGCCGCCTATTACCATTAAAAAAAAGACACGTAAAGACTGATCTCAACTACTTTGAAGTCCAAATAACTTTGGGTTGAATTGGATTTTCAATAATGTTTCATTTCTGGATTATAAAGCGCCTTCTAATCTACAAGTTTTTCTTAATATGGGTAGAACACTCAATAGATAGGTATCTCACAACTTCAGAAAATATAATGACACGTAAATCTAATTGTCCAATTAGCAAATAATGAGGAACAGAATAGGAATGGCATAAGTTATTGAATTAGAAGTGTAGTACCAAGTAACATACATAAGTACAAATCAGGTCTTCGATGAGTGGTTGGGGTAGTTACAAAGGCTGACTTAATTTCTTCGTTATAACAAGTAAAACTTTTTAGGTTATATCAGATGAAATTGTTAAACATTTTGACCGTTATGCGACATTGCCAGTTACACTGGAACGCCCAGTAAATGACCATGCGGTACAGAAGTGTAAATTCAATAAAGGTCTTTTATTCTATTGCCTACTGAAAAAAGTAAACAAGTGTCACGAAGTCAAACAGTCTATTATTTATATAGGTCTCAATCTCAATCACTTTTTCAGAATCAATTGCCACTGGCCGTAAATAAAACATTCAGTATTCCATATTCAAAGTTACCCTCGTATTTCAGTGGCGCGCGCCACACATCACTGTGGGCACACATCTGTCAAGTGTCAAAACAACGTAAGTACACGCCGGCAGCTGTTCGTGTGTGAGTACTGATGTGCATGTGTGCGGACGTCCGTCAGTCACGCGTCCGCGGAGGCGTGGACCTAACCCTGGTGGGTTCCACTTCGAACCGAGGATTTTAGGCTATTTATTGGAAAAAACATTATTAAACGCTGTTGTCATTGCTTAGCCTTGCTTTTCTTTTCGGTTGGCTCTTTTTATGCTACTATGTGGATTATTCATGATTTCTTTGATTATTATTTTAATTATGAGACTTAAGCAATATCAGCAATGTAGGACAGTCTTTTAACATTATAGTGCATTGCACTTGTTGATTTATGGTTACCCTGCTAAAACCGAAGTCTAAGCAATGAAAATAACCTACCTTTACAAATTTCGTCTTTCAGGTCCAGAAATCAGATAAATTAGATATAGATAGTATATAAAGAAATAAGAAATTGAAGTCAGTAAGAACTGCCTTTAATGCAAGATGTCTATGAAGTACAGATAAGGTATAATTCCATATAGAAAATTAAATGATAATGTTTGTGGAGACCAATAATATTGTACGCACGAGTTCGCTGTAGCAATCTAGTAGACAGAGTACACAAGTACTAGTCTTTTTTCCAAGAAACTGCATAATTATATTTAAAGCGCAACCGAAGTTTTCGGAGATTTTGAATTCCGAAGTTAGTTTTGTCAGAATTAATATAAAATAAGTTTGAAAGATGATAACAAAACTGTCAACTGACAGTTGCTAGGACTTCCGACATGCGTGAAGTTTCGCCACGATAAGCAAAATAATACAGACAAAGAGCTCTTCAGTTTACGAAAATATTTAAAACACGCCCCAAATAGACACGGCCCGTAAACCTCCCACTCTAGCACCAATACCACTTGTTAATTCAGTTCAAAACTCGCAACCCACTAAAAGATTACTATAGACAACCCACCGACCTACTGCGACTCCTAATTCCCAAATCATCATACAAATGAAGAAATTAAAACGGGCGCAAAGCGGAACGTATCCGCGACGTCGTCAAAGGCTGTCGCCCGAATAACGACGTCGCCATCGATCGAGGTGCGCCCTGCCCCCCGCGCGTCCGTAACCCCTCGCTGCACCCCGCTGCCTGTCACCTTACACGTGCAATACAAACGAAACGCTTTTTCAACACCTTTCGAATTTAGAACTAATTGTGACGTCAACTTTTTGGTGCCGGACTTTAGCTGCCAGTTGCATCCAGCTCTTCTAAGTTTGATTGTTGTTCAAGACAAAGATTCTTTTACTGACTTTGAAATTAAAACTAGTTGTGACTTTGATCATTTGATTTAGGACTAGAAGGCAGGCGTTTCAGTTCTAGGTGTCATTTTGATTGTCAAACCAAAAGTTGATATTTAGTGTTGCACCCCAATGCCTGTCACCTTAGGTACATGATAAATTAGAGCTAATTGTGACGTCAACTTTTTGGTGCCGGACATTATCTGTGGCATTTCCAGATCTTCTAAGGTCGATAGTCGCTTTAAAACAAAGATTATTTTACATATTTTAGCACTGCCTTGTTATGTTCGTTCTATAATTTATTAGAAACTCTTTGTGTGTCATTGTTGTTCATTACGAATAGATAACATTGGAGTGTCTGCTCATAATATTAAAATAACAGCTGTTTACAAAATCATATAAGAGTTATACCGATACAGCATCCAACCTAGCACACGCTGTAATTTTTATTCCCTTTTTAAGTAGAATCTCCCGTTCTAGGAAGAAATCCGTTGCAGTTGGGCAAACATTCAGTCAACGTACAAAAAGAACACCTAGACCCGAAACAACAATTATTAAGTTACACAAAGTGATGCCTCGTTTGGGTATCGAACCTAGTTCACTTAACGTAGTCTGAAACGTCGAGGCGACCCCTTAAATTCCTACGCCGTTTTTACTCTCATTCCATAGTAACAAAAAGTTCGTACTAAAAAGTGCAAAAACAAAATCCGTAGTAAACCAGTTAATAATTTCAATATTACAAGAGTATTTGTTCAAAGATGTACCGACGTACAACAAATTTAAATCCGACATTACTATCACAAAAACTTACCTAGCTTGGGAGGGAATCAATTATAATTCCCATTAGACAGAGGCGGGACTATTGATTTATGTGGGTAGACGGAAAAAAGCTACGCAATGCAACTGCACCTTGTATTGAATGCGAGATAATTGTTTATTATTAGCCGGTTGTGTTTTAGTACTGCGGAATTGTGATGCCTTACTAGTATTGTATATGCGAATATTTGTATATTTGTTGATGTATGTTTAATTTAATTAACGTAAAATTGACAAATGACTGCCTTCGTGGTCCAGTGAATAGCGTATGCGACCGCTGATCGGAGGTACCGGGTTCGATTCCCGGGTCGGACAAAAGTGTTACTGGGTTTTTCCGAATTCTCAATAGCAGCCCGGAGTCTGGTGATGTGCCCGGTAACGGCAAGAGGCTTGTATGTTCAAAATTCATGGCGTAATTTGGGCGTAATATTACACCTCTGCCTACCCCTTCGGGGATACAGGCGTGAGTCTATAAAAAAAACGCAAAATTTGTACGTATGGCGTATGGCGGAGGTTAGGTATGTGGCCGCTTCGCCGTAAAAAAACCCCGAGTGTCGGGTTCGATCCCCACATAGAACAAGCCTTTGTGTGGTCTCCAAATTGTTGTCTTGAGTCTAGGTGTTCTTTGAGTCCGTTCCAAGTAATGGATAACGAAAGAAAATAATTTATTTCTAGTGCGATAGTGCACTTTTTGAGAGGAGGCAAGTCTTGAGTAAAACTCTATCTAGACGCCATGTCTAGATAGACGCTCCGTTGGGAAAGTACTGCACACATTTTTTATGAACTTGTACACTTATGTATATATGACTGTATATCAGTATCGGGGACGAGAGCGGGAGACCATTTATGGGTTGAGCAACACGATCTGTCGACATCGCGGCATCGTGGGTACGGCTCGGATATGTGTAGATGGACCTTAAGTCGTTTCTTTGTCTTTGTGTTGAGTTGTCAATTTGGTTACTTACTACGTTACCGATTCAAAATGAAAAAAGAAGGATCCATTTACATACGTCATTTTAACATACATAAACATAATTATTATTTTTCGTTTATGTCTAGTGACAGAATATCACAAGGTAGCAAAATTCAAAAATGTATTGCAGAATAACATTTATTTTGTGACAGTCGAAATTCATTTGTGGCAGTGATAGCCTAGTGGAGATACCAACGGACTGCCATGCAGAGAGTATCGGGTTCGAATCCACGGCGCGTACCACTGAATTTTCACAGTCATATGCGTATTGATTGCCCCGTGCCTCGGAGAGCACGTTACGCTGACGGTCCCGGTTGTAATGAAGATCTTTGACTGACGTTATTGGGCGTCAGTACCTTCTAAATAAACTGACACTAGTGTAAACCATGGAATATCGCTATCCTTTCGGATTGCGGAGGTCAGACAGGCAGTCGCCATAGTATACTATGCAGTCGCTCTGTGGAAAAGCTAATATTCAACCAAATTCGATGAGACTAGTAAGCGGACCACAGATTGAAACTGGGATAACGCTAGGAGGATGATTTGTGTCCATTGAAAGTAGTTTAGTTGTAGTACTACACGGTTCGGTTAGATATTAGGTGGAAGGGCTATGAGAAGAACCTGTAAGAAACTCATGGACATCACTCAATCTCTAAACCTATCTTATATAGAGAGAGTATATTATTGACATCCATAATTGATAGAGCAGTGGTTATCAGACTGGTAGGGATACGAATAATAAAGATCCCCTGCAAATCTGCATTAAAAATTCAGCGCTTCTAAATTTGACTGAATACATAGCTATTGACTGAAATAATTAGTTTTAGGAATACTTGTAACATTAGTTCTAGGTGTAGGTAATTTATGTTGTCAGTGCTCTATCTGTTATTGCTACTATCTGTACTGTTGGAATTTTATAGGTACTGTCAACACCTTTTGAATTTAGAACTAATTATGACGCAAGCAACAAAAGTTTTCATTCCAATTTTTTGCGCGGTTTGCTCAAAAAAGCAAATGCTCCTTGCATGTGTCTATGTATGACACCTCTACCAACATAATATATATACTAGTGATGGGTTAACTAATGTAGTTCATCGATCAATGTCTGACGCTGGACTATTCTAAAATTGGGTTACAAGGTCTGACACTGGTGACAAGCTTCAAGGTAGGGTAAATACGCTAAATGTCGGCCACCGTTGGTTTTTCTGTTTTGGGATCGGTCTGGCACCATCAATTTGCAACAAAAGGACAGCTTCCGATGCGGATTTGAATAGTTTGATAAATCTATTTCATGTTTATGGGCATAACATTGACATTTCTACTACAAGGAAAAAGTTCTAAGGTTTAGTAGCGTCGAGAACGAAAAAACCCTAAAGTCGGCCATTCACGGCCCATGGTCGGTCGCGTTTTTCCCAAATGTCGGCCGGGTATAGGATGTTTTAAATTAAGACTGACAAATATTATTAATATGATTTATTTTGGCAGGAGTCTCACTAAGTATACGTTATTAATCGTTATTGGTTTAATAGTAGGTAAAGTATTTTTTTTATTTGCACTTAAATAATGTTAGGTATTACAATTTTTATCAAAGTAAACATCACAATAATTATAATTAGTTCTGGATGTCTTTTCAAAAATAATTCATACCATTTTTGGCCCGGAGTATCATCATTGAATAGATTTTGCCTGATTTCGGCTTTCATATTTTTTTTTACACTATTAATTAAATCTGTAAAAATCTGTGTAAAAAACCGCACTTCGCGAGTTGTATTAGCCATTGAACTAGTATTTCTTCTTTGGCTGGATTCAAAACCGAAGGACGTCCCGTTTTAAATGTATGTATGTCTATGCGACTAGCCAATCTATCCTGCAACGTCGTCGTTCGCGGGACGCCAAATAGTTTAGAGGCTGCACGGATGGGCATTCCATTATTTATTGCCTCAAGTGCTTCCTTTATTTTTGTGCGATCGTAACTACATAATTTTCTTTGTTTTCGTGAAGGCCCTGGAGATCCAGGGCCCTGCTGTCATTGTAGTACCTTAAATTAAAAGCATTAATTCTAAGGGCAGCTTTTGACATACAGGTTAATTAATGAATGAAATATTCACGACCAACCATTTATATTTTTAAGCTAATTAACATGGGTTAAGGTAGCAAGTTCCAAAGAGCAATGTATATCGTATATTCCCATACCATAATAAGCTACCATAAATGTTTTCAATAATATCAACTCCTACATTTAAACTTAACTCTTTATATTATTAATAAATAAATGTATAATAAATAATTTATTTTGAGAAAATAAGAAAAAGTAATCAGCCTGTATAGTTGCGCTCGAATTCGAGGCTGGTCGACATTACGATCTTTAATGTTTCTAAAGCCGGCCCCTATTTCGGGTACATTATTTCTCGAGATTCAACTAATATCACCCCGGCCGGTATTTGGCGATTAAACGTAAAATAGATTTATTTGCCTATATGCGTTGCAAATTTTCTTATTAAGCCAATGGAATAAGTACAATTTGAATTTATAAAACAGACTGCATTTACTTTAAGTCGGCCACGGCCGAGAATCCGGTTTTAATTCAAAATTGGTATTCTATTGGCGGCCTCCTATTTTCCCTTTAAAACAATACGTAAAACATTGGAAAAACTATCTCAAAATATAGTAAAAATCACTAGTTACTGATAATAAAGCTTAAAACAAAAAAAAGGGATGTCTGACCGTTCTAATATCAATCCCCGAAGTGTGGGTATTCACAGCAAGTAAGGTACTTTTAATATATAATTGACGCTTCGACGGCGCAATCGCTACTGACGCTCAGTGTGCGAAGAGTGAGTGGCGTAATCGGAAAGTAACCGTTTGTACATATAGAGCATGAACTAAGGTTGTAATTCGAGTGGCAAATTTGTCACTTCATTACGTTTTAAATGAACGCAAGCTAAAAATGTGCAGACGGCCGAAGTTTGGGGGGGGGCCGACGTTTAGCGTATTTACCCTACCAGGCTTTATTTAGTTTTGTATGGCGCTAGTCAATAGCTATTAATCATTGTGTTTTAATTTAAAAATTATACACACAAGTTAAATTATTTCATAATAATTTAACTAAATTAATTTCATAATAATAAATAAATACTAAAATTTCTGCCTCCGTGGTCCAGTGGATAGCGTATGCAACTGCTGATCGGAGGTCCCGGGTTCGATTCCCGGGTTGGGAAAAGAGTTTGGGTTTTTCCAAATTCTCAGTAGCAGCACGGAGTCTGGTGATGTTCCCGGTAACGGCAATAAGCTCTCCCCCTATTACGTGGGACCGAAACATTCATGGCGAAATGTGGATGCAATATTACACTGCTGCCTACCCCTTCGGGGATACAGGCGTGAGTCTATAAAAAAATAAAAAATAATTTAAACATTGATCGGTCTAGCCCTTTCGGAAGAAGGTACATTACTTTGCCCCTTATGTATGTTACTTGGTGCACTAAAAAAGGATTTCCTAACATCATCTCATCTCAAAGCCAGGCCGAGCCTAGCTCAGCTGACGAAGCACTAAAATATTCGATCATCGCAGTTGTTCCGCGTCTGGCACCACGTTTAAAGCACTTGTTGCTAAATCCTACGCGCACCTAATGTTGCCAGTTAGCTGATGTGACCACGTGTATAGCTGGGTGTTCATTGTGTCCGTTGGTTGTATGTTTGTAAAGTCCCCCGCGACACAGGATTTAGTCCTAGTGCGGGAGTTATATTACAAAAAAAACACAATGGTTCAGGTTACCACGTGCTATGTTTTAAGCACGTTGATGCGGGTTGTTTAGATGAAACGTGAGAGTCCTAAATACTTATTTGTAGTTGTTAGAATACATCATCCATCAATATTTTGTAAAGTAAGATGAATTGATATGTAATCTGGAATGAGAACAATAAGATATGTAATTATTATACACGTGAGGCTTTTATCGTAATTCTGAGTGACTCATAGGACTTAAGCAGCTCTACCAAACTGAAAAACTTTTAGATCAACTAAAACATTACGAGTATATCAAATAAAGGTTTACCCAAGGCACACATAATAAAATGTGGTTTACACAAGGGCATTTCCCGCATGGGGATCGAATCCCGAATACTCAGCGCAGTGACAAGAGTTGAGGCAGCCACGAAAGCAAACTATCAAAATCTAGCATGTGCCTGCCTTTGTACAACTATAGGTACTGAAATTATTCGAACTCCTACAATAAACTTCTGACATTTTTTTTTTGCGGATTACGGAGTTTAGCTTTCCCCGGCACTTCATGAGTGTCGAAACTCTGTGTCTTCTTTGGTCACTGCAGCTGAACCTGGCTGGCACAGGTGACACAGTAGTGGAAATGAGGATGGGATTAATCCCAAACAAAAATTACTGAAATTATCTTCGTCAAAGCAGGTATATTAATTTAACCGACATTGACAACTCATATTACCTTCGAAAATATAAAATCCCACGTGATTTCAACTTGTATGCTTAATCAATTAAAATACAAGCAAATTTCCGAAGTAATCCATCTTGTCGCTAAGTTGGCCACACGTCCCGCGTCCGGCCGGACAATGGACAATGTATGCCTCCCCGGGGATTGATAGATTCATTAGCCGTTACCGAACGATGACGTACACATTTTTAAACGTTATGTGCTACCTATTTTGTGGGTTTTGATAAGATTGATACGGCCTGGGATTTCGGAACGTGTCAATGTCTTTTGGAAGGTGAGGTCTAATTACAGTTTATATATAATCAATATATTGGCCTTGTGCACATAAATATAAAGTGACCCACTCCTGCACAGAGCTATTCCACTATAAAAAGGGTTAGGCATTAGTCCACCAAGCTGGCCAAGTGCTGGTTGGCAACGTCATATTACCCTTCGAGAACATTACGCATGGAGGACCCTCAATCGTTCTGGTACCCTCACGGTGTTTTGCTTCACTGTTTAACATGCGTTAATCATCCATCTTTAGTTTGTTGTTATTTTAAGACTGTGACACTGTGTGACTGACATTCGTGGTTTGATTTCAGGGTCCATCTGAAAAGCAGTACCGGTCTTTTGTAGCCTGGCACATGCTGAAGCTGATGTAGTCAAACGGTTGCAACCGAAATACAAATTGTATATCTTTTAAACATCATTTGTTTGTTGCATTGTGTTTAGTTTGAAGCTATGTTTTATTATTATGGGAAATCTTAGGGATGGCATATGTTCAGCAGTGGACGTATTTGGCTGAGATGTTCATGATCATATTATTATTTTATTATCTACTTTACTGTATCTTTTATTTTTGAGGCAAATTTTCTTCCTAACTAGTTCGAAAATATATCGTCTATTAACTAACAACTTCGACAAGCCAATCTAAGCTAAGTTAGCTAGTAATTTTTTATCTCCATTATGATACTCTAAGTTTTTGCAAATGCGAATAGTCTTTGAATATTTGTTATAAGTGCATGCAAGAAACACGTTTAACAAGATATTGATTTGTGGGTAACTAATTAATTTTCTATTTCTATATAATATATCTAATGACTTCTCATATTTGCATAGTCTCCGAATAGAATAAAGAAAGTGTCCGAATCAAAGTAAGACGTTATTTCAACGACTCGTGTGGCATTTGAGTGGGGTTGAGGGCTTTATGAAACAAAGCTACAATGTTCTTACTATAATTTACGAGTCAGAATGAGCCTTGAGCTAGCGGTTGCGCAGAGCTGGCAAATCGCCGTGATATTTCAACGGCGGCGCAACTCCTATATACCACATACACAATAGGTTCAGAGGTGCCTATCCGTCATTGGTTTACCATACAGCAGTCATTAGTCTACGTCACAGTCGTACTTCGAGAGCGGAACGTCCGCGCATGGAGTCATTACGAGAGCCAATCAGCGCACAGCGCGAGCGCACCCCGTCGCGTTCTTTATAACGCTCTCGCGCGGGAATATATCACGCGTCAAAACTCAAAAGGGTTTTTTACAAACGTATCTCGTATTCGTCATCGTTATAGTCCCGTCGGAGGCTGCCTCGCCTGGCGTCCAATAAATAATAACATGTGAAAAGAAATTATTTATTAAACCTTCGTGTCAGTAGGATAACTCCTTTTTTTTAAAGTCGTCTTCGATTCTTGACACGGATTTGTGGAAATGTATGCGTCCGTTTATTCTTGACTTGACCTACAGCTCATTTTCGTTTGATAAAGCGTTATTCTTATAAGGTTAAAGATTATATTCGCAGAGCAAGTTGTATGTTTTGTTTTTCTGTTTGCGCTTGTAAGGATTCATAATAATATTATTCATGTAGGAGTAATAAAGAGATGTCAATATATAGATATGCGGTATGCGTGCATATGTTGGTGCTGAATAAATTATTGCTTTTAGTAAGAGATTATCAAGGGACTGTTGGCTGCAAAATACAGAGATTGAATTACAAACGCGTGCGACATCAGCTCTACGGAGACGCATGAATTAAATCGTGAGTTATGTTGTTCGTTTATTCTTAGAAATTAATAATTTGCACTCAATAACTTACACACGCCATTATGCCTAGATGGTTTTGAAAGAGAACTAATTGAAATTGGCTTTAATATAATCTTCATAGAATTGTCTATGAACACGCCATTAGAAAAGCGAAATGGTCGCTGTACTACCTACATATCTAATAAATTCAAAGTTGGAACGTAATTTCTAACGATGTTGTCAGTCGAAATAAAATGAAGTCACAATCGGCATCTTTATTTCGAAGAAGACTTTCCGACCAGCAATTACACGATTACCAAAACAAATAAGTACAATAAATTTTTAAACACATAATCAAACAATGTCTATTGTTATTGAGTATAGCCGTGAGCGATGGCGATTGAAAGTGCACCGCTATCGAGTGTCCGAAGTCGACATAAATCAATGCGGCACAATAACTCGACGATTTCAATTAAACATAAATCTCGCGTGACGCGAACCTAATGGACTTGATACATCTATGAGTTTCTTGTGTTTGCTTTTGTATAATGCTTGCTACATGAAATTATTCAATCATTTCTGCGAGAAAAATAAAATATAATTATTTTTTTTGGGTTTTGGTTCCATTTTTGTGGTAATTTATGGTCACCCTTCTATTGTACGTTAAAGTTACTTACTAGATTTTGTTAAATACATGGCGATAGTGACAGTATGTTTTCTTTTTATTAACCCATATAGGCTTAATACATAAAGCCTAATATGGGTTAATAAAAATATGAATTTAGCAATGTGAGAAGATTGTTAAATGGCCATAATCATCTAAAATATAGAAATCACGTGTCAAAGTGTTGGTTACCGAGCTCCTCCGACACGGTTTGACCAATTAATATGAAATTTTTGGGTATTTTTGCAGGTCTGCGAATAGTTCATGGGCTATTTTTGTACATTTCGGTAATATGTACTATAATAGCCCATAACTACCGCCAATTTTTTTTTACTTAATTGATGCTTTTTATAATTAGACATTAAACACACCTTATTATATGGCAAAAGAGCGTTTCCCAGGTCAGTTAGTAGTAAATTAAATGAAGAATTTATATTATAAAAAATATGTAGCAATATTTAATGCAATTAATTTACAATTATATTCAAAGAATTTTCATTATAAGTAATAAAATAGTGAGAATAATCACAAAAAGTGAGTTCTAGCAGAGCGTGGTTTCGATCCACGGACCTCTGGGTTATGGGCCCAGCACGCTTCCACTGCGCCACTCTGCTTCTTATCGATATGTCGAAATTGTGGTTCTATTCTTATCGACTAGGTTTTTTGCATATAGAGGCTCGCGATTGGATAGTGTATTTTGTTTTTTTGTGAAGCAAGCGTTGCGAACAGAATGATGTCTAAGTTGATTATTATTTGAAATAAAGATGAATTAGGTTACATTTTCGTAGCTTATTAGTTTATTGTATTGTACTTAGCTCCTTTTTGTATCCCCTCTTCGGTATTTTATACTTATGTTTACTTAGTTAGTTTTATTTATTGGAAAAATATGGGAAATGGTAGTAAGTATGTAATGGTAGTAAGTAAGTAGGTAAATCCTACTCCGTAGACATCAAATAAAAAGTAAATGTTAGTAGATCATTGGATTAAATTCGTTGCGGGTACAAATTGATGACAGTTTAACTTTCCCCGGGGCTTTACTGTACCTACAGGTGTCATAACTGTCTAAGTCATAACACTCCTAACTCGGTGTTTTCTATGATCAATGATCACTCACTCAACCAGACTACACAGTTGATAGAGTAGGTAAGTAGTGAGAACTCTCGGACGTCCCTTTGCTAATCATTTTTAGATAAGTAATCATCAATGTTTTATACCCGAATAAGTTTCCGTTTAGGATTTTTCTGATATCTACACACATCCATATCGAAATGTAGGCAAAACCTTTAGAGAAGCAAACAAATAACAATTTAAGTAGGTACCACTCGTGATGACTCTATCACTGAACTTCTCACTCCACCAGTCGGGTAGCGGGCAAAGACTGAAAGAAGAAAGCTAAAGACCGAGCTCATTGGCGTGCCATAATAGGAGAGGCAGGCTGATGATGATGATGACTTTAGATACCTACAAACAAGTCACAGACCCACCTGATTTTTAAAAAGTTATCCATAGAGAAACATGACTAGCCAAGAACAGTATGTGTCTATTAATTTCCAAACAAAATTAAAATGAAAATTTTATTCCACCATATTCCTAACACTGTCTCAACGAAGCTCAATAAAAACCTTCTGATATTGTTGAAGGCGGGAGTTGACGTGCTTATTAACGGGAAAATTGAAAATTGACTGAGCAACATGATTGGCAAGGGAATATTAGCTAGATGCAATTTTGCCTCGAGCTCTTGTTTGCGTTTTTAAAAAGAAAATACTCGTGTGACGTTAATCCATCATTTTGGCGCGAACGCCATCGCTGTGCGCGGGAAAATGCATGGAGGAGCTGCTATAATAGTCAAATTAAGTGTTATAAAGACGCGGCATAGACTTTTAATTCGATAAAAATGTTTAACTTTGTATTTTATAATCATACAATTTGTAAAGTTTATTTGTAAACATTTTAAACGATCGTAAAGTAGTTACGAATACTAAAACTAGATGGCGTTAGTTGTCAAAACTATGAAACTAAAATACCGTCTTCAACCATCAAAGACTCTTTGTTCAACTAATTTGAACTTGTGACTACGTACTTTAAATATAACATTTTTGTGCCATAAAGTACTTGCAATAATTTTATATGTAAAATGTTTGGCTTGTTTGTTAAAATTTTAGAAAGGTTATTTTTAAATTGCAACAGCCGAGCCGGTAATGATTTCTGCAGGTATTATGTAGGTACCAATATAATAGTGTATATTTTAATAGTGACGAGAAAAATTTACGTTATTTTGTACATTTATTGAAAAATACTATCTGGCAATTATGTTATCGTGTACCTATGTCCTAACTCCTAACTATCCATTTATCAAACAATAGCACTTGTGTCACTCTTTACAAAATTTCATTTAATTTACTCGTACTCGTATGCCACAAAACACAAACAATATAAATTAAAACATACTTAAAGTTAATCGACTAAAATAAATGTTACGTTTGAATTGAACTTTAATCATTGTTGAGCGGCGTAGAGCGCTCGCAGCGCCCCTGGCGGCGGCTGCGGGCCACAGCTGTGTTACCTCTCCCCTATTATACGTTTATTATTGTCGCGTGTTATTTCCAATATTTTTCGCCATCTCATTACTCGACGGCGCTAATCCGTCGGGAGAAGACGCGCCTTAATGGAGGTGATCATGTGTCCTAACGCGTAACGTATTGAAATATGACGTATTGGATGTACCTTCGGGGATTCAACGTTAATAAACGAAAAAAAAAGAACACTTCGATTATGGAACGTTCTCCCCGGACGGGCACGCATCGCAATAATTCTCTCTCGAATGACAGCCCAATGATAAATCAAGGCGACTGTGAGAAGAAATGCCAATAAATATCGCGCCGAAATCCAATAATTACGAGGCAATGAGCCGGCCGGCCACAAATCAACGGACGGACGGACGGACGAGCGCATACTAACGTCTTATCCTAACATCAGATTAAAAACATCAATACTTGTCAATAGAGGTCGCCTCCCACGTAATTATAGCCAACAATATCCCGGGGAGGCCGAGACCGAAAAGGATTAACATATATCAAGGTGGAATAATTGAAGGAATCGATTAAATGAAGAGTATTAATTGCTGATGCGCCCGCGCAGAGCGAGATCCCATCGCGCGCGCACCGCTTTGATATCCTCTGTTGTAATGTAATATTAACTAACCGTCCGTCCGTCTTTTATGGAATACGATAAATAAATAACATTATGCGTATAGGCAACATAAGTTTGAAACTTGCTACGGGTGCCTTTAGCAAAACAACATCGCGATTAACACAGTTAATTCCCCAATTTAAAAACCGAACAAACAAATGTATGTAAATTGCGCAACTCTATGTAAAAGCCGACGATAACCTTGCAAAGTAATGCGGGAGCATAGTCCAGTCAATCGCGACCTTACACGTTGGCAGTAAGAGCGGCCCAGTGGCAAACTCCGCGTTGGCAAATTGAAGTGAACTCGAAACAAGCACGTTCAGAAACTGCTTACACGAATTAGCGCATCAAAACGGGCGCAGGGGGCGAAATTAGAAAACTCTTCCCCTCGGCCCGCGCCCCCCGGCCCCGCGGCCGTTCCGCACGTCATAAACTGACAATTTACGATAACGCCGGGATTAGCCTGTTTGTCTGTTATGCATTCGAGTATGGAACGGAGCGGGTGGAGTTACAATGTCGACGTGTGAAACGGAACGGTTTCCTCGACGCCCGTCCGTCGTTGCCGTCGTTGGCGGGAGAAGCGGGTAGATGAAATTGTTTTACATTTACATGCACACGACACCAGCTTTCATAACACGCCGCTTGTACAAAGGTCCCGGAGTGCTTCCGCGTTCATTCATTTCGTACATTTCATCAAATACGTTCCTCGCTTCGTCATTGACAAAGCTTAATAAAATGTAGGTCAATGGCTCTATAAAACACTTCCTGTTCTTATATTTTCGACTTTTATTTGACGTAAACAGCTTCGGCTGAAAACGTTTTTATCAATATCAAAGAGACAGTCGGTTTGGACGACAACGGCGACGATGAGAATTTTAAAGCCACTTAAATACTTTTATAAGATATTCAATAAATAACATTAATAACCCATTGAAAACCAAGGTACGAACTTTAACTAGGTATGCCTTTAAATTACAATTTTTATCATTGTAATTTTTATTTCGGAACTAATTAGTAATTACTCGCGATATATTACAATAATCGCCTATACCTATACTATTAATTGCTGTTCCTTTTTAATCGATTTAATTCGATTTCAACGTATAACCGAATAGTAATCGGCTGAGTATATAAATGCTTCATTGAGTGAAATATTGAGTTTGGACACGATACGATCGATTTAAATGATTACTTACTCGAATATGACGCGCTTCATCGGACGCACCATTATTTTTATACTTATTAGTTTGCCTAAGAAATCCTATGTTGTGTGTTTAATACAGATATTAGATTAAATGTCACGCAACAAACAAACAGCGTATAATTTATGACATCATTTGCATGGATAATTTTTTATCTAATACCCAAAGGTCATTACTGCGCTGGTCATTTTTAATTAAAGTACACATTTCCGTTTGAGGAGGCAGGCAGCACCGGCCGGCGGTGTTGCCAGTTTATTGGTAAATTAATTTATTGGTGTTAAGTCGTTAGCTTTGTCCTTAGCTACTCGTAAAAGCACTGTTATGCATGTATATCGGTCATTAAAAGTTACGGCGACCATGCTTAGTATTCGTTGGGGACATAAAAAATAACTGCCGCGTTAGCTAATGCTGTAGTGTTGCAATGTTTGTGTGTTTGTTAATAGTTTAACATTATTTTACATTATTAAGGTAGAATTTTATGTACGGATCGAAGTACATGCTGTGTGTTCAACTTGTTAGACCGTAATAACTTATGTTTTATGCGGCGCTGGTGCTAATTATGTGTACTTTTTATTCATTGTAACCACGTAATAAGCTTACACGCGCCTACTGAAGCACGCATGTGATTCAGAAAGTTTATTTTGGCTCCCATAAACTTAAAGGCAACACGAAGTGCAAAACAGAGCAGAAACAGTTTACTTACTTACTCAGAAAATCTCGAATCAGTCTGGTTTGCTGAAACAAACAAACTCCTTTCCTTTATTTTGGTACGAGTAAGTAAGCTTGCCAATTTACGATGAACGCGTAATGGTAGGCGGAGGGCTGCGGGCCGCTCCGGGTCGGTTTGCGCTTGACGAGCTAGCGTGGTCTCCCTACCGCTAATTTCTTAAAGGGCGAGCCGCGACCGCACACCGTGAATAATTGTCCTGCTAAAAGAAAACCCAGCAAATCTCCACGATTAGCATAAAAAGCATCTAAACAGGCGAGAGGAAGCCGTCGTCTTCCTTCCGCAATATTTGTGAAAAAATTACACATTTCCTGCCGACATTTTGTCTCTACACCGCAGTCGTTGAGCGCTTGCGACGGTAAAAAGTAACTAATGTTAATTGCACCGCCCGGCAAAATAAAATGGTAATTAATGAAGCGAAATTGTAAAAAGAAAATTGTTATTGCCCTGGACGGTTACCTCTTTAAAAAACAACAGGAGCGTTTACTATTCGGCGTTCAAATAGTAATTCCGCTCCCTCAAGCCTCATCCAGACATCTGTTCCGATTCCCAATAAAAGTAGACGGCAGCCGAAACATAGAATTTTATCACGGCTATGTCCATCATAAAGCATCGCTGGGTGAGCGGTGCGCGGCGGGGGATGAGGATAGAGGGGCGCATAAAAGTTTACAGGCATTCGGCTAATAAATCGTGTCAAATAAATAAGTGTTGAGTCGGTTGGCGGCATATTGATTCGTCATGTGCCGCCTTAGAGCGGCGCGGGGGACGGGGGCTGGGTGGCCATAAAGGTGCGTAATGGCCGCCGTCGGAAGACAGCGCAGTGGCGCGCATCGATTAGCGCTCGCCGCCGCGTCAGCCGCCGACGCAACGCCTCGCTGACACTCCGCTGCCCAACAACACTATCCGCCACACATTCTGACACACCAACAAAAACTCGCACAATTACGTCATAAAAATCTCGACTATTTAAATCGCCAAATACTAACACTAAATAATTTACAGCCCAACACTACAGAACAAGGGGTCATTAGGTTTTTTTATTGCGCTACTAGATGGCGTTACTGGTACCATTAGTTCGAACGAGGCAGTTATTTTATGATTACAAGTAATGTAGTTAGTACAGTTTCCGCATAAATATTGCTAGGATTACGAAAGATCTTTGCCACTTGCTCAGTCGATAACCTTCCGAGCAATCTGGAAGTAGGTAGAATATTTTTAGTAATATCGTACAAGACCGCGAGATCTATGTACTGCTCTAAGTAACTGGTGTGAGTCTTGATCGTGCATTTGTTTTATAGACGATGCGGCTAGTATTATTTTTAGCTAGTATATTACTGACATTATACATTCAATGAGTATGGGTTCCCTGGCGGTAAATTACAATGATTACAATGAATTACAACATCATTATAGCGGTAATTTAGTTCCTGGAGCTATTAAGTAGACGCTATCCTGTGATTAGTGACGTTGTCGGCTATACAGAGTGTTGCTATAATTTTATTATGCTCGCATACATTCTATTAATGCATGATCGATTTGCAAATTCAAATATTAAAGAAAATAGTAATTTTAATGTCGAAACCAATTCGTCGTAATAACTTATAAAAAATGAACGTTTAATTCCCACTCAAAATACGTTAATTATCCAAGAGATCGAATGTAAGAAATCGTTTATTAATCGTTTAAACTCAATTAATCGCATCACCGTCCTGTAAGAACGGGGAATCGAACAGACCCTTATAGCATTCGGACGTTGATTAAAATCTCTCACTACATTCACACAAAGGCTTACTTTGATATATGTATAAATCTTATGAAGCGTCTGCCTGTCCCAAGTATATACACCACGCAAGCGAAAAGCACCTTTAAATCTATTGTATTTGGGTATTAATTAGTGTGTAAAAAGTGAAAAGGTTGCTTACCACCTGTCATGTGATATATTGACTTTAAATAACATATCTTATTTATGTTGAATCGGAAACAAAATCGTATAAAAAAGGGTTTTATCATAAATAATCGTGTTGGGCCGAGTGGGTGTATAACTAAATTTGTACTGATGCTTGTAATACAAGTTATTGTTTGTATGTTTGTGTGTATGTGTGTTTGTCAAGGGCCTAGTGTTCGCCGGCTGCAGATAAATTGACGGAGATAGTGTTTCTTTCTGTGTTCGGCAAGGCGAATAATGTGATTGTTTCGTAGTATTAAACAATAGTTGGTCTGACTATATTAAGAAGACTGAGTCCAAGGGAATGTTGTTCGCGATAAATAGCATCGGAATGATGTCATAATTTTTGTATGAGTACGTCCAATTGTGTAGATTGTTTATGCTTAAAAGTAGTTTTTATTATAAAAAATATAATTTAACTTTATTGATAGTTTGGTGAGATTATTGTCTGTGATATTGCGTCTTCTGTTACTGCTAATCGTGAGCACAGACAATACAATACTCGTGAGGTATTGTTTGAATTGAATTGAATATCTAATACTCGATTTACCCCATGGATAGATAAAATATTAAGAACTGGCGTAAGACAAGTATAGTGTACCTATTAGGGTTTTTCGTAAAAATTACAAATGTTTAGACAACAGTTGCTTACTTATTTGGACGACAGTATTTTCGTGGTCTGATTGAAGTTAATGCGGAGCCTGTCTGCATTTTCTATGTATAGGTACTAGATAGGTACCTATCTGCTTAGCGTCAGAGAATGACAATGACTTGATTTTCTAGCAAATAAGACTTGATTTTCTTATAAAACAACTTTTAATTTTCCTTTTTCTTAGAAAAGGGACGGTCATCATATTAAGAAAGGAAATACTCAAAGAGACGTAACCGACTTGGCTCCTTGGACTAGTATGTCTCAAGTGCAGCACAGCAGGGGCGATGTCAGATGGAGCCAAAGGAATCTTATTTGGGTAATGAGCTATCGATTTGTGCTTTCATTGTGGATATAAATAATAGTTGTAGGTGATTCGAATATGTGTTCAAATTCAATATGACAGTCAATAGTGACAAATAACTATTATCTTAAAATTCATAGCTTTTGTTACAGTTTTTTTTGGTCAGTCAGAACAATATTGAGATAAAAGATCAATTTAACACATACTAAAATATATCAGATCAATACGTTTACACACACAAGGTTGATTTTAATTGTACATAAACAACTCTTTTGGGAAATTGCAATGCCTGATATCTTTAATACGTCTGAAAATTAAAGTTGTGTTGTGGTCATGTGGTTGCTAATAATTATGCTCTACTCGTGTCAGTATAAGACAGCTGTTAACCATATACTATTAAGATAGTTAGGAACCCTTCTTTGACAGGTCGGTAACGCACCGATTCACTGGAGTAACCATTGTCTATTGTGTGAGGTATGTGTATAAAGAAGCCGAATGTGCACTGGTTCACTTTTTATTTGAATGAAAAAGCTCAGCATAGTATTTTAAGATGACAACTTTTTCTTGTGCCTAGTAATTGGATAATTTATTATATCTAGTTAGGTATGATTGTTTCGATTTACATTATTGTAGGTACTATTAATAATTAATTCTTTAGCGGACAACGTGTTCCAACGAGAAGGTTGGCTCGCAGCTAAGTTGATAAAAAGAAAGAAAGAGAAGTGTGAGTGATACAAATTATCGTAATTATTACAATGGGAATTTCGTTTACTAAGAGGCCATTGTTATTGACGAAACACAGCAAGTGTACCTATAATAATTGCGTACAACCACAGCTACGAATCTAATTAGGTACAAATTATAAAGTTGGAAATGTGAGCCCTTCTTATAAAACTGGGCCTAGTGTTCTCTAACGAATAGTTAAGAGTAAGCATGTTTAATTGCATCTTGGCCTTTAAAGACATAATATTCTTACATCAATAAAAAAAATCTTTATTATTTTATTAACATAATTTTGGTGTTATTCGTTTAGTAAAAATCGTCTGGAAAATCTTTAGGAATTGAATTGGTGACATACAATACAATATTTAAAATACTAAAAGAACCTCCTTACTATTACAAGATTATTTGAGTACAGATGAAGTACAGCCATATAACTAATAACATTTAGCAGCCCTAAGGAGGGCAAGTGATCACAATAGAACAAACGGGCATATTTCATTAAAACAGACATAGACAAAGCCCTATTGCAATAAAAACATAATATATCAATATCATAACATAAAAAAGTGAATGCAAAAAATTTATAAACGCAACCTAAAATCCACTTGTCTGCCGATAATATGAATTTAAATCACACAAACACAATCCCGCCAATACATTACGCGAACCTTTTTCGACGCACGAACCGCGAAACCATTAAAAACGTACATAATTCAATTCAGATCGAGTTTTCAGCTCCCCGAGTCTATGACACACTCGCTAAATCTCACGGAAGGCGGTCTCGTCGACCATAAATTTTTATTTCGTAAATAAAATAATAAAAATAAATAAAAGCCGTTCCGTGTGCGACCGGAAACATTTGTCCCGCCGCGTCACCGTAATCCGGGGACACTGAATTTATTATTAATTAGCTTAATATGTATCTAAATAAATGCGCATTTGTACAACAACCTGTATATCACCGCGGCTATGTGGCGAGCCGTTGATTTATTTGAATTTTTGAAGATGGCGGACGTTCTATTTTTGAATCGATGGAATGCAGATTTGGCGGTAATCTTGCATATTTTTGAATGGCGAAATATCAGTCTGTCGTCATTATTGACACATGTTTAGACAAATGTTATGACAATAGTTGTTAGAGACTTGTGAAGATTTAGTCCTGAAGGCCAATTCTCGTATTTAACAGACACTGACACTGAATTTTGACTGAACTGCGATTTAATTTTGAATTGACTCACAATTGGTATTCTGCTCCACTTAATCTCCTTATAGTATAATTTCGATATAATCAATTTATAATCTCTTGTTGATCTTAGAGGTAATGTCAAAAACTCAAAAACAAAAACATGAATTTTGCCATTGTATGGGAAAATACATTAATAGGAATGGTTATTGGATGCCAAGACGTTTACATGCCAAATTAAAATTAATATACAACTAAGTAATAAAATTTCGGTAAGTAAATAATATATTGGTTCCTTGTCGAGCAAAAGTTTCGCGAATATTTCGATCTTGAAATAAATATTGTCAATGCTGGCAACGAAATACTTAACATGTTTGCATGTTGTCCACCAGGATCTCCTAGCCAGATCCCCCAGAGGATCCTCGTGAACTCATTAGTTGTGAAATTGTATAAAAGCAATTAACGTTTACAAAACCAATGACTATCAGAAAGTTATCAGCCATCGATAGGGATTACAAAAATCAGGTGCATGCGATTTTCGACCTTATTGACATAACTCAGAATTTATAATTTTAATAACGTACCAATGTCAGAAAGCAAGAAAATACCAAAAAGAAGTTTATCACGAATTGTCAATAAGGTCGAAAATCGCATGCACCTTTTTTTTGTAAGCCCTATCGATGGTTGATCATTTTATAGTCATTTGTTTTGTAGACATGAATTTGTCTTACACAATTTCTTTTTAAACTTATTTTAGATACCTATCCCCGTGGTAAAAATAGTGGCACATAATAGCTAAAGGCGATTCCTATGTTTATTAGCAAAATAGATCATAAATATTACCAGAAAAATATCCAACACTATTAGTGGTATCGTTGGGAATGTCAAATAAATCACGTCATCACGTCGTGTCCTTGGTAACAAATGTAAATTTTTATTCCGTGCTTTTTAAAAGTATCAGGTGCGTGCTTTTTTGGTTCCACTCGCTATTTTATTTACAACTGTACTTCTGCGGTATAGCGAATCGGTCGAGTCCAAGAATCTGCCCAATTCACGAATCTGTCGAGTTGGGAATCTGCCGAATCACGAATCTGTCCATTCCAGAATATGTCGTATACCGAACAAGCGATTTGTCTTAACCTATTGTGATAACCCTACCAAAATAGGTAACAAATTACAAGCTCTTAAGAAGCTGTTTCTCTGTTCGGTTTATTTACTCATGTGGTTATATTGTGTACGATGGTATCATTGTGAAAAAACTAGAAATACCTTACCTGCTCTACTAATAATTAGCAGAATACCGTTCACACTAGTTCACACTTGGTTCAACTTTCAATGTAGTCCCGATCTCATTCAAGTGTCAGTTAAGTTACGAGAATACCATTTATGACGCCGAGACTAGATCGATATTGGAATTTGAACAAATATAATTACCAGAATTGGCCCTCTATGTTCTTTGTTTGATGTTCCAATATTCTCATAATTTTAGTTGGCATAAAGATACAAAGTATGTTGAATTTAAATGAGATCTTTACTTGGGCGCCGAACAAGATGTACTGTCCTCACGTAGGTCCTAAACTAAGGCTTTGGCATGTAACAAAAAACATATTTTAATTTTATTGATGTCTAAGGTCATTAGGTGCCTGCATCCGTAGTCTCGTAGCGTACCTATGACAACGACGGATTATTGGTTTGATTTGTAAATAAGACTTCATGTGATTAACCAACAGCTAGGAAGTAAACAAAGACAGTATGAAACACAAGTTCTGTGTCTGATAAAGGCATCAGCAAAATTCACAGTCAGATTTTTGTTCGGTGATGGCCAGGTGACCAGACACACTTTGAATTAGGGAAGTGGTTAAAAATACAAACATACTTATTTAGACCTCGGATTTTTCAATATTGGTAATAGGTACTTATCAGGCTGCTATCTGATAGAGTTTATTATAAGACTGCATTATTCGGTAAACTTACAAAAAATATTTTGTCGTAACAGTTTAAGTGAAAGTAGGTAATAAATAAATACACCTCTGTCGACCTCTTTGACGAAATTAAGTTGTAATTGTAAGCAGGTTTTATATCATTATGTACCTACCTATCTATACTATGTATATATTATGTATCGTTTTCTTTCCTTCGATAAAAAATCTTAATCAAGAATCTATTTTAAGAGCTTGCAATGATTAATGTTGACAATGAATAACATATTAATTTCTGTTAATTCGTTATACGAAATCACGTCTTATAAATGTTTATTTTGTCAGGACAACAAATAGACAGGTTTCTAAGTTTTGTTGTATTAATTTGACTAGATTTTTTATGTTCTCATGCATTAATATTTGTGTAGAAGGTCTTTGATTAATTTTGTATGATGTGTTCATTATTAAAATGACAATAGACATGTTGTCAGTGCTGCCAGGGATTTTCTGAAATTACCATGGGATCAGGTAGAAATAGTTAAGTTAAAGAAATGTGCTGACGTAGCTGTGGACTTCTTTAAGTATGAAATAAATGGCTATAAGGTTGTAGATCAGGACAAACTGTTTCGAATCAGAATTGCATCATAAATTAATGGTCAGACATGCTAAACTAATAGAGATTACAAAACAGTAAAGTCATATCGTAGCTTTAAAAAATATAACACCTCTGAAACTCGGGACATCCCGCGCTAAGTGGGACATCTGCCAACAGTGCCAGCGTTAGATAAAACCGGTCGAAATATTCGAAAAAAGAAACAGAGATCATCATGATCCTAGTGCTGCCTCGGTTACGATCTAATCCACCTTGGAGCCCTGGATCCGGTATCGCTATCGAAACAGATATGTATTATATATTACTTAGATGACGCGATCAGACACAGACGAGGTCGAGGCCATCCGCCGTAGATCTGGTGTTCTTTGATAAAGTGAGACCTTGAGAAAACCCCCTTTGCCTGCCACGACAGCCTATGACAGAATGTCTTGGCACAAGAAAATGAGATCCCGAATTGAACTGTGATCAGGGACGAAAGTCGAAGGAGATTTTAGATGAAGCGATTAAGATATTGAATTTATTCAAATCGCAAAAGTTTAACAACGTTTATTTACAACTTAGCTAAATAAATATCTTCATCCTTCAACATACAGCCTTTCACAATAAACTTCCGCTTTCTTTTTCATGTGAATAATTATGTGGACAACACTGGTATCCACTGATCTGCGTCGCAAGGGCATAGTAAGACCATAGGAGGATTATTTGCCTCGTGTATTTTCCTTGGTCGCGTTTTACGACACCCATGGATTGAAATGTGGTACTGACATTTTTTATTCATTTATCACGACGGGAAGGACTAAATATCTTAATAGATATAAAAAGGCTTGTGTCCACTAAGAATAAATCAGTTTGATTGTAGTATCTATACATTCATTATGATTTTAAGATGTCAATAAAGTTTATTATCTTAAATATATAAAATCCTTGCGTTACTGACTGACTGACAGACACGCTACAGCCGAAACTATTGGGCGCAGGAAGCTGAAATTTGGCATGTATATTCCTTGGGGACCGTAGGGGTGCACTAAGAAGGGATTTCCCGAAATACCCACGGGATCGGCCAAAACGGGTAAATTAAAAAAAATGCAAGCGTAGCTGCAGGCGTCCTCTAGTTTATAATAAAAAGGTAAGATTAATGTTATTTTTAGGATTCTAAAACTAAAAATAAATGTATTTATTCTTGTGACAGTGAACACCGATCAGAGAGCATTACGTCAAACAGTACGTCCGCCATTCATGTTGTTGACGTTTTAGTAGTAAATACAACTAAAACGTCAAACTTTCTACCTGTCAAATCGGATATAACAAATAAAAGTGGTTAAATCAGACCAGACTTTCTTTCACGGTTTGTTTTGTTTTGGACTTTGTGATATCACTCAACCGCCATAATGGTTTACAGCGTTTTCGTGTCAAATTCAAAAAGGTTTTTAAAAAGCCGTAATTAGTACTGTTGCTGATCGATTTTTGAAGAAAAAATTAGGTATTTCAGTGTAACATCTAATAAAGGTACGAATCAAACGCTAATTACATTTTAGGACACAAGCCTATTCTGCAAGATTTTGGGTGCAATTTTGAACTAAGGTCAATTGTAATTGATCCTTTCTCTATGGTGCTTTTTTACTAACTGTAGCCAATTTGGCTTGGTGAATGGATAACAATAGACTTCACCCTCGGGTCCCTTACGTGAGTACTAAAATTTAACGGGTTGGTATTGAATGGAGCTTTAACGGGCTAACTTTAGAGAATAAGGTTTACTTGATAGAGAACTTCTGACTTCAATTTCTTCCAATTTTATTAGTTTAAATTTTTGTCAAATACACGTAGGTAAGTATAGAAATAAAAGATGAAAAAGCGACTGATTCCAATTTAATGATAATAATATAGGTATACTGTTTACAAACTTTCCCGCTTTGCAGTTTGCACACATACCCGTTACTTAATTTTTATCAATGCATGAAGTCATCTTGTGACCACGAAACCTTTTAAATCGTCAGACCAAATAGTAGATGTATCACTAATTCAGCGATGTAGACTCGCTACATAAATATTTATGAAATATACGATATTCGGCTCATAGAACAACTGCGTGTCTCTTCCAGTAATTTAAATCAATGCTGATAAACACTTAACATATCGGTAACAGACAGGTCGAAAGGTGAGACGTTCCATCAGATTTATTTAATTAAAAATAATATAACATTTACAAGTCATCTACATAAACTTAACACTACGTTCCAATTTGAAATACAACCGTTACACAGCTTCGAATTTTAAATTATAATTGCCGATTTTTTAAAGTTAGTTAGTTTGAATTTTGAATGAATGCAACGTTTTTGTTGTCTATTATGAACAGTTACGTATTATGCAATTGGCTCGTAAATCTGTCTTGAAGTGACAGATATAATCTGGCCATTATGACGGGTGATCTATTACTGTCATTGTCTGTGCCTCATCGTAAATTTTGACTTTTTGTTTTCAATACAGAAAGGACTATTAGTGAGCAAGAAAGTCGGTCTTAGTTGTGCAATATTTTTACAGTTAGGGGGATAGGGTAAAAGCAAACAGGTTTAAAAATGTTTAGATCTATAAACTCGTTTAAATTAATTATTGCTATACCTAAATATTTTATATACTTATCAGATAAATTATGTTGATGGACTTGATGGTACAGTATTTTTTAAATTAATGTCTTAACTTTTTCTGACGATTCCTTCAACACAGATAAAAAAATTAGGTAGCGATTTTTAATAGAAACTATCTTATAAACTGACAAATAATATGTCATAGCGATGTACCGTCTCCAACAAAAATCGAGTGTAATAAATAAAAATATCAAAAATGGAAAAAAATATGATGCGTATTCAATCGGTGCGGTATTTAAAAGAATTTCAAATATGGTACGTTTTAATTTTCGTGAGAAGGGGATGGTGTGCGGGTCGAAGGGTGCTGAGGGGTGCGGGGGGTGTCGGGGGACTGCGTACGAGTAACAGCCACGCACGCCATAAATCTGTCAAGAGACGGCCCCCAACAACGCCTTGGACCGTCCGCAAGGCACCGACAGATTTTTTGTTTAAGTAGTATAATAATTTCTATTTTTGGATTAAAGTATCAAGATGTCTGAGATTACCTGTGTCCGGCGCTGACGTGTGAGTTCTTTATTAGCTGCATTGGACAGATATTCAGGGTGCTTATTTATTTAATTCGATTATAACGTATCCTATTAGGTTTTATAATAGCGAATGTTTATCAGGTTAAAAGGATGGCCGTTACTCTTTTACGGCAAACTATTAAACTGATTTTGGAACAAGCTTTGCTGTAACACCTATAACTTACATATAGGTGCGTCAGAATACCATATAGCTACCTAAGCACTGTTTCGATACTTGAAATCTCCGCGAGCCAAGCCGCAGGCAGCATCGAGTTCATCATCATCAGCCTTTAATAACAGTCCACTGCTGGACTAGGCCTCTCCTTTGAAAGGAGGAAATGGCCTACTATACCACGCTGGCCAAGCGGGTTGGTATAGGGTTTGTATCAAATTTTCCTTCTCTTACAGTGGTGTTCTCTGCATGATATGCTCCCTCTGTCGACTCTTACGACACCCATGTGATGATATGGGGTGGTGACATTCCGTATTCTTAATCCGTCACCACACGGACATCGAGTTAGTTTATATTTAATTTTTATTATTATTTATCTTAATATATAAAATCCTTGCGTTACTGACTGACTGACAGACACGCTACAGCCGAAACTATTGGGCGCAGGAAGCTGAAATTTGGCATGTATGTTCCTTGGGGACCGTAGGGGTGCACTAAGAAGGGATTTCCCGAAATTCCCACGGGATCGGCCAAAACGGGTAAATTAAAAAAAATGCAGGCGTAGCTGCTGGCGTCCTCTAGTTACTTATATTTATTTAGGTTTGCTAATACAAGCACATATTATAAACATCTAAGGTACGTTCTTGAGTAACAGTCACATCCAATTATATTTTTAAGCATTGTTCGATACCTACAGAAATACTTATAGCGCTACTTGAAAATAAGTAGTCGTTTCTGTTAATCGAGGAGTTAATACGTATATGTCTTAAGCAAAAAGTTCAATTAAAATACCAAGCCTGTAGACCCGTATTAGCTACAATTACAAACTCATAAAATAAGTTATATTTTTTATTGAGAACTTTTTTTTTCGACGCTACGTCACGAAGTGCAGTGGATCAACTTGTACACACTCACGACGTTCCATTCGATGACAATGAACAAGTAAGTAAGTAAATGTAGTATCAAGTGCCCTTTCAAGAAAACATATTTCTACAACATATTTTTAAAATACGACGTTTCAATTTATTAGTAGGTAGGTAGGTACCTAGGTATATTATTTGCGACGAATATTGTGATAAAGTTCGATAAAATAATAAAGAACGTAACTTTTGTTTAAATAACTGACGAATATACAGGGTGTTTGGCGATTGGACCGACACAAAATTTTTTGGAGGTTAGGGGAGGGATATCCTAGTTTTCACCCCAAGAAACCCAGGTCCTAAGTGTACCTGTAGGTACTCGAGATACGATTTTTTTACAAATTTTCTTCGAACTGACTTTGTAACCATATTCAATAAAAACATTTTGAAACCTATACCTACTGTTATTTCATTATTCTGACACTGGCTAGGTAGTCTTTTTTGTTTTGTGATTAGGTAGGTACATATTGAAAGATTTTAAGGCCATGTCGTACATCGTTAGAAAGGGTATTAAGTACAGATTTTTTTTAAAGTAATCGAAGTTCAAAAGAGCTTTTAGTTTTTTTTATAATTAATTAAGAATTTCATTTTTGCACTCATTACTTCATTTTTAAGAGTTTTGAAGCTCGACAATTACTTTTTTGCATTTATTCCCAACAATTTATGTTTTTTCAAAGAATAATAATACATTAGGGCATCGAATAAAAGTTATCTAGTGCAAATATGACTACAAACTAAAAAGTTATATCGTTTTTAAAGTGATAATTCAGAAAAAAAAATGAAAAAATACCGTATCTTGAGTACAGGTACACTTAGGACTTGGGTTTCTTGGGGTGAAAACTAGGATATGCCTTCCCCTAACCCCCAAAAAATTGTGTCGGTGCAATCGCCAAACACCCTGTAGAAAGTAAAGCATAAAAACAAAAAATATTAAGCTGACTGCTGACTGTAATTCATTAAAACGAAACATATCTATCTAATATATTTAAACCAGTAAATAAAGGGATTAAAAATACTCGCCTGCCAATCCGGAACCCCATATTTACAGCCCGAGGGGGTGAACGGGGGTGATCATAAAATAAACAACGCTTATCTAAAATTTTCGACAATACTGAACTAACCTTCAATTATCGCAAATGACATACGTCTAGTGCTAGTGTGGCAGTTAGCAAGCTCCGCCCACAGTTACAACGCCATCTATCGGCGCCAGAGACAAAATACAAATGTCAACGTTTTGAGGTTATGTTTTGATATATTTTAATTAGTTATTCAAATTCTATTACGCATGCAATCTAGCATTCTGAATAACAAACAGCATTTTTTCCTGCACCTGTTTATTATTTCCGTGTCGCACAACTTTGTTTATAAGTTTGTGAAAATACTTCAAAACTACAGACGCTTTGTGAACAACAACATAAACCGATTGAGGAAACAACGCAATATTATCCTACGTAAAAACTTAACAGTAACAACATGCATGTCAAATATCAAAATATGAACACACAATCACTTACCAGTGTTTATTTTGCAAAATAACACGAATTAAAACAGCACAAGATAGTGAATTGTGACTCAGCTCACTTCGCAGTCTGCAGAGCGAGAGGTGCGCTCCGAAGTTAGCCGAATATGTTCGAGGCCCGTCCCTCGGTGGCCCGCCCCTGGTGTTTGACGGACAACGCTGACGTCTTGCAGCAGACGCGCCATACGCGCTCCACAGTACGCGCGGCGCGAATTCCGAACGTCGCCAAAGCGATTTGAAATCGGAACGGAATGAACGAACTTGATGTAGGCTGGACGTAGGTATTGCCTTGATCTCATATCACGATGTTTATAAGTTTGACAAAAACAATATGGCTGGCTTACAAGATGCTGTTATTTGACAAAAATATCACTTTATAAAACATTGTATAAAGTGTAGATAAGTGAAAGATATTATTAAATGCTCATTATTTTGAGGCTATATTTAGATATTGTGATGAATGATACGTGTCGTGATATTTTAGTAAATAAATTGTTAAAAATAAAAGTCGGATGACGGGCCTGTAACCGGTTGCGGGCGATTTAAATCGAGCAGGTAAGTCGGACAATGGCCATCCAACCACGATTCGCTTAATTAAACACGAATAAATAAAAATATGCTTGCAGATTTTTGCCTACAAGAATGACCATGATTTTTTGTACTTTTTGCCTCGACGACCTGTAGGGTCAATCAAAAGCATGTACCTGTTTCGTGTTTAGATATCCTAAGCTTAGAGTAGCTTAGTCTGCTTTAAATTAGTCCTTAATCAATTAGTTTGATTGCTTTTAGTGACTTAGATAGGAATGTAGATTTGAGCACCTGAATATTCAAACAGATCATATTCAAGAACTCTTCAAGACTATGTAAGTGCTTTACTAAACGTACCTAAACTCAATTCATGTTATAACTGTCTCATTACGTGTCTTTTACTTCGTAAAAACTGTCTTCAAAACTCTGCTTTTAGTTTCAACAAAACTGTGTTTTAGTTCAAGTGCTACTAGATGGCGCTAGTAGTCTTCAAATGGACGACAAATAAACTTCGAAGTTGTTGAAACAAAATTTTAATTACAGCTACTTGCTTGCTTACTATGTAATATTGTTTTATCATTATCATTATTATTGTAGTACAAAGTAATTAGTTATTATTCGTCCGATATCTAAAATATTATAACATTCATAGTTATAATTTAGTAGCTGTTACAAAACGCAAGTGTAGGTGTCACCTACCTAACTTCCTTAGTATTAAGTTGTTTTTGTTATTATTTGTTTTTTAGTTTGTCTTATCTATAATTTTCCATTTTTCTTTACTCAGCATGTTTTGCACAGAAACCGATCCAGTTTTCGACGAGAACGCGTCACCTAACGATACAAACCATTCTATAAATACATACGAATCGCACTTTAAAAACCTTCCAATAACATCGTAATTTATTAATTTAATATGCATAATTATGGAGATTATAAGTCTATCACTATTGAAGCTGATAGATATAAATAAAGTGGGTATAAACCGCAGCAAAGTAATTCCCATGACCAAGTGAAATCAGTTTATCTTGATGCGATAGTCTTTAAACTAGTACGAACGAGTGGATATAACTTCACTTAGACGTGCATGCCATGTCCCGCGCGTGTTGGCCCATATGTCTCGACCGATACCAACGTTTGATTCCAATAAATCTGTATCGAACATGTTTGAAGGGATTTTGCAGAGCTAAAGAGATCGCAAGATCTCAAGATTCTATACAAAGACGGAATTTATAGAATAGGTAATTTGTATTATTTCTGATTTACTATGCAGCCTTTTTGATTTAGTAGAAAGTATATTATCATTTCGTCTCATGTCTCTATCTTCGGACGGTTGGACAAGAATTGTCAAGATTGACTGCGAAAAAAGTTCCAACGGGACTCTAGGCGCTAGCCCATTACAGGCTGATAGTCATCAGTTTTCTCTCATTATATAGTCATTACAATGAAGGTATTGGTACAAACTTAGTAATCTCCGGCCTACCTACATCAGTAAACATAAAGCGACTAAACAAAAAATAAGTCAGCCATTTTATTATTAGTGGAAAATTTCCATAGAGCAGGATTTTTTTTAGTAATCTCTCTCGCAATTCTACTATCTACTATACGTACCACAGGCTACAGAAACAGTGGTAATAATGTAGGATTATCGAGTTGTGACACTCGTGAGGTTCCAACGAAAGTTATCATAGCAGGTTGCCGTTTATGCATGGTACCTATCTGCGTCCCAAAATATTGTCTGAGCGTTTTAATGCATATTATATATTATAGTATGCATATTGTAGGATGCAGTTTGATTACAACTTATAATGAGGGAAATTGTACAACTACAAAGCGAGTGTTTATAAAACCTTGCGTCTGTTAAAATAGAGTAGGTATTCATCTAAAGTCCAAGATCCCTGAGCCGTCAGATATTCCTTATCTTCCAATTATCATCAGGGTGCAGGCATGGACGAAAACCTTTCATGCCTATGATCCTTGTAAGTGGGTCGACTAGCCAAGCTAGCGACTACCTATGCGTCTACCTACTCAATTGAGCAAATATATCCCATATTTGCACTTTGCCGAAAAATTGTGTTACTTCAAAAATAAAAAATAAATCGTCAAGGGGGTCCTTGACTTGCCTTGACGTTTTATTTTTATTTTTGAAGTTTGAAGTGACTTGCTTTGTTAAATTTACTCGAGGTACTTGCGCTGTAATATGTCTTTAGTAGGTACCTAAGTATCTATTGACTGAATGCAATGCCTTGTGATGTTCGGTCCACCTTTACACTAATGTTGGTACTATGCCTGAATGATTAAATGATGATGATGATGAATAAATATTTATTCAGTAATCCTTAATGCTGATATCAGCATGCGAATCTATCATCTTCATAGCAAATCATTTCGCCTAAGAGTTGATGTTGAGCTTACGAGGTTACTGTACGAAAGAAGAAAATGGCGAAGTACTACCTACATAGTTTCTTATTTATTAAACAAGCACTGTTATATTAAACATTCATCGCCATCATCATCATCATAACCTAGAGACTTCCACTGCTGGACGTGGCCTCCCTACAATCTCTCCACACAGACCGATTTTGAGGCGCCCGCATCCAACCGCTTCCCGCGATGCCAATAAGTTTACATAAAATTTTATATACCTATGCGAACACAATATTAGCTATGCAGCAGTCCTCCATCATTGTAAGATAAATACTGTTAATTAAAAAAACTGCCTCCGTGGTCCAGTGGATAGCGTATTCGACTGCTGATCGGAGATCCCGGGTTTGATTCCCGGGTCGGGCAAAAGTGTTACTGGGTTTTTCCACATACTCAGTAGTAGCCCGGAGTCTGGTGATGTGCTCGGTAACGGCAATAGGCTCGCCCCCTATTACGTGGGACCTAAAAATTCATGGCGAAATGTGGGTGCAATAGTTACACCTCTGCCTACCCTTTCGGGGATACAGGCGTGAGATTATAAATAAAAAAATAAAAAAATAACTATATTATTACATTATAGTTATTACATAGTTGCCAATTTGGCCTGCATTCATAGGAGTGGTTTGAATATCATCAATTAAGTATGTCTTATTCTAATTGAATATAATGATGATTCTAATGGCCGTACCTGTAAGGTACGGCTTATGATATCCATATTCAACAAGGCGCCTTTAGGAGCTCCTTATGTGCAAAGTTGTTTTTTACAAATTAAAGGTGCCAAACCTGCTCTAGCCGTGGCAAACGGCTAACAGAAGCCTTTAGACGGCAGGGATGCGACAGTAGCGTCATTTTGTTGATGGCATTCCATGGCTGTTGAGCATGAAAGTCAGTGGGCCGTCTGATGTTAAACGTCTAATCGAAGCTCTTAGATGCTAACGAAGTCTCATTCTTGTGTTCTTTCTCGTGTGAGTTTTCAGGCCTCTGATATGGCCTACCGATTCTTGTCTTGAAACAAGAACCGGATCCGACAGCTTTACGTGCCCTCCGAAGCACGGTAGCGCTCTGATGTAAATGCCATGCGTGGTCAGCCATCCAAGTGTGTTACGATCGGCAAGCCAAGTCTCGCTATGAGCGCTACATGTTGCCAACCATGGCAATAGAGATTGAAGAAGGGATGGGATGCGATATCGCACTTGGAGTTGAATTACCTGCGCGTTCACTCACTAAAGAAAACTTACCTATTACTCGGAATACTGCTGCATTAAATTAAGCTGCCGTTAAGTGAGAGAGTGATACTACCATGTTAGAAAAGAAATTATGTGAGAAAAGTAAAGGTGATTTCATTCTCTCTGCAGTACGGCAAAGAACTTTGTATGCCAATAGAAAATGCGCAGTGTCGAGCGGGAATTTGCTACTTTTTAAATTGTTTTGCTACTACATTGTCCCCAACTTTACTGCGATGATCCAATTAATAATACAAATAAGCGAAGAGCGCCAAGTTCTATTTAAAAATCCTTATCCTTATATTTTGTTAGGCTCAAAGTTGATCCTGAACCTCGTTTATCTTATACATTCAAGACACCACGTCGCCTCTCATCCCCGCCTTATTTATTAATAAAAACATTTACTACCCAAATTAGATTATCCGCGTCAGAAAAAAAAATGTAGCCGACATCTCGCAAACACCTCTCATCCTATAGGGGAGATTGAAGTGGAGACGCGGGGTTATGGCCTCTTGCAATCTAACTTTGGCTCGTTGTCGCGCCGTTAGTGTTGCCAGTCGAGAGAAAATTCTACTATCCCGGTATAAATAGTAGGTGTTGCCACTGAGGTCATCAGCGAGAAAGTTTTAATGAATTGGCATGAGCTGTGTTTTTGTTTGGTTCATTTCGGCACCCGTTAGTTCGCCGGGTCGGTGCAATTTTTATGAGCTAGCCAAACTTGTGAGATTCAAGAAACTCGTTCGGTACAAGAAGTGTTTATTAAAATAGTGGCGCCCTGAAGATTGTCGCAATATTTTTCATGAAGTAATTTTGTTTTCCTCTTCACACAAAACGTTTGTCTTTCTGAAAAGTAGGTTTTAACAATGTTAATAACAATAATCGTAAGTACGTCATCAATTTTGGCATATCCATGTCGTGGAATTGATTGCAAGTATGTACTACCAAAGCCATAAACAATCGTTATCTTCAATGGCAAAGCTGCTAAACCTGACTTGTACAGATCCGAAAAAAATGTGTGTATGACTTTGTCACAGTATTCTGTACTAATCGCTGCGTGCTAGTGATAAATGCTTAAACAAAATGTAAATTTCTATTAAACCGCCACTCTTCTCTTCTGATCCCTAAGCATCAAAGCCTCATAGACTGCCTGGTTCCCAGCCTTAAAATATATCTGATATACATAGACTCACGCCTGTTTCCCCGAAGGGGTAGGCAGAGGCATATTAAACGCCCACTTTTCGCCAGTGTTTTGATCCCACGTAATAGGTCGCGAGCCTATTGTCGCTTATCGGGATATTTTGTTTGCCAGAGCCTCGTCCGTTGATCGGCAAGTGCACCACTTGCAGGTGAGGTTGGCTTGGGACCCTAAGTTCTTGGTGGGAACCGTATGCACCCTATCTGATATAACCTATAGAAAATCACAATTAATCATCGTCAAGCACCTAGTTATTATTTAAACTAGCACTAAATAATCGAACAGTTTCTAATTGGCGTCCGCGGCGTTCAGGGCCGTCTATTCTAGTTGGTACCATGACACCAAGGCCGTCAAACTACAATAACTTATCCGAAAGCCTACTCGTCTGACTTACAATGAAGGGAATCGTAAATTTCCTGTGTTATCACCAAATTAACTTACGGGACATACTTTCGTCGTCTGTCTGTCATCCGATTGTATATATTGTGGCCATAATTCTTTTCTACTAATACTTACAACCACAAATTAGACTATTGCTGTCTTTTACCAATACACTGTGAGAGAAAAGGCAAGCCGATGTTTTAGACGTCAAACTGTATCTTAGAAGTTATTCGGAAGTCGAGGTCACTCTTAGTTAACAAGACATCACCTTTAAATAAAACTAAATTAGACATATCTGATTTGATTCCACCTCTTTCTGGTCTTACCAAAAAGAACAATAAACAAAATGTTGTTTAGTTTTGCATAAAAGCAGCAATAGTAATTGTTTTATGTTTAGCTGTTTTGTTAATTTTACTTAGCCATCAAACTGAAACCAATATAGCACCACCACACACTTACACCAACAACACTGCACTGATGACAATGTGCTATATTTACTGTAGTTCGTTCGAAGAAAGAATAAAGAAGAACAGCATAATTTATACAAAAAGTGATTATTTTGCAAAAAACTAGAGAATACCCGCAGTGAGGTCTGTATATTTTTAACGGAGATGTTTCGTTCGTAAAGTTCCTCTTTAGTGAACTCATACGCTCTCAAGAGAATATACCACCCAAATTTCAGGTTCATGCGCTCAGTGGTTTCGGGTGTGTGCTATCTGTCAGTCAGTTAGTAACACAAGAATTATATATACATGACGGCGGATTGCTTTATTCTTGGCCGGTATCAACATTTCACATCACAGTTCGTAATAAGTATATACATATTTTGTATTACTGAACACGAAACGAGTGACAGTTTCTAGGTACTTGTTGCCCGCCCGGAGTCTCCAAGAGAAGTCGTAGTTGTCGTTGCTCCGTTGAACGGCAACCGTCATTCCCCCTCTTCAACTCCAGTGAACGTCACTAGACTCTGTCGAAGCGCGCCATCTTCGCACTTTCGTTTCGTAGTCAATCGACGTCCTGTACTGATGACCATTCCGTTATACATAATTACATATATTATTATGTTTTGCTTGATTACCGGGTAATTATCTTGCTCGGGTCTTGCCGATATAGAACGAACGTCTATAAAAACAGCTTAGTTCAGATGTAAGTAATAGGTAAGTAGTCGCCATAATGGGGAAATCTAGATGACTTGCAATCAGTAAGCATACAGATATAAGAATGATTGACGTCTTTAGTTTTTTATTTTATTTGTAAGCTTAGCTCTTGTCGGTGGATTCTCTTCCATGTAGTCCTATCTTCAGGCAGCGCTTTGAGCTCTTGATACGACGTTACTTTTACTTTTTCCTTCACTTGGTCTATATACGTTCTTTTGGGTCTACCCCGTGCTCTCCTTCCTTCTAGTTCTCCTTCCAAGATATTTTTTGTATCAAGTGCCCTAACATTTTCCCTCGTTTATTTTCTATAGTTTTTAAAATGTGCCTTATCTTTTACTATATTTAAAATTTCATTATTTGTTTTTCTTTCTGGTCAACAATTTCTTTCCATCCTATTCCAATATGACGTGCGTAACAAAAAAAAAGTACATATATCACCTGTAAGTCAAAGCCAAGGCAAAAAAATTTTTTATTTAGGCATAAGGCAAAGTGACGCTTTTACTCTAAATAAAATCCTTTGTAGTAATTGTAAGTAGAGGTATATTATTGATAAGGCTGCAAGAGTCGATTGACAGATGAAAAGTGTCATAAAGCGTTGAGTTCAAGCTCCTTGGTAGAGTCAATGGTAATGCATGGTCCAATTGTTAGATATCGTAGGTACTCCATTTGGCGCGATCGTTATGAGTCGAGTCGGTCATAACAAGTAAATGTGGTACATATCCAGATTAATTCTTAAATAATATAATTATGTACCTACTAGAGGACGCAAGCAGCTACGCCGGCATTTTTTTTAAATTTACCCGTTTTGGCCGATCCCGTGGGGATTTCGGGAAATCCCTTCCTAGTGCACCCCTACGGTCTTCAAGGAACATATATGCCAAATTTCAACTTCAAAAGTGTCTGTAAGTCAGTCAGTAACGCAAGGATTTTATATATTAAGATATCTAAGTTTTAGTGTTTCGAAAATTGTTTGTCCACGTAAAACCGAATGAGTCGAGATTGGCGATTGATGTGGCGCTTTAGGGTGTAAACTTGCTCATTATTAAGAACATTTTAGGGTTAAATTGATTTCAAATTAATAATCTTATTAATCACTTGGTCAAGCCGCAGCTCTATTAATAGCAGTAAGGTGAATTTAGACCCAGTTATCAGTACGCCATGCTGCTTATTATTGGGTGAGCCACTCATTTACCTACCATTAAAACATTGTTTCACTATACTTTTAAAAAGCTACTATAATAAGTAAGTCGCTATAATGATGAGCCCGCAGGATTAGTAGTCACTGTTGGCAGTGAAACACACGCTAAAACATGTCGGCTATTATAAAAATATTTAAATGCTTATTATCAATATCTAATAAGACCTTTGTAATGGTTTTACTACTGTCGTCGCATTACGGATACTACTACAGCAGTAAATAATAATAACTCTTTGAATAGGTGTATAAATTTGTGTCAAGCCCTATAGGCTTTTGTAAAAAAGAAACACTAAATACGACACCAGACTTAGCCATAGGTGCACGTAAAGTCATACTCTTTTCACATTTTCACTTCTCTATGATCAGTAGTTTTGGTTGCTTGGAGGTTTCCATAGCCACACATCATCACTTCTGCAGATACTACAACCTCTCTCAAATCGGTCTTAGTATGGCTTTTGTCACTATCACATTTCGATTGGATAGGCTTTCTGCGCACTGTCTGACTCACTCCGAGTTCAACAACGATCTGTTCTCGAAGCAGGCCAATCAGAGAGCGGAACGTCGAAGCGAAAAGCGACGAAGGCTGCTAAGGTGAAAAAATATTTATGCTTATTGTCAAACATGACAGTACGAAATAAGACCTTTGTAATTGTTTTACTACTGTCGTTGCATTATTGACACTACTGCATTAGTAAAGAATAATAACTCTTTGAATAGGTATATAAATTTGTGTCAAGCCCTATGGTCTTTATTTAAAAAGAAACACCAAATACGACACCAGACTTAGCCATAGGTGCATGTAAAGTCATACTCTTTTCACATTTTCACTTCTCTATGATCAGTAGTTTTGGTTGCTTGGGGGTTTCCATAGCCACACATCACCACTTCTGCAGTTACTACAACCCCCCTCAAATCGGTCTTAGTATGGCTTTTGTCACCTCACATTTCGATTGGATAGGCTTTCTGCGCACTGTCTGACTCACCCGAAGCAGGCCAATCAGAGAGCGGATCGTCGAAGCGAAAAGCGACGAAGGCTGCTAAGGTACTAAGCCTCCTACAGAATCTTGAGCTAGTCAGCTATAAGATAGTAAGCCGCCTAGAGTCTTGAGCAGGTCTGCTACTGAGAGCCATAAAATCCCGCATACCCACTCACACACTCACAGATATATTTACATTTTACATTAAATACTTACCTGTGCATGTAAACTTACGCGCATTAATGTCCCGCAAGTAAAAATGTAATTACTATAAGAGTTGCAATAAAAACATTATACTAGTATATTAAACCCGTATCCTAAGTCATTAATAATCATTAGTGAGAATTAAGTACTAAGTTAAGCACGAGTGTATATTATGATGGGTTTATTTATAGCACACATTAGTCTAAAAGTCAGTCAACAGCTGAGGCTTTTAAAATTATGGTTTGGACTAACTAGGCCACCTGAGTTGTGCTAAACATTTATTTTAACTTATATAAGCTTAGTAGTGAAAATACCTTTCTACATTTTTGATAAGTAGGCACAGTTAACTGTCGTCAGTGATATATAGTCGTTAGATTCTGACAAGTAACCAGGGGCGTCGCCAGCCGATTGCCTAGGGGGGGGAGAGGCAAAGTCGCCCGTCAATGACCTAGGGAGGGGAGGCAAGTTGATATGAAACTGAGAAAATTACTGAGAAAAGTATGAATTTTTAGGGCTTTATGAGTCTCTGCAGCTGCCCCTTCTGCGCCTCCTTGGCAACGCCCTTGCAAATTATCATAGTTTGAAGATGCGCCTTGCCGAATTCACTTATAAAATCTGGTGAAGTATTATTTCATTTACCTATTGCTGGAATGAATAAGCACATATCTATCGATATGGCCGCTAGTGGGGCTTATTAGCTAAGGCATTGGACCTGAATTTTAGCAACACTTGCGCTGGTCGCCACTTGGATGTGTGACCGCATGAGACATTTACATCAGAGCGCTACCGTCATTCGGAGTGCACGTTAAGCTGCCGGTCCCGTTTTTGTCTCAAGGCCATAGGCGGCCTATAAACTCTGACACCAAAGCTGGTCACACACTCACACGACAAAAAATAGAACAAGCAAGTTGCCTCGGATACTTACCTAATTTGGACACAAAATAAAAAGTGTACTTGTGACTAGGTAGCGTACTTAAGTTTGATGTATTAGATAATTAAAAACGGTACCATGGATGGTACCAAACTATTTTAAGATTAAGATTTACCTACATTCCATTATTCAACAAACTCAAGACACTCAAAGACGTAAATAAAATCCCACATACACGAATCGAACTCATAACACCAGTATATCTGTATAATCTATGCTCATGACTCTCAGCGCCTTGGCAGTGACCTACAGCATTACATACATTATCAAAATACTACATTGATAACAGAACATGTCGTTTATCCTCCATTTTACCAAAAATAGTGTCTTTATCCAATGCATCTATTTATCGTTTTAAATCGGCCTTCCCCTTATCATTGCAGCGTGCGTCATTCTTGCTGATACTGTCATTCATTGAATCAATCAAAGTGAAATCTGTTGTCCAGATATTGTGGTAAATCTTCAACATGTCATTTTAAAGTGTCGATGTTAAACATTATTATATCATATGAATCTATTTTTGATTGAGATGTTTCTTTTTCGATCAGACTAATCGTCCGTGGACAGTTCTAACCTACAGGTACATGAAAGGTAGCGTTGCGAATAGAGGTTTCACAGGATTCACCAAATACATATATGAAGTGCCAGTGCGGCCTTTAGGATTCCTTGATTCTAGTAACAGCCGATTAGTGAGAATTTTTTATCTTATCCAGTTGTTTAAAAAGCTATTATTTTTAAGATACAGTTTTGTGTGTGTATAAAAATCAGTTAAATGCCTAGTCACCACATTGTTACGAATTGCGTATTTACCCTTGGGAGGTCGGGGGTCATAAAGATAATCAAGTAGTTAACCATTGCTCTTTAATTTGTAACTAAAGCCTTCAAGTTGTCTGCTGTTAAGCGGCTACTTATTGCCACTACACGCTTAAAAGCAGGTATCGTTCAATGGCATTATCATTAGCATGTTGCAGGCCACTGCTGGGGATAAGCCTCATTTATGCTCGAATTTCGGTTCTTCGTGTCTAGCCATTGGCAGTGGTCCAGTCTCTGATGTGGTAAGCAAGAAAAGGATGTGGCGAACGTTTGGGCTTCCTTCCTCTCTCCTCACCAAATAATCATCGAACAAAACGCCAGTAGGAATACCTACTTTACGGCAATCTTCTGTAAGGGTAGAATGGCAAGAAATGTAACTTGTAGTTCCTTTTTACAATATTAATGACTCTCTACAGCGTTAAGCGCTAAATACACAAATGCAATGTTTAATATGCTATTTTATACAACGGCTTCAACGTGTTTATTGCTTATAAGGATACAATGTAAATCACACGATTGACGTGACATTAACCCCCTTCCATAGCATCATGCATTTGAAGTTGTGTTGCTAATTTATTCCTTACAATAGCAGCAACATTGTTGCAATGACTTTCTGGAGATAATCGCTTTATGTTGTTCTATTCTTGTCTATGGTGCATTTAATTATTATCTAACACGACAACGGAATTAAAAGTATGTGGTCAACAATATTGGGTTTAAATTGTTTTTTGGCACATGTTTCGAGTATCCAATATTTCCGTGTGATGACGGATTAACATTATTACACAATGTCTCCACCCAATTTAATTCCATGGATGCCGCAAGAGGCGACTTAAGAAAATACAAAAAATATCTTTGTGAAGCGATGAAAAATTTAACATCATACACTGCAAATGATACAATATTATTTAGCGGGTCTTAGTCGCGTATAATTTATTTATTTCAAGGCATAAATACTTCTGTTATTCTCCTACGTTTCTACCGGCTTGCAACGGTTGTGGTCCCGGAGGGACTGATGTCAGCTCAGCGCCGTCCTGGTGAAGCGCGAGTTTCGTATTTTTGATATTTTTAGTTCTATCCGCAATGTCGGTACTTCGACAAACTAGGTAAACTTATGACGTCTACACACTGATGAGTTGTGTTACTACACTAAATAATATTTTATGATGTAAGTATACAAATCGCGAAAGTTTAAAATCGATTATCATACACTGCACCAAGCCGTCTGTCCAGCGTGCGGCGTGGCATAGTAGGTCAACAATTATAGAGACTATTTAGCGAGTATATATGTATACGAGACTTAAGTCCAGCCGTAGACTCTGAGAAGCTGTAGAGGAAGTACAAAACATATTTTTCACCTCAGCAGATCAAACCACTGGAATTTATAAAAGTAGAAATAGGCTTTATGAGTTGTATGAACAGAAAGTTATTACGAAAAATGATGAACGATTTTGTAAATATGTTAGTAATTATTCTAAATTATTCAAAAAGATTTGTCGAGAAGCAAAGACTCTTTATTTAAAATCTAAAATTAAAAATAGTGAAAATAAAATAAAAGCAACATGGGACATTATTAACATTGAGACTGGAAGAGTCAAGAATAAAAATATGGACTACATTCTTCACTTTGATAACAAAGTATTCAAATCAGATTTTGAGGTTGCCACAGCATTCGAAAATTTCTTTACAGACATTCCAGTCTCAATTACAAAGTCCCTGAACTCGTCTCCTAATGATGCCGAACTTCTATTAAAACAAAATGTCAAAATGTGTACCATAGGATTTAGTTTTACTTATATTACCGAAAGAGATATTGTTAAAACTTTTAATACACTTAATTTTAAGAAAACAAGTGATTTTTGGGGTAACTCTGTTGTGATTACGAAATCCATAATCAATTCAGTAGCACCTGTACTTGCAATAATTTTCAATAGATGCATTGACTGTGGTGTTTTTCCTGATCTAATGAAAATTAGTAAAATAATTCCATTATTTAAATCAGGTAGCACATCTGACCCCACTAATTATCGGCCAATATCTGTGCTACCCACTTTTAGTAAAATTTTTGAAAAGTTAATTCTAGACCAGCTCCAAATTCATTTTAATAATAATAAACTGCTTCACAGTAAACAATTTGGTTTTATTAGGGGTCGCTCAACTACCGATGCTGGTGTTGAGCTTTTAAATAGTATTTTCGATGCTTGGGAGGAGTAGGCGTGTTCACAACGGCTATAAAACAAAAACGCGTTTCAACGTTATGCTATAAATTAAGAGCAGACTATTTTTTATGCTATAATATATTAGTAACACACATTGTAGCAAAAATGCGACAGCGTTCGATTTCGTCACGTTTTTAGCGTTTTGACGGCATGCTTTTTATTTGCGTGCAACAGATAGCAGATATGTAACGGAGTGTTGTTTCGTTGGATCTAGCGCGGATTTTGATTTATATAGAAACTAGCTTTTGCCTACAACTTCGTACAACAAACATCAAAATGGTTCCACACTTGTCCAACTTTAGGCATATTTAAAACTATTATTTTGTATTGACTAACTATATTTCACTTAAACTAAATATTTACAAGTAATTAACAACTTTTAACCATGTATATGTATATAGGTACACACAACATAACAGACATAAAGATAAACATTCAAAAGTTCATAACGAAATGCGCGAGAGCTATAACACAAATTTGTAACACAACCCGCTGACAACAGAACCGAAAACGAACTGCGCTTTTGAAATGCTTTGTATCCGCGCCTGCGCTTTTAAGTACCTGCGCTTTTTCGTTTTGCTACATTTGATAGAGATAGCAAATCTCAAACTATGCGAAAGAAAGAGCGAGCAACATGACATGACAGCATGTAATCACTAATCAGTATACATTTGATTTTCGCTCTTATTTTAATGGTGCGAAATTTGATTAATATAAATATACAAGACACGATGACATCTTGTGGCGACGCAATAGAACTAACAGGTAACATCGATCATACCATATGCCATCAGTTTGTATTAATATCGCATTTTTGCATAGATGGCGTTACTTGTCTATACTCAAGTAACCTTCGTCAAAATATAAAAACATTAAAAACGGATAGCATAGCAGATTGGAGTGGAAATAAAAAGCATACTGCTTCTGCTATATTTTGTAAACGGCGTTATTTTTCTGCTATGTAATATAACGAGCACCTTTAGGGAGGAGTCGCATGATGCTCTAGGAGTTTTTTGCGACTTATCTAAGGCATTTGATTATGTTTTTCATGAAACATTGATCAGGAAATTACATCACTATGGAGTTAAGAACACTGCTTTAGATCTTTTAATTTCGTATTTAAGTAACAGGATACAGAGAGTAGATGTTAATGGAAAACGTTCTATGGGTTCAGTGGTCACAATGGGAGTGCCGCAAGGTTCAATTCTTGGTCCATTCCTTTTTCTTATATATATTAATGATCTGCCATATATTATGAAAAACAATGAAGAGATAATGTTATTTGCTGATGATACATCACTTATATTTAAGCTAAGACGACAGCAATCAACTAATGACGATGTAAATGACGCTCTCTCTGAAGTAGTTAATTGGTTTAGTGCTAATAATTTACTTTTAAACGAAAGAAAAACAAAATGTATTAGATTTTCCATACCTAACGTAAAACAAGTTGAAATCAATATACGGATGAATGGAGAAGAGTTGGATCTTATAGATAACACCGTTTTCTTAGGCATAACTTTAGATTCTAAGTTACAGTGGGGCCCACATATAAGTAAGTTGTCGAATAGACTTAGCTCTGCAGCGTACGCGGTTTATAAGATTCGTCAGTTAGCTGATATAGATACAGCCAGAATAGTATATTTCAGTTATTTTCACAGTATAATGTCATACGGCATTTTATTATGGGGCAAAATGCAGCTGACATTCAAACAGTGTTTGTACTGCAGAAGCGAGCTATTCGTGCAATTTACAGTCTTGGATCAAGGCATTCTCTGAGGGAAAAATTTAAGGAAATTAAAATAATGACTGTCGCATCTCAATATATTTATGAAAACTTGATATACGTTAGGAAAAATATAAATATGTTTTCGAAAATAAGCGACATGCATAGTATAAATACACGAAATAAAAATAAATTAGTGCTACCTTTAACTAGACTGCAAAAAATCAGTAACTCGTATAAGTGTCAAAGTATACGCTTCTACAACAAAATTCCAGGCAGTATTCAGGCATTAAGTTTAAATAAGTTCAAAGTATTTGTTAAGCAGAGTTTGTGTTCCAAAGCGTACTACTCAGTAAAAGATTACTTAGAAGACAAAAATGCCTGGGGTTGAGTTTCTCCAATTTACACGCAGGCTAAAATGTCATGTAAATAGTATAAAATTATGAATATTTGACATTTGTAATTTATCTATTTTGTTATTATTTATATTCTGACATTCTAAAATGACATCAGATTATTTTTATTTACTTTAATAGTAATTATTGTATTATGCTTTTGACATTTCCAAATTGACATTGAATTATTTTATTTATGTTTGACATTTCCAATAACTTAAGTGACATTTAATAATTTTATATAATTACAATTTCTTTTTTTTTGACATTTTCAAATTGACATTTAATTATTATTATTTATTTAGTGACATTTAATTAGATGACATTTTATTGTATAATTTTTATTATTTTAATATTATTGTTTACAATATGTACTCAACCTTATGATAAAATGTAAGGAGCAAGTACAATGCGGGAATTAGTAAACTTTTCAACTAATATTAGTGGCAACCTGTCTGGTGGCTTAGGCTGGCATGCATACACCTACTGATGGCGTGGAGGCATAATGATTCAGGTCGTGCTGGCTCCCTCTATCAAGGTTGAGCCGTACGATGGCTGTTGAATGCGGGCCATCAGCGGGCTGAGTCAGTTATAAGCGTCAGATGATATCCTGCATTGTACTCGCATCTAAACCTATTATGTCTGGACTTCAAAAGAATATAAATGAAGAGATGAAATGACAAAAAAAGCAATGACTCTGAGTTTGTTTCGGCCTTTCTTCTCAAGAAGTCATTTAGCTAGGAAAAGCCGGCTTCATCTAGAATAGGGTTTTGACATGTATAAGTGTTGTAAACAACCAAAATGCAGAAATAAATATGTCTTTATGTCTTTAAACATGCTGCGAGACAACAGTGAACAAAACGCGATTTTGATTCGAGTGTGGGTCAAAGTAGCTTTTTAATTTTTCAATCTTCAGTGCTACGAATTGACATTGTTCAGTCATAAATTTTAAACATTCGAATTTTACTGTGTCTCTTTCACGTGCATATTAAAGCGAGTGAAAAAAATAAACCCTTCGAAATTCGATTTAGGAATTCGACCTCAAAGAAAACACGTTCGGAAACGCGTAATACCCTAAAATTTAAAGTTTGTAATAAAGAAATTACGTTTTTTTACGTTATTGTTTATATGTTTAATTTATTATCGGATTTTAATAAAAAAATGTCGTATTAATACTAAAATATTGTTATTTAACCAATACATTTTTATTTGGAGTTTCAACAATGACGCGGTATCAAAACGTGATTTAAAAAAATATCGGGAATAAAAAATACCGAGTAAAACTGTTACTTTCAATAATAATTGTACCTTTAATAATTGTAACTTTTAAAATGCTTAGCAAGATTTTGATTCATATTAAATTAAAAAAAACTGGCGAAATGTGGGTGTAATATTACACCTCTGCCTGCCCCTTCGAGGATACAGGCGTGAGTCTATAAATAAAAAATAAATAATTAAATAATAAACGTTATTTCAATCTATTCCTGATCATTTCTATGTCTCCTAATAAGTAAAATGTGTTTTCACTGCTGAAGTGAAAAGTTACGTGTGCTTCTTGAGTGCAAAGTTTTTTGAATCTCGTGCTGTTGAGTCCCTCACTACGCTCAGGATTCTAACTTTGAATCACTCGCTAGTTGTTTTTTGTTTCGAATGCTGATTTTGAGTCCCGAGCAAGCGAAGGATTCTATGATTGATTCACGAGCGTAGCGAGTGAATCAAGGTTAGAATCCTGAGCGTATTGAGCGTATTTCACTATATAAATTCAATTGATGTTATAAAAGCTTTTAATACTATAAATATAAAGAAGACTGCAGACTTGTGGGGGAATTCCGTAACTATTACAAAGTCCAGTATTGCTTTAGCTGCTAGCCGATTAGCTTTAATATTTAATAAGTGTATTGACTGTGGTGTATTTTCTGATCTTATCAAAGATAGCAAGGTACAAAGCAGGTAGCCCATCAGACCCCACCAATTATAGACCAATTTCGATGATGCCCACATTTAGCAAAATTGATTCTAGACCAACTACAATGTTATTTAAAAACGAGCATCTACACTCTAAACAATATGGTATTACAAAGGGGCGCTCCACGACCGATGCCGGTGTTGAGCTTGTAAAACATATCTTTGATGCCTTATGGATGCACAAGATGCTTTAGGAGTCTTCTGTGATTTGTCCAAGGCTTTCGATTGTGTGGAACATGATACATTGATCAGGAAATTACATCACTATGGTTTAAGTAGTTCTGCTCTGCATCTTCTTACTTCATATTTGAGTAATAGGATTCAGAGAGTTGATGTCAACGGGACGCGTTCACATGGGTCTGTAGTAAAAATGGGCGTCCCACGGTATTCAATCCTCGGTCCTTTTTATTTGTAAGTGTACATTAATGACTTACCACACCTCGTAAATGACAAGCACGGGATAGTACTGTTTGCAGATGATAGGTACCTCACTAAGAATTATTTAAATTAAAACGCCAACAAATTGATATGAACGATGTAAACATTGCTATCTCAAAGGTGGTTCGCTGGTTTGTGGTTAATAACCTGCTTTTAAATAGACTTAAAACTAAATGTATTCGATTTTTGATGCCAACGTCAAACAAGTGAACACCTCAGTAAAGGTTAAGGAGCACTTTAGTGTTGTGTTGGATCTTGTGGATAACACCCCCTTTTTAGGCATTACGTTGGATTCTAAGCTGCAATGGGGACCATATATTAGTAAATTGTCGAATAGACTCAGCTCTGCAGCATACGCAGTCAGAAAAAATTGCCAGTTAACTGACATTGACACATCCAGGCTTGTATATCATAGCTATTTTAATAGTGTAATGTCATACGGTATTCTCTTGTGGGGAAATGCTGCTGACATTTAGACCATCTTGGTTCTGCAGAAGAGAGCTATCCGAGCAATTTATAATATGGATTATGGGGCTTCGTTAAGGAATAAATTTAAAGAAATAAATATTTTAACGGTTGCACGCCAGTACCTATATTCCAATCTTATATAAGTATTCGAAACAAGGCCTCATACTAAAAAAGTGATATCCACAATGTAAATACTAGAAATAAAAGTGAACTAGTAGTGCCGTCCACACGGCTAGAGAAAATAAACAGATCTTGCAAAGGCCAATGTTGTGCGCTTTTAAAATAAAGTACCAAGATATATTCAAAATTTAAGTTTCAACAAAATCAAGAAGGTTATAAAAAGAAAACTATATGTTAAAAAGGCTAATATTCAGCACTAAATTATATTGAAGATAAAAATGCTTGGGATTAACTTGTTCAATCCCCCGGGCTATTTCCTTCTTAACATTTAAAAAAATAAACATCATGCTTCCGTTTTCACCAGAAAATGGCTACCCCATTCTCTTTCAATGACTTATTTCAACACTTTAGTGTTGTGATAAGTGTGAATGATTTTGGCTCTTGAAAAGAATGAAGGAATCAATAAATTCCTCGGGCAACGGTTAGTTTCACACAATTTTCCCAAATTCGTTGCCTCGACCTTGTCTAGTTCTATTGTCAGAAAAATCGTACGTCTAGTGAAACGATCTCCCTCACATTAAGCTAAAACTTAGTCGTAACCATGCGCGTTAGTTCTAATTAGCTGCTCTAGTAAGAGCCCTTTAACCGGCATTACACACGTTTTGCCTCGTTTTGCCCTATTACTTGCCCATTATATGCCCTATGAGGCCCTACCTACGCTTTCTGATAACTGCCGACAGTTTTGAATTTTTATAGTATTGGAAATGAACATTTTAAAACTGTAAGCTGTTACTTCTTATAAGTAAAACCTAAAGTTGGCATCATGGTTAACATTGAAGATGTTACTTTATCAACAACTATTTTCAGTTCTTGTCAAAAATTCAATATAACGCGTGTCACAGAATGTAAATGAAAGTGCTGATACAAGACATTTCAAAACCTTAGCTATTACCTACAATCAATTGGTTGTTGCTTTATTACATTTTTTCCTAGTCCGGATTTACTTAGCTATTTAACATTAAACTGATAACAGTTTCTGAATTCTTCACTGCTCTAGGATTTTGAATTTTCATATTTTTTTCGGTGACTCAGTGGTACCTAGTACCTACTTACCTAGGTTCACGTGCCACAATATTATAGATGGTAATATGTGCATCTATAAAAATGAGGCCCTTACTTTTCTCTTTCTGTAAACTTCTACCAAAACTGTTTTATAGCATCACATGACTTAAATTAGCTATCCTATAGAAGATCCTATTCTAATTGATATTTTCAAACTGCATAGGAATAATTAAAATTGTTCAACAGAAACTTTAATCTTTCCGCCTAAATAAAATAATATGTTTCTAGGGTATAGAATTCTAGTTAACAACTAATTAATTGGATGAACACTTAGAACATGGGTTTGTGGCCATATTTAATTGTACGTAGCAAATTAAGATCTTTCCCTGCCTGTAACTTTATTCGTCCTTATAAGGAGAGTGAGTTACATTGTGTAATGTTTCAAGTAATACATTGTGTATCCGTCCATAACACTATAGTTAAAAAATATTTTGTTTACAAAGTCAAATTCAAAATCATTTATTCACTCAGGCTACAATGTGATGCTTATGAAACTGACACATTTCATTCAAAATAAAAATGAAAATATTAATAGAAATCACAAAACATCTGACGCATATTTTTTCTAACTCTACCAATATACTTCTGGTTAAGTTCGTTGCGGGTTCCAAGACAGCTTAACTTTCTCTGTTGCTTCACTAGTGTTGAAGTTAGTTGTCTTCAGTGGTTACTGCTGCTAAACCTGGTTACATAGTAGTGGGTAAGGTGGTGAGATCACGAAAAAAAACATATGCGTCATGAATTCGTGTTAAAGTTACAAGGAAAATGTACAAGACTGGTGTCCTGTATAGATCGGAATGTCGGACTATAAAGACGGCGGATGAAAGTCGACTTCATGCAGCTGAGATAAGAATACATAGAACTATATTGATGATCTACTAAAAACATATTCCTAGCACTAGCTGTTATAGTAGATAACACTTTTTTTTTGTGAGGTAGGTGCGGGACGAGCATTGTATTAACTAAAGATTATTTAAGATTTTTAATCAATAGTAAGTAAGTCACATTTTCGGATATTTCACAGGCCAGATTGCCTGTGAAATCACACCTTCCTAGATTTCGTATAGGTAATGATTTGTATACGTACGTCTTGATATTCTAAACCGATGCGTTACCACGTAGGTATTATGTTACATGTATAGGCAATAATTTAATTGAGATCTGTTGCAATAATTGCATACCGCTGCGCCCGCACTGAGCCCTTACCCGTTATTGCAATGTTGGCTAAAATAATCGCGTGTACGCTCCACAGACATACGAACCTTATTTATCGATGTTCTATGAAATCGAATACTTAATGCTCAATAAGGCAGGCAGACGATTAATTTTCTTCCAACATTACCAATGTATGCAAATTATGATATTTCATAAGATAATACATGCCTTATCGTGTACAGCTGTAAGTGAAAATAAAAATAAAATTCTTCAATTTCAGCATTATCGGGGACTATTAAGGGACACTTTATTTTAATGGCCACCGCACTGTGGCAGATTTAATCGATCCCTCGGACCAATACAGTCGCCGCGTCCGCTCCCGATGACAGATAGCGACGAAATGCGTTTAAAATTTTAAAATTGGAATGCGTGCGCACGCGCATCGCCCGCTGAAATTCCGTAATGAGCAGGTGAGCAGCGTATCTGACTGGACACGTCTACTTAGTGTCCAGAGGTAACGTTGAGCAAAATAATTAGCGGTTAATATTTGTTAGTTCACTCAACAGGGAGTCGTTTGTACGGAATTGTTTATGTAAATTAGTCCTCGATGCTATAAACGCGCACAATTTTGTTGCTCCTACTGTTAATAATCCTTTAAGACTTATTTGTTTGTCCGACTGTATTGTGTTCGACAACTTTATTTGGTATTATATTACATTAATTTCTACTTATAACAACGTGTTGTGAGTCGTTGAATTTTTATTTCGATATCGATAGACTTATCTTTGAACATCGGTGACACATCGATGGTCATTGGCAAAATAAATAAAATAGCAATACTCTTAACAGATGGCGGTTGAGTATACATGTAACGCACCTGCGGGAAGGCAGATGTTCATCAATATAGGTAGAAATAATCAGCAGTGTCAGATTTCTGACTAAGACGAATAATACTTAAAGGTTTAATAGAGGGTTTCTTTTTGTTGTTAATTAGTGTTTGAAAGGTACCTGCGGTATAGGCAAGGATGGGTCGTCGCAGTATTAGTGTACGTGGACACAAAACAAAAACACTCAGACGCAAAAAGATGCAAAAAATGTTAGCCGCCGCGCTATCTGCAGCTCGCGATCCTGTCTCAAATAATGGCGTAGAGATGACCGTGGAGACGACTTAGTGCACGAGTTTTATATACTAAGTAGATATATCCATTTTCTATACTAATATTCTAAATGTAAAAAGGTGTTGTTTTTATATTTGTCCTTATTTCACGTCGCACCGGAGAAATGTTTACATACATACATACATAGACTGACGCCTGTTTCCCGGAGGGGTATGCAGAAACTACGGAACGCCATTTGGAAAGATCCTGACATATCTCTCTTGTTTACTTCACTCTCATAAATTTTTTCATGCATGCTCTGCGGTTAAAAGTACTTCTAGCCTGTCCTTTTCTAAGGTGTCTCCAATCTGGTCAGAGAACGTCCGCCTAGGTCATCCCCCTTCCTCCTGTCCAAATCACACTTACCTATTTGGTCAGTCTTTCGGAGAAATGTTTTTGTGTGGAGAAAGAGTAAGGGAGTGGAGGGTGACATAGGCTTTCTCCCGCGATAACCAAACCTACGAGCGCAGAGACACGGGTGGAAGCATTTCACATGGAACGAATATTGACTAAAAATATTTTCAACATCTTTACTATACTTCGGTTTTAATTTTGTTACGAGTTCTGAAATAGTTTCATTTTCTCTGGGCCATTACGAGTGTCAAATACTCAAATAATAGATACCTATTGCTGTTGAACTTGGCTATACAAACCTATATACCTAACCATAAACTTGAAAATAAAAACTTTATTAACTTAGACCTGCAGGGGCATAAGCATGACTAGTATAATCCTCGCCGAAGTCGGGCCAAATAATAATAATATTCTACTACATTCACACAACATCATCTAGTCCCAAAATAAGCAGAGTTTGTACTATGGATACTAGACAATGGATTAACATACTTATATTTCATTTTTGTAAATACCTACATTATTATACATAGAAACACCCAGATCAAGACAAACATCCATGTTCCCGCATACAGATGTTAGACTTGAGCGGGAATCGAACCAGCGACTTTCGGCTTGGCAGTCATTTACACTCCCGCTACGCCACTCAGTCGTCAAATAGGAGGTAGTACACCTTAATTTTGTTAAGAAATTGCGTCAGCGAGTTTTTAACGTACCTAAGCATTGATTGACGGTCATACAAACAAGTTTGAGCATTGGACTTATGAGTCAGACGGCGTCCTACTCTAATTTTAAACGATTTTTAAAGCCTTCCTTATCTCGATAGATTCGCTAGATTGAAGAATGAAGTATTAAATGTTACAATGGTTTTCACCATGGAATACCAGCTCCATGGACCAAAAATGTTGTAGCTCGTGACTACTCCATTCCTCTCTGCTGGTCAGCGAGGGCCAGTAGAGCACGCGGCTGCGCGTAAATCAGCATCAACACAGTGTCGGCTCGTTTTGTTCGCTTAAGCAGGCTCGTATCTCCGCACCGGACCCCACCCTGATGCTGCTGCCTGATATCTATGACGATAAGTCGGTTTAATTAGCGACTCACCATTCGACCTTGCTTGGCAGTTTGCAGATTCTTCGACAGTGATGTCAGCTGTAAGGTGGTTGATGATGATGATGGTCAGAGAGGACCCTCATTTTATCTCTATTAGATGTCTCTAAAAATGCTTGGGCCATTGTTCAAGAAGAAATTTCATTATGATTAAATCTAGGATTCTTAAAGTTAAGTTACTTAATTCACATAGACGCAACATTACTATACTATTTTGTACGCATTAGAAAACAGGAGGCTTTATATTCTTTATTTTAAAAATTGCATTGCCGTATAGCGAGGCAGTGCTGCCATCCTTCTTACCCGATAATGTGATGCGTAGGAATTCAATAACAGACTGAATATTTTCACATTTTAATTGAATTGTACATAAAAACGTCTACAATATTCTCTATTGTTATTTTTCCCTATGGTTAAACCTGTCTCTCACGTGTATGGTTAGCCTAACCTGTCTCTCAAGTGTAGAATATGTTGGAGGGTGCAAAATACCTAACGTATATTTTGTTTCTTTTCGAAATGACTTAACTTTGTTATTTCAAGAATGTTTAGAGAGCTACTAAATTCTTGTCAGATGCTGGAATTTTATGCAGTTGGATTAGTCAGATGGGCAGACAATCAAATAACTTTATTTTGTAGTGACACTTCTTTAAAAGAACCAACGTACTATTTATCATCTTTAGGAATTAAAGCATCCTTGATTTCCATCCTTGACCACTCGATTCATTACCTAAGCAATCTTTACAGATAAACCAATTTCGAAAAATATCAAATTTAATTCAGGAACAAGGGTTGCTAACCAGTAAAAATCCTTACCACGAAGTAAACCATCGCCTCGAATGATAGGTACCTTTTCTATTTCTCCTTTTCCGCGCTCACTCTGCTCATCTTCTGTTTCTTTACTCTTTATAATCAATTTCTTGGTGAAAACAAAAACCATGTTATGCAAACGAAGTCCGCACCGCTTAGCCGTACACGACTCTTTAGGTACTTTTTCTAGCTGAAAACATTTTTTTTTCTTGTAATAGGCGGCAAACGAGCAGACGGATAACCTGATGGTAAGCAATTACCGCCACCCATGGACACAAGCAGCACCACAGGAGTCCCGAGTGCGTTGCCGCCCATTGGGGTCGGGAAAAAGGTTAGGATGAGGAGTGGGATGAAGGAATAGGGGATAGGGCCTCCGGCACTCTCACTCACCAAAAGAAAAGCAACAGTTTAAGTACTGTTACTTTACGTCGATTTTCTGTGAGAGGGTAGTACTTCTCCGGTCGAGCCGGCCCATTCATGCTGAAATCAGCATGGCTCTGCTACCTGTAAAACAACACACACACACACATAGTTTCAAACTATAAGAAGGTCGTTACCCGTCATTCAATGTCAACTAAAACTGTTGAAAAATTGCAAAACTAATCAGCAAACGTAACAACCGTGGAACGTATTGACAAGATAAAAGGAATACATGTTAGCACCTCCAATTACGTCAAGTAAGTATAACTACATAACGGATCGATTTGAAATTTTCACCTTTCCACTTGTCAGTTGCCATGAAGATGTTATGAGCTGTCTTGTTGCTTTTTTAAAGGCGGTGTCAATTGTTACTAGAGGTGGCTGTTGTGCGGTAGTGAGGTGTATTGTATGTAAATTAGAAAGAAGTTCTTAGTATACCTGTTTGGGGGGCTAGATGGCTTGGTTGGCAAGGTTTTGAACCTCTTCGTGTTAGAGACTGTAAGGGCTAGGTATCAATTATATAAAAATATGATTATACATTAGGGATAAATATTATGTAAAGGTGTAACAGTCGTCTTGCATGGTTCACTTCGAAAGGAAAGCGAGGCTTCAGTTCCCAAGGCAACAAATACCTACATTATTATTTAAAAGGTTCCATCACCTTAAGCTTTGAATTTCGAGATAATATTGGTATCTCGATTCATCCAAGTAACACAGAGCTACACGGTCCAATACTTAATTCAACTGCTGCCTCCGTGGTCCAGTGGATAGCGTATGCGACTGTTGATCGGAGGTCCCGGGTTCGATTCTCGGGTCGGGCCAAAAGTGTTACTGGGTTTTGCCGAATTCTCAGTAGCAGCATGGAGTCTGGTGATGTGCCGATAAAAATTCGTGGCGAAATGTGGGTGTAATAATACACCTCTGCCTACCCCTTCGGGGATACAGGCGTAAGTCTATAAAAAAAAACTTAATTCAACACATCTACCTGTACCTCGAGGATATACAGGTCTGAACACAATATGTCTGTTCGTAAAGATTCCATGCCGTAACCATTTTTAATTCCAATCAAACAAAACATGAAACGAAAGTGTCACAACAACGCAAAACCAAACGATACTAAAATGTAATTTGTGCCATAATGCCATCACATGGCGCCAGTTCGCAGCGTATCGCGTCAACGTCAATCTCTCTATTTAAATTTAGAACACCGCTTGACTGGGCGGTAGATTTTGACGGCAGAACTGTCAAAATGACGAGCGCGCGAATTGACGCCTGCCGATAACGTCAGCCGGTTCGAATTCTAAAATGCTGATAGTATTTTGTTGGTTTAATTTGCCGCCGAATAGAGGTTTTTTATATCGTTCTGTTTTTGAATGCTGTGTGACGGCTTGTTGTTATGTGGTCTGCGCATTTGACATTTTGCTTTATGTAGTATCTGTGTTGTTTTTTTTTTAAAGTCTTTGATGTTGACATTAATTTATCATTAGGGATTAAGAATTAACGTCAACTTATATTTAATATTAGATTATTTACACTTTAGTTTTAGTAAGACTTTTAAAGGAAGCCTGCTGTTTGGTGGCACGATCGATGTTACTAACATTGATTTAAATAGTAATACGCAGCAATATATATGTCAATGTGTCAAAACTAAGTAGTAATTTCATCGAAAATGATTATTATTATTGCACATTCGCACTAGCGGCTATTAAATGCATGGGTGTTAAGTGTTGGAAAAATTTACGAGTCGTGTTTAGAAGCAATTCTAAGTGGAAAATTAAAATACAAATGAAAATTCTTTATTCATGGTACATAAGGTAGTTACTGGTGCCTTTTTAATACGGTCCTTTGTGCCGAAATGACGTCAATCTGTGCGGTGGATTTGAAGGTGAAGATATAGCTTTCTGTGACACTTATTACTCTAGCAATGCAGACAAGTTTTGGATATTCCTATTTACTTACCGTCATTTGTCTGTTTTAACTTTTTTTTAATATGTTTACCTACATGATATCATTACCAACTGCAGTAACGACAATGAATACAGATTTACATAATAGAAGCGCATTTCTTAAGGATTTCGTGTGCCGATTCCAATTGGCGAGTTGGCGGGTGTCGTCAGTTCGTCTCTCTTGCACTCATAGAGACAGATGTCACAGCGCGACTGCCAAGCCGCCAAGCGGCAATTTGGGTCAAGAAAGTATGTCTACAGAGCGCCCATAAGAAATGCGCCTCTATATAAATATCTATGCTCTATGGTAACGAGGCTAAGAGGTTGATATAGACTAAACATTTACTAATAATAAGGCCTAATTAAATGTCACCTGATTGAAACAGAGGATAAGCTCGTCTTTAGTATATCTCCGCCCTTTGATATACTTATAAAAAAGCGTATTAAAATATATTCTGTAATTAAATAATTATGCAAATGAAACAAGTCTAAACATAAATTCCTTTTTACTAATGCACTTGGCCGATGCTAACGAATATTGCAACTAATTAAATAAAACCAAGAATGTGTGGCATCGTGACATCTGAAAATGACATTAATTTTACAGTAGTTACTAATTACAGGAGTAAAAGGTCATATCGTCAGTTAGAGACATTTACATAGGGAATGTTTGCCGAAGTATATGTGCTTATGTCTTTATGTGTTTTATTATTTTACTGTGTTGTACAATGTTGCTTTTATGAATAGGTTTGTGCCTTTTTTATCTTCTTTGCAGCTGTTTACTGGCGTAGTTTCGTTAATTTCATCCGCTGTTTAGATCTGTTGATAATTTTAATATTATGTATATTTTATATACTTTATAGTAAGTAGGATCATTTCGCCTGTTCGCGTCCATTTAGTGCAGTTGGCAAGTTTGAAGGAGAAAATAAAAATATTCCAGCAAATTAATTCAATGAAAAATGTATGTAATGCGTTCATTATATAGTCTATTTTAATAATAACTTTCAGTTTTGTTCGAAACTTGTTATGATTTTTTTTTAAATTGACAAACTTCAAAATATGGCATTTTACCCAGTTTGCGTCCAAAAAATCCTAATTGCGTCCACCTGTGGACCAGTTCGCGTCCACCAGCTTAGTCTTAACAATATCAGCCTTATAGTCCTTCATATAAGGGTGATATTGTTAAGATAATTTAAAGAAAGATTGGCTTTTAACATTTTCTACATTTAAGATTAAAGTTATAAAAAGTCTACACTATTATCAAATCAAATCAAATCATTTATTAATCCATCACATTTTGGGTGGTTTACATGTTCACACTGATAATTAATGGGTATCACCAAAATCTGCCTTAAGAGGCGTATGAATTTTTGTTTGAGTACATAATTATTATATTACATGCATTATAATTCAGGTATTTAAAAGATAATTATATATTTTAAAACAATTATACAATAATAAAAAAAATAGAATTGATCATAAAATATTAAAAATGTCAAACATAATATATCATTATTAAATCACTTTATAGAAACTATGAATAACTATTTATTGTTTTCAACATTGATGGAACTTAAAATCAAAGATAAAAAATAACGATAGGTACATGTTGTCCAATATTGTGGTCTTCGGAATAGCATAATTTTTACATAATTATGTACATATTTGTCTTATCGATTTCTTCTTCTCACGAATATCACAAAACGCTTTCTTTATTTAAACATCTTTTGTATTTTTTTTCCTTCTTCTTTCTTGTCTCCTAAGAACTCATCTTGAATAGAAAAAATATGGAATAAAAGAAATTAAATGTAATAATTCAATTTTAAACTCAGTCTTAATCAAAAATGCATTTTAAATTATAAAAAAAAGTATATATAGAATGTATTTATGGGATCATTTCTATTTCATGAAAATATGGACGCAATTTGCTATAATATTATCCCTTGCAGGTATAGTTTGCGTCCACTTGTGGTCGATTATTATATCAATTGTATCTTTTATTACAATCATAATAATGTGGACGCAAATTGGTCATTACAATTGCATACTATTAATGTTAAAATAAACAAAATCCTAATTTCTCTCTCATATTTTAATCACATAAAAATAAACAACTAAAGAAATCATAAATAGACGAGTTCGCGTCCATTGTGGACGCAAAGTGGAAGTTTTATAAATTCGGTGTTGTAATTCGCGTCCACCTTATTTTAATTGTTAACTATAAAAAAAACAAGCTAATTCATAATTCATACTATTCGTCTTTTCATTATTAATGTCTAGAAACAGCTATGTATCCTAAAATTCACATAAAACAATAAAAAAATTACCGTCAAACACGCCGCTGCACACTATTTTTTTATTTATATACCGCGCATCTGCACTCTTTTGTTGAACAACCGAGATTAACTAATTTTTTTAAACAGGATAGGCTGTTCGCACGGAACTTTTGTCTATTTGTGCGTGTCTCTTATACGTCGAGGTATTGGCGATACTGACTTTTCATTTTATTAGTGTGTTAGTATACTTATTTCCGAGCATTTTTAAAGGGAGGTCCGCAAAATGGACGCGAATAGGGGGGTGGACGCGAACAGGCGAAATGACCCTACTAAGTATTTTACAAAGTTGAACCCGGCTTGTATTACAAACGGTATAGTGATATAACTAGTACCGGTAATTTTCAAGACCTAATAAAAAATGCCCTGAGTTGTCTGGGTGTGATCTTGCGCGAATTTCGGCAAGTACCTAATATTAAAAAGATTGTATATTCGTCTATAAGAAGATATTTAGCGCCTAAAAGTACATAGGTATTTAGAAATATTACTTAGATACTTACTCCTCTATCTCAGCGGCCCAAAGTAGGTCTTTGCCTGCTATACGAAAGAACACTATCGTACTTGATTTCGTCCGCATCAGTCACCAACATGGATCTCTCAACAATCTCCCTTCATAGTTAACTAATCCGGAACACGGGTCGTAGGCCGATCGTAGTGCCGAGATATATATCCTTTTGGACACTACGATAATGTTCGGCTCGGCCACTGGATGTCGATGCTGATTAATGATGATTTTCCGGGTCCTCTAGGTTTTATCTGCTTTTCGGGCTCAACCCAGAAACATGCTCAGGATTTGCCTCTCGGCCCCAAAAAAGCTATAAATATTAGGTCAAGTGCAAAGTTGGCTACGCCATACTAAGCACATGGCATGTTACTGTGAAATTCCAAAATAATATTCTACTTGTGGCTTTTACCCGACTATGGTGAAGCCAAAAGGATTGTCACTGTTTTTAAGTACAGCAGTGATATTCTGTTCCGTAACCGGTATGATTGTACATATTATCCAGTATTAGCTAATCTGTTTATATTAGGCAAGGATATGCAATGATACTGCCTCTTATACGCGACCTAAACGGCGCTCCGCCGCAACCACAGCCGTGTTTGCTTTCCATACGTAACATTGGAGTTAGATTGTTTGACCTAGAGAAGGTAATTTTGAATTCATTTAGACTTAAAATACATACATACATACATAACGTCACGCCTTTTATCCCCGAAGGGGTAGGCAGAGGTGTATTTCTACACCCACTTTTCGCCAGATATACTTTAGTCCCACGTAATAAGGGGCGAGCCTATTGCCGTACCGGGCACATTTTCAGATTCCGCGCTGCTACTGAGAATTTCGTGACAGAAAAACCCAATAACACTGCCCGACCCAGGAATCGAACCCGGGACCTCCCGATCCCACGCGCACATTTATGCCGCGAGACCAACGAGGCAGTCGTATAGGGTTTGATGTCGAGTTTTCCGTCTCTACGCAAAGATAGTATTTGCATCGTGTTATCCCTTAGTCGCCTCTTATGACACCCACGGGATGATAGGGGGTGGTGACACTTGTATTCTATGCCGTCAACCACACGGCAAAGACTGAGACTTGAAATAATCGACACCAATTGTAATAAATCACTGTGCACCACAATTTATCAGCTAAAGCTGCACGAAAAAATATTTTTTAAATGCCCAGTGATGGTTTTCAGTACTTTTCAGTGACCATAAATTATAAAAACATGGACGAACATGTGTTACGTGCGGTATCTTCATAAAAAACTGAAAAATAAATAAATTAATATGAGGTTTATTACAACGTGACACCTTACACGTTTACGCGCGTCCCATTGAAATAAACAGGCTGCCATTGCTCCGCCGAAGCGCGAGAAAACTGACAGAAAAATGAAAATTGCCACAGTAAAATTGTAGTGACGGTTAAATAGAAATATTTAACTGTCACTACAATTTTAAACCGTAGGTACGAAATACGGTTTACTTTTAAAGTTTGTACTTAGTTCCTTTTTATTATGGCTATCGTTTCAAACAAATTATTATTTTTTTCATTAAAATGAAGATTGTTTAAAAGTAGGTACTAGTAGTTACCTGTATAATTCTAATTTAATAATAATTTCTCTTTTTAGTTGAATATTTTTATCAGTCAAGTGCCTTGATATTTTTTTTCCGTTCACTTAGGCACACTTATGCCGCACGATTAAACAATATTTACATTATAATTAAGACTTTTATAACAGCGAGGAACCCCCATGATCATGTCGTTCTTGTCAAAGAATGTAAATCAAATTACATATTTCTTTATTGCAATCTCACATTGTATGACCCAATTAATTTAGATAAAAGATAATACAACAACTGGAAACAACAATTAACGCTTCTTACAGAGTAAACCGGTATCAATATCCTTAAAGGTGTAAAAATTACCATAGTTTTGCAACAAAATTGCCGTAAACAATACAATGTTGACAGGTGGTACCCTTGCTTAGTTAACTTTTTAAATTTATTCAGCCTATTGCAGATGGTATCCGCGCATTCAGCCACTTTATAATATAGAAAATGTTATTAAAGGTAATGAAAGAATTTAATCGTCATTTGCTATCTATTAATTGAAAATCATAAAGAAAACGTTTAGTATCACTAAGCAGTAATGTGTTTTAATCAGATCGTTGAAGCTGATGCTTGCATGCTGCTGCTGTTGTTTTATTTTTATTGCTGTTATAAGTAATTATTTTAATATGACAACACAGTTATTATATTTGTTGTATATTGGTACGGTTTTACTTTATATTTATTATCATTGATGTATTAAATTGGTAAACCCACATAGATATGTTTTACTATGGTGTTTCACCTGCATGCAATGCAATACACCGCAGTCGTTATCTATTATAACGTCACAGTAGGTACTCATTGCAAAAGAACTCATAAGGACTAACACACTCGACGAAGCTTGATGATGATAGTACGGCAATAGTTTGATATAGCACCTAATAGTAGACTGAATAGGAATCTCTAGCAATCCGAAGAGTCGCAGTGTGGTTATACCATACTGCGCCTCTTTTTTGTGAGAAGAAGGATAGGGTAACATCGGTCTCAGACCCCTTGACCTACCTATTGTCATAGTGTAGGTAATAAAATCTAATATTATATATAATCTATATATACCTCGATGTTCGATTTTATTACACTATGCTATTGTGAAAAACGAAACGCGTGATACCGATATCTTATTAGTTACTTTAAAGACTGTAGTTAGCTGGTCAGGTCTCCTTGCACCCTTACATTAATAAAAAGTACCAAATTTACGTTCTATATTTTGTACAGGAACAAGTAGCTAGTGCCTCAGATTATAGAAATAATCTGAGGCTAGTGCCTTCTTAGTATAAAAACATCTACTTATACCTACGTAAGTAGATATAACAAAACGTATGTATAGCGTACACATTGTACTTGGTCGCTAAAGATCTTCGATAGTGAGACTCCGTATCGTTTACATTTATGTGCAATGTTGTGTGTGCCGATTTATTTTTAAGAACTACAATGAGTGCGCTGGTCAACTGGCCATAGTATTTAGAGATACTGGTAGCTAAGTGGTCGTTTAGTTAGTCCTATAAATAAATATGCACGACTCGCTATTTCTACATTTGGTTAGTTAGTTTTTAACTTACGATTTTTGATCCATTAATTTTTGTTGTTTTAGTAAATATACTTAATAAATAATTCTCATAATATAAATTTTATATACTTATTAAATAATATACTTAATAAATAATTCTCGTCAAGAATTTATCTACGAAATCTGTTGGGTATACCAGTAATGAAAATACCAGTAAAGCCAATTTTGACCAAAAAATTTTTTTTTTTCTTTTCATAACTCGAAGAGGACCCGCACCTATCATGCTCATTTTTTGCTGCATTCGTACGAACTATTCCGTGCGAATAAAGTGTAAGCGTTCGAACAACTGATATAATTTATCAAGAGTGCATCATAATTTTAGAAATCACTGTAACTTGTGAGTTAGTTCGCATGGCTCACTACACATCGTCTGTCAGTCAGACGTCAGCGTGTGCTCGTAAATCATTATTTTTTTCTGTGCCCGCACACGCAAATCAGACTGCATAGAAGTGGAGCTATGTAATGCCTAAGTAGATTGTGCCTCTGTGATGCTTTCATACCTGTAGAGTCACTGTATTTAAAGTGATATTTGAAGTGAAATGTTTTGATTTATATGTAGTAAATAGATGTAGTAAAAGCAAATTGAAATGTGGATAGAAAGAAGTTTTCCGCTGCATGATTGCATGGCTATAAACAATTTTTAAATCTATTCTTAGTCGGACAATCTTCAAGCCCTAATTATACATCATAGGAGACGAGTTGAGAAATGCGACAGCAGTAAGCGTTCACCAGCCACCATTATTTTTTTCATGCTCTCACTGATTTAGTCACCAGTAAGGACGGAAAATCTGGCCAACCCTACCTTTAATGTTACGGATAGCGTAGTTTAAGCGGTTATATCACCTTTTGTTATCGCTATGTGCTTTAGTTTAAAAAAAATATAACTTTAATACATTTGAGTATAGATTTTATGTAAGTACATATATTTATATATATCTATACCTGCTTTTAGGCAGAAAACTGCTACTAATCTTTGCGAGTCAGCATAATGCTTCTCACGTACGCAAGGGTGGGCAAAGCTGTGCTATTACCATATTAATTATCGAATCCCGTCAAGATAGTCATGGCGCACCGGTTCGCGTGACTGGCCCGAGTTTTGTAACTGTATGGCCTTAGAATTAAGTTTGCACATAGCTAGGGATGCCATCAATAAATCTATTAATCTGGGACAACTATAAATCTCTATCTGACTGCATGGATGCCGCAGTGTTTTAAATACCAGGGCAGGTATGGCTGTTATTTGTGAAGTTTTTACATATTTATTGTAGTGGAGTTGGAGAGAAAATAGACGTGTTTATTAGTTGAATATTTTTAAATAAGAGAGTGTTGAAACAAAATGCGAAGCCATGCACGGCCATGAATAAAAAATGATTTATATTTCTTGCTTAATAGACGCATGATACAATATGATTCATTTATTGCCTTTGTGTTCTTATAGATCAGAGTTTCATAACCTTTTTAACACAATTGACAAATAACAACCATCCTACGCACCCCTTCCAAACCTTACGTAGGTTTAGAAGGGATGCAAAAATTAAATAAAATAATCACAGGTTAGACGGCATTTGCTTCGTGAAAGCCCCAAGTTTTGGATGCAATTATGATTACAGTAGAACGATGATTAGTGATACATTTGATGCGAAAGCTGTGCATCAAAGTTCTAAAACAAGGACGAATCCGAGAAAAATCTGAGTGATATCCTCCCTACATTCTGCTTGACTTGCAGTATTGACTGGCGAATTGAAATTGTTTATATACTGAACGTAGTCTTAATTTATACCGCTTTGATTGGACGTCCACTGTGATTATTGGGCGTTTCTGCTTAGTTGCTTGGCTTCGTGTAAATGGTTGTAATATTTGTGTAAACGGAGAATAGAATATAGCTGTACCTAATAGTGTACAAAAGTGTACCTGACGAGGTAAAATAATATTTTTGATATATTTAAGATTTTTAAGTAAGTAAAGGGTGGATTCCTTTCCTGCAAAAATTATAAATTTAAATTCCTTTACACGATAAACTCAAAAACTACCGAGCATACACGTGGATTTTCTTATACGCTAATTCTTTTATTATTGCTAAATGCTAACGTCTACGGCCAATGATTATTACCTGCTTACAGGCTGTTTAGACGTAGGTGGCACTATTATTAAAGGTAAATAACTAACATTCTAGTTTTGACTTCATAACACGGTATTCCTTAAGCGAGGAAACAGTGAGGCATATTTTTCCTTTTTTCCTGACTACCTATTTTGAAAACTTTTATTCCATTATCTTCGGACAAGTCGCAAGAAAAGGCAAAGGATCTCCATCTGTACTATGGTAGTGGCCTGACCTGATAGTACGTATGTATTTGTATAAAACTAGATGATGCCCGCAGCTACGAGGGTCAAACTGAAAGTTCTTAGAACTGGCCACTTATAAACAATATAATAAAAAAAATATTCTAAAATTTGAAAATAGAACTCTTTGCCAATATTACTGAGTATATATTTCATTCATTTGTCATTTGTTTTACGATTTGGCGGCAAATTGAAAATTGTCTGTGTCACGTCAACATGAATTTAACACGAGAAAATTTTCGTGCAATGATTTTTTATGACTTTCGATGTCATTTAAGTCAACAAGAAAGTTATGATAGACTACGATTGGCCTTTCACGATGAAGCCCCATCTCGTGCGACTGTTTACAACTGGTTTAATGAGTTTAAACGTGGTCGCACTAATCTCACTGATGATGTACGTGAGGGACGGCCTTCTACGGCGACGACTGAAAATAACATCTGTGTTGTGCGGCGTATGATAGAGACTGACAAAAGAGTGACCTATCAGCAGATTCGGACAAGCTTAGGCATCGGTATGAGTCAAGTGCACAAAATCCTCCACGAACATTTAGCGGTCAGGAAGCTTTGCGCCCGGTGGATACCTCATAATTTGACTAAGGCTCAAAAACTCCATCGTGTGGATTGGTGCCGTAAAATGATTGAAAGATTTAACGGAGGTGACTCAAATGCTGTGTTCGACATACTAACAGGTGACGAAAGCTGGATTTACTGTTATGATCCTGAAACCAAAAGACAATCTGCTCAGTGGGTGTTTCCTTTCGAGGAGTTGCCAACTAAAGTGAAGAGAGATCGAAGTGCGGGAAAAAAAATGGTGGCCTCGTTCTTTGGAAGGATAGGTCATTTCGCAACAATTGTGTTAGAGGATCAAAAAACAGTTTCTGCAGAATGGTACACTACCAATTGTTTGCCACTTGTCTTGGAAAAAGTTCGAGAGAAACGACCTCGCAGTAGGATCCTCCTTCACCACGACAACGCCTCGTCGCACACCGCCAAGCGAACGATCGACTATTTGGCGACATCAAACGTTGAATTACTGGGTCACCCGCCGTATAGCCCCGACCTCGCGCCTTGTGATTTTTATTTATTTCCAAAAATTAAAGAAAAACTTAAAGGAAAGCGGTTTATGAATGCTGAAGAAGCGGTGGCTGCGTATCGCGATGCCATTGAAGAGACCCCTAAGGACGAGTGGGCAAAGTGCTTTTCCCAGTGGTTCCATCGCATGCAGCGGTGTATTGACGTCAATGGACAATATTTTGAAAAGATATAATAAAACTAATAACTGGCTAATGTAATCAGTTTTTGATTTTCTAAGAACTTTCAGTTTGACCCTCGTACGCCCACATTTTTTAAATATAACTGTGTCTGCCTAATTCCATCGGATTTCTGGGAAATCCCGTCTTAGGTACCTCTTGGGCCCCATCGTGTACTCCCACGGTTTCCAAGGAACATACTTGCAAAATTTAGCTTCCTACATCCAATAGTTTTGGCTTTGCGATGTCTGTCAGTCTATAACCCTATTCAAATTGTAATATTTATTTTGATTATTTTATTTCTCAGCAGGTGTTCTACCTGCCTCGATCATGTATCACCAAAAAGCTGACTGCGAAAAAACGCCTTAGGCATTAAGTAGATACACCTGATGCAATTTGTTTAACTAGCAGTCTTAAATAAATACAAAGTATGTAGGGACTTTCAACAACTGAGAATGTTTTCTTTTATGAGGGCTACTTCCGCACTAAGTAGAGACTCTGTATCGCGGTCGCTACAAAAATTCAATCAACCGACACACAGTTCACCCAGTGTCGAAATAGCAATTGGTGGCTCACACAAACTGTTATGTGAGCATTCTTGTGAGACGAGACGTCCAAGAAGACGAAGAAGACGTTGTCCAAGACGTCCAGCCTGCAGCTTAAGCCACCACGCCATACGTGCAGTAAGATTGCAATGCTAGATTATAATGTGCAGCTCTTTCACACAAAGTGTTGTCTCGTGAGGAGATCGAACCCAAATGACTTGGCAGTTCAAAACGTTAACGCAACCGATCAAACATATACTGCATAGTGGCTGTATAGTCAGATTGCAATACTTACTATAATATAATAACGTGTAGCTGTTGTACCGGGGAGCAGTGATGCGCTATAGATAAGTGCCGACAGTGAGGCATCTCATCGAGAGAACAGAGCCGCTACTAACAGCCGCTGTCGATGCCTCCGTGTACCTCTCCATTGTCTCACGTCATTCGGCAAGACTGCAAAAATTATAGCGTGCACCTCTTTTACCCTAAGTATTGCCTCATGTGGCGATAGAACCTACAACATTCGCCAGTTCAAAACGTTGACCGACCGTTCAAACCACTATGCTGTATGCAGTGAGATTGTAAATGCTATAAGTATAACGCGCGAGTCTTTAACCCAAAGTATTGTCTTAAATCTTACCGACGATCTCGTCAAAATCGCGGGAGGCGGTTGGATGCGGGTGGCTCAAGACCGGTCTGTGTGGAGAACCTTGGGGGAGACCTATGTCCAGCAGTGAACGTCGTTTGGCAAGACTAACCTAGTGAAGATGCCAACAGACTGCCATCCAGATGGGATTTAGTTCAAATACACACGGCGCGCTACTTTGTCAATGTGGTGGAGTGTAGATGAAAACAATAATCTGTTACGTATGTGATTAACTCGTTAATTAACCCATTCCGAGTCCCATGAACCACATGTGGCTCAGGACAATTGAATTTCTATTGTGTCTGGCGGTCGGACAGTGAAAGTGTAAAGACATACGATTCCAAACCAGACAGAGCTTGTCCCCATATATTAGCATCTATGTTTATAAGATAACTGATAAACATAGAGCTTACCTACTTTACATGAATACAAATCGTTAAATTATATTCAGACACGGAACAAACCATAAATCTCATCACATGAAAAAATCTCCTAGATGTGAATCAAAGGCATGATCTGTAACCGCTGGCTACTAGAGCTCCAGCTAGCCACTAAACTAGCAGGCCAGTCGGGGCGAGCCTAATGGTCCATCGTCTTAACTTCCCACTATGTTTTTTATTGGAAGCTATCATTCTCTCCATTAGAATATATATGGACGTCACGGCGATCTAGGCAATTTTTTCTATACGTCGAGTAACAAAACAGGCTAAACTTATCAGTCATGTCGTACCGTGCACCAACGCGAACGCACCAAACAAAGTCCGCGGTATCAGATGACGAGGTGCGCTCCGTGCCGCATGTTTATGAGCACAATCTAATTTATTAGACGCCGCGGCAGATTACTAGGCTCCTTACCTCGCCTCGCCCGGCGTTTTGTTGTTCTACCGACTCCACTGCGACGGCTTATCGGAGCTATTTGCTTCTACGTTTTTGTGAGGCTAGGAAGTGTTGTATGATTCATTTATTAGATTAGGATTCTGATGATAGAGTAATCAGATGGGTCGAGATTTAAGGTAAAGGTAAGGTTAGGTTGTTAGGCTCGCGGATGTTATACCAACGCAGTTTCCGTTTCCCGATCGGTCAGAGGAACACCATGGTGGTTTTAGTGAGTAATTTGAAGTATCTTATCGGAGATTCTCACATTCGGCGTTAGCCCGTAAAAGTTAAGAGAAAACGCATGTTGAATGCCTTATTCAAAATGTTTTTCCACGATGAGGCTGCCTATTAGTACGGACTACAGACATAGGTAACTGCTGACGTGACATGCCAGTCTAACTCTTGCTATCAATCACCCTATTGCAGTCCATTGCTGGAGATAGCTAATTGGTAGGAAATATTAACATATTTGTAACATTCTCAATGTGAACGTAAATGCCATGATTAAGTTAAAATTGTTAGTAAATTTTATATTTCATCATCATCCTCATCGTACCAGCCGACATACGTGCACTCCTGGATATAGGCTAAAGTAGTACCTATTTATGAAAAAAATCCTTATTGTTCCAACCCTTTTTACATATAAGCTATATAACTAAGACATAAACTATGTTTGCGTTAAACCAGTAAATATACCAATAGGTATCTACTAATTGTTATTGCTCCATACTAAAGTATAATAAAATTATGTCGGTTTATTGTAGTTATGCCTTATGTTAGGTTTTCACTACAAGTCGTCGTAAGGGCCGGCGCAGATCTGGCGGAGCGCAGCGCAGAGCAATTTTCACTCGTCATCATTGAAATAATATCCAAAATCAATTAACCTACTTTTGACTTGTGGTCGCTTCGATGCTCCTCAGAATAAATTTTTGTCAATTGATTTTGGACATTATTTCAATGAGGACAATGGCGATAATAGTTTGAGAGTGCAAAATGCGCTGCGCTGCGCTCCGCCAGATCTGCGCCGGCCCTAATATCTACTTTCTACTGGCGACGATAGATAGATAAGAAACGACACGTGTTTCCAATTACGAGTAATGAAAAGCTAGCGTCCGTTTAAACGATCGATCATTTATCAACATGTAGTCAGGCGTTGTAGTTAGGTTATTGAATAGCGAAAACTATACTAAGCTAAGTCCTTAAGCTCGGTAATGAGTCCATTTACCCCTCTATAAAAGCTTCATACATTTCGTTTCTTTCGTATTCTTAGGTAAAGAAGAACAAACAGTAAAACACAATAGGGTTTTTCCAACTAGTCAAATCAAGCACTTTTAATGAAATGTCAAAAACGATCTTTGCTAAGGATTTTGTATGAAATATGACGTAGTGACGTCATAGTGTTTTGCTGTCAGGTAGAATACTTTTTATCAATAAATTGACGATACAAATGTTAAATCAAGTTTTAACATTAATTGATGAATTAAACTACTTTTATTTTGACATGTTAAATACTTGTATAATTTATTTCTGATGCAGGCAATTCCCTATTCCAATTTATAATATTATACTGTGATATTAGTATAGAGATAGTACTAAAAGGTAGTCATACGCATACAACAGTACGATACTTACATCCAATAATATTTTCCGTCTCTATAAGCCCAAGGGGTGGTTCAGCCGTACGTCAAGCCAGAAGATCTAGATATCTGAACCAGTCGGAAAGCAATCAGAGGTGTATTACAATGTCCCTGCATTATAGCGTGGATCCAATTAAATGGTGTATAATTAGGTTCCGAGCGCTAGCAGGCGTCCGCGCATGTAATGGATGGGATCCCGCTGATCAATTTAGTGCGTATAGAACAAATTACTTGATTGATTCTGTAATAGCCGTGTTCATTATTGCAGGATTTCATGTGTCAATGTGTTATTTATTGAGGAGTTTGAGTAGGTGTTCGTGTGGATCTGTGTCTCAATGTTGTGCTAGAGGTTGAATATTATGATTGAAATTGGTTGGAATGTTCCTCCAGCTTGGGACCCTGTCATAAGGCTAATGAAACCCAAGAAGGACAAAGTCACCAGAAGACCTAAGAACACTGTGATGCGAGCTCATTCTGCGTAAATAGTAAAACCAATAGTTGAAAAATGTTCGGGTACTTTGAGATAACTTATACATTCAAGAAAAAGACAAATATCACCTGAGTCTGCCGTGAACATGAATCCTGTAAAGAATTCGAATCGTCGGCTAGTAATAAATTAAAAATATAGTTTCTAGATCTTTAGTTTCGACTGCACGGTTAGCGTAGTGGTTTAAGCGGTCGCCTCGCTGCTTGACGCTGCGCGCAGTGTTGTGGGTTCGATCCCCACACGAGACAACACTTTGTGTGATTCATAAATTGTTGTTTCGAGTCTGGGTGTTCATTGTGTCCGTTAGATGTATGTTTGTAAAGTCCCCAGCGACACAGGATTCAGTCCTAGTGCGGGAGTTGTCTTTTAAAGGAAAAAAAATTAAGGAAAATGTAATAACTTAGTGAAACCAATACATCGCGATAAAATCCGTAAACTGCAGTTTAATTTCAATACATTCGCGTAATCCCAAGAAGGTACCTACTATAAGAGTTTTGCAGCAATACGTGAACGCGTTTGTGTCGTTACTACCGCGTGGCATTTTGATGTCGTTTTTTTTTAATTTTTGGTAGAGTTTTGAATACTGACAAATACTGTCCACGTTGTTATTCGCGTAAAAGCAACAACAATAGCACGCCTGTACATTTGATTACTGCCTATTTCATCGATGACAATTTTGAGACTTCACGTAATTTGTGGCAAGTCCGGTATCAACTCATTTTTACATTTTAAACTTATTTATATATGAAAGGTAACCTTATACCTACAGAGGCTGATTTTTATTGATAGTGTTGAAGGCATAAACTAGATAAAATGGGAATTCACTACTTCTAAGTACAGAAACCACATTTTTCGATCGTAGGTCAAATACCTTCATCAGGACAAGACTGCGTAGTCAATGCATAGTCTTAACTTTTCGTTTTGCGATTGGTGTATTTTGAAAATTGTCTTCACTACAACGATTCCTCGGCAGCTTGTGTTTCAAGTCCTTATACGTCCGAATAATTGAACACCTTCACAATAAAGATGCTATAAAAAATAAATAATCCCTTTCTCGAAAGTCATCACAGCTCCCGATCGTATCTCGGGCGTATTCGTTTAATTCATCTGTAATTACGTCTCGAAATTAAGACATGTATGCGTATTGTGCGTTTAATGATCCTCCCACCAAAGTCATTACAAAACTGAGCACGAAATGTCAATGGAGGTATTATTTAATAAGTGATAATATTTGCAAGGAGAAGCCTATCATTTGTTTTATTGTTCGGGTTTCGTAAGTAGGTCTATACATGCTTTTATAGTCCAAGCTTGTAAAGCTGAAAATATCTTTAAAGCTTGTTGAAGAACTGTTAGATATATACAGGGTGTCACAAGACCCATCACCAAGCCGAAGTTTACTCGTTGTGGACATCATGCCAAGTCATACTAACCAAAAATAATACCTGGGAAACGAATTTTTTGTCAGTTTTCACATTTTTTAAACCGCAATTTAAAGCGCGCGCGTGCAATGCTCGAAATATCTACCTATCCATGGGGTCAAAGGGCATCTAGCGAACATCTTGGCGGGGTAAATGCATCGATTTTGTACTTAATTAGAAAAAATCCATACTAACTTTGAGCCTCAATATCTCCTGAACCAGTAATTTCCCAGGTATGGTGCCGAAGTAAAAAATGTTCGTAGTGATTGGTACAACATGGGATTTCAGTTTTCGTTAAGGGTCTTTTTACACCCTGTATAAGTCTGTTATATAAAATGTAACGTAATTTTACACCACAATCGGATAACATCAGACGCATATAAGCGTGTAGATCTGTATTCTAGGCTGCTTAGTATACAGTCATAAGAGTTGCGCTTTGTCAGTTTTGAGAATGAGCAGTGAGATTTATTTGAATGTATTAAATAGTAAAATACTCCAAGAGGCTACTGCATATTCAATTGCACTTTAGACGACTTTGGATCACATGAATTTTCTTTACCAGTGACATGAATTTTCCGAATCGTTAGGCGACAGAATCAGCAACCACTTCGTGTGGTGTAAAGTTCAAACCATTCCAAGCATAGTGCGAGCTTTGCAGCCTGGTACATAATCAAAGTAACGGTCTTAGTGTAGCGGCGCACCTGCTGAAAGTACGGCGATACTTCAGCGACTGAATTCTTGGTAGTATGCCATTGGCATGGCATACCAAACGTGCAGAACAGTCGCCACAACTTTCGGCCGCGTATCATGTCACCTTTGATTATAAAAAAATCAAAGCGTGTGACGTGAAGCAGTTGCACGACAAAATGTTCGACGCTACGTCGAACGTGACGTAATTTCGGCTGATGTGTCATATGGAGCTTAAAAAACACTGCAAGCGTCTTCAAGCGAGCATTCAATACAGTGGGCTGCGCAGATGTATAGAAACTCTTATCAAGATCATTACGCCTACTGTTTATATAATACAAGCGATACTCAAACGGTACAACAGTACTATCATAAAAATACTAACTCCTTTCTTGCATTGAATTACCTACGCCGCTGCCCGATCAAAGGCCCCGCTAATATTCCTGACCTTTAAAGCCCCACCTGGCAGACCACACGGACGAACGATGGTGCCGATTCTGTTGCTCACTCACCAAACTTTAATTAGACTGTTGTTGTCTTTGTCTAACACACGGTGAGAGAAAAGGCAAGGTTATGTTTCGAGATTGTCAAATTAATTTCTTAAACATACTTAGTCATTGTAATTAGATTCAGCATGTATTTTTGTGGTAAACCACCTACTTGAACCTTGCGGTGTACTTCAACGAAATCTCCTAGATCCAGGTATTAATTACAAAATTCGAATGTATTTGCCATGTGTATAAAAACGCATCAAATATACGCATTTTAGGCAGTCTCTTAACAAAATAATATATTTACATATTTTTACACAATCTATACTAGGTCGTTATTTATTTCAATAAGACATTTATTCCAAGAATTTAAGACACATGCTTCGCAAAAAATTGCGTTAGATTTTGTTTAATTATTTATCCACTGATAACACCAGAACTGAATATCGATCAATATTTAGTGCATGTTTTATAATAACGTCTATAAAATATGCTGCCGTCTTTTTCTTATTTCATCAAGAGAAAAGAGACAGCATTAGCCTTATTTAATTTAGTGAGTACACAACATAATGGGGTCCATTAGTTAGAACGATAACATGGCAAGTTTATTAAACGTACCTAATATTTTTATCTTTCTACACTCATTAAGATAGTGTAGCCGGGTGTGAAAAAATATCATCAGTTGGTATGTACGAATGCAAATGTGCAGTAAGACGGCAGTCGTATTTGGCGCAGATCAAACTGTGTGGTCGTAATGCGGCTGCGGCTGTGTGATGCATTTATTTCATATCGTATCGTCTCCTCTAGCCAGTCTGGTTTAGTAGGAGATCCGTAGAAGGGTTGGCCACAAGATGCGATTTCCCGTTTTTGCCAATTATTGCTCGTGTCTCGAGTTAGACCACGTCAACAAGATTTGACAAATTATTTACCGGCTTTGGCCGATCTAATTATACCTATATGTGTACTGTAATTATACGATCATAATTCCACAAAATAAGTAGCTGTCTTATGGGGCAATGTACACGCTTTTATAACAGCTCCCTTATAATATAAGAAACCTATCTATAAATAAGTTCAAAATCATTGTAAAAGCGAAATTGAGAGGATGTTAAAGACGGATCTAAGCGACGAATGGAGAGAAGCTTTGCAGAGTGCTCAGCGAGATGACAAGGATGTACAGCCGATTCTTGAATGGAAGAAATCAGATGCGCCTAGGCCCAAATGGAGTGATATCGCAGCAATGAGCCCCATCACCAAGAGTTATTGGGCACAGTGGGAAAGCTTGGTCGTCCAGGATGGAGTTCTGTGCCGCAAATGGGAAAACGCTCGCGGTAACCAGTGCCATTTGCAAATGGTAGTGCCCAAAACTAAGGTACCGGAAGTCTTGCAGCTCTATCACAATGGTGCTTCGGGAGGTCACATGGGAGTTAAGAAGACCCTTACTAAGATCCGGGAGCGGTTTTATTGGCTCCACTGTCGAGATGACGTCGAGGATTGGTGCCGCAAATGCACAAGTTGTGCGGCTGTCAAGGGGCCACATACTCGAAGCAGAGGTGCATTAAAGGTGTACAATGTGGGAGCGCATGGCGTTGGATGTCGCTGGGCCGTTTCCTGAGAGCCAGGACGGAAACAAATACTTCTTGGTTGTGATGGATTACTTCACGAAGTGGCCTGAAGTGTTTGCAATCCCAAATCAAGAAGCTACCACAGTGGCTGATAAGCTGGTGCATGAAGTCTTTTGTCGGTTCGGGGTGCCCTTGGAAATCCACAGCGATCAAGGCCGGAACTTCGAATCTGAGGTGTTCAAGGAGACTTGTCGCGTAATGGGTGCACATAAAACCAGGACCACGGCTTATCATCCGCAATCAGATGGCATGGTTGAACGGTTTAACCAATCACTGGAAAGGTACCTGGCGAAGGTCGTGGAGAGCAAACAAAGAGATTGGGACAAGCACATCCAACCATTTCTCCTGTCATATCGCAGTGCGGTCCACGAAACTACAGGAGTAACACCAGCTTTTGCCAATTTCGGTAGAGAGCTCCGTTTACCTGCAGACCTTATCACCGGTATTCCACCAGAATCTCCACGCAATATAACGGATTACGCAAACGAGCTACGCAACAGGATGAACGACGTATACGAGCACATCAGGGAAGCTGGACAACAGATGTCTGAGAAGATGTAGACTCGCTACGACCGGAAGGCAAACAACAAAGGCTTCGATGAGGGATCATTGGTGTGGCTTCATAACCCAGTACGAAGCAAAGGCAAATCGCCTAAGTTACAAGCCAAATGGGACGGGCCATATCGCATAATTACCAGGATGAACGACGTCACCTATCGAATCCAGAAGGGGTCGCGAGGTGCACCGAAGATAGTTCATGTGGACCGGTTAGCTCGTTACTATGGGTCTAACGATGTTCGAGACGAACACGTTTAAGAGGGAGGCCGTGTTACGAATTGAAAATAACGCCATCTATCAGTGAATGGGAGAACTACATGAGATTAGATGTATCGGTTGTTTAAGGCTGTTTCATCTATCCTCTAATAGATGGCGTAGGTGTAAATAGAACATTTACGCAATTCTAGAAACACCTTACACGTTTCCAGAAATATCGTGAGACATCTCGAAAAGCCTAGTGATGTTATCCGGCCAGTATAAATAGAGCGGGAGCGAACGGACCGGACACAGTTACAATTGAATACGGAAAGCGATCAACAAGAAGCGAAGGAAATAAGTCGGAAGTGTTTAGTGTTGTTCTAGTGGTGTGAATAGTGTGTTTTATTAGTGAAGTGAAAATTAAGTGTGTGTATCTAGTGTTATTGTGTTAGTGAATAAAGTGCAGTTTTTCTGGCATAGTGTATATAATTTATCACGAACCCCAGCTCGTAACAATATTATAAATTATCTGAATATAAAGACGACCAAAACGCTTGGGACTGAGCTGTTCTAATTCGACACACAAAAATAATTGTATAAAATGTTTTTTTTTTAATGACGTTTCGTAAGTACTTGCAAAGTTTACACGAAATAAAGAAGTATTTCATTTCACTTAATTTCAATTGCAGATACCTATCTGACAGCCGCATATATCTACAGTTCCATGTCTGATGATAATTATGTATCCAGGTCTGATGTCTGGCATTGAGTCATCCAGTATCTCCAATATAATATGTACCTACGTAAGTAAAAGTCTCTAAACGTACCTATGTTGTATTTCAAAGCCTATAACGTAACGCAATAAATACGTTTCAATTAAAATGTATTGCCTGTAATTAATCATATCAAGTGTTTTTATACAATTCATTTTGTACATGCAACTGCTCGTCTAGATGCATCAATGTTAGTAGTAATAGGCCAAAGTTTGTTGTTGTGGGTTAGATTTCAAAAAAACGTCTTGACCCTTATAGTAGTAACCAACAGGTTACGTTTTGTACATAAAAATAGTAGATTATAATATACTATAGTAAAAAACATAGGTACACAGTCATCTGATCTCAAACTAGGCAGATCCTGTAGGTATAACTATAAGAAAACTATTAGAGACATGTTTAAACATTCTTAAATACGAACCTACATATTATAGAAAATTGCACCCACCTAAAGATTTTTCTGGATTCGGTTCTCCCTACTGTCGTGAAGTTTTTTAAAAGTTGTTAGGGGAGGCAGGACACCTGAATATACTGACTTTGAATGGTACTGTCTAAGTCATGGAATATCGCGATCTCTTCAAGTTATAGAGGTCAGACGGCAGTTACTCTAAGGCAGCCATTCTCAAAGTGTGCTGCGCGGAGCCCCACGGCTCCACGAAGCATCTCTAAGGGCTCCACGAAAGTGTTGCTCAAGTTCCAATAAAATGACTAAATAAATTAGAACTAAATCACTGGAATACTTATGCTGCTCTAAGGAAAGCTAATTTTCTGAAAAATCTGGACAAGACTAGAAAGCGCATCTCAGGCTCCAAGGCTATGCACCTCAACTTTTGGATGCCACCGGGATAACGTTAGGGCCATTGTGGCAGTGAAAACGAAACTATATCAAGCACCTGATGTCGCCTCTAATCTAATAAACGATGAATTTGCATAGGTATATCAAAAAACAAACCATAAATAATAATTGGTTAGTTTCTGCTGCTTGTCGATAGACATAATATATTGTCTCTGGCTGTATCTAGCCTGAATAACTAATAAGTGATGACTACAATAAATATAGAATAAAATGAATTATGAATGTTTCGCACAGCTGTGCCTATTCTTCCGTAGCTAAAGGTCGCGAGTTCGATTCCTAGCGGAAGTACCTAACAACGGTATAGCGGGTATCTGAACATGGAATGAATGTGCATCACAATTATGTAATAAATTATAAATGTTTAATTCAGTTTTTATTAATATTTATTTTTGTAATGTTTGGCTCTGATGAATGGCTAATGTATGTATATTCGCTTCGAGGCATATTTTATTAATTTAATGCACCGAAGCCCGAAGGTTCACCCTACAGTAGGTAGGCTGGATTAATTAGCACTGAGCTGTGGACTCTACCACCTTTAATACATAGTGTGACGGATGCCAGGAGTCGAACCTTAGCTGGTCCGCCACAGTGCGCTGGTGGTGTGTAACTGTAGAGTGTTCCTACGACGACTGTGTTCTATGTGTGCGTGGATTGTATGGCTTTTAACTATCGGGCTTCAGAAATAAAACATCATCTTCAAGGAGAGCGATGCTGTTCAGGTGTTCGGTGCTAGATGGTTACATGCGGTTACTGACGGTTACTCAGTTACAAATGATGGTGTTTGGGACGCCAACGATTTCGCCGAAAAATTGTGTCGCTTAGGTACCTCGGAACTATACCTTAACGAGAACCAACGCACCGAACGCGTGCACAACAAAATCTTTATTTTTCAAAACCTACATACATGTAAAATATCTTAGCCTAGGGTACATGTATACATATGTTTGTATCACGAACTTATTAACGAAAAACTATCAAAATTTGTCGTCACACAGGGGTCCGCTCACCATATATTCTATAATAAAATTATTAAATATTGAAAATAAATATGTAATTTTGGTGCGGCTATATGGAGCATATACATACATACATACATAACGTCACGCCTTTTATCCCCGAAGGGGTAGGCAGAGGTGTATTTCTACACCCACTTTTCGCCAGATATACTTTAGTTCCACGTAATAAGGGGCGAGCCTATTGCCGTACCGGGCACATTTCCAGACTCCGTGCTGCTACTGAGAATTTCGTGACTGAAAAACCCAATAACACTGCCCGACCCAGGAATCGAACCCGGGACCTCCCGATCCCACGCGCACATTTATGCCGCAAGACCAACGAGGCAGTCGTATAGGGTTTGATGTCAAGTTTTCCGTCTCTACGCAAAGCTGGTATTTGCATCGTGTTATCCCTTAGTCACCTCTTACGACACCCACGGGAAGATAGAGGGTGGTGACACTTGTAATCTATGCCGTCAACCACACGGCATGGAGCATATAATAAATTAAAATCATGAAAATATCTTTATCCATTACGAAGTTAATTCAGTATAACCTGTCATGCACAAGTAAAATGACAAACTATCTAAGATAAAAAATATTACCTACATAAGCAAAGTTTATGATAAACATGTAAATCTTTATTATTGCCATTATTTCGACTATGGATGGATGTTTGTTTTGTTCTAGGTGTTTCTATGTATACCTAGTGTACTTACAAAAAAAAAAATATTTATCCCTGAAATAGTAGGTACTCATAATACAATCTGTAATGTGAATGTGGTAGAATATTTTGTGTTTTTCATAATGTACTTAGGCCATCTAAATTAATAAATTTTGGCATTCATAGAAACTATTGCAAAAAGTAGCTATACTAGTCTTCCTAAGGAACCTACTGCGACGAGCCAAAAATTGAGCTTAGTAGCGTGCCATAGAAGAGGCTTATAACACACAGTACAACTACATGCAGGCCGATACTGATAATGTTGATACATCTAGTCTTATCAGGCCATTCTATCATATACTTAATGCCGGCGGTTACAACCGCGTTATTTAAGGCTGCTGTACTGCTCCCGTCGCTCATAGCGCAATGTTATATAGCCTATAGCTTTCCTCGATAAATGGGCTATCTAACACTGAACGAATTATAGATTAGCGCGTTCAACCAACCAAACAAACAAACTCTTCAGCTTTATATATTATAGCTGTGCCCGCGGCTTCGCCCGCGTGGAAGTCGGTATCCTTTAAGTATCCCTTTTTTTGGCCTTGATAATGTAAAATAACATAAACTCGCGATAATTTTATCTACAACGCCTCTGTGTAAGTACACAACATTTTGTGTGACGTTGTCCGGAGCGTGGACAAACAGTTTGCTTGAGTCGCTTACCCGGGAAAGGGCCACGTAAAGTTGACCATGCGAGAAACTCTCGTAAGATCCACGCCAGCAATTTTTAGCGTCTGCCCTTAAGCTTTATTTATTATCATTGCAAAACAGACACTAACCGGAAATTGTATCCGTTAAATTATACATATACCTATCCGCATTGGTTAATGAGTGCTTCGAACTCAATTTGTGCGAAACTTTATTTAGCTTCTTCACTAATATTTATATTGTCAGCGCTGGATCTCTTTTAATTTTGCCATCTAGGGGCAAAAGTACCGCTAAAATTAAAATTTTATGTAATACCAGATGGCACCACTGGCAAAATTAAAAGTCGGTGTTAAGATCCAGCGCTGACAATAAAAATATTAGAAAAGAAACTATAAGTACTTTTGCCCAAATTGAGTCCGAAACACTTTAAAACCATTGCGGATATAATATATGTATATTTTTAATTGCGATTACTTTTGATAGAATAAACGGATTCTGATAACCTAAAGACTAAATGTTAACCAAAGACACAAACTATGCGTTTGTCTTTATCTCGATACAAACAATTTAGCGTGTTGCTTGAATTCAAGTCTATGAAATTTATTGAATGACACTGCTAGGCTCCCATAGGTGATAGCGTGATGATTGTTGTCCAAGATTGTAATCGGGTCTTCAGGTAATATATTGGTGAAAACCGCATCAAAATCCGTTCACTGGTTATTGCGTGATGATTTAACAAACATACAGACAGACAGACAGACAGACAGACAATAATTCAAAAAAAAAAAGTTTTGTGTTCTATATCGATAACATGTCACAATACAATTGAAATTTCGCAAAAATATTCAATGTACAACGTGCTCTTTGAGTTTTATTAGGTATAGTATAGATTACTAGATGATGCCCGCGGTTACACCCGCGTTATTTAAGGCTATTGCTCCGCTCCCGTGGCTCATAGCGTGATGTTATATAGCCTATAGCCTTGCTCGATAAATGGGGTATCTAACACTGAAAGAATTTTTCAAATCGGACCGGTAGTTCCTGAGATTAGCGCGTTCAACCAACCAAAAAACAAATTCTTCAGCTTTATATATTAACTAGCTGACCCAGCGAACTCCGTATCGCCTTTTTAAGAGTTTTTATTTAATTCCCTTTTTCCAAGCCCCTTTTCCAAAGTTACCATTGACTTAGCGCTTAATCTCTTATCATTTCAGAGTCTATAAATGATGAACAAACAAACATAGATTTTTATATAATATTGAATTCCCCATTCCTTAAAATAATGACGACGATACCCATATCGACTGTAGAAAAAATCCTGTCCGCCATCTTTGATTTCCTATCCGCCATCTTTGATCACGAAATAGATGTTGTATTTGGATTCCCCATCCCTTTAACACATTGAATGCCGAAATTGAGATCAGAGACGATAGGTACCCATATTGTTTTTTTTTATTTTGCCCATCCGCCATCTTTGATTTCCCATCCTCAATCTTGAATCACGAAATAGATGTTGTATTTGGATTCCCCATCCCTTTAAACAACGGAGACGATACCCATATTGATTTTTTAAAAATACCCATCCGCCATCTTTGATCACGAAATAAATGGTATTTTTGAATTCCCCATTCCTAAAAATATCGGAGACGATACCCATATCGACTTTAAAGAAAATCCCGTCCGCCATCTTTGATTTCCTATCCGCCATCTTTGATCACGAAATAGATATTGTATTTCGATTCTCAATCCCTTAAATCGTCAGAGACGATACCCATATAGATTTTTCAAAATGTTTCCCATTCGCCATGTTTGATTTCCCATCCAACATCTTGAGTCACGAAACAGATGTTGTATTTGAATTCCCCATCCCTTTAAACATCGCTGGCGATACCAATATTGTATTTTTTAATTTTCCCATCCGCCCTCTTTGATTTCCCATCCACCATCTTTGATCACGAAATAGATGTTGTATTTCGATTCCCCACCCCTTAAAATATAGAAGGCGATAACCATACTGATTTTTAAAATTTTCTAATCCGCCATCTTTGATTTCCCGTCCGCCATCTTGGATCACTAAATAAATGTCATATTATTAATCAGCGTCCCGAAAATCTCGAAAAGGATACCCATATAGATTGTATCCTATTCGTTTAGCCTTTTTTTGCCTTTGACCCAACCCTCCCCCTTCTCGTTTGACCATTTTATTATTTTTGTCTGGCCCCTAAAAGTTTCTGTGTAATTTTATATAGCCATAGCCTTTCGGAATAATTGGGCTATCATAGGCAATAACAATTTTCAAAATCCGACTGCTAGTTCATGAGATTAGCCGACATTATCTTTTAGCCTTTTGCCCGGCCTCAAAGGATCGAAGCGTTATGTTATATAGCCTATAGCCTGCCGGAATAACCGGGCTATCGTATACAAAAAGAATATTTCAGATCCGACCAGTAGTTCCTGAGATTAGCGCGTTCAAACAAACAAACAAACAAACTCTTCCGCTTTATTATATTAGTATAGATAAGATAATATGTATAGGTAAAAATGTACAATTTCCTTACCTCGACAAAAAACTTTACGTCTCAGAAATTGACTAGAATATTCTTGGAAACCAAAAATACTGACGATAATGCTTCTTTATATAGAAAACAACAACTGTCGAAGACGGTACCTAGTGCTTTGCCCAATGAAGCAATCCGCATCTATAAAAGGCAGTTAGAAACTACACAATCGTGCTGTCCCAATCAGGTTTGCATAAACATGATTGCAGAAAGATAAGATACCTACGTGTAAGTGATTGATTTATGATTGTTGCAATAGTGTTTGATAGATTATATCCGATGCGCACTTTTTGTACGTTTTATAAACTAGTACTTAGATGTATTTATTGTAGTAAACTGTAAGTACTTAATTTGAAACTATCAATACAATTTATTCTTATACGAGTATATATAATATGTAGTTTATACTTATAATAATTAACAAATGATTTAAAACCAATCGCAATATTTCGGCATCAAAATTAAATTGCCATCCTGCAAAAGCACACCGCAATAGCACCGTCTACCACCATGTAGAGTCTAAACTGAGAGAAGGTGATATCAGGGGAGCGTCCAGGCTTTTGTTCAGTACCGATGTGGTGGCGCCTTGCTCTGCCGACACACTCGCGAGTCTGCAGAGCAAGCATCCAGCGCCAGGGCATAACCTCTCCTTTCCTGATCCACCTAACACTGACTCGGGTTTTCTCAGCATTACAGCCAAGAACGTGGTTGGTGCCGTTGGCTCCTTCCGGAGCGGGTCTGCTGGTGGTCTCGACGGTTTGACACCACAACATTTGAAAGATCTTGTGTGTTCGAGCGCCGGGGCGGCCGGCGACTCGCTTTTGGGTGAGCTAACGGCATTAACTAATCTCATGCTCTCCGGCAATGTGAACGATGACATCGTCGACGTTTTGTATGGCGCTAATCTGTGCGCCTTACGAAAGCGGGATGGTGGCATTCGTCCCATTGCCGTTGGGTGCACGTACAGGCGTATGGCAGCCAAGATATGCTGTCGCCATTTTAACACCACCTTAACTACTAAATTTCAGCCACAACAACTGGGATTCGGTTCCAAAGGAGGCTGCGAGGCTGCCGTACATGCCTTGTCAACGTACCTTGACTGTAATGGAGGTGAGGTTGTCTTGAAGGTTGACCTAAAGAATGCCTTTAACTCAGTCAACAGGGACACCTTGTTGACACAAGTTAAATTGAAAACACCCCAAAGGAGAATGACCAAATTTGTATGGAAGATGGGCTAAGTTTGCTTCTCGATGATTTGACCAGTAAAATATAGTAAATATACTCCTAGTTAAATTAAGAAAAAATGAATACGATATTCGGCGGCAGGTCTTAGCTATCGGACATTAAAGATTTCAAATATTTTGAGGTTAAGTATTGCGATAGTTACATGATTTAATCATATAAATAGTAGTAAATTAGTTAATTATCGCCCGTGCTTCAAAGAGTACTTACGTTGAGCCGTCGGTCCCAGTTGTCATGAAGATCTTTCACCATCGCACGTCGTTACGGGGAGTCAGTACCCTCCAATAAACCGATGCTTACTGGTCTAAACCATACAATATCGCTTTCCCTTTGGGTTATGGCGGTCAGACTATGGAAAAGCTAATATTCTGTCATATCTGGTTAGACTAGTAAGCGGACCCCGGGCTCCTAGGCGTTGAAGTCTTGACTCTTGTTTCTTCAAATAAACCACCTCAAAATGAAGCAGGAGCTTGTATATCGTATACCATAATATGGTGCAGGTATGGCCTCAGAAGTTACAACAGCTTCAATTAATGTGTAGCATTCTAAACATAAGACTCCGTTCAATTCCTGAAACAAACAAAGTAGTTTGAATTTTCGGCGAGGAGAGCACGAGAGAATTGTAGGAATTGAGAAGAGAAGTAAACAACACTTACACAGACTGGCGCTATCCATGATGTCAAAATATTGAGCTCCGAATCAGATAGGTTGTCCAAAGAACGGACGTGTTGCTGCCGAGGTACCGCAAAGGAAGAGTTAACATAACTGCAATCCTCACCACGGCTAGTTGTTGTAAGTCCAGACGACATACTGATGTTACCATTGACATATATATTACTGCGTAAGGACTGGGCGGACCGCATGTTACAATGACGCCTTGAAGTTGGTCCTAAAATGGTCTTCTCTTTAACGAAGTGAACTAGAACGCGATCAGCTGTCATCGGGAGCGGTCGTAAATTTTGCGAACAAAAATGCCAATTGTGCCGTGAAAGCAAAGAGTATACAAATACTACGTAAGAAGAGGCGGATGTGCCATAGATCATGCGAGACTTTCAGCTTTGTATGAAACGTGCAGGGAGAACCCGTACCAACATAAAGATACTAATTGACATCGTTTTTATGTTGTCAGCATTGTCATATTTGTCAATATATGGATGTACCCTCTAATGATTAACGAAATATCGATATCGATAATATTCGGTAAGAAATAATTACAATTATGTTTCGACTAGAATTATACTTTTCCAACACAAGTAAAAAAATGTATTTAATATTTATGTGTTTATTCAAAAAAATTAGCCTATTCTATAAATCTATTCTAGATTAGCGAAGAAAAATACGCAGAACTAAAAGATATATGTATGTACATGTAATGGAAAGGTTTTCAACATTTCTTCTGTAATAGGATTTAAAGAAATGTCTATAGATACAAGGCACAGCTGTTTTTCTGACTTGAGTTCCCTTTTTTTTAAGTCTTTCGGCGTAAAATGCTTGCCACACACATAGTTCAACTGATGTAATTTTTCAATGTGCACATAAATCAAGTCTTGGTTTCCAGTTGCAGCTACTCATTTTTACATCTAAAAAGAAAAAAAAAGATTAGAATTTTTTGTCCTAGTGCCAATTTCTAATAACGGATTATCGATAACTGACAGGCAGCACTATTGTTTACCTACAAAGTACTAGGATATGAAACTTTAGAATATTTCCTTATGTTTTATGTTTAATTGAAATATATCACATTATATAACATTATAAATATTCATTGATATTTATCTAGGGACATTTTGCCATAAATACCTACCCTTTTTTCATTGCTTGACCGGCATGTTGTTGTATGCCATATTTCGCACGTTATTTTGCTTGTTTTCATTGCGCTCCTTTCAATGCTAATCAAATAAATATATTAACACTAACACTAGAAGTGTAAAATCACATTTATTTGGTATACACAAAGCACTTTAACAGTATGTTTTTTTACGTTTTATAAAAAAACTACATAACGCGGCAAAGTTCAATCTGGATAATAATGTGTCTAATGTGACAGTTGTGACATTTGACACTATTGACAGCCAAGGCGGTGATGTACGTATAACCCGTCTAACTTTGAAAGAATACTGTTCCAAGGGTACATAGAGAAGGATGCTATCTTCACTTTTTATACATATAATAGTAGCCGTTAAAAAGATAGCACGTTTCATACATTCGATTTTTTCTTAGGAACTTGCGCCAGGCTGGTGAAAGGTTGCGTGAACTACGACAAAAAACATAATAAAAAATATGATAACATTTCATATCACCGGTAACTTAAAAATATGTCATAAATCAACTTCTAAAATTATTTAAAGCAATTTTCTTTCATATTGGTAAAAACGGCGCGAAGCCGCGTAAAACTGCGACATAACTTTGAAGCGGCGGGCGTTGTACCCGATGAAATGAAAAGATTTATTATTATTACTATAAGATTAAATAATGTTCTTACAAAATTATTTTTAATTGATTCTTAAAATTTAAAGATACACCAATGTCAAAAAACATTAGGTATGAATCCAAAATGGAAAAATATATATTTTTTGTACCTCGAAAAATACCTCACCCCGCTCTTACAAGGTTATGTCTAGGAGCAGACCATGCCGATTTACATCGTAGTTCATACTAGTTTGAATAGATGGCGTTATTTTTTTTGTAAGGTGACTACGTCTGTCAAATGTTCGGTCGCACGTATCTTGAGTATTTAAATCAATGGATGTTACCAATAAAGACTGTCTCATACTTTAGTCAACCCACGAGTCTTGATAACACGAACTCGAACTAACGATAAACTTGTTTGGTCCACAAAGGATTGTTCAAGTCAATATAAATGACAGTAAATTCCTTATTTTCCAATAAAGAGATATAAGCATAGGTGAAAAAGCAATTTGACTGTTTTCATGTCAAAATAACTGACGTAGGACCAGAGAGGTTGGACTCGTAATAAGGTTATATTTCTTTGCGTAAGACATTACAGATGCCAGTATAATAAAAATATGTTCCCATATTTTCGATAAGTAAAAAACATTATTTCGTGTGTAATATGTTGCAAAAAGGATAAACATATTATTTATAGAAAATATATCACCACAATACATTTTTCAAAATATCATAAGATTTTGGTGTTATTTTGCTTATTAGAACTTTTGTTATGTCACCCTGTTTTCACTATGAATGTAATATTTCCCTATAAAAAGGGGTTTGCAAGAAACTGAAAACATTTGCCTAAATATGCAAAATGAGTTTTGAATATGAAATGGCGATGTCACGACCGGAACAACGCAGAGACTTTTAATTTTGAACTAAAAATCCCCGTTTCGCTTTAAATTAAAATTAATATATATAAAATTATAAAATAAACGAAGATTTTCAAGATATGAATGGTTTAGAAGCAAACGTGCCACAAAATAGCCCAGTTTTGGTCATTCTCCTTTACAATTTTCTTTGGCAATGTTACAGACACCCTTCTAAATTAATATACAAGGAACATCTTTTAGAATCTGCCGTCGGTTGTCAACAAGGTGACCCTCTTGGACCACTAATCTTTAGTTTGGCCATCCATCCTGTTATAAACCAACTAAATTTAAAATTAAACATCTGGTACCTAGATGATGGAACCCTAGGCGGTGACGTAGAGTCTGTGTATCAAGATCTAGCACTCCTGAAATCAAAATTTTTATCCATAGGCTTAGAACTGAATACAAACAAATGCGAAATTTTTATTAATGACTATTTAGATAAATCCACAATTCTTTCAAAATTTCAATATTTGACTCCCAACATCACCCAAGTTGAAAAAAGTTCTCTTCGCCTCCTGGGGTCCCCAATTTTAGACGACGGTTTTGTTTCCTTTATACAGGAAAAAACTCAAAATTTTTGTGAAAATTCTGACAGGCTACTCAAAATTAATATACATTCAGCTTTCACTATTATTCGATATTGTCTTTTTGTCCCTTTTACGCACGCATTACGGTGTTCACCTTTTTGGAAAAATCCGACTCCACTCATTCATATTGACAAAATTATACAGAATACCCTAAGTAAAATTTTGAATGTGGCCCGGAACGACCGGGTGTGGCTACAGGCGTCCTTACCTGTGCGCTTGGGCGGCCTCGGCGTTCGCAAAATTACCGTCGTAAGCCTGCCAGCGTTCTTGTCATCGGTCCACAGCACTGCAGAATTGACTAGGAAAATTTTAGCTCCCACACTGGTTGCTTCTGAGGTGCCGTGTAAGACCGATGCCTTGAACGCTTGGAGAAATGCTTGTCCAGGAACTGAGTTACCCCGAAACTTATCCTCCCAGTGGCAATGGGATGGGCCGCTTTGCAGCATGGTACGAGAAAACCTTCTCAATACATCGTCCAACACTGCGGAGCGCGCTCGCCTGCTGGCTGTGGGAGAATAGGAATCGGGCCTCTGGCTTCAGGCACTGCTATAGTCCAATATAGGTACCATGTTGGACGATACGACCTTTCGCTTCGCTACTTGCCTCGGTTTAGGTGCGTCATGTGTCTGTCCGCATCGTTGTCACTGTGGAGAGGCTGTCGATAGCCTTGGTCACCATGGCCTGTCATGCAGCAGGAGCGCGGGTCGTATTTTACGACACGCCAACCTCAATGAAATACTGCGCCGTGTTCTTGCCACCGCTGGCGTTCCAGCCCAACTTGAACCTCAAGGCTTGGCACGCGATGACGGCAAAAGACCAGACGGGATGTCGTTACTGCCATGGAAGCTGGGTAGGCTTTTGATATGGGACGCAACATGTGTCGATACCCTTGCGCCATCTCATCTTCCCAGCACAGCAGGTTGTGCGGGCGCTGCTGCTGCTACAGCGGAGACCCTCAAACGGCGCAAATATGTAAATCTAATAGGAGATTATGTATTTGAGCCGTTTGGGGTCGAAACATTGAGGCCATGGGGTCCAAGTGCGCGTTCACTTTTCAGAGATCTCGCAAAGAGACTCATAGACGCGTCGCGTGACCAGAGGGCGGGCACGTATTTGGCTCAAAAAATAAGTATAGCCATACAACGAGGCAATGCTGCCAGTCTTCTGGGCACGCTTCCAATTGACTGCGATGCGGATGAGTTTCATGACGCCTTCTAAATTTTAATTTCTACGTTTTTGAATTTTCACTTCTTGTATATATTAATTAGTTTCTTTTTTAATTTATTTTAAGACTTAATTTAGTTATATTGTAATTTAAATAATTATTGGATAATGTAGTCTATTCAAATGAAATAAAACCTATTGGAACTTATCTGCCAGCTTTCTACACCTTTGACAAAAAATCAATTAATTCACAATTCGATAAAAGAAAATATTATAAGGACAGTAAAGAATACCAATAACAACTTTAATATTTATCAAATTCAAATTCAAATAATTTTATTTTGTGAACACAGGTCTACAAGTTGTTATACAATTGTTTATATAGTGCGCTCCATGTCCCGCCGACAGGCATACAAAATATAAGATGGCAATGCCATCTTATATTTTGTATGCCTATCTAGTCTATACTAAATGTATCTAGATAAATGTATCTAGTTATTAATCTGCGGCTCATAATCATCATCATCAGCCCGCAATAGTCCACTACTAGATATAGGCCTCTCCAATGGCACGCCACTAAGCTCGATTTTCTGCTCTGTCCAATCGTTGTAGCGCTGCTAACCTGCTACTTTACATATTATTTCGTCACTTCACCTAGCTGAATGGCGTCCTACGCTATGTTTGGTAAGAAGCAGATTTTACTCTAGAATACTACATATACAATACTAATAATCGCCCGCGGCTCCGCCCCAGGGGGGCTTTTTAACACTGTCAGCGCGGATTTTCCGGAAATCCTTTCTTAATGCACTCTTATTCTCTATATCAGCTTCGTAGGCTCTTCTTAGGCTGTGCGTCGTCTAGGTATATAGTTCAAGATCCCAGGGCCGCCAGACCTTACCTACTTACTTTCTCAGAAACGAAATGTATAGAATAATGTAGTGTTAGTAACTAAAAATTGGCCCACGATCCAAGCTAGCAAGTATGCGTACACTCATAGCAGATAGGAACTAACACTACATTATTCTATACATTTCATTTCTGAGCAAATAAGTAAGGTCTGGCGGCCCTGGGCTCTTACTCTAATAAGTAACGCAAGAATTTTATATATGCCTGCAGATAATGATAATGTGAAATACAGAATCTTGTCTAAACAAATGTTAATACTACAAATGAATAAGTGAAGATGTACACAACGGTGCACCGTGAGATAGTGTCGCCTCCCGGATGCGCCCGACATTGACTTACGAGTCGTGTGTACCAGCCATCATTATACCGTCAATCATTCAATGGGAAAACTACTACTTATTAATTTATCCGATATGGTTTGTGTATACAATAATTATACATGTGATTGATGGGGTAGTGGTATTTTATGTGTAAGAGTAATGCTTGGGAAAGCCATCATGCGACTACGGATTTAACAAGGTAAACAAATTAGCTAGTCAATTAAAAAATAAGGAGGAAAAGAAATAGTGATTCATAATTACTTAAAAACGACACTGCGTGATTCACAAATCTTTATTTTTTTCTTCTTTGATCAGAGTAAGAGTTTAGTAGAGTATACTAAAAGGGTGAGAGCCCATACGCCCCTCAGTATTCGCCCCTTCATAGAAATGTTGGCATATTTTGAGAGGCGTATGGGCTCTCACCCCTAAAAACTGTAGCATAAGGTAATAAGCATTCAGTTCTTCTTTGGGTATACTAAGTGGGCATTAGATATTATTATGCTAGCATGTTTATACTATTGTCATGTAAGTGGTTGAATTTACCTATATTTTCAAATAATTACGCGGTTAATTCATTATTTTGGCAACAAGTCACACAAATTGTCAAAATCAATTCTGTCCCAAATAAGCATCACACCCAATCGACGATGCATGGTGACCAACACACAGCATCTAAATTTTTACACAGTCCTCAATCCGCTATCAAACATATAGCAATTACAACTTCTCCTTGCGAGGGGTGGTCCAATAACCAAAGATATCGTCACCGCTATTGTTTTCCGATACGAGTGCCGCGATACTTTGCGGACTGTTCCTCCTAACATGTACTGCATATAGGTCAGGGGTGCTTACAGTTCAAACTTGGATGTTTATTTTTGTAGTGAATGTAAGTACATAAGTACGTAGGTAAAGATGTATTTCATTAGTTATATATCATGATTAGAGGATGCAGCTACGCCCTATATTTTTTTTATTATTTAACCGTTACTGCCGGAGCCCGTGGGAATTTTGGTACTATAACGGTCTCGAAGGAGTTACATGCCAAATTTCAGCTGCCTGCGCCTAAGGGTCTGGTCACGAGATCGGTCTAAGCGGCGAGGCAGGGGCGATGTACATGGCGCGTTTACTCTGAGACGGCCGCGCGCCGCGTCACAGTAAACGCGCCATGTACATCGAAAACGCCCGCCGCTGCCGCCCGCCGTCGTAAGCCGTGACCGGGCCGTAATAGTTTTGCATGTGCGTTGTTAGTCAATCTTTCAGTTACGTAAGAAGTTTATATATATAGAAGAAGATAGCTGTGGACCACTTAATTAACTACTATTTCTAACTATCGTATCACCAGCCAGATTCAGCAGTAGAGATCATAGAAAATACTAAATTAAGAGGTTTTCGAAGTTCCGAAAAGAGTAAAACTGTCTAGTAACAAATTAGGACAACAGTTTTACTTGAAATTTTATCCGGTATTATTGTTTATTTATTTTTGTTGCTGTTTCAAGTCCGCCTGTTCTTTCATGTCTTTCATTTGAATGTTTTTGAAGTCTCCTGCGATACAGAATTAATTCCTTATATGGAGCGGTCTTAAAAAGGGAAAATAAAGATCACAGAACAGTTGTTCCGTGGTAAAGATAGTTGTTGTCTAGGGAATATTCTGTTCAAAACTCGACATAAAAAAACGGATAAACCGACATCAATCCAACCAACCCACCTGACAAGCGTCGTTTAGTAGACCAAATCCTTCCATTTAGTTAAAATGCTATGGTAACACAAATTAGGCAGGGCCTATGTTTAGCGTTAGCACAGAATATATACAAGTATGGCGTTAGGTCTTATGGTGATAAAAACGCTGAAAAGAATTAAAACGCTATCGTCATTGTATCAGACCAAAGATAGGTAGAGGTTTTATAATTATGGATAATTTAATACCCAGCTTACCTAATAAAATTTTATTACTTACATATCTTAAATGTTCAATTAAGTTATCCGGCAGATATACGAGCTACGATAACCTTGTGGGTAAAACCGGTGGACTGTCGTGTTAAAGGCCCTAGGTTCAAACCCGCACCTTTACTTTTCAATATTAGGTGTGTATTAAAATTAGTACCTAAATTCTCACTTGATTTGCCGATGGAGCAAAACATGCCGAAGAAAGTAATATGACTGCTAGCCACAATATTGAAGTCTCATAGTATTTTCCTAAACTATGTTTTTGGCAGAACTTAACTATGTTTTCTGAGAAGTATGTGTGGTGTATTTTTGACCGACAGAGTAAAGAATTGGGTGATAAGAGAGTGATATGGAGTAAAAGAAGATGTGGTGACAAGCATCAAGAAAGGCATGTTAAGATGGTTTGGGCACATGGAGAGGATGGATAACGAAAGGAGAAGACCTAGGCGGACGTTCTCTGACCAGATTGAAGACATCCTAAAAGAAGGACAGGTCAGAAGTACCCTAAACAGAAGAGCATGCATGAGAAACTTGATAGGAGTGAATGAAGCAAGAGAGGTATGCCAAGATCGTAGCAAATGGAAAGGATCGTAGAAAACTTTTCATTAGGATATATTAATGTGGAGCGCGAATCGCGGTTGATTCTCCAAACATCCAAATAACGAACAAAAGAGCTAATATGCTGTAACTTTTAGGTTAGTTGGTACAGTGGTAGCCAATACATACAATGGTCTACCCAATTCGTGTACTAGGCAACACTTCCATATAATATCGTAATCACTTCCGTCACTTTAGTAGGAATCATTCTTAATCAGATGAAATGCATAACAATTTGACGATTTATAGAGTGACATATGGGTTTTTTCGGTTGGTAGGTTGTGACCTATTCGAAATCATCATCATCAGCCTTTAACAGTTCACTGCTGGATTAGGCCTCTCCTTTGAAAGGAGGAATTTGCCTACTATACCACGCTGGCCAAGCGGGTTGGTATACGGTTTGTATCAAGTTTTCCTTCTCTTAAAGTGCTGTTCTCTGCATAATATGCTCCCTATGTCGGCTCTTACGACACCCATGGGATGATATGGTGTGGTGACATTCCGTATTCTTAATCCGTCACCACACGGACGGATTTAAAATTATTATTCGAAATAAATAACTTTAAATATTTGTATCGTTAAACAGCGATTTAGATAGTGGACTTTTATGGTGTTTTTTGACCTAATGCAACCCATCTTATCGGAATCTTGGAGTCAAATTTATTTTGACGTCCATAAGTGTCTCTTTGTGACACGGAGAATTGTACCGTGTTAATTAACGGACGTTCACCTGATTTATATATTTATTTCTCTACATAGTACGGCTGGACATAATTAGTAGAAGTTTATTAAGTTGCGGTAATGTATGCGCGACGGTTCACTCGCCGGCGCGGAAGCTACTGGAACATCAATCTGCGGTTTGACGTGTAGCATGCATCTACGAACATAAATGGAGTACGCAATTGTGAATATTTTGAATAGATTAAATTAGCTGTTAAATTGTGCAAAAACTGTTCAAAGGAATCTTCAGTCAACCTCGGGTAGACTAGTAAACGGACCCCAGGTTGCAACTAGTACGGCATAATACTAGCAGGATGAATCTGTTCGAATGAAAAAGTTAATATTATGTCATCTGATTAGCCAGAAAAACAACCCTGACTATAACCAACCTACGAGTTTTATTGCGCGTTCTTTCTCGTGGTTCTACCTATTGCTTTGCGAACGAGGCAGTAAATGTGAATGTAGAAGCATTAAGTAAGTAATTCAATTTAAAAAAAATACGTTCATCAGCGTCACCTTGTGACCTAGATGAATAAACGATTTTGACTTTGACTTTGACTAGAAGCTAGAAGGTTTTAGAAAAATAATAAATCAATGTTCCTTTCGAAGATCAGAAAGGGCTTTCTGAAAATCTAACGACTCGAATACGAAACCTTTGTGTGCAACCTCTGACTAGGTGTGCAGAGTACCAGAAGTTGGTCGCATGAACTTACCATATTTTTTATTTTTTATAGACTCACGCCTGTATCCTTGAAGGGGTTGGCAGAGGCGAAATATTACACCCACATTACGCCATGAATTATTAGGTCCCACGTAATAGGGGGCGAGCCTATTGCCGTTACCGGGCACATCACCAGACTCCGTGCTGCTACTGAGAATTCGGAAACACCCAGGAACACTTGCCCGACCCGGGAATCGAACCCAGACCTCCGATCAGCAGTCACAAACTCTATCCACTGGACCACGGAGGCAGAATTTACCATAACTTTTCATAATATCTGTAGCGTATCATCACCGTCCTAGTGTTATCCCAGTCCAGTAGCATCCAAGTCTTTCACTTTGGAGCCAACGCATTAGCATGCCCAGATTATAAATAATACCTATCAGCATTTCTGTTATGAATACCACATCTATTACTAAGTAGGAAGCCTAACTTTAAGGCACGAGAAACAACAGGTAATTAATACTAGACTTCAACGATTGACGCGGCGGCTATGGCGTGCGAAACATCAACATTACGGTGAACTGCTTCACGCTGCTTAGATTATAGAGATAAGCAGATTTATAAGACACGTAAATAATCCTCAAAGAGCAATAAGTACCGTAGAGAATAAAATTAAAATATGCTGATCCGGCCAATATCATTTGGTATGCCTAAAACTTACATGGAAATTTTTTAAATATTAGGATAGTAACTCACGTAAACCTTGACAAATCAAATGTACAAGGGCGGCCTAGCATTCTCTACCAGCCAACATATGGGTGGCGCAGCAGAGACAAATCATGGAGGGTGCATAAAACTGCGTGAAAAAAAACTATTTTGGTATTAAGCCATTTTTTTGAGAACCTTATCGATAATTAACTGGAATATTATTTTTAGTCTAACCAAGGCAGCGATAGCCAACAGACTACCATGCAGAGGGTATCGGGTTCGAATCCACGGCGCGCACCGATGACTTTTCGAAGTTATGTGCGTATTGAATTGTTAATTATCGCTTGTCCCGTGCCTCGGAGAGCACGTTAAGCCGTCGGTCCCGGTTGTCATGAAGATCTTTGACAGTCGTTACAGAGCGTCAGTACCTTCTAAATAAACTGACACTAGTCTAAACCATGGAATATCGCCATCCCTTCGGGTTGTGGAGGTCAGACAGGCAGTCGCTCTGTGGAAAAGCTAATATTCAGCCAAATCCGGTAAGACTAGTAAGCGGACCCCAGATTGAAACTGGGATAACGCTAAGAGAAAGCAGATTAATTTTAACCTAACCATTTGCTACCCATTAGTAAAACCTACATCACCATCCATACATTCTACGTATAAGTAGGTAAATCCTTCACCATACAATGCCATGCAAATTTGGCATCTAAATAATTCCACATACATTTGAGTCATATTTCGGTGCAGCCACAAAGTGTTGGAGTTACGCCCTTGCCAAGGAGTTAAGTGTGAGACGGATAAGAGTCATTGCGGGTTGTATTCCACGTACGAATGCAAAGCGATAAATATGAGGGTAGCACGAGAACGCCAAGAATATACATGATACACTGCACGGCAACAAAATTGAACCCAGCGTCGTTTATAAACATATCTTTTATTTACTAGTTGTTGGCTTCGCCCGCGTTTATATCGTGATACCAAATGTTAAAGACTTTGTATCACTTACACCAATCTCTTTGGTTTATAGAACTCTACATACCTACTTTTTCTATATTTGGGTAACTGGAAAAATTAAGCGTGATTGGAGGAAATACTGCAGACTTTAGCACAAAACCCTTGGGTTCTGCAAAACCCAGTTTGGAGGCCCACAGCTATTGGTTAGTGACCCTGATCGTATGTTATTTCAATTCCTACACAGAACAATCTTTTTTTTTTATATAGACTCACGCTTGTATCCCCGAAGGGGTAGGCAGAGGTGTAATATTACACCCACATTTCGCCATGAATTTTTTTAAGTTCCCACGGGTGTAATAGGTGTAATATGGGGCAAGCCTATTGCCGACATTGCCGTTACCGGGCTCATCACCAGACTCCGTGCTGCTACTGAGAATTCGAAAAAATTCAGTAACCCTTTTGCGTGACCCGGGAAACGAATCCGGGACCTCTGATCAGCAGTCGCATACGCTATCCACTGGACCACGGAAGCAGTCAATTAAGAGACAATTTTTAATATAATAACATATACAACAATCTATGTATATGTTATTATACTAAAAATTTTCTCTCAATTGTCTGTCTGGTTTGCGTTTTGTGTACACAATTTTTTTTTCCCATGTGTTGTTTGTTTAATTAATGATTAAAATTTGTACTGTTAACACTTGTTTATATGTACGCTATCTCTATTGTGACGATAGATAGGTAATCATAATTTTCGTGTATGATAAATTCTACACAGCAAAATATTTATTAAAAGGTGCACGGAATCCCAAAACGTTGAGGGATCGCAAAACTACTTACATAATTTAAAAAGTAACCAACTGTATCACATATTCATGATGCCATAGCGAAAATATTTACGATATCGAAAAGGAAAATATCGGATCCTATGCGATATTCGTTCAACGAACAAAAAAATTAAGCTGTACCCAATTTTTGGGCCGGCATTGTATCAGCTCGTTGGAAGACAGGCCTCACTCAATATCGGAATATTGTTGTTGAAAATGAGTATTTATGTCATCGTTTATATAAAATGTGTTGCTATGTAGGCCAAAAGCGTTTTTCCCGCCATCTCGGCTCTCTTTGTTTATTGAACAAACTTTACGGATATTTCTTCGTTTCTCCCTTTCGTTTTGAGGTTATTTCGGCTGCTTATTGGATTCATGAATTGAACAAAGTGTATCAAGTCGTTTGTCAGGAGGTACCTGTTTTTGGTAAGGAAAATGTACCGAGCGCATCTGGTGATGGGATGATGTGTTTTTAAATAATGATTTTCGGCTCTTGTCGGTGTCTGTTGTTTGAAATTTGGAATTTGTTTACTGTCAGATTAAAGAATTTGTTTTTGTAACTGATATAAGGACAGAATACTGATTTTCTCGAATTATAATATTTTTCGCGTCTGTGTTCAGGAACTGTACAGCGATTTGTTCTTAGTACAAGAGTCAAACACAACGGACGCATCATATAGTTGAAAAGAGCTTTAATAATATGCAAAATATGCATATACGATGGTAGCGAGACAGATAGTTAATAGTTTAAAACCTCCCACACAAGCTCATATTTAAAATTTCAAACGTCGAACAAGATTTTTTTAAATGAGCTAAGCGCCTAGGCGCCTGTTACTTGATTACTCCGACCAGTTTTATAAAAAGAATATTAGCGCGACATTTATATTAAGCAGGCATTATAATGTCGTTGTTTAGACCAGCTATTATACGTTATTTTTATCACCACGACCTCTGAACAAAACATCCAACTTGAACATAAAGAAACAATTACGAATAAATTATTGATGTTCATCAACCTAAATATTTTATTACTAATTCCTACTTAACCCTGCATTCTTTACACTTACATATTAAATAAGAAACTTCTAACACTACCGGGGGTCTTAGAACAACACACAAATTTAAATTTAACCGTTAAAATGACTAAGAACATGGAAACATACTTTTGTCTAACGCTCAAGTGCTGCCCCCTGGGCCGAATACGTCGATTGGCCTTTAGCCTCATCCTCACGCTTTCTAAGGTTGTCAAGGTTACAACATCAATCGTAAAATAGATTTTTGTTATTCGCAAATAGTTTCGCGATATAAATGTTGGAAATGAAACTTGTAAGATTACGCAAAGTTGGCGCGTCATAAAATCAAAACTGAAGGTGTAATCACTTCTGCATTGTGGACTATATCATGAGCGAAAGCGGCTTGATTTGATAAGAATCGCTAGTGAGTTTTGTATAGAAGTGTTGTATTTTCTTTAAGTACGTTAATAACATTTTATTTGCCCTTTCTTACGCTTCGTTCATTGGTTGGTTACATTCCGAATAGACATGTTTTGCATATCTTTATACTGAAAATGTAAATGTAGAATCATTAATTAATTCATTTGTATAAGTATTTGACGTTCTATAGCGTCACATTTTGACCTAAGTGATAAACGATAGACTTTTGGCTTTTCCCACAGTAGACAACACATCGTTATCTACAAATTGTTGTTTAGAGTCTGGCGTATTTTATGTCCCATGATGACTGAATGTTCATAAATTCCCTCTCAATACGGGGCTTTTTAATAGAATGGGATTTTTTTAAAATAATAAATAAATATTGGTTAACAGTAATTCTGAAAAAAAGCATAATATATAAATTAATTAACATAAAACAAAACCAACGAACACAATCAAATTCAAATCTCTCGCTACGTATCAAAGCGCAGAGCCTTACCAACTGCTGCGTCCAGCACTCACATAAAAACAGTTTAATCGTAAGTCGGGCTCGTATCGAGATCTGAACATATTACCATATATTAATCCAATAAAGGATTGGGCGATCAATTTATCTACATTATTGCAAACATCGCCGGGCCGTAGGTGCTAACTTGCGACAAAATATGGCCTTCCATTAGCTTCGCCGTTTAAGGGTTAATATGGCCCGAGCATTATTTATTTTGATTTGCTTTTTAAGTGTTATTTTTCGGCGACAGCTGATGGATAAAACGCGATGGTGTCAAGCTTAATAGGGTTTAATTTAGTTTGGTTATTAACTTTTTTATGGAGAGGCCTGATGTAGGTAATAATCAGTGATTGAAGCTGGGGTTTGCAGATGATTATGGGGTTTAGTACCAGTGTATACAATTACAACAAAAAGATATGAAAAATGTGAAGAAAATTAAAAGCGTTTCAAAATGGTGGTGACTGCTTTCAAATTGAGCATAGACCAAAACATAGCTAGTAAGTGTGCATGATGTATGTTTTTATTCTGTTTCAGAATTGTATAAAGCCGGCATAAACTAAAAGGTGTACAATTATAGGCTTATACTTATTAAACCATGCAAAAGATATCAGAGAACGGTCAGTCCAGGTTTATAAAGAGTATACATATACTAGTCCATTTATATAGGTATTCTGTGAATATAAGCTTCTCCGGCAGAGTTGGTCCACTGACTGTGCAGACACTAAGGCTCTAGGAGACATGTTTACATTACAATTTGAAACAAAATTCATGACCCATTCAAATAATAAACGAACTGAAACATATAAATGCATAGTATGCTCATAAAAATCGCTTTTAACCACTGCTATCAACGTAATTCTGCTATCAAAACACCTCGACAAACAGCGCAGGAGACTTACACACGACATTTGTTCTAGAATTTATAGACTGGTCTGCCTATCGCGTGGGCTGGAGAGTATGTAGCCTGCCTAATTACGGAAGTAGATGCATTAATACGTTGTATCGACAGTTATTGTTATCTGTGCGGATGGAGCATTTATTTAAAAAGTTACGACACTTTAGTTCCTAAAACCTGCAATGATACATACATACATAACGTCACGCCTTTTATCCCCGAAGGGGTAGGCAGAGGTGTATTTCTACACCCACTTTTCGCCAGATATACCTTAGTCCCACGTAATAAGGGGCGAGTCTATTGCCGTACCGGGTACATTTCCAGACTCCGTGCTGCTACTGGGAATTTCGTGACAGAAAAACCCAATAACACTGCCCGACCCAGGAATCGAACCCGGGACCTCCCGATCCCACGTGCACATTTATGCCGCGAGACCAACGAGGCAGTCGTATAGGTTTTGATGTCGAGTTTTCCGTCTCTACGCAAAGATGGTATTTGCATCGTGTTATCCCTTAGTCGCCTCTTACGACACCCACGGGAAGATAGGGGGTGGTGACACTTGTATTCTATGCCGTCAACCACACGGCACTGCAATGATCATTTTTATAAAAGCAACATGAAACAGTGTTGGTGTCAAACATACACAGGACTATCACTCATGAATATGACGCTGAGGCATAAACGACTCACTTGTGACTACACTGCGCAGAATAATGTTGCTCGAACCCCACGCTGGATGTATTCAGCAAAAGTAATCTTTAACAAAATGGAGAGAAAATCGAATTTAAATAAATGACTAATACTCAAAAAGTATTATTTAATAGTTCTCAAACAAGGCCTTTGATTTTTAATGAGGCCTTAAGAGTTCCTTGTACTTTACTACAGAAACCTAAAAGCCTAATACAATCGATCCTCACAAATTGTCACAATGCTTCAGTGCGTAGGTGCGTCCATTCACTCAATATATGAATGGGTTCACTCACTCGCGATGTCAAGGTCACCTGCGGGCTTAACAGCTTTATAATGACCTCAGAAGGTCTAAGTCATCGGGGTTAACGCAGTTCTTGGTAGCACTCATGTGGAAAATGTTTAGATTGCTACAATGTTGCGATGGATTTATTGTTTATGTTGTCGCTGTTATATAGAGTGCGAGTTCGATCCCCACATCTACTATGTAAAATAAAATAACAGATGTTTATACTTAACTTGTGCATTTGCGTGGTTTTGTAGGTTCGTAACCATTTATTTTATATTTTATTTCAATTATAAGATTATTTCTCAGGATTGCGTTTGCAAACTATCAATTTTGACATCACTCGTATGTAAACAAAGAAAACGTATAAGCAATTTCTTCGCCGTTCATCACTTCAATGATGTTGATGTACAACGCGTCTACTTGTAAAACGTCATCATCGTCAGCCTTGTTTATAATTGGCCCACTGCTGGGCACATCCCTTTTGTTATTGACTCAATATCAGTCTATGCGTAGTAGAGCCTCGAGGAAGGCCTATGCCCAGCGGTGGACGTCTATCATCTTATTAATGTGAACGCTAAACCCAAAGTCCACCACGCTGGTAATGTTTGGGTTGGCTAGCTTCACATGAAAAAATCTCAAATCTCAGTCATTCAGGTTTCCTCGCGCTATTTTTACTTCAAATGATTATTAACAATTTTTTACGCACATAGCTTCCATAAGTCAGTGGTGCGCGTCGCGAATTTGAACCTGAGACGCTATAGATAGTCATCATCACCATCAGCCCTTTATATTGTCCCACTGCTGGGCACGGGCCTCTTCTCACTTATGAGAAGGGTGAGGCCATAGATAGTCACTGGGATAAAATACAAAAACATCTCAACAGATAGGGTGGTCTTCTCATATTATTCCTGTAATTTCCTGTTCATCATAGGAGTAAGAACAAAACAAGTATGTAAATGATTTCTTAATTACCACTGATATAAATCTTCAACGGAGTGATCGCATTATTACCGTGATAGAGGTTTTTCGACATACGCTAATAGGCGGGTCCACACAGACCGAGCAGCCTCGCGAGGAAAATGCTTCGCGAGGCTGCTCGGTCTGTGTGGACGTGGCTCGGTCGAGGAAAACGCATGTGCCGCCGCGGCCGAGCTTAGCGTGCGCCCGAGCTACCGAATTAGACACGTCCACACAGAGCGCGCAGCCTCGCGAGGAATTGGCGCGCGAGGCTGCGCGCTCTGTGTGGACGTGCCGCGGCCGAGGCAAGCGCGTGTGCCGCCGCGGGCGAGCGACCAAGCGGCCGAGCCATCGAGTTTGGATTTTTGTTTTGCCGCGGTCTGTGACGCTGTTTCGTGCCTCGCTCGAACATAATAATCCTTACTAATAATATAAATTCGCAAGTGTGTTTGTATGTTGGACATTTTTTTTATAGACTCACGTCTGTATCCGCGTAAGGATAGGCAGAGTTATAATATTATTACATCCACATTTCACCATGAAATGTTTAGGTCCCACGTAATAGGGGACGAGCCTATTGCCGTTAACGGGCATATCAGCAGACTCCATGCTGCTTCTGAGAATTCGGGAAAACCCAGTAACACTTTTGCCCGACCCGGTAATCGAACCCGGGACCTCCGCTCTGCAGTCGCATACCCTATCCACTGGTCACTGAATGACGGAGGATACATTCATCATAACATTCTCATCTTTGAAGCTATTTATTGTAGAATAATAATCCTTCAGTCTGTGCTTCGGTTACAGTATCCTTGCCTACAGATATTCATTTCCTATAATTCATTCTATATTTTTTTCCATGTCTACCTATTCCATCCTTTAGGTATAACAATAATCGACGACCGGTTGGCAAAGCGGGAGTGTAAGCGACTACAACGCCGAAGGTCGCGGGTTCGATTCCCGCTCATGTCAAACATTTGTGTGCATGAACATGAATGTTTGTCTTGGTCTGGGTGTTTCTATGTATATATTTACAAAAAAAGTAACATAACATAACTTCACGCCTTTTATCCCCGAAGGGGTAGGCAGAGGTGTATTACACACCCACACTTCGCCAGTTATGTTTCGGTCCCAATGTAATAGGGGGCGAGCCTATTTCCATCTACCGGGCACATTGTTAAGCAAGCGATAATTAACATTTAAAAAAAAAGTAAGTATAAGTAAATATGTATATTATGGCCCATCATTACCATTGTCTAGTACCCAAAGTAGGTACAGCAATTGGCGTCAGTCATGCAGCCGGCTAGTAAAAACACATGCCACAACCGTATTGCAGTATGACCATTTCCAAGTACTATATTTATAAACAAAATTTAAAAATAAGAGAGAGGAGAGACCAACAATCTCACATTGATACGTAGACCGATAGATGGCAAATGTACTATTTCACTCTAATTCACAAGTCGACAATTTGATACATGCGCAATACATAATAGTTTTCAACTATAGTCCGTTCACAGTTATTTTACCTCTAGCTGTTAGATTGGCCAACCTGGGCGTTGTGTTGCTATATTTGGTATATAATACTCCCATTTTAAATATACCTTATTGCTAAAATGTACTTATTTTTTTATCGCCTAAGCGATCGTATTAAATATTTGGAAGTAATGTTTATAACAAAACCTTTTGATATTGGCATGGCTATATGCATGTACATTTATTTTCTTACGAAATAACTAATTTCCTATGAAGATAAGTAGTTATAATAAAAATGTTGTCTATTTAATATATAAAGGTAAACGCATCATAATTACGCCAACGCCATGAGGTTCTAATTATCAAATACAAAAACTGTAAATTTAATTTTCATATTTATTTTGAATAAGAATGATGTGGGTGTCATATTACACCTCTGCCTACCCCTGCATGGAAACAGGCGTGAGTCTATAAGAATGATCCATGTGCACTGCCAATGTTATGATGATTCGTAACTGCTGTCATATTCTGTATCAGACTCAGAATTTAATTCTATTATGAACCTGTCCATTTCAGCATCCGTAGACCCATCTGTTTCACGAAGCTTGTCTTCAATGTGGCGCTCATGTTTGCATTGTTTTTGTCAGTCTTCTGCAGTGATAGATTGAAAAGCTTTAAATTCACAATGTTGGTTGCCTCTTGTCCTAAATTTTTGCTTGTGACTCGCCTTTTAATGAGACTCCACATAAGTTCAATTGCGTTTAGCTCGCAGTGGTATGGCGGTTATCTAACCACTTTGCGGCCATGAGCTTCAAGCATTTGAATTTTTGAAGCATTTCCACTAATATTGGGTAAAATGTTATGCACGTGTAACCCTATTTTACTTTCCTGTCATCACAGAGTACAATTCCAACATAAAGAAAATAAACACCGACATCTGTCAGAGGTAAAATAACTGTGAACGGACTGTATATTTTCATGTTCTAAATTCAAACTTTATGACAACTACAATTTTGTTTCTTCCTACGGTGCCGAGGCTGCCGCGCTCTAGGCCGCGTTCACATTTGTCTGATGTAATCTGTCGTGACGTCGTCTGTCGTGTCGCGACAGACAATGTCCCGGTCTGCGACAGAGAGGGGGGAGGGGTGTGGGGACGGTACAGCGCGAATTAAGAGATTGGACTCAGATTAATAGCAAAAAAACATTTATTTAATTATAACAGTATATTTAAAATATAAAATAGTAATCGCTAATGTTAGATCTACAAAGGTATTTATAATAAATTAATGCTAAGATGACAATAGGATTATCTAGATAATTTGGTGGGGAGAGATGTGCTGACGAAGCTAACATTGTTGGGTTCCGTACAGTTAACTCGCGCGACACAACTCGTTAGACTAATGTGGACGCGCCACTGTCTGTCGTAAAGCGTCAGACGCGCGTTTGCAATTGTGCGCTATGGACGACGAACTAATTGACTTCCTTTTTATAATATTATTCGTATACAGTACCTATAGATGAGCTAATTGAATACGAAATAATATAATCCTATGTAAATAATTTATGGATATAATTGGATATCTACTTAATCTGAATCGGATAATTCATCAAAAACATTGCGAAAGTGTGAACTCCACGAGAGTCAAGACAGAACTGATTTAAAATTGTGTCAGATCGCGACAGACGGCGACAGACAAATGTGAACGGTAAGTAATTACGACAGAGACCGTCACGAGAGATCACGTCAGATAAATGTGAACGCAGCTTTATTCTATGGCCTCGCTCGTTCGGGGACTGTTTCCTCGCGCGGCAAATGCCTCGCGAGGCTGCTCGCTCTGTGTGGACCCACCTAATGAATATGCGAGCTTGATTAGACTATATTGTGGGGATTAGTAGGATGGATATGATTGAACCTAACCTAGGAATACCTAGTCTATATTACGGGTTAACCGGCCTACAAATTAAAACCTGGCCAAGTGCATGTCGACTCACGCACAATGTAGGGTTCCGTAGTACCCTATACCCAATGACATAAGGATAGTAGGACTCAAGCACAATGTTAATTTAATCGCTCGCAAGTAGAAGTGTAAGTTGGTTGTCTACTACGCGTCAATTTGTAAACTCTGGCAAAATAGAATTGAGCACAGCCATACATTGTAACCACGCGGACAAAACTGTACGACAAAATTTTGAAAAACGTTTATTTTACTGATAGCCTCCATACACCTAAACGAAAAAGCGGTTTTTTTATTTCTCCTACATTGTATGAAGTAGGCAGGCATAGAATAGCCGAGTGGAGATACCAACAGACTGCCATGCAGAGTGTATCCGTATCGGGTTCGATTCCACGGCGCGCACCAATGACTTTTCGGAGTTATGTGCGTATTGAATTATTACTAGTCTAAACCATGGAATATCGCTATCCCTTCGGGTTGCGGAGGTCAGACAGGCAGTCGCTCTGTGGAAAAGATAATATTCAGCCAAATCCGGTTAGACTAGTAAGCGGACCCCAGTTTGAAACTGGGATAACGCTAAGAGGATGATGATAACATTGTATGAAGTATCGTTAGATATACATTTAAATAATAATAGCGGTTTACTTTGCCCGTTCTTTACAGTTTCCGAAGTATTTAGTAAAAACCTTAAAATATCCAACGCCTCTATCTTCTAAACTGTTGTATTTACGTATGTGTAAACTTTGCTAGATTGTGAAATATATGTAAGATGAATCTTAATGAAAAAACTTTCAATGAAAACTATAACGGCTAATTAGGCTGTACAAATTAACGAGTAAACTTAAACTTCTACTTGCGAGCGATGAAATGACAATTGTTCTTGAGATGGTGGAACTATTCTTGGGTGTCACCCAAGAATAGTTCCACCCAACTATTGATGGGTAATTGGTACCTACTACGGAACCCTATATTGTGCGTAGCAGGACATGCACTTGGCCGATTCTTATACTTTTATGTTTTCATCAAAATATACTTGACTATACAGTGAATATCGATTGATTCCGGCGGGCTACACCATGGACTGATCTTTTGAACAAAGTTGCTTTGACTGATTTCTCTTTAAACTTGAGGTCATCTTATGACAACTATATTAAGGTAACAAAGAAGGAATTTCCGAGTACTCCCTAATCCCTGGTCACAGCAATTCCGTGCAATCATTACAGGGAGCTGGCGCGGTTGTGCATCGTCCATCATTGACCGTCAATAGTCAAATGTTTAACGCGCGCTGCGTTTTTGAGAAACGCGATCTCACACATGATTGATCAACGCAACTCGCTGTAGTGTTTTAGCTTATGCATTTATATATTATTTTAAGTGTGAATATGAGTTTGTGTATTTGTTACGTTTTTACATGAAATATTGTAAAAAGCTTTTCTAAAGGAACTAAAAAGTACAAGTAGGCAGACAGACATTCTATAAATGTGTAGACAAATCATAATAATATAATATACCTAATATTCTACCACAGTCACACAACACCATCTAGTCCCAAACTAAGCAGAGCTTGTACTATGGGTACTAGACAATGGATAAATATACATATATACTTTTTTTTGTAATTTTTTAAAATTTTTTTGGAGTGTAAGCGACTGCTATGCCGAGCCCGTGACATTCGGCGTAGCAGTCGCTTACACTCCCGCCGCTGCGCCAACCGGTCGTCAAATGTAATGGTACTTAATATAACGATTTATATGCGTTTTATTAGTACCATTACGTCATATGCCTACATATGAGTGTGCTATATATCATATGTGCTATATATCATATATGCATAGGGTTCCCACCATGAACTTAGGGTCCCAAGTCAACCTCACCTGCAAGTGTGATCTGAAGTGCCGATCAACGGACGAGGCTCTGGCAAACAAAATGTCCCAATAAGCGGCAATAGGCTCGCCACCTATTACGTGGGATCAAAACACTGGCGAAAAGTGGGCGTTTAATATGCCTCTGCCTACCCCTTCGGGGAAACAGGCGTGAGTCTATGTATGTATATATCATCATTATCAGCTTGACATAGTCGACTGCTGGATATGAGCCGCTCCAATGGCAGACCGCGCGCCGCTGAGCCCGATTTTCGGCTCTTCGCGATCAGCTGCTGCATATTTGCATATAACGTCACTCCTTCGGTACGATTTTCTTAGATAAACCGTTCGGGGTATCTAAGAATCTTGTATGATGTGAGCCAAAATATTACCAAAGGTCTGTGAAAACTGTCAACCAAATTAGACCAGCGTAGTCAAAATAGTTTAACCCGTTCAATCAAAAGTAGAGGGTCGTGTAGATATGTCAGGGTTATCTAAGAATCTAGTAAACAATAGGTAGAGCTATGTGCATATTCATTAACATTACGGTATCTTATAATGAAATAAATATGCATAAACTAACGATCGTATTCTTACTACTTTATGCAAATTTGTTTTATTATAGTTTTCCTATAAGTACCGCAAACTAGAATGATGCAAGGGTGAAGTTAGTCTGTGTACACCGACAGTCTCTAGTTGATCGATTTAAATAGTTGTAATTTGCGCACTTATGTTTGAATTAATTGTCTCCCTATGCATATCGGTTAAAAAAAGCCTACAGTCTGCTCCTTGCTGTTGGCTTTGCCTATAGTTCATCAGTGGGTCGTGCCGGATACTTACAGTCAAAACCACCTACCTGTTCCAGTCTTTCCCTGTGACCGGGAGTGCGGTATCAATCCAGGTATCAGTGCTCCAAGTCTGTTTTCTGCCAGATTGCTAATTTGTTTTTTTTTATTGAAGCACGCCTGTGTACTTTCTTAACCCAGTAGGGAGGGAGAGGTGCAACATTACACCCACATTTAGCTTTTTATGAACATGTAGTTCCCACGTAATAGAGGGCGAGGAACTCTGTGCTGCTACTGAGATTTCGGAAAAATACAGTAACATTCTATACCCGACCCGGGGACAAGAGGGTCCCATCCATCAGCAGACGCATTCAATATCCACTAGACCACAGCGGCAGTCACAATTGTGTTCTCATAATGAGTTATTAAACTCAATAGATATATCATGTATATAATCGTGTGTTCTTGATGCAGATGGGCAGTTAATGGCGTTGTGTAGTGGGGTGTGACGTCGTCACGGTTGTAGTCCTGAGCTGAGGTTAAGTCAATATTGTTGGGTTTCAAGGTGGTTCTTTGTTCGTTTTGATAAGTTTGGTGGTTATTTGGTTAAAAGTTAATAAAAATATATTTTAGTTTTGGGAATTATTTTGTTTATTTAGGAAGTTGGTGTTAATATCTGCAATTGGTTCATCTCACATTATTGGCGATTTTCTTGGGAATAGTCTCACCCACTTTTCCACTAGGTACTGAGTCACGTGTAGCCAGGGTCAGCAGATATAGTAATCCCGATTTGACGAAAGTAAAATTTTGAATCTATGGTAATTCTGATAGTAGCTAAATAAGAATTACGTAGGTACGCATATTTGCATGCATCACAACTGAATTGTTGACCAAACCAAACCATCAGAGATTTTACGAATAAAATATTTCATACTTTGTATCTAAGCAACATAACCTTACCTACCTTCCAACTAACCTCAAAAACAAATCAGCTGATCAATCATTAACATAAAACTCATGCGTGCAAAGACCATATTTATTCTCTCGTCCCCTACCGAGGGTAATTAAAGCCGTACCGTGTAACCGTAGCCTTTCCGACGTCACTTCCTTTGCGAGAAGTTCAGAGTTCAGTCCCGGACGAGCTGCCGTAGTTCCACAGTATTGTTTATTCATGTTTATCATACGTTCGAGGAAACGCATGACTTAAACTTGTAAATGAAGCTTGATGTTGCAATTTTTTTTCAAGTGGATTGAGTTTTTTTATGTCTGCGTCGATTATTTTTCGAGTTCATTGTCTAGCTTTGTGTGTGGCTGAGATTGGAATTGTACGCTTAAAATGTTGCGTTAGAATTTGCAGTAAAATAGAATGATTTCTAATAAAATAAATAAATATTGACCATGTAACTGCACAAAGAATGAAACGATTTCTATGAAACTGATTTAAATGATAAATTTAAGTGATAATTCGGTTCGAAGAAAGGATTGATGACAAAAAAAGTCTGGTACTTTTCTTTAATAAAAATGTAATCAGTCTTTTTACCATAAGAGGCATAACACAGTAAGTATATTCTAATGTTTCTGTTCCGTATGCAATTTAAGATTAAAACGGGGAATTTACTAGACCTATATGCCCTAGGCCGCTCTAGGGCAAGTCTGCCGAACCTCGTAGGTATGTACTATGTATAGATCTGAGCAAGTTGCAAAGTGTACAACATTACACAGACACTAAATCGAGGTCTGGCGGATATATCTACAGACTTGCCCTCCGGTATGTCCATCTAGTGTACTCCCAGCTTATGATCCCGTCCTATTTTACATCATAACTGTCACACAAAACAAAATTACGCCAACTATGTTGCACAATTGGAGCAAATAGTATCAAAGCGGTCCGTTCCGATCACGATCATTTGACAATGGATGCATCTGACGACCGATTCAATTCATCATACGATGACCTGAATAAAAATAGCACAAAACGCCGACACACTCCATTGACATGCTCATTATAGTTGGGATTCTGGGATCTCTCTCATAAGTGCATAACCCAATTTGCTCGCACAGCGCAGTGCAAGAAAAACGGTGCGCCCGCGCCGCATATGTAATTTTGTGCCATAAAGGTGTACCGTGATGACAGGAACTCTGCGAAAATCACTCATTTTACGAGCCAAAATTACGATATAGACTTCACCATAATACAGCTAATAAAACTCATTTTATACAAATTTGAACTTTATAGCGAACAGGATAGAGACTTGGGGTGGTTTGCGTAAAAGTAAAATACTTTGCAAAATTATGTTCGTGTCAAGAAAACGTTGACTGATTGCACAGATTGATGGGATTCTTGTTTGTCTGTTTGTCCGTCTGGTGTCAGATTATGATATCGATTACGAGGGTTTTTACGACCAATTTTATATATTTTATTCGTCGAGGTCATTTTAAATTGGTCTTTGATGTGGGAGTGGGGTTGACCATTAAGATTTGAGCCAGGGAACTCAGTTTACGACGTTGTAAAGTCGACCTACGTAGTTTTATATATATTTTATTGGTTTTGTGGGCGTCGTGTTTATTTATGTCAAAGAAAATAACATCGATAGTGTTTGGGTATGATGTCCTTTCGGATGATTTACAGCCGGACCAGAGATGTAGTCATCTCCCACGGAGCACATACTTAAAATGCAATGAAAATTCTTATAATCTTATAATATACTTCTTGTAGGTAGCGCTGATAATTAAAATACTGGCGAGAAATTAAAATAATCAGATGTATTCTAGCGTTTCTATCGAGCATATCTTGGTACCTACTGTGTAGGGGTATTCAGACTTTAGTACTTTACGTTACGTCATTTCGCCAGAAGATAGAGAATTAATTCATGCAATCAACCAAATTATCATGACAAACACTGTACACATGTCTATTCAAGGTTTTAATTCGGTTTGCAAGATTTGATTTTTTTATCTGCCTCACTTGATACAATCATCATCCTCATCGTCCTCCTAGCGTTATCCCACTTTCAATCTGGGATTCGCTTTTCCACAGAGCGACTGCCTGTCTGATCTCCGCAACCCGAAGGACTAGCGATATTCCATGGTTAAGACTAGTGTCAGTTTATTTAGAGATACTGACGAACTCTGACGACTGTCAAAGATCTTCATGACAACCGGGACCGACGGCTTAACGTGCTCCCCAAGGCATTGTCCCGTGCCTCGGAGAGCGCGATAATTAATAATTTAACCGTACTTGATACAATAACATACTTTTATAATACAAATAAATATTATTTGATTTGTAAGTCAAGTCTTTTGGTAAGGAAATGGTAAAGTACGGTATCACGGTTGGTGAAACCCATTCTGAATCATGTAAACTTAACGCTTGCTCTACAGTTAGTAAATTGAACATTTTGACCGTGTTTCATACTTAATTGCTAAGCTTTTTATCTTTGTTTAAGTGTAAAATATATGTATGACAAAAATAAATATTAATTCATCTTAATTGAATAAGAGATAACTAAGAAATTGCAATATATATATATTTAGACTGATTATTGGATCTAACGTGACTTTGTAAGTATCAGCATGTGTAAGTTAATGAGATGTTAAACGGTTATAGATACCGATTTTCAATTATCAGATAACTTATTGTGTTATCAATTTAACATTTTCTTATAGTTGTTTATAGAATTTATGAAGAAGTGGGGAATTTTTCAGTTCATGATTAGTATGATTTTTTTCCGTGTGGTGACGGATTAAGAATACGGAATGTCACCACCCCATATAACTATCATCCCATGGGTGTCGTTAGAACCGACAGAGGGAGCATATTATGCAGATAACAGCACTTGTAAGAGAAGGAAAACTTGATACAAACCCTATACCAACCGGTTTGGCCAGCGTGGTATGGTAGGCCAATTCCTCCTTTCAAAGGAGAGGCCTAGTCCAGCAGAGGACTGTTAAAGGCTGATGATGATGATGATTTTTTTAAAGTCTGCTCTCCCGCACTGCAATGTTTAAGTAAACTTTAGTCTAAGGAACCAGTCACTAGAGTTTTTCCAGCGTAGGCGTTCGATGAATTTTCCTTTGCGCAGGGCAGTAATCATTGTACTACAGAAAAACGCAGCGATAGCGCTCGTATGAAGAGCCTCTAAACCTTGTCAGTGAGAAGAGGCCGGCGCCCTTCAGACACCATCACCATCGATCCTGTATTCATACTGCCTACTGCTGGGCTCGGGTTTCTTCCCTCTATTAGAATGGCAAGGCCATAGTACATCACGCTGGCCAAGTTGGCGGACTTCACGTTTATTTCGAAAACATTATAAAGAATTCTCAGGTAGATAGGTTTTCTCACGATGTTATCCTTCGCTGTTGAGCAAGCTATCATTTACAATTTAATACGCATTTAACTTCTAGTAGCAGTATGTTGGTCTTCCCTCTAAGCTATCGCTATTTTGTGATACTTGAGTATTTCTCATAAATATTATAAACTACCTGACCCAGCGAACTTCGTACCGCCTAACAGTCGATTCTTATTTTTTTTCAATTTTCTCTCCGTTAGAACCATCATCGTACTTCAAAGAATATTATTAAAAAGAATTAACGAAATCGGTTCAGCTGCTCTCGAAATTTGCAAACATTCAGCGATTCATTTTATATTAAAGATTAATAAAATTACTAACAACAAATCGTCTTCATTTTCAAAAAGTCCTGAGTATGAATGAAATCCACGATCTCCAACTTAGCAGTATCCCTAACCACAATTTCTTCTCTGCAATTACTTTACCATACTCTTAATCTATTACAGGCTTTTGCAGTCCACAGCTGGGCCTCTTCTAAATTGCGTCACACTAGCATTATGAGTCAACAGGAGGATTTGGCCGCATACCTAAACCACGCTGGCCAAATTGATATAGGGTTTTATGTCGAGTTCCATTTCTTCGCAAAGATGCTATTTTCTAAGTCGCCTCTTACAACAATAACGGAATGAAATCAGCCAGCCAACACATTAGATATCATCACACGAATACTTTTAACCTGATCCTTATATTAGATGCTTAAACCACTCAAAATGAAATAAAACCTAAAAATATCCAAAACACTAAGTTCATCGACCTTTTAAGGCTAAGTCGCAATCAAGTGCACGTCAACCCGTCAACGTAAAATAAACTGTGTACCTTACGAGAACATAGCGTTTTTAAACTTATTATACGTATAAAATTTATATGTTTTATTATATGGTATTTAGCCGGCCCTACGCGGTGGGGGTTAAATAAATTGAATAGTTTATTGAGATCTTATTAGCATGTTGTGATGAGACCTAGTAGTAAAGTAATGTGTAATCATTTTATTAATCTCGTGAATGATTTGTGGTGCTCGTATGGTGGATTGGGTGCTAAGGCAAGTTTGTGGTTTGGGTCAACAGAAAGGTCTTAGATTCGATTTTGGATTTGGATTTGACAGTTCAATGGGATAAATCCTCATCTAGCTATTAAATTACAATATGTAATCAAATTGATTTGATTTAAAACCTTCCACTATATGTCTCACATATCTACATAAAAAATATAGTTCCCTCTATGCAGTTTTTTATATGAAATACCTACGTATGAGCATAATTGTACCAATTCTTCATTACAACTTTAAGTAGATATTCAAGAGGTTTTAAGTGCATAATGTACACAGGAGAACATTTTTATTACCGAACTTTTCAACAGGTAAACAACCATACAAGTCGGTCAGCGGTTGCAGGTAGGTCTATGGGCCACCAAGTTTAACGATACCGTTTTAAAAATTCTTACCAATGTATTACACGCAAGAAGAAATTCTTTCCTATGTTAACATGCGTGTAAAAACTGCAACAATAGACTTACTGTCTTCCTTCTTATTTCTTTTTCTCTTTCTTTATATGCCCGTTGGCAATGTAAATTTTACTGACAACTTGTCATATGCAAAGGAAAGTTTTAATTGCCTCGATATCCCACACATTCACACGTGGGATCACAAGTCTTATAACTCGGCTAGTTTGCCACCAAGTGCCGCGTTCGTTACAAGTCGAAAAATTTTGATTTACGACGCATAAAATCTATATTTATGTGTTTATTTGGACACGGTCGTAATTTCTGTACTTTATGAAACTATGATAGGTTGGACTAATGCTATTCAAATATGTAAGCGATGTGTAGGCCCCATGATATTGATATGAAATATTTCGTTGATTTTAATAAATTAATAGTTGGATATGTTTAATTTGTGAGACATTGGTTTAGAATGTTTACTGGTTTTAGTTATGGATAGTCAGAAGTAATTATAATTCCTTTGTGTTATAAATACAAATATACATAGGTAGACACATATATATAACGTTGTTGGAAACTACGGTAAAATATCTGGAATTTTCTAAAAAATTTTGGTAAAATATGACTCTACATTACATATAATTATGTAATAACCTTTGCTGTAGGTTCTAAGGCACATTATATAATATGATGTGCAAAGATGGATTGTTTATAAAAAACAAAAGAGATACCTATATCTAATTATGTACGTACACGTCTTTTATCCAATAAATAACTTATTTATTATTTTATCTTACCCCAGTAAAATTAGAAAGCTATGTTCTCAATCATCAATACCAATTGCATCCCTTAAGAGACAGCGTAAGAGTTACAACAATGTTTCAGAAACAGCCGTTTAATTGCACGTTTGTCTGAATGTCGACAAGCCCACTGGCTAAAGACAGTAATTGTTAAACTCAAGACAAGATGATTTACTAAATGAAATGAAAAGATATAAAAATAAATAAAAATATTTATTTTAAAAGTGTTTACGCAACGGGCATACAAGCGGGCTTTCGAAAGGGTATGGGATGTATGGATCAGCTGTTTTCCTTGCGAGGCATAGCCGAAATGTTTTTGGCCAAAGGTCAAAAGGTCTATTGCGCATTCGTGGATTTGGAAAAGGCTTACGATAAAGTGGTGAGGAATGAAATGTGGTCGGTGCTGTCAATGAATGGGGTGGACAGCAGCCTCATTCGAGTTCTGAAATCCCTTTATGAGGATTCCAGAGCTTGTGTAGTATGGGGGGCATACACTGACTGGTTTACCATCGAGAAAGGTGTTAGACAGGGATGTGTAGCGTCGCCGTGGCTGTTTAACCTCTTCATGAACAGTTGTTTGCAAGATTTAAAACATAGTGACTGCGGATTAAGGATGAATGGGTTACTCGTCAAACGCCTCCTTTATGCTGATGTTCAGGTAATACTTGCATCTTCAGCGGAGGAGTTGCAGGAGATGGTAACAATCATGCATGGTGCGTTAGAGAGGAAAGGAATTAAAGTGAATGTAAGTAAAACGAAAGTTAAGGTTTTGAAAAGGAGGAATGCGTTACGGCTTGTAATGTTTTGATCGATGGACAGCGAGTGGAACAAGTGATTGAGTTTGTTTACTTAGGTACGTTGTTTACAAGAGATGGTAAGAATGAAGAAGATATTGAAAGAAGAGTTAATGCAGGTAATAGTGTGAATGGCGCTCTGAAGGCGTTTATGAACAGTCAAAATGTGTCCAAAAAGGCAGGTTTGGCTGTGCATAGAGGCGTGTTTTTTTATTTTTTTATTTTATTTTATTTTATTGGCTTACCAACAACTGTTAACACTTATAATAGTACATTATCACACTGACATATTAACTAAATCTAGTGTTACAGTCAATTATAGGTGAGCACCACATGAGCTATGTTTAGCAAAGATATGTTAACTTAAATTAAGATGTATTAAACCTATATAATTATATTAAGTAGAAAATATCTATTAAAACAGAGGAATTTAGAGGCACTATAATAACTAACTACGTACTTGGACATTAATTAGCGTGAGATTTAATGATGTTACGGAACTTGCCAAGTGAATCGGTGTGCACGTCAATGAGGTTACTGCAACTGTTCAACAGTCTGCAAAGTCTGGGAATGGCTGAGTTTGCACCAAGCACAGTACGACGAAACGGAGGACATAGAGGTGTAATCGGGGCGCGCGGGTATCTGGCAGGAACTCGGAATTTTACCATCTGTAATAATTCTGGACAGTCAATTTTGTTTTGCAGAATTTTAACCAGGAACAGGGAGTCTATCACTTTAAAACGGTCTTCAATGGATACCATGTTGAAGTGTGCCAGTCTGTTTGTGTAAGAGCGTTTCTTTTTCGCTATCCCAGCAGAAAATGATAAGTGCCAAAGGAACCTTTTCTGTATTCTTTCAAGCCTCAGAGTATGGGATGCATAATGCGGTCTCCACACTGTGCTACAGTATTCTACGATACTGCGCACGAGAGTGTTATACACCATAATTTTAGTTCTACTACGTCTAAAACCGGCTACGTTCCTTACAACAAACCCCAATATTCTAGAGGCTTTTTTAATTGTACATTCCATATGTGGTACGAATGTCAATTTCTGATCGAATAGTACACCTAAATCTCTGATTACGTCAGTTTCTTGTATGGGGTCTGAACCAATACAATACAATGATGACATCTGTTGCCTATTCCTAGTAAATTTAACGTGGTGGCATTTCTTGGTGTTTAGAACCATGTCATTGTTACTACACCACAGAACTAGACTATCAAGGTCACTCTGAAGTAATTCAACATCTCTAGCCGTTTCGATCACCCTGCAGAACTTTAAGTCGTCAGCGTACATTAAACACTTTGAAAAGCGAAGGCATTGAGGTATATCGTTGATAAAGATATTGAAAAGAATTGGCCCAATATGAGATCCTTGTGGAACTCCCGATGTTGTTCTATACATGCCAGACTGAAAGCCATTGACTGCGACAAAAAATGACCTATTATCTAAATATGACTTGAGCCAGGCTAGAAGTTTGCCTGTGATACCATATGCTGCTAACTTCTCCAAAAGGATGTTATGGGAGACACGGTCGAAGGCTCGACTAAAATCTGTATATATTACATCAACCTGTTTGCCATTATCGATAGCTTCAACCAGAGTCTCAGTAAAAGTTACCAAATTGGAGCATGTAGACCTGGATGTCACGAAACCATGTTGATAACTACTCAAATAAAGACTCAAGTGCGACTGTATCGAAGGACAGATCAATGACTCTAGGACCTTAGCAAATGCTGATATAATAGAGATCGGCCTATAGTTAGCAACACTATGGGCGTCACCACTCTTGAAAATAGGCACAACCTTAGCTTGTTTCCATAAAGCTGGGAAAACACCCGAGGCTAGTGATTTGTTGTAAATTATCAACAATGGATGCGCTAACGCAGCTGCACACTTGGATATAAAAATTGGAGGTATACCGTCAGGACCCGCTCCCTTCTGACAGTCAAGAGATTTTAGTTTAGTATTCAACGAATCAAAATTAAGCTCAGGAGCGGTGAGAGGTAAACTATAGTTAATCATACTTTTGAGGGAGTCCTGGCAAGAAACATATCCACTTGTTTTCTCGTCAATAAAAGCAGATGAGTATTGAGTAGCAAACATTTCGCAAATCTCTTGGCTATCAGAAGTAGTTGTAACGCCGTTAGTCATTGAGATAGGATATGAACTGGAACCACCTCGCTTGTTTTTAATGTAGGTCCAAAATTGTTTGGGATTTTTTACAATTTCCGTTTCAATACCTGCAATATACCTATTGTAACAAGCCGTTGCTAGGCGTGTACATCTCTTACTTAATATGTGAAGTTCAATGTTGTCCCTGGGATTTTTATAGATTTTATACCGTTTTCTCAGTCGTTCCTTTTCTTTTAAAGCTCTTATTAAGTTTCTATCAAACCAGGGAGGATAAGAATGCCTAGAAATTCTCTTGGTAGGTACGTGTGCTTTTATAATTTTATATATATTCTCATAAAATACTTCAAGCATACAATTAACGCCACCAATTTTGTTCAACAGTAAGTTCCAGTCAACTTCGTCAATAGCTTTGCAAATGTTTGCATAATCTGCCTTATAGAAATTTAATCTATTAACATTATACGGAAGGCGGAGGTCCAAGCATGCATCAATTACGATTTCTAATGGAAGATGTAGAGTGGCAATATTACTTAACGGTGTTAGTGCCTACCCTTATGTATGGTAGTGAAAGTTGGGTACGGCAGAAGAGACTTGAAAGTAGAATAAATACTGCAGAAATGAGAGCACTGAGAAGTATGTGTGGTGTGTCTTTGATCGACACAGTAAATAATTGTGTGATACGAGAGTGGTGTGTGGTAAAAGAAGATGTAGTGACAAGCATCGAGAAAGGCATGTTAAGATGGTTTGGGCACATGGAGAAGATGGGTGACAAAAGACTGACAAAGAAGATTTATAAGGCAAGTGTGAATGGGACAGGACGAAGGGGAAGACCTAGGCGGACGTTCTCTGACCAGATTGGAGATATCCTAAAAAAGGACAGATCAGAAGTACTCTAAACAGAAGAGCATGCATGAGAAAGTTGATGGGAGTGAATGAAGCAAGAGAAGTATGTCAGGATCGTTGCAAATGGCGTTCCGTAGTCTCTGCTTACCCTACGGGAAACAGGCGTGAGTCTATGTATGTATGTTTACGCAACGGATTTTTTTTATTCTACCACCAGTTTAGGACGTACTATTAGCTACTGTTGAGATGAGCTACCAAAATCTCAACAGGAATCTTTTTTTTTTTTTAATTTATCACCTAACACAGATTTTTTAATTTTTGTGCTGATCTCGAGTAGTTCAGTCCCAAGTATTTTAATAGACTATAACTCTATAGGTATAATCAGATACTTTTTTGACGCCCGGCGACTGTCCAGTCTTCAAAGTTGACGAGGCACATTAAAATTAATAAGATTGCCCAGTGATACTGTGAAGGACCTCATCTCCATGCAGACACCAGATGTTTTCCAGATGAAGTACAGTTGTGGCAAATTATTTATCGGCAAGGCTGTGTTCAGTTGCAATCTAGATGTAAACATAACCTTTGATTGGTTTTAATTTTTAATAAGATTGTAATTTGATCTGTGCAATTTAAAAATAAATAATAAAATAAAATAATGTTTTTTTTATAATATAATATTAATAAACTTTATTTAATAAAATAAAAGTCACATGTTACATAGGAAAGTATTACATAAAAAATAATTAAATATAATGTCTAAATGAATGATTAAGTATAATGTCTATAATAAGTGTTTTTGTTAAATTGTGGTACATTAATGCGTAGGTACTTTATTTATAACGATAATACATGATATTTGGTAAATATAGCTATTTTAATGTTTACCTGAACTAGGCTGTAACACCTGTGTTTCAGGAAAAATCTTAAATATCTAATGATATTATAGGCCTATATTTTTACAAAATAATCATGAACTGCAAATAATTATGTAACAGGAAATAGACTTAATAATATGATTTGTTGTAACTTAGCGTAGGTACTTACACACTATTTTATAACTGTAAGCAAATTCTCTGTATCAGAGTAGTAGGTCATTGTCATTAGGTGTTTTGTAACAATAAGCTGACACTGCTTATAACTTATGCTATATAAATCTAAGGTTTAATTTAATTTATTATATAGGAAAGGTCCAAGGAGAGCAAAGAATCTATTTAAGTACATAAACATGTTTACCTCGAGGTTTGGTGCAGACTAGATCTTTCCGTCTTTTGCCTGATGGGATTGGTGTATAAGGAAGAAGGGTGTGTTGTTTTAGTATGGTGCGTAGAAAGAATAATTGGCGCACAGTTAGAACACCGGTGGACTGATATAACTCATAAGTGGGAAAAATGAAAGGGCGAAGGCTTGCTACCTTTAAAATAGCTCTTTGGGCCCGTTCCAAAGTCAGTAGGATCGTTTTAGCTGCCCCTCGTCATGAGGTTATACAGTATGAGATGATTGATTCACATAGTGCAGTGTAAACCTGTCTTAACAATTTTAAGTTTACCACGTCGCGTATATTTTTGAATATGGAAATTTGTTTAAGTACTTTTTTACACAATGATTCGATATATTTGCGGAAATTAAGATTAGTATCAAGTGCAATACCTAGATATTTAATATAATCTGTCTTTTCTTAAGTAGGGCAAGCGCATGCAGTGTCAGCATTTGAATGAAACGTGTCGTGAGCCACTAAACAGTTAGATGAGATGTGTCTGCTATAATTTTTCATTGTAATATTAATGTACTTTGTTTTATGTGCATTTAGGGTCAGCAAATGTTTAAATAGCCGAGTGTTGACGGTGTTGAAGCCAAGTTGAGCTAGTTCAGTTAGTTAAACCTCATCGAGCGACTTTGCAGTAAAAATAAGTGCTGTAACGTCTGCATATGACATAATGACACCATTTTGTTGCAAAGGTCGCTTATATATATCAAGAACAGAGTAGCCCCTAATATACTTCCTTGGGGTACACCAAATGTAGTGTTAGGGACATCGTTACTTATGTTGTTGCCTATTCTTAAACATTGATACCTGTCAGAGAGGTAATCAGTAAACAGTGCTAACTGTTTACCTCGTATACCGACAGAATCAAGTTTCTTTAGCAGTATAGAAGACGATACAGAGTCAAAAGCGTTAGCAACGTCTAGAAATATCCCAATAGAATGCTTTCCACTATCTAAATTAAGTAGATGTAATGTGGCCAGTAAGTTGCTTAACGGCCTGGCTTGTTGGCCTGTGAGGCCGAAAGCCAAATTATCTGTCTGAAAGAATGTTGTTGGTTTCAAGATATTTTATTAGTCTATTGTTTATTATTTTCTCTAATATCCTAGACAGCACTAGTAATATAGAAATAGGCCGATAATTATTTACACAGCTCTTGTCGCCTGCTTTGTGCACAGGTATCACAATAGCCTTTTTTCAGCATTTTGGAAATATTCCTTCAGACATACATATTTGGAATATGTGTGTTAGTGGCGGTGCAAATGTGCTTAAACCTTTTAATTATGTTTGTGGAGATTGGAACCAGTGAGGAAAAGGTAAATAAACTAGTCGGACGAAGACGCAGTTATTTGCAGAAGTCAGGACGGAATCACTAGATTAAGGTAGATTGAATTACACGGTCAATTGCTGTAGGTACACATAGTTATCTACAATTATTATGATGCTTAATATCTTACAACAAGTAGGTTTTAAGATGAACATGGACAATACGAAGATCATGTCTAATGATCTACGGAGCCGAGACGTGGTCGCTAACTATGGACCTTATCCGGAAGCTCAAGGTCCCTCAGAGGGCGATGGAGAGAGATATGCTTGAAGTTTCCTTGCGAGATCGAATCAGAAATGAGGACATCCGCAGGCGAACCAAAGTCACCGACATAGCTCTCCCAATAGTCAGGCTGAAGTGGCAGTGGGCAGAAGAACCGATGGCCGTTGGAGCAGAAAGGTTTTGGAGTGGCGGCCACGCACAGGACATCGTAGCAGAGGTAGGCCTCCCGAAAGGTGGGCTGACGATCTTGTTGGGATCGCGGGCAGCGGATGGATGCGGGTGGCTCAGGATCGGTCTATGTGGAGAGCGTAGGGGGAGGCCTATGTCCATCAGTGGATGTCTTTCAGCTGATATGATTAATATCTTACCCGAAAAGTTGAGAACTGTCGTGCCTCGGGAAATAAAAAAGGTCGAGAAAAGAGAAGCTCTAATACGGTTACATTACAATTACTCTATGGTTGATTAAAAATTAAGGGCCAAAGAGTTGCAGAGCCCCAAAGTAAAAACAGGCTGCAGATGTTTGGTTCCATGTATATTGTAGGCAGAAGTAAAATTACTTTTAAAGTAAAGCATTTAGGTTGAGATTTTATTGTATCTACGGTATTAAAAGTCCTTTAGCTCTTGTGATAGTATAGATTGCATACTTATTTAAAGTATGTAGGTGGACAGTTAATACATAGGAGACGTCAACTAAGAAAGGGTATTTTAAAAGTCAACCCTTGTCCTATAACCACAGGTTATAGGAAGTGGGGCAAATAGGTAAAATTTTCTTTGGCAACCGTTTTCCACAAAGTCAATGAATTGGGTCAATAGTAATACAAAACAGTTGAAGGAAGGAAGTAAAGATTAAATTAACTACGGGGCTAAAAAGGATGGATCAATGTAGCAATGGTTGGTATTTGTTTGGGGTTTTAAGTAGGTTTTCCCCCTATGGATCCTACCTGTTGTAGTTTGGGACTTAACACAACAATTGAAGTTGCATAACCCAATAATAAATAATTTATCTGCGCCTTATTTGCGTTTGTCTCAAAGAATATATTTAGGTAGGAGAACAAATTAAAAAACGTTGAATAATACAGGGTGTAAAAGACCCTTAACGAAAACTGAAATTCCATGACGATCATTATTTACTTCGGCACCATACCTGGAATATTACTGGTTCAGAAGATATTGAGCCTCAAAGTTGGTATGGTTTTTTTCTAATTAGGTACAAAATCGATGCATTTACCCCGCAAATATGTTCTTTAGATGAATATGACCCCATGGATACGTATGTATTTCGAGCATTGCACGCGCGCGCTTTTAATTGCGGTTTTTAAAAATGTGAAAACTTAAAAAACAATGTTGGCCAGGTATTATGTTGTGTTAGTATTACTTGGCATGATGTCCACAACGAGTAGACTTCGGCTTGGTGATGGGTCTTGTGACACCCAGTATAATATGAAGGTCGCAAAACCAAGAAATAGGCGTGTCCTAGTGTTGTGATTTCAAGGGAAATGATCAAGGGGTACGCAGAGGTGTAAATATTACACCCACATTTCGCCATAAATTTAATATTCTGCTATAAAATGTCTCTATTTCGTTTGAACTTTTTTGAGTGCACACGAGATGTGCATTATTCTTCCTACCTCCAGTTCAGGACGTGGCTACTGCAGAAGAACTGACACAAATGCTTTTTCTTTGGTAACTACGGTAGCGATAATAGGTATGTACCACGTATTTTCTTTGAACTGTCCTACATTTCGGCACTGTTGCAGAGACCATACTTAAGTAGTCACCGATACTTATCTTGTATACAATATATTATTTTGTACGCCGTTAGGTATTTATTTAATAATTAAAGGTATTCAGTATTATTGCATTGATGAAATCAAAGTATTTGTTGGCAGACGCCATAACAGCTTTGAAATAAAGGATTGCAGAACCAGTAAAAGAAATCTTAAACCAAAAATTGATTCCATCTTCTTTAATTTAATATAAAACCTTATTATCTTCCAAGAATAGTTTAAATAAAGATAAAATTAGGTATATTATCGAAAATAATTTTTGCACTCAACGCAAAATTTTGTCCATCAGAACTTTGGCGCCCGTCAAAAACCGTCTTTTAAAAACATAAAGGAACTTAAACGCAAATAAAATTATATCGACGCAAAAAAATCGCAATTTTACGATTGAGATCGTAAAATGACGCGTGTTTCGGTTTATTATTGAAAATATTATTATTTTTAACGATTTTCGGTCTTATTGCTTATGGGATAAGGGTGTTATGGTATGGTGTTATATATTCGGTAATGTTATGTGGTGAGTTAATGGAAATATGAGATTTTTATGGTGTACGGCGTTTTAGGGTTGAAGACTGAATATGCAAACTTTTTTTTATTATGATAACGTTACGCCTAATGAATGTGCCGAGGATATACCTACCTACTTACCTACTTATTGATGATGAAATAATGAAGCTCCCAAAGGTTGTTGTTTGATGTTTTAGTTGTTACAATAAAACAAGATTTAGGTACTTAGTGTGAATTTTTTTTTGATTAAATTGTATCAAATACCTACAAAACCTAAAATTATAATATCAATGACTGTATTACCTAACGTTAATTTCATTCGTGGTGGCGCAGCGACCCAAAGTGTGTCTTGGCCTCTGACACGAGATCTCTCCATCTTTTCCTGTCGTGGATGTATTCCTTCCAGTCCAGTTTACGAAGTGCTGCTAGATCTTTTAGGACTTCGTCATTCCAGCGATATCTAGAACGACCGGAGTAACGTTAATAATAGTAGGTTATATGAAAATAACTAATTTGTAAATTTGACGTTCATAAGCGTCACGCTGTGACTTAAGTGAATAAATAATTAGACTTTGACTTTAATAACTAGATACCTACACTACCTACCTAACTAAAATAAAATTCATGTGCTCTGCTTCATTATCTTTTTGATACCAAATGAGGTGCCTGCCTACTTACTTATCAACGAAAATAAGAGAAAATATATAGGTACCTACCTACTTTCTGTCCTGAAATTAATTTGAATAGGCGTTGGCTTTTAAAACGAGCTTCTATTTTTTTTAAATTTCGATGTGGCATTTATTGCTGCCTGCGATATTTGCTAGTGATAGATAGCCCAATTATTTTTTATTCATTTAGATAGGGTACCTACCTAGTAAGTACCGACAGTACCCACTTGTAAATTGGCACATAGGTACCTACATAATAATATATCACTAAAATATTGAATAAGCTGCTCAAATAAATTCTTTCTTCTATAAGTAGGGACCATACCTACTAACAATCAATGATAAATTAAAGACTAATAAATACATAATGAAACAATTCATACCTAGTCTTTTCAAAGCTCAAGCTAATGACAAACGACTTAAAATTAAGTTAAAACAAAAAATAGTGGTAATAGTTAGATATCTACTACAGCTGCTGTTTGATAAAAGAACAAAAAATACCTACCTATATAAAAATAGGCATGAGCTATGTATTTTTTATTATTAGGTACCTATCACACAATTGCCTAAAGAATCTTGGTGCAGTTCGTTACAAAAATGATTATTTGCCTAAAGAATCTTAGTGCAGTTCGTTACAAAAATGATTATTATAGGTAGGTATTATTTAGGTATAGACAGATAATTTATAAAAATATATGTGAGTACCTACCTTAATTTTGAATAATTATTAACATTATTTAATAGGTTTATAAATCAAATGACATCGTTGTAAATTGATAATAAATAATGTTATGTTACAAATGGTTCTTAGTCAACACCGAAAATAGTCAGGTAGGTAGCCACCGACACAGATGTAGGTACCTACCTACCTAGTAGGTATAAGGGTAGGTACCTAGGTATCTAATCCTATTTGGAAAATATTTTTTTGTAGACCCAGGTACCTAGGTACCTAGTTAAGCTACATTTACAATTTAAATTATTATCTATCTTTAAATATTCTTTATAATAAACTTATTAAATAATGATAATAATTATAAAAATTATGTTAGGTAGATACCTATATTTAAAAAAATGATCTGTCTATAAATAATACCTACCTACCTATATCTAATAATAATTTTTGTAAGGAACTGCATCAAGATTTGGTACTAATAGGCAATTGTGTGACAGATACTTAACTATAAAAATACATAGTCTATTTACAAATGTTTGCCACCACCAAGTCAGTGTCTTAAAAATACTAAGGCCATTGGCCATATTATCATATAATTATAAGTCCATCTACTTACCCAATAAAAAAACATGATACAAAATTATGACATCACATAGCTAATTGAATAAAAATAAAATTATTTTATTGTTACAAAACGTTTTATTGTTAGGTACCCATCTCAATAATATTTCTATTAGTGAACTAAATAAGTAATAAAATAAAATAAAAATAATATTCAACTCAATCACACATATAAATAGAAAAATAAAAAAAGTATTCTAATTATTTTGAATAAAGAACATAAGTAGCGTAGGTACAATCGTAACGAAAGTGAGTTAGCGCTCGGGTAAAAAGGTAAAAAGGCGGTGCGGTGCGGTGGGCGGGGGGCGGGGCCTAGTTGCCGCCCGCGCGCGAGCGAGATGGCGATAGTGCACGCGCGCCCGCCGCTTGCACCATGCAAGGTCACGTCACACCACCAACACTTTTTTGCAATGTTTTGACATGTACATTTTTTCCCTTGCAGATTCCTTTTGGAATATTTTTCTATTATTTTTATTTTTACTGTAAGTTGAGGATTGTGCTTTTAATAAGTTTTTGGGATAAATTTGTAAGTTTTGGAGTTTATTGTGTTTTGTTTTTAGCTAAATACAATAAATACGCATGAATAAAGTGTGTTAAAACTCTATAATGCAATGCATTTTAGAAATTGAATATCATCGTACATTGCCGGCAAAAAGAAGTTTGAAAACTTTACCAACTATAATAATTTTACTATAGAAGTGACGTTAATTGAAATAATCTTAGCAATGAATCAGAGTAGTGTTGAGTAATGCAAAACCTTGTATTGCCAATCAATCATAATAAGAGCGCGGTGCATTGCAAAAAAGCAGTTGCATGTTATCACGGTGAGACGTTTGATTGAGTGCGCTAGTTCAGCGAGCGGCCACGCGGCGCCAGTGTCGCGGGCGGCCGCACCGCGCGTCATTCCGGCCGCGGCTCGCGACGCCACCGCATCGCGACCCGCGCTCGCTGTCGCCCGCGTCCCGCGTAAACACGCCACGATACACGCGCTCCGATCCAATCACATGTTCACGTGTTGTGCCAAATATTGTGTCCAGTTAACTTAGTGCCAGTTGTTTGAGTGAAGTGAACACATACGCTGTGCCATCACAACCAGTATTGTAATCGTATTTGCTCGACCGACACACCGTCGCTGACCAACTGTTCAAATACGGTTGATTTGTTTAAGTTTACTATTGATGGATTGGAAAGAGGTTCAACGACATCCTACATGGTGTTTGATGTGCTGAGGAATTCGTTTCACGTATTTCGAAAACAAATACAAGTTTAGAAAACAATGCTTGTATGAGAGGCTCTCGAGTGGCATTGCTTACTTAGGTGCTCTCTGTGACAGGTGGAGCGGTGTTCTCATTGTCTATCAAATAAGAATATTCATTGGAAAACTGAGGTGAGCATACTTTGAGAGTACGTGTCAAACAAACTGCTAACATTGGTTGTTTGATATTTTTCTCGCTTATTAACAATGCTCTATGCATTCTAAATGCATTTATTTGCATTAATTTAGTAGAATTTGATATATTTATGTACACTAGATAGTTTAACTTAACTTACTGTTAAGTTTCACATTGTGTAGTGGGCTCTGAAAACTTTGTGACAGCCGCTGAATTCAGTGAGGATGCGGCGACGGCCAGCGACGGTACTGTGCTGCGCGTTTGCCGGTAAAACACATTATAATTTAAGCTAAACTACAAGGAAATGTTAAAAAGTTATCCAAATAAACTTTTTATTGAGTAGAAATAAATATTGTTATGTTTCTACTATGATAATTGCTTGGTTCTGTAGTTGCGAGAGACCTACAGCAGCTTAGATTTTGAAAACTTTGTCTGAAAATACAATGTAGTTGAAAAAGGTTACTCTTTACCTATTCAATGGTACTTTTTTCATTAAAATGAAAAGATTTGTAGATAAGTATGTCACTATGACAAGGAAAATATGAACAAAATATATTGCATAGACCAAAATATTTCATATCTGTGAAAACATGAGCAAAAAAATGAATCTGATGAAGTGAACTGATGTTTGTATTGTTTTCTTTCTTATATTGGTACCTATTGATTTATGCCTAATCAAGAAAAAAACAATATTTCTTAGTACTAAGAAATATGTGCGGAATACATAAAACACCCTAAATGTACCTAATCATATACCCAAAATCAAATATTTATGTACAACCAACTTTATAGAAGTTAACATACGCAAAACTTAGTGCAGATCTCCTCCAACATTTGTAGAAGTGTGGCATACAACAGAAGCACAAAAGGGCCGTCAAATGTTTTTGCATCCTCCGGCGTCCTTTCAGTCCGCCATCTTTATTTTTGTAAAGCAATGCACACAGTCGTCATTTTAAATAGTCGAGTGGCGCGCGCCCCGAGCGTCTGCAACGCGTCTATGCGCCGGGAGCGCGCGGGGGCAGGCGGGAGGGGGCCTCGGACCCGCGGGGCAGGGGGCGGGGCGCTAGAGAGAGACGCCGCATCATAAACATTGTGTACATAAAGACGTTTTGCAAAACGCAATGTGCCTATCGCCTATTTTGAACAATCACCCTTCATATTGCACTCAACATTTGAATTTCGAATCATTTGCATTTTTTCTATTCGTCCAACGATTTAAAAAATAAGAACATTGATTTAGATGTTAACAATTTTAGTTCTCTGCAAATTTGCAATATTGCAATATTGAATTACCTATTTGCAATGAAACAATAAATAAGTATACATAGCTATCTAAAAGAAACAGTAAAATATATTGTACCTAATTATATTTAAAATTTGTCTATATATATTTTTTTATTTTTTTTTGCTGGCTTGCATATCAAAATATAGGTATTTTAATAAGTAAATGTTTACAAGAACTAATGAACGATGAGTTTGTATAAGAAGTTATATTTGTGGCAGCTATAATATAATAGCATGTATTTATAACTAAGATTAGATACATAAATTCATATCTTTATACAGTATCTGTGTTGATAACATCTTAGAATTTAAATTAAACAATTAAATAGTAGGTAATATTTTTTACATCAACAATTACTGTTTCAGCTTAACACCTAGCTATTTTTAATGACTGCAATTATTTAAATACCTAAAAGTACCTAATTGATTAAATAAATATGTAGGTAGGTACATTAATATAAATGTATTTACTCATCTTGTATTGGGGATATTTTTGTACCTACCTATAAGTATAGGTATCTAGATTTTTGTAATTTTCATATTTTATAACATTTTGCTTAGCATAAACATTTTTAATATAAAAATCAACACATAAAATCAATGCGGGTGAGAGGTTGAATAATTTATACAGTTATTAAATAAATTTGTTTAACTTTCTACGTAAAATAAACATCCAATAACAAAACTGGACATTTTGGGCATTTATTTTATTTTGCTGTAGATTTTTACAAAATGATATCTGTTGTTTATAGAGACATCTTTTTAGCGAATGTTTGTTATAAATATTTAGATATTTATCCATCGATATTGATTTTAAAAACAAAATTATTACCATTTGTAGGTATTTATGCAGCAATTTATTTATTAACTGTGTATAAATTCATGGATTTGGCTATTATGGATACCTACTATGGATATTTTGTGTGGATCTTATGTCAATCTAGCTGTTTCCCGCGGTTTCACCCACGTCCTGAGGGAACTACTTCGCGTAACCGGTTAATTTATAGCCTAAGTTACTCCTTGGTACATCAGCTATCCGCCAGTGAAGGTCGGTCCAGCCGTTCCAGATATTAGCGAGAACAAACAGACAGACAGAAAAAAAATGGAAAATATCATTTCGATATACCTACCTACATATGTACCGTGTATACATCCATATGCATTTAGTAAAATGCAGTTATTTTAATATTACAAACAGACTCTCCAATTTTATTGATGTGTATAGATATATTATATACCTATGACTAGTTGCCAAATTCATGCCCAGGTCAGCTATTGTAACCGGCCGTCAGTGCATGTATCTAACCAAAGCTATGTATAGGTAATACCGTACGCGAGTAGTCAAAGTAAAGTAATTAAACTATCCAAAGTTAAGAGTTCGAAGTCAAGACTAAGAATTTGTTCACTTTGGTCAAAATTTGACGCATATAGGTATAGGTACATAATTATGTAGGTACTTAAAATTTACAAAAAAATAACTCAACTTTTCTCCATTTAAATTAGTGCCAGGTTTGCGATGCAAAGGCCATGAGAATATAAAATTTAAATTATTTCATAATACTGACTTTATCGCGAAGCATAAAAACAGAAGCTAGAAACATGAAATTTAGACAGAAGATGTCTTAGGCACTCAGTGGATTTTCTGGATGTCTTAAGATTTTTTTATTATTCCAATCCTAAAGGGGAAAATTTGAGGTTGAAAGGTTATGGCAGGCAAAGAACGGAGCAACATGTGTTTTTAAAATTAATTTATTTTTGTAAGGGCCTGCCACTGCTACCTACATCATAGAGATGATAGAGACAGGCATAGTTTGATATGTAACCTTTGATATTATTATAAAAAGTTTAATCGACTACCTGTATTAATAATCTTGAAAACTTAATTATTAAGACATGCACTGATATCATCTGTACCCATATAAGGATTTTTTTAATATACAGGTGGTAACGAAAACCTGCAGCGAAAATATGTATGTGTGAACATAGGTATGTGTCTATGGTATTTGTCTCTGACATATAGTGGCACCTATCTTTGTACTGTATAATTACACTGACATATGTTATATCTGCGCCATCTAAAATGTATAAAATATTATATTTAAATAAATAAAACTAAAGGAATATAAAATGATAGCAGTAAAATTTTGTACAGGACATTTTTTTTTTGCCAGGCTGCATTTTGCTATAATATTATAAGGTAGTACCTGATAGGTATATTTTAAATAAATATGTGGTCAATTCCACATCAACTCTTGTGTAATTCGTTTAAAATAGCTTTATGATATTTAGTATACTGTCTTGCTAAAACTTCTGAAGCTCTAGTTGGCAAGAAAAATATATTCTATCAACTAAACTTTATCAAATAATATTTTTATCAGACACTCTTAGTTTAATATAACATTTTGCAATATTGCAAATTACTTATTCAATCGATTTTATTTATGAAGGTTTTTATTTTTGAAGGTAACTGGAATTGATTATCGTTCGTGCCTATTGCAGTGTATTCATTCGGGCCGGCAAATTAAGCTATTATTTCCATCGCTATGTAGAATAATGTATTAAAACAACATTGGAAAAGGTACTATAATTAAGTACAATAATTTAAGCAATTAATTTGGTCTTAAGGTCTCGGCTAATATTATAAGCAAGTACAAAGAAATATCAGTTGTAACTAGAGGTAGCCAAATAGTAAGAAGGTATATATATTATATATGTTTGAAGAGGCTGGCATACCTACCTACTTAGGCGCAAATTAATACGGCTACTAGTTTGAAGCCAATCTATCGCTGTAAAACTCGAATGAATTGTCAGCGTCAAAAGCTCTACATTTTCGTAATACCTCACTTGATTTGATTTACTTTTTCGTATCAAAATAATTTTATTAATGTCAGAATAAGAGCTATGAAACTATTGGTAAACAAGAGGTCGGGGAACCGAAGCTCAAAATATTGTTAGAAAATATTCTACTGCCGTTGTTGCAATAGTGAGCAACTCGATTATTGTGATGATTACCATTTTTAATCCCGTCCTGAATCAATCGATATGGAAACCTCTGCAACAACTATGGAAATGGTTGTAATTTGCAGTCCACATTGTGGGTTTATTATGATATGTTATAAATAAAATCATACTCTTACTAAATTGGCTACGAGTCTGCATGTTCTTTGACTATTGTTTGAACAAAAGTTCCAGGTACCTTGTGTGTTCCTATGTACAGTAACTAAAATAAAAACCAAACGTTTAGGACTCTATGAAAAGCCTTGAGTATACCTGTAGAAATGTGCAATTATTTCTTTCTTCTTCTTTAATTTGAACTTAATTTTTTACATAAAATGGCATGCAGTTGTTGTGAAATGTTCTCGTCTACCTGGTTACTTACCTATGAGGTTTTCTCATATTTCTGCTTCCAAAAAGTGTATATTTTTAATCATCAATATTCCTTCATCAATGTAAAAGATATATGAAAAATGACTTTGTTTGTTACTTGGTCCGCGACATAAGATAAACATAGTTAAAAAAAGTATATGTCTACCATAATATTTTACATGAATTTAATTATATTTATAGATGTTGAAATTTAAATAAGTACCAAAAATTCCGACTTTATTTTTAGATATTTTAACAGTATCTACTTAAGAAATTATTTCTCTTACAGCGCATTTTAAGTATCCAATAACAGGTATCAATACTATCAATATACCTGCCTATGTTATATATTAATTGCCTATTGGGTACATTGCTGATGCTCTTCTTCCAATTAACATGCCTAAACATTCTTCATGTGACCGGTTATGACCGGTAGGTATATCACAGACTTATTCATATCCCCGTTTATTTATAGCATTAGAAAAATTCTATACGTTTCGATAGCTCTAAAAATGTTTGTCTTTGTCTCCTATATATAGAACCTATTAATTAATTTCAATATACCATACTAAGCTTAAAATTTACAATAATTCAAAGCATCTCCCAAGAACATCGTAAGTTATTTCAATTCAAAAATTTTATACTCTCTCTCTCTTCCTCGCTATATACTACACAAATACACATGGTGGTGGGTCAGCTTTCTTTATCTTTCTCCTCCACTTCGCTCTATCCGTGACATCATCGTCAGTGACCGCGCATTCCCTCTTGTCTTTTAGCACTACATCTCTCCACCTTGTCTTGGGTCTTATACTAAATTTTAGATAATGATGGTCCTCGAAAATTTGGTATTGGCATACATATGTATAATGATCAGTAGGAAACTGTCGAATATAACAAATCATGAGTATTATTAAACAAATAAATGCCTTGTTCGATGTACTAGTTTTCCGAATATTTTGACTCGCAGGTTTTGACACGATACGCCATGGTGGTTTTGCTCAAATAAGCAGTAAATTAATTTATGAAATTTGACAGACAGACACATAGCTGATGTGAAAGGGCACAGAAATAAATAATATATCTACTGTTCAACAATAGCAAGTTTCCACATGTTGTAAAATCTGCCATTTTCAGCTGCTATTTAACAAAAAATGCTAGATACAGTGATTGACGACATCGGTGCATAATTAATAGACAATCAAATATCATAAATAATAGCACAATAGTAAATAATGGCTCATTGTGTATGTCGTAATTTCGTTGACAATGATCAATAAATGATTGAGCGTTGATTGTTTAATAATTCTTAGTGGAAACCTTATTTTATATTTTATATATAATATGGCGGCGGCGATAGCCCAGTGGTGTACGTAACGGACTGCCGAGACGATGGTCTCGGGTTCGATCCCCAGTTACCCCGGGCACACACCTATGACTTTTCGAAGTTATGTGTGTATTAAAATAAAAATATTAATTATCGCTCGCTTAAAAATGTGCCCGGTAGATGGCAATAGGCTCGCCCCCTATTACATTGGGACCGAAACATATCTGGCGAAGTGTGGGTGTGTAATACACCTCTGCCTACCCCTTCGGGGATAAAAGGCGTGAAGATATGTTATGTTATGTTATGTTATGTTATATAATATATATGGTCGCAAGTTTCGAAGTGAAAAAGCATTTCCAAACAAATTTTTGACCTCACAAGGAAATCCTTCTTTAGTGGGTGTCTACCTCAGTATGTTTATATTTATTTTATTCGTTTATTTACATTGTTAGTCTTCTTCTTCCATTTAAGAGCTAGGTAGCCCTTGTCGGTGGAACAATTGCCATTGGCTTCGGTTTTCTGCCTTTTCTTTGACCTCTTGATACGACCCGACTCCAACTTTTTCCTTCAGCTGTGTAACATAGGTACGTCGAGGCCGTCCTCTTCCTCTTCTCCCTTCTATTTTGCCTTCTAGTATTATTTTGAAGAGGTTGTCGTGTCATATCAAGTGGCTAATCATCTTCCCTCTCCGATTTGCTATTAGTTTTAACAACCTTTCATAGTTAGTAATAGGTACATATTATAAAACCAAGTCATGTCTGTCGTATGAACGCGAAAAACTAAAATACTATCCAACGGATTTTTATACAATTCTTGAAGAAGGTGTATAACTCACGCTGGAGGAACCGCAGGCAAAATTGAGTACTAAATACTTTTGTCTCTGTGACATGTATGTCAGTCAGACCACGTGTCTTACAATATATTGTAATGGTTTCCTACATTTTTGATTGAATAATATTTTTCTAAGCTGGTTGGCAATGCCGATTAGTATTTTTAAAGGTTTTAGTGAAATAACTTATATTATTGCGATATAGTCCGATAGATATCCTCAATTTTTTCATCATCATCCTAGTTTTGTTTGTTTTTCGTGTGAGTGTGTGGCCAACTCTGGTGTCGGAGTTTTCAGGCCGCCGACATGGCCTAACAATCCTTATCCTTAGACAAGAACCGGGACCGACAGCTTTACGTGCCCTCCGAAGCACGGTAGCACTCAGATGTAAATGCCACATACGGTCACCCATCCAAGTGGTGACCTGTGCAAGCGTTGCTTAACTTTGCCCATCTGTTACGAACGGCAAGCCAAGTCTCGCCATAAGCGCTAAATCATTCTAGCTATACCTATTCTGGTTGGGATCCAAAGTCCTTGCCTAGAGCTTGAGCCTCTTGTCCGTTAAATTGTCCATCTGTATAGGAGTTTATAGGTAGTAGAATAAAAACAAATTATGTGTTTAATATTCATGCTAATAAATATTTGTCTACAATAAAGTATTTTGTATAATTTTATTGTATCTACCACTTTTAACAAGGGATTATGAACTATGCATAATTATGTAGAAATAGCAAAGAAAATTTAAAATTTCATTTTGTGTACAGTACCTACATATAGATCTAAACATTCTCCCATAGCGTATCTATAGGTAAGCACATACATGTCATGTTAGTAAGCATATTTCGTGATCATATTATTAGGTATACATACATGGTAAAAGTGACAAAGGTCAATCAATAATTAAAACACACAGTTTAGCAAAAAAATTACATAAAACTACTTTCGCTTTGGGCATTGTGCCTTAAGATACATAATACATATACCTATATATAGCTACCCCAGAAGGACGTTCCGATTACAACCACCTGTTAGCAAAATTCCCTTTTTATGGGAATTGAATTTTGAAACATGTTGTTGTTAAGCTAAACAGTTCATCGTTACTAAAAAATAAAAATACTATTGAACTACCTAATACTACTTACTATCTATAGGATATCTATACAGGGTGTAAAAAGACCCTTAACGAAAACTGAAATCCCATGTTGTACCAATCACTACGAAAATTTTTTACTTCGGCACCATACCTGGGAAATGACTGGTTCAGGAGATATTGAGGCTCTAAGTTAGTATGGAATTTTTCTAATTAGGTACAAAATAGATGCATTTACACCGCCAATATGTTCTTTAGATGCCCTATAGCCCCATGGATAACGTATTTCGAGCATTGCACGCGCGCGCTTTTAATTGCGGTTTAAAAAATGTGAAGACTCAAAAAAAAAGTCATTATCCAGGTATTATTTTTGGTTAGTATGACTTGGCATGATGTCCACAACGAGTAGACTTCGGCTTGGTGATGGGTCTTGTGACATCCTGTATATATATGGGAAAAATTAAAAATTTGTCTGCGCCTTTAATATTTTTCGGAGCCTTTAGAAGTTATACCAACTTAACGGAATAAAGAAACCTGCATACATAGGGTAGGTAAGGTTTGAAATATACTTCCACACTCTACTTATTCGTCTCACTACATACTCACCATGAATGGCCTTCATTCAGTATGAACTCGTAGTTACAGACAGTGCTAACGCTGGACAGTTCCTTCAAGATTGAATTTCGTATTTAGGAGTGCCGACTCCCAAAAAGCTTCATCCGTGATGGACGTCAAGATCAGTCTTCACGTTCATCACAGCTAAAGCTCATCACTAGTTAAACATATCCTTTTTGGCCTGTGGCAAAATAGATATTGATAACGTTTTTAATGCGCATAATCATTATTAAACTTACCTATTTCTCTTTTTAATTTGTCGTTTAAAACTTTTAACTATTTCAGTTATTAGTTCTTCAAGCATAAACTCTGCCACGTTAACAGGTAACATGTCCTGTTACACAGCTTGTTACAACATCCTACGATCACCTGTATCAGCCCGGAGGATCAAAAGACCTCGTTCCATGCGTGGGAGTCGCACCTGTGTTACTCCCACATAACTAACGTGTCTCTTCGAGTTTAGGACGACTTTATTGCCATGAATTGGAGACAGTTTTCTGTATAGCTTAGACAATTGAATCAAGCTTTAAACTCTATGTGCCTAATTCTAATCACAATGTTTCACCACCAAGCATACTATTAAAACTTCCCATAAAAAAATCAGCTTACAAAAATATGAACATTGAAAAACGTCCTTATATTTTTAAAGGGGACATATAAATGGGTATCGTTGCAACCGAAAGATCAGGTAGCAAATTGACTTCGATATTTCAACATCTGTGTAGCAGGTTACATTTCAGTGACAAACCCCACAGCCATAACTATCTACTACAGTTCTTTAACAAACAATAGCTCTTATTCTTCAATAGAATTCACTAAACTAAAGTCAGCCTAATTCTTTATTAAAAAAAAATAAATGCGGAAAATGCACACTATGATTTACAGATGTCAAACTGAGTGATAGAGCCACGTTTTCACTCTTTGATACGTCTCTACATGGCGCCTCAAATTCCTAAAATTAAGCAGACAGTAAAACAAAATTTGACATAATTATCTTATTCATTTGTTTCCACATATTTCTAGTTCTACTAAGGGAACAAGAAAGTATTGGATTCATCATCATGAATGCAATACTTTCTTTGGATTGAATCTAGTAAAGTTGTTTGGGTACAGGTCAAAAATAAAATAACGAGCTACCTATATCCGATTTTTGACACATCTTTTGTATCTAGGCTGAAATCACCAATTCTAAATTCATTATAAGATACAAATAAGCTGAATTAATAATGATTTACAAAAACTTAGTTATACCACGGATAATATTAAACAATTTGAGGCGGACATTTTGAATACGACATTTTAAATTTATCGATACCATGTGACGCGACATATGCTAGTATTCCATTACTTTGACTTGTTTATGCTCCTTACATATTTTATCTATATTTATGCCCATTTTTGGGATTCAATTATAATAATAAGATTTCTATGTTATTTATATTTATAATCCGTTAATAGGTTACATGAGAATCGGGTAAACATGAGATTTTGGTGTAGAGAGTATTAGTTTCACTATTTTTTTAATTAGAATATCTATAAGATTGTAAAGTAACTTTTACTCTAGTAATAGTAATATTTAAAATAAATATGTGTTCGTCTACATTTGATATAATACCAAGTTATATAATTTCAGTATTCATTTGTTTTTTTGTGAAATGATAAGTATTTCTCATAAAATGTGAGAAAAATACTATGGATTTACTCACTTACTATATTAACTGAACTGAACAAGTATTAACCATATTAGGTACCATAACCATTATGCAAAGTAAATTATCCAGCAGTCAAATCAATCTTAATATATAAAATCCTCGCGTTACTGACTGACTGACAGACACGCTACAGCTACAGCTACAGCTACTATTGGGCGCAGGAAGCTGAAATTTGGCATGTATGTTCCTTGGGGACCGTAGGGGTGCACTAAGAAGAGATTTCCCGAAATTCCCACGGGCAGCGGCCAAAACGGGTAAATTTAAAAAAAAATGCAGGCGTGGCTGCTGGCGTCCTCTAGTGTATGTTAAAGATTGATTGAAATGGAGACTGTAGCTGGTCAATAATACAGATTAAGAAGAAATTATGGAACAGTATGGTTTTCTTTATGTCTCTTGATGTAAAGATTCCCGCAACGCAGAATCTATACCCAGTGTGGATGTCGGCCCCATTATTGAAAGAATAATGACCATATCTAATTGTCTATCAGGTACCCATGCCTAATACTACCTCTGCTTAGTTTGGGACTAGATGGTGTTGTGTATGTGGTTGAATATGTGGTAGAGTAACGATTTCATTAATTATTATGCAGCTGCCTGCTGCCTGCTGTCTGCTATGCAGATGACAGTACTGTACATGGGCGATATCTCGGACACCCTGCGGCTAAGCAAGCCGATACTGAGGAGTATAGGCGAACACTTGTTGCTGAGCTTGACTGGGTTCTGAATTGCATCTCGCATTGGGGTGGTGAGAACCTAGTCGAGTTCAACGCCAAGAAAACAGGTGTGCGCATTCTCAGCCGAGGTATCTCCATTCCTTCCCCATCCCTCTCTTCTGGACACTCTACTACCGATTCAAGACAGCCTGAATATCCTGGGTATGGACATACGCAGAAATCTCAACCAAAAGAACTACATCGAGGGTGTCATCAAATCCGCATCTCGGAAACTCGGAGTCCTGAACAAGGTGAGGAGGTTTTTCAGGCCGGAGCAGTTGTGTCTGTTATACAAGACCCAGGTTCGCTCCTGCGTGGAATACTGCTCTCACCTTTGGAATGGCTCCGCTCAGCACTTATTGCACGCCCTCGATAGGTTGCAGCGGAGTGCTGTCCGTATCATTGCGGATCCAGACGCCACTAAGACTCTTGAGTCACTGCAATTACGCAGAGACGTGGCCTCAATGGCTGTCTTTTATCGCATTTATCACGGTGAGTACTCCGAAGAGCTCTTTCAACTAATCCCACCCTCTCCTTTCCTATCCCGAACGACACGTGCTGGGTTAAGGTGTCACTCTTACACGGTAGAACAGATACCGTCACGCACCAAACGGTTCGGCGCCTCTTATCTCCGCCGTACCATTAAGATGTGGAACTCTTTACCAGCCCACGTGTTTCCCTCCACTTATGATCCTGGGTCCTTTAAGCGGGGCGTGAAAAATCTTTTATCAAGGCCTTCAAGGTGAGAGCCATCATGCCATAATGCCATGCTGACTGCTGGGATGATGGCCATCACTATGGGACTTCACTGACTGCTTAACATCAGGCAGCATGGAGTCAATTTGTTCGGCAGAAATAAAAAAATAAATAATAATAAATATAAATGTAATCATGTAGAACAGACTGCTAATCAGTACCTAGGAATTTCTTTGTTGAAAATAGGTGCATTTAAATAATAGTTATTGTAGGTACATTCAATATTGAATGGTATATAAATACCTCTGTCTGTACATGACAATATTTTGTGGTTTTATTTTATTTTTTAATATGTTATAAATGTTTTTAAAAAATGACAGAAATGCTTGCCATTTTATTAAATTGATTATGCTTATTAATATTAGTAGTTCAGCACTACGATCCCAAAGGAACATACATGTCAAATTTTAGCTTCTTGCTTCCAATTGTTCAGGCCGTGGGTTGTCTGTCAGTCAGTCAGTGCTTTTTAGATACAGATTCGTCCACTGGCTATATACCTACCTATGGCAACTCCTTGAGTTATAATTAGGTATGTGTATAACTACCTATCTTACAATCAAATCTGCTGTACTGTACCTACTTCTAGAAGTAACACCGAGTTTAGAACACAGTTTGCAGTAATTTCTTACTCTCAGTTTCAAATTAAAGTAATTTATTTTATTTACTTAGCTGACAGAATAACAAATGAATATCAAAAGAATTTTTAAGATAAGGGCTACGAAAATAAACTGGAAAACGCATTCCACTCTTTTGAATTGCATAATTTTCCCAATAATCATATAGGTACCTACTTAAAATATATACTTACATCATATCCTATTAGGTAAATTGTATAGTTAACTTATCTAGTTCTATATTTCTATGTGTGTGTATATAAGTGTCGTATCGACATTTTGGAACTGACTAATTTAGTTCAAAACATAAATGTCATATATCAAAAATTAGGAATCTGTTTTCAAAGGCAAATTAGTGTTAATTAAAGAGGCGTATCTCCACTTTAGGTTATTTGCATAGACCACTATGTTCGATTGGCCTGACGGTGACGACTTGCTAGTCGTTTTAGTCGAAATAATATAAAATGTAAATTTGCCTAGGTGTCGTCTCAAAACAAATATTCGAACATCCGTCTACAGTCATGCGTGACTGATTTAATGACAGACTGGCAATTAGCTGGCAAGATGGCTGCCTGCGCCCGCGCAACCAATGTCAATAACGTCATAAATCATCCGCCATATTTATTTCGAATGTTAAGTAATATTTATTTTTATGTTGGTACTAGTTAGTTCGACTGGTCTCATTATTCAAGTATTGGGTGTATAATTAAATTGTATTTTTTGTTGTATCATTAAAATTCACGGCGGCACATTCAATCAGTATCAACTAACTGAGCATTGTACATAAATAACACTAAGAGTCCCACTGCGCAGGCCCCGACCCAATCAAACGCACCAGTCACAATTTTATGTATCCCAACACTATTATCATGGATACGAATGATACGATGTCTATCGATATCACCATAATTTATATTACGTTATTAATATTATATTTATGACGCTTATCCACTAAAAAAGTGATTGAAATAACATTATTTATTAATAATTAGTTTTGTTGCCAACATGTTCTTAAGTCTTTCTTATTATCAAATGATCGCAATTTATACACATAAAATTTGACAGTTTCTCGGATATGTCATAAATTAGGACGGTTATTAAACTAATGATAAAATAAAATAATTTTATGTCGCATTAAGTAATTTACATTCTTACAATCTCGATTAATTGGAAACTATTCTTGCTACCAAATTTGGACAAGGCAAACGTTTTAGTAACGATTAATTTGTTTAATTCTTCATTTTATAAGCGGCTTCACATTTTATTGGATGCGAGTGTCATTGTCGTTTTGTAAAACGAGGTAATATTAACCCTTGAATGCGAAAAGTCAATCAAGCGATCAATCAGTCGGGCTCGACCTCTAGCGACACCGCACGTATTTAACTCATTTGACATTTAAAAACACCGGAGCGTACTCGGGTCGCATCCTGTCGATACTCTTTTTGTCTATGCCCAAAAATGCCCGTCAGACGTCTATTAACATAAATACGACATTAAACTGGAGTTAATTGACACATTTCACGATTTATAAGATAAGTTACCTAGATGTGAAATCACAAGGAATTTTAGTAGAGGCGATAAATAAACCCGTTTTTTTTTCTAATGGCCCCTGTCGAATCGTAGGCAAGGACTATGTTCGGTAGTGTGCTTTCTGGCTGCCATAATGGATATCGTGACTAGAACCACGCGGTATTAAATAGGTGCATGTTACGTATGTAGCAGATGCCACTCTGACAGTTTTATTTAGGCGTTCACCGGGTTCTTTATGTGATTGTTCGGAGGTTAGAATAAACTGTGGGTCATTAAAATTTTGTTAGAAGGCGAGCGGAGCGATAACTTTTTGAAATCTTCTTGTCAATAATGTAGATTGTTTTCTAACGATTGCGACTACACAAAGGTGACATAATCATATTTCAGCAGTAAATCAAACGATTATCCCATAAGGTGTACAGTTACTTTTTCACAGCGCACGAGCGACGATAGACTGGCATGTGAAATTCTGTACGATAGAGATAAAGCGGAACAATGATACACATATACAATCAAACAATGCGATAAGCAAGTCCGACGATTTTTTATCTAGCCACATTAAGCAAAGTCGGAGTGAAAATAAAAGAAAATACGATTCCATCTGCTTGTCATTATACACAGCGTGCATATGTGACTGTAATGTCAATGGAAGGATATTGTATACCTAATGAGGAATTATTAACAGCGCATGCAGGGACGGGTTAACAATATGTCATTTCTCTACAATATCGTATCCGATACGATTGCTGTATGTAACTGACGTATACATTGATGACAACTTTGGACGGACAGATTGCACGTTTGGCGTAGTGATTTAAGCGGTCGTCTTGCCGCCTGGTCCTGCGTCGTGTGTCGTGGGTTCGATTCCCACACGAGGCAATACTTTGTGTGATCCAAAAATTGTTGTCTCGAGTCTGGGTGTAGTTTCTCCAAGTGCGGGAGTTGTCTTAAAAAATTACTAAGTGTTCCAATGCAATTAACAGGATTGATCGAAGTTGAAATGTTTATCCCACAAAAAACAAAACACTGGCGAAAAGTGGGCGTTTTATATGCCCCTGCTTATCCTTTCGGGGAAACAGGCGTGAGCCTATGTATGTATGTATCCCACAAAAATAATACACAATCTCCAAAATTACACTACACGCAATGCATCATATCATGCAAGAATTATTGATCAGGACTGAATCATGTCATCCGGCAGGTGTTAAGTTTCATATCAGCTATGAAATTATTGTCCAAACAAACGTTCTAATATTTGTAAAAACGTATTAATCTTTCACACATCAAGGTTGAATCCGGGCCGTCTTTGATCAGCCATGAACGGCGCCAATCATCGGCATATCGAAGCGTCTAAGACATTACACAATCGGATACAGAAAAGTTCACGAACCAAATTAGCGCGATCAGGATGAAGGAAAAAAGTTACAATGTGGCATCACTATTCTCGCGATTATTGACGGGAAAAAACATGGCGCCCAATTTTAATCCGCGCTCATCAAAGGCATCCCGCGAACAAAATTGCGCCTTAACTACAAACGTTAAGAAACTAAAGCGCTCCCACTGATTAGTAAAGATATTTTTGTGATATGACTTTGATCTCGATGGCTCGTAAATTCGTTCAATAATGTTTGTTGAATCGGATCATCTGCTAAAGAATGGCAAGTAAATGTTTGTTTTCTATCATCCGCCGGCCAAATGTTGTTCGATTTTGCTAGTTAGCGTTGTTTTGACAGTCTCAATCGTTGGAGCGCGGTAATAATGCTGTCTTCACTTCATTCATGCCTGTGTGGGTTTACAGTGTTGCATACACAAATAATTTTTGTATCATGAATTTCATTTAAATGAGTCGTATCATGTTTGATTTTCGACTATTTTCGTTCATTATTTGTTTTATTACGAAATTCTGATTCTTATATGTCAATGATAGTTTGATATGAAATATTGATTGTTAAGAATTGAATGAATGAAAGAATGAATTAATCTGTTTGTGGTTGAAAAATATAAAAAAATAGGTAGATTGTATTTTTTTCATCAGTTTGGTAGATTAAATATGTGGGACAAGAGCAGAAGACTCAGAATATATTTGAAACTTTATGTAAATATGGTTGGTGTCATATCTAGAGTATTGCTTACTGTTCTGAGGTGAGCATTGGTTCTAGATTGGAGCAGCGGTCAAGGAACAATAATCATTACCTTTGCTTGACATGTTATTGGAGAGTATCAATGGGCGTTCAATCAACCTTGTCTTAGTAGCTCTGTCCCTTAGCATTGCTGGGCCAAAGCCTAATGATATTGGTAACTATCCCAACTATTCGGATGTTATAAGCAGGTTAGCCCAACGGAATCAAATTAGCTTTGAGATAAAACAATTGTGGGTACAACCTTTGGACTTTGTAGCATAATTTCTATTTTGCATACTTTTCTGAATCTGTAATTGACACAAATAACTCAGTTTAGAAAAATAATGATCAGAAATAGGACCGTAACTTGGTTTCAATAAAATTTATCCAACCTATCAAATTGCTCAAATGCATATCAAAATAGACGTTCTATAAAAACTATATAATTGTCTTTGTGAGCTTTCGTAGAACTTGTATCTACCAATCCCTCCGAGAACATTCTGAGTTACCATATTAAATTACAACATAAATAAATCTAGTACAAAATGGAAGTTTGCTACAATATTAAGTGTAACATATATCTCGATACGGCGTACCGTCAATCCAAACAATTTTAATTTTTCCACCCCCTACCCAAGCGAAGCTGAAAACTCTGCAAGGCGTAGGTTCGCTCACGGGACTAAATCAATATGATATGACAGTTACGGTCAATTTATGGCCCTCAGTTAATTACAAACGGGTGCGGGCGCCCCCGGGGCGAAGGGGTGCAGGGGGTTGGGGGTAAGGGGAGGGGCGGTACGTCTAATGACTTGTAAAGATGCTGTTGCGATGTTATTGAGTATGGATGTGTGATTGTTTGTGCGATTCGGTGCAGGGGTGGGTAGGCAGAGCAGTATGTGAAGGTGATTGGCGACTCAATGAAAGTGGTGCTCGGCGAAGGATGTTGTGACTGTTGTGCGAAGAAATTGAGGTAAATGGTCAGGGTACTGCAGTGCCCAGTAACCATTCAACAACTGTAACAATCCATTGGATTGCTACAGTTTTTGAAAGGTGGAGAAATATCTATAACTTTTTTTAAACATTTTTGTCTGTATTCAGCTATATTTGTACAGGCCTGTATAAGTGTAGCAATATGTGCGTCTTTTAGGTTTATCATTAAGTTACAATGTAAGTACGTTAATTGTATTCTAGAGGTATGTATGAAATTAACATTTTGATATGAATAAAACTTACTAGCTTTTGCCTGCGGCTTGCCCACGTGGGAGTCGGTTATCGGAACAAATGGTAGTCCATGTGCTATTGTATTGCATACGCTATATCACTGCAAAGTTTCATCAAAATCCATTCAGTGACTTTTGCCTAAAAAAGTAACAAAAATCCACACAATCATCCGCATTTTAAGAAAATGAAATTTTTCCCAATAAATAATTTAAATTTAGTTGGCTATTTACCGCGCTATTACATCGAGTGCGCTCGTCACGTGCCAATCAGTCTGGCAATCCATCAGCTCGATCAATGCACTGGAGTGGCAGACTGGCAGCTACCTATAGCCGATGTACGTTCACGTTCACAACGGCCTATTTGAGTGAATGGTTTTGAGTGAATGGTTTGTGTGAATGATTTGTGAATGATTTTTGTTTTCACTATCGCAGTGAGAGGGTTGTGTCGGGATTCAGATTCGATGTATTGGTGTAGTAGTCTTTTAGTTCTTTTTGGACACACTTTCGAAAATTAAATTTATACGATGTATTCATTGCTGTGATATCTAAGATGTAAAAATATAATAAACTGATGTACCTATTTTCTTCAAGTAACTGTTATTTTATATCCTATAAGTTTATTGCCGTACCTACCTGTGCAGAACTGACACAAGTATCGTGATACCTACTAAAGACAATCCAATAGTATTTTTAATAGACAAGCCAATGTCCTTACCGAATACTAAACGTGTAACATTACACATCTTCACGGAAACCTTACCCGCAAGACCCACTCCTGTATATTTCCAGAAATAAATGGTGTATCATATACATTTCAAGATACGTGCTATTAAAAATATTTAACCCTATACCTATAGACTAGTATAGACAATCAAAACCACCTGCGAATCGAAAGCATCATAATCATCCGTCAAATCGCGCAAATAATAAGTACTATAACATCGAACAATTGAGTCACAGTTGAAGCAACAAACAAAATTAGCTGAATCACATAACAATGCGATACATTTCCAACTAATCATCTATATTTGACCGCGACGCTGACTAGCTGGGATCTTGTTTAGCTCCCATCAAAACAATCATTCGAAACCATGTACCTACAGGCAAGCTTATAATTTGTATAGGACATACACAAAATTAAACCCACCATAACGCTACGCGATTTTAAACCTTATAGCTGTGTGATGTAGGGTGTATCAACCGCAAAGGTTGAGACAATTGTTTATTAACAAAATATGCATCGTAATTATATCCAATCAGTGTGTCTGTCCGTCAATCCGTCAATCAACGTCTCGTCTGGCATTGAGCTATCTGGATCAACGATCTATAGATACGAATAGATCGATTTGAAGCAAAAAATGGGTCAGATTGGGTTTTTTTTTTCAATTAATTGATGTTTGTATGTATGTCTCGGTTGTTTGGAAAGGCGCCAATGTCATTTCGAGACATTTTAACAACAGAATAAATCTAGGACTTAGATAAACTATTAAAGCAACCTTTACAGCGTAAAGGTTGCTTTGAAGTATATATGATATCACCCCAGATACAAGTAAATTTGTTGAGTCATTTCATCCCGGTGGCACAATCCATGGATACTGTAGTCGATTATGAAATTATGAAACTTTTAATATTCCTATAACTTAGGTGAAGTTCTTCCAAAGGAACTGTTATATAACAACGACACTAATAAAATTAAAGAAGAAGATTTTAATTGAAGGTGATTGGTAGTATATCGACATCTAACAAACTTTGAGGAAAAATATTAAGTATAAAAGTTTTCCATTGCCCAAAATCGGAATCGGTCATGTAAGCAGGACGAATAAAAGCCTTACCTATAAATATATTTAAATGTCCACCAATCACGAAGGCACATCGTATAATTCCTAAATGCTAAATGCCAGGCTATCATAATAGGTAGTCAACGCAACATGAGTAAAATTGATTTTTCAACGCTTCCGTCTGTCACGTACAACCATATACCGTTCAGTCCAGTCGTTAAAAATCTTGGGTTATACATGGATAGCCACCTCAACTGGCGGGCTCAAGTTACATCTGTCAGTCAGCGAGTGACAGGACGCTTACGTTCATTGTACTGTTTGAAGAACTTCCTCCCTCCTAGCACTAAGGTAATGCTCATGCAGGCTTTAATTTTTCCTATTATCGACTATGGTGATGTGTGCTATTTTGACCTGAATGCAGACCTTCTCAACAAACTAGACCAGCTTCTCAATAACTGCATTCGATTTGTTTACAACCTTCGAAAATATGACCATGTCTCTGAATACCGCTCCCAACTCAAATGGCTAACTATTCGTCAACGCCGTAGTCTGAGTGCTCTCACCACTCTTTTCTCTTTTCTTGACTCTCCCTCTCTTCCTTCGTACCTAAGTCCTTTTCTACAGTATTTAGGCTCAAATCACGACAAAAATTTACGGTCATCTAATAATCGTCTCCTTCTGTGTCCCTCCCATAGTTCTGGGTTTGTTAACTCTTCTTTCTTCGTTCAAGCTGTCTCATTATGGAATACGCTCCCTCTCGAAATCAGGATGGCAAACAATCGGCTCACTTTCAAACTAAAGGCTCGAGAGTTTGTGCGGAGTAAAATGGCAGAATAATATCATAATGACTGTATCTATTTACTGACGTATATATTATTATGTATATATATTTAGAATTTGCAAGTATTTATTCATATACATATAAATGTATTTATACTTATAAATACTTAATACGTGTATACCTATATATATAAATACATATATTTTTATATATGTATTTATTTTAAATATATATCTATAATTTAAGTAACATTTGTCATATATCAAATTCCAAATAATGTTTTAATAATCACGCACCTACTATCTACTATCTCTGCACCACCCTAGGTTGACTGGTAGAGAATGCCTAAGGCATTAAGTCCGCCTATGTACCACATATTTTTAGTGCTGTGCAAAAGATAAATAAATAAAAAAAAATTCACACAAGTGCAACCATTAATCAAATAAAAAAAAATAGTAGCGTACCTATTCAGTCTGACATCGAACATAAGACAACAATTTCACATTTTCAAGATACTCCATACTTATGTCACGTAATTCACGAAACAGAAGATAGCAAAATGAAATTAACTATAGAACATTTTAGCTGTTATCATACTTTTTGATATAATTACCCACTTACTACAATTTTTAATTAATTATATTTTTTTTCCTTTAGACCACCGTAGTCGCCACAATAAAAACCAACACGAACACACATTTTTATACAGTTAAACATAAAATTAAGAATTTCACAGAAACGTTGTCAGTTCGTTTGTCCGTTATCATATAGAAAACGGGTTGACCTTTATTAGTAATTCTGCTATTTACATAAAGATGCCAACATACTTGCTAGCTGGCGGTTTACTTAAACTTATAAATAACATTTTAGTTTGGGTCTAACGCTAGTTGAATTCGACACATGTATGGAATCACGACGAAAGATTTATAGGCCTTTATTATTAATTTTACATGTATATTGCAAAATTAAATTTGTCCGTGTGTTTGTCATCCTTTCACTCCTTAATCACTAAGTCGATTTTGAGAAAATCTCGCCTGTAGCAATATATAATATTTCTTTACAAGTAGAAAGAAGTACACAGTACCACAACAGAAAAGTGCTCTCTATTTGCATCTCTTTCTCACCCATTGTTTTCCAAAACAACAAATATGGCATACATTAGTGACGTCAACAGTTCAAGTCTTTAATCATAAGCTTATGAAGTCATAAATTTAGTTTCTAAGTAAGTTCTTTATGCAAGGTGTGATACGATCATACAAAGGCCCAGACATTAAAATTGTATGAATAAATCTTCAGACAAACAAAATTTTATGCGTTACATTATATTAAAGACACAGTTGACCGCCTTCTATAGCAGTGTTAGTGTTGTTTTTACATAATTGTAATAGAAATGATGTGTAATGGGCTCTTTATGAATATAAGATGCTGGCACTATTGTTTAGAAGTATATTATTACTTGTTAACTGAGAATTTTGGGCACGCGATTTGAATGTTACATGTTTTTAAATTAAGTTATTCGCCGTCTTAGGCGACATACAAATATCTGATTGTATGATTTCCTGAGATGAACCTGATATGGAGTCTGAGAGTGACTCAGTTTAAGTTGAAGGGCCAATGAGAACGTGTCGATCTGTGAAGTTAAGTTCGTTTGTCACTGTCTGTTTTAAAGATGGGTAGCCGAAAAGTTACAAAAATTATATTGCCTTCGTACCAAACCAAAGAATATGGCTGTCCCTTTTGGTCGTGGCGCTTAGACGGTGGTCTCTGTGGGAAACGTATCATTCTATACATCTGGTTCTACCTATTGCTTTGCGAACGAGGCAGTAAATGTAAAGGTAGAAGCATTAAGTAATTTAATTTTAAAATTGACGTTCATAAGCGCCACCTTGTGACCTAGATGAATAAATGTTTTGACTTTGACTTTAAGATTTGATAAAACTAGTTAGCTTACTCTGCTTCCAGGCTTTTCAAGGCGGAAGTCTTGGAGGCACCGGTTTAATGCTGTGAGTTGCAATTTAAAGTCGGATCGTCTTAGTATCTACTCAGAACAGCCAATCAGAGCGTCCTACTTCAATAGACAGAGGCATGACATAAGGTTGACAAAGTCTTACTAAGCCACTATATCCATTTCTTTATATTACTAACTCCCTCATAGGAATTATACTTATCTATCATATATATCTTAAGATAAAATGAACTAGAGACAACTTTGACCATTAAACTGTCAATAGGTACATTCAGTGCTGAACTTAAAAAACTTGAAGTAAAAATATATATTTACGACACTAGGATTAGAAATTTAAATTTACATTTAAATTTATATTTAAATTAACTTGTAAACAAGTAAATTTAAATTTATTTATTTCATATAGGTCACATTGTAAGTGACACTTATGAAAATACCTAGATATGTTTTATTATTCAAAACAATTTTTATTTTATTTTCTTATTATTAAGTAACATTCTTAAGTAATTTCATATTGAAATGCATAGTTAATTATTTCATTTATGTTACAGAGCGACTTGTCAAATAAACGTCAATCCATTTATTTTATTGTTACTTTCTATCAAAACTATTGGGTGAAGGCTTTCAATGTACCTTTATTGAAACTTTATAAAAGCAATTACTTATTTTTTTCATTTCTTTTAGGTCACATTGTAACACTTATGAACGTCAAAATATTTTCTTATTTCTACATTAAACACAAGACTACACTTAGTAGTTGTGCGGGCGAGCATCGTTCATAGTACCAAACCCTTATAAGGACGCCAGATGTTTTATAGCGATGATGAATTACTTAATATTAGCTATCTTGCGTGTATCTAGTTATTCGCGACTAGCGGTGTTAATTTTATACCCTTTAGTATTAAATGGATCAGTAATTTGAACAGAATCAGGTTGTTATCAATTATTATATCAACGGTTTAATAAAACGTTTAAAATTAATCTGTTGCTATGGAGCTGTGGGTTTGTGCGTAGCGAATGTTATGGTGTATGGCTATTAGAGTAAATATGGTTGTTGGAATGTTGGTAGGTTTGCTTAAGTTTCCAAGGTCTCTGGATCATGGAGTGTGTAGCAGGTTTGGTTGGTACCATAATGTACTAATAAATTTTTCTGACATGGTTGTAGGTACCATGGCCAGAAATTTATTTATAGGGTTAAATTGAATTGTCCATTTGAAATATTAATATGAATAAATTATATTCATTAAAGCAAAAAGGTATTTTATTCATTTTCTAGAAGAACCTTCATCCCTTTAAGAAAAAAATTCAGACATCCTCTCTTAAAAATAATTATATCATTCATTAAGGCATCATTGTTGTCAAGATTGTTGTTTTAGGCTGTGAATTAAAATCACTTCATGACATGCATATATTACAATATTATAAATGTAAGTGAACTATATTTCTCCCACTGTTAACCTCCCTAAATCTCCAAAACGTAGTGTTGTTTTAATTTTATTGTTTATCGACTATCGACGTAATTGCATTGTTAACCTTTATCGATATGCAAATAGTGAAGGGCACGCTGCATGCTAAAGCTATAGAGACGCGGGGTGAATAAAACACAGTTTTTTTTTCAAAATGATGAAGCTTGCCCACCTGTCTACTAATTAGATAAGATTATTCAATTTACATGCGTACATTAACTCACACCCTGGAAGCACGCGTAGGTATTTGCCTGAATAAACAGTGTTTTTAACCTCCCATGTGCATAGAATAGAAAGGAATTCTTTGGATTGAATTGTTTTCTACCTTTTTAGTGTAAGGTTCAAACGAACAACAGCTAAATAGACAATTAAACTATAAGAAATGTGTGAAAGTATTTCTTAACATGATGCTGTTGAGTCTCCGAAAGGTTTTTTTTTGTATCGCAATTGTTTTGTTTTTCGCGTGAGTGTGTGGCCAACTCTAGTGTCGGAGTTTCAGAGCTTATCCTTAGACAAGAACCGGGACCGACAGCTTTACGTGACCCCCGAATTTAAATGTAAATGACTTCTTAAAAATATTTTTGCTTGTTTACCGAATAGATATTTAAACTGTAATCTGAGTTTATTTCTATGGTTATCATTATTTTATTGTAATTTAAATATAAATTTCACTCAAGAATGTGTCTTAAGTTAATTAATATTTAAATTTGAATTGTATAGTTGCCTATTAGTTTTGGAAATTATAAATATTTGTATGTCGTAAAATTAAGGTGGCAAATAAGCTGGAGATCATTTTTAATTTTACTAAATATATTTAAGCACGTTTCACTCATAGAAAACGAACTAAATAGGTACATCATATCAATTTATTCTAGGCAAATCATATTAATTGATTTCATACCTTATTGTTGCAATAACGAATACAAAGAATACACAGATATTAACTGTTTATAGAAAATAGTTTTGTATATTAGGTATACCTTGGCAGCGATAGCCCAGTGGAGATACCAACGGACTGCCATGCAGAGGGTATCGTCGGGTTCGAATCCACGGCGCGCACCAATGACTTTTCGGAGTTATGTGGGTATTGAATTGTTAATTATCGCTTGTCCCGTGCCTCGGAGAGCACGTTAAGCCGTTGTTCCCGGTTGTGATGAAGATCCCTATGAAGATCTTTGACAATCGTTACAGGGCGTCAGTACCTTCTAAATAAACTGACACTAGTCTAAACCTTGGAATATCGCTATCCCTTCGGGTTGCGGAGGTCAGACAGGCAGTCGCTCCGTGGAAAAGCTAATATTCCGCCAAATCCGGTTCTTTAGACTAGTAAGCGGACCCCAGATTGAGACTGGGATTACGCTAAGAGAAAGAAGATATTAGGTATACCTTGCTTTTTTTAATATCTCCTTGGTAAACTCTAGTAGAGGATTTCCCTATTAAACCACATATACCTATGATTCTCGAAAAAATTTAAACCTTAACCACCGCTGTGTCTTCAACTACCCTTTGTAGAGTGGTCATACAAATCACCCCTAGACTATCAAAATATTTTTCATGACTTTATTATGAATTCCACACCTGCAACATATTTATTTAATTATTACTGACATGTATTTAATTTATAGATCGTGGATTATGTCGGGTTAAATAGGAAATATTTCCGTTTCAAATAAGCGGACTAGAAGTTCCTGTAACTAATGCATTAAAACGAACAGACAACAGCTTTGTGACATTAGCTAAAGTTACAAAAAAAATATACTTACAATTATTCAATTTGGTTTGTGAGGCTTTAGCGCCAAATTGAACTGCAACTATTTAAAGTGCATTTAATACCTTCATTTTCTATGAGGCTTACTTTGCTAGTTGCCACCCATGCCATGCACCTATAAGATTCGCCATAATAATTCGTTCTGTAAAACAACAACCAGACACTTGACAAATAGGAGCCCTCATCACACAGTATTTGTAAAGGATGGAAATCGAACCCACGATCTTCGACTCAGCAGTTTGGGTCTCTAGTCACTAGTCCAGCAGGCTACTCATATGCGGCGAAGAAGCTTATGACCACCTTGTATTACTGACTTAATTGTATTGACAACCATCAGCTTAAGTCATAAATGGACCGGTAGGAATGAAAATGTTTATGTAAATTCGTTTTGCCTAAGGCTGACTGGGAACTGTACTATTAACCCTTAATTGACTTGGTGATATAATGTCTCAATAAAAATGTAATGATAGTCTTTTCACAACAGCTTCCGTGCAAGTTATAATTTCTGTCGGTACCTCATTGACGTCAAACATGAAATGTTATAGTTATTCCTTTCTGAACTAACAAAAGATGCAAGTTGTATCTGTTACAACTCAGATTTGTATTCTATTTCGAACGAATAACAAATTTTAAGTAATTGTCACAAAATTTCGGACGTATGGCAAAACTATTATAGTTATGTATACATGTATACCTACAAAGTATTATACTGACTATGCCTTATATCTGTGAACTTATATTGAAACTAGACGACGCCAGCAGCTACGCATGCATTTTTTTTAAATTTACCCGTTTTGGTCGATCCCGTGGGCATTTCGGGAAATCCCTTCTTAGTGCACCCCTGCGGTCCCCAAGGAACATACATGCCAAATTTCAGCTTCCTGCGCCCAATAATTTCGGCTGTAGCGTGTCTGTCAGTCAGTCAGTAACGCAAGGATTTTATATATTAAGATTAGGTTAGAGAAATGGACATTACACGTGAACAAAGTTTGAGGTTGCGCGGGATAAATCCCTTTACTATATTTACCATAGTTAGAGTAGTGACTGGGAATTGAACACAACATGGTCTCACGATTTTCACCCATACTGCGTTGTTGTTTATGTGAGGACATTGTGGGGTCTGTGGGTAGCTTAGATAAAAAAGGCCTTTTACAAGTATTAAGTAGCCACTAAACCTTGTCTATTTTGAACTTTATATAAGAAGAATTGAAAATGAAGTATGTAATATATTTGTATCTTAAATCCCTTGTGCTGTCCAAATACAGCTATGACTCTTTTTATATTCTCCGTGCAAAATCATGTCGTGTCTAACCTATAAGATACGTTTATTAATTAAACAAAACCATAACAGACGACATTAAAATTAGCATGATAATTACAGATCTATCCGCATCGCTTTGTATTGACAATAAATAATATTTTACGATAATGGCCGCCGATGCGTCACGATTATGTTACAAACGAATGACTTGTTAGCTAAATATGTGAATACCGTTTATTGTTGTTCGATAAAGTTGTTTTTATTTGAACAATTAAACGAACAAAGAGGCAGCAATAGCCTAGTGGAGATACCAACAGACTGACATGCAGAGGGAATCGGATTCGAAGTTATGTGTGTATTAAATTGTCAATTATCGCTTTACCCGTGCTTCGTAGAACACGTGTTGATGATGTCCAAATGCAGATAAGGGGTACCTATTCGCTTGATATAAATTTCGTGCCTTTTGGTATCAACAGTTTTCCGGACTATGCTGAAGAAATGGAGGGACGGTAGGTGAAGAAAAATAAATTACAGTGGTTTAAATATACAAATGACCTAGTCAGCCAAAGCTGAGCATTTCTTTGACTCAGGTTTTTGCCACTGGATTCAACTACGTCAACGTAAGGACCGTATCTCCATAGACCATTACTATGTAAAGCAGTAAAGTGCCAAGAGGTGTACACTTTTGTGTTTCTTTTTTATTATTTTTATTTATAGTCTCACGCCTATATCCCCGAAGGGGTAGGCAGAGGTGTAAATATTATACCCACATTTCGCCATGAATTTTTAGGTCACACGTAAAAGGGGGCGAGCCTATTGCCGTTACCGGGCACATCACCAGAAGCCGGGCTGCTACTGAGTATTCGGAAAAACCCAGTAACACTTTTGCCCAACCCGGGAATCGAACCCGGGACTTCCGAACAGCAGTCGCATACGCTATCCACTGGAGTAGTCCAGTGGATAGCGTATGCGACGCCAAGAAACAACGACTGCCTCCGTAGGGAGGCAGTCGTTGTTTCTTGGCGTCGCTAACTATATGAGAACTAGATTTTGTCTACACCTTTCTCAGAAATTACACTACCACTACTGGTGTACAAAAATCCGTTTGATAGTTTTTAAGTTTATCTCGAACATACAGACAGTCGCGTTCATAAAACAGGACGTCACAGTATAGATATCGGTTATTGAAGCTTGGTCTTAAACACCTTTATTCTTTTCTTCGTATAACCTTTTGCTTTTGAACCACGACTAGCAAGTCTTTATGGAAACTGATTAAAACAATTAAATACCATTTTTATACGGCTGTCAAGTCTTGATTTATATTACGAATGATATCAACTAATTTCACAGACAAGATATTTAACAAAAAATGACATTGAAGTCCGCCATTGACGTAACTGTCTAGCGTATAACATACAAAAATACTCGATCAACAATATATCACTTGTTTTGATTAAAGTATTCGTTTTAATTGTTATTTTCGTGATAGGTATATGAAGCAATAGGAAAAGAAATGTGGAAAATATCGCCGAATAAAATAATTTATACTTTAGGGAAACCACGGCTATTAGATATGACATACATACATACATAGACTCACGCCTGTTTCCCCGAAGGGGTAGGCAGAGGCATATTAAACGCCCACTTTTCGCCAGTGTTTTGATCCCACGTAATAGGTGGCGAGCCTATTGCCGCTTATCGTGATACTTTGTTTGCCAGAGCCTCGTCCGTTGATCGGCAGGTGCACCACTTGCAGGTGAGGTTGGCTTGGGACCCTAAGTTCTTGGTGGGAGCCCTATGCACCCTATTAGATATGAAAACTTTCAAAAGTCGAAGGAAAATTAAAAATATCTTAAATTCATACCTACATGACTATAAATAAACACAGACACAGAAATAAGTATATAATACCATGCCCATCCAGACAAATAATCATGCCCATCACACAAAGGTTTGTCCTAGGCGGGTCTGCCTCCGTGGTCCAGTGCATAGCGTATGCGACTGCTGATCGGAGGTCCCGGGTTCAATTCCCGGGTCGCGCAATAGTGTTACTGGGTTTTTCCGAATTCTCAGTAGCAGCACGGAGTCTGGTGATGTGCCCGGTAACGGCAATAGGCTCGCCCTCTATTACGTGGAACCTAAAAATTAATGGCGAAATGTGGGTGTAATATTACACCTCTGCATACCCCTTTGGGGATACAGGCGTAAGTCTATAAATAAAATTAAATGAAATAAACAACTTGAAGATATTACATTCACAACAATCTTGCGACATTTTCACCAAGCCCGCAAACAAAGCTAGCACACCTTACATTGTACAGTAACATTCGTACGGCATCTAACTGTGTATGCAGTTTCACGTAGCGTCAGCATAAAAACAGGTTATCGTTCAAATCGGTGTGAATCGCGTCGATATATCATAGAGCGGGGTCGCATTAATCGCGCCGCGTCCAACAGGTTGACGGAACTGACCTCGGCCGCGACTTATGTCACTAGGGATGCGACACTCGAGTACAGGCGAGACCTGTTGTTAGAGTGGTATGTTGTTTGAACAGTTGTTAGAGTGCTTATTGTTTGAATAATATACAATTTGCGTTACTAAATGGGATGGATTGTCCCGTGCTGCTTGCGAACTATTCCAATATTCTTTTGATTTTTAAGAAATTCGCGTCGATATATCATAGAGTGGGCTCACATTAATCCCGCCGCGTCCAACAGGTTGACGGAACTGACCTCGGCCGCGACTTATGTCACTAGGGATGCGACACTGAGTACAGGCGAGACCTGTTGTTAGAGTGGCCTGTTGTTTGAATAGTGTGTATGGCCAGTTGTTAGAGTGGCTATTGTTTGGATTATATACAATTTGAGTTACCTACTGAAAATATAAGTAATCATTTGCAACATAATTGTCAATAGTTCAAATCGGTGTGAATCGCGTCGATATATCATAGAGTAGGGAAGAATGGAACTGACCTCGGCTGCGACTTATGTCATTAGGGATGCGACAATAGAGTAAAGGCCAGAACTGTTGTTAGAGTGACCTGTTGTTTTAATAATAGTGTGTATGCCCAGTTGTTGGAGTGGCTGTTGTTTCAAGAAAAGAGTTAAGTAGTAAAAATATTGGAATATTTGCGATTTTTGCAACACCGATAGAGTTTTATATTTTGCAATGCTTTTATTAAACAACACTAATCAGGATCAAATAGTGACATGCCTGGCCCAGATACGATTTTGATTGAAATGAAAATATTATCTAGCCATGTTTTGATAAGAAGTATTTTAATTTCAGTCAAAGTAAGTATGTACAATTTTAGATTTGACTTCTTATGCTGATAATATACCTATATACTAATGTTAACAAGGATGTTAAACATGGCAACGTAACTCTGCCTCTTATCTGTAACGTTTTTAACTCCAACTTTACCGTATTTCAAGCAATACTGGTAGATATATATGTCCATATAAATCAGTAATATAAGCGGAAAATTATCGTAAATTCGATTTACTATTAATTAAAATAAATTCTTGAACCCATAAACTATCTGTAATATATGCCTTAACCGTTACTTTACTCTTACTAAGTACTTATAAGCTCACAAAATGCCACCCTTAATTGTTATTAGCAAAGAACAGATACACAACTTCAATATCACAATATTTAACCGGAAAAATGCGGCGAATTTACGAAGACAATTAAAAACCGTAACGGATCACAATTAAGGTTCGAATGATATGAAGCCAATTTTTTTAACGTTAATTCACCGAACACCATTACTCAAGGAACATTAATTGGTCAGACACAGAAGATAACCGCTAACAATGTGTTAAAATACAGTAAAGTTGCACTATCCTACTACTCTTATAAACGTAAATATGTGTGAGGATGGATAGAGGAATGCTTGTCCCTTTCACGCAAATAGTTGGTTAAAACTTTGCAGTAACGTAAGAATAGCATAGGTTACCTTTTGTCGCCAACATCTAAGCAGTAAGCTGGTAGATCCGCGGGCGGAATCTTGTCAAGTAGTTAATTGTTTTAGGACACATGCCAAAGAAATCAAAAATGTTACCTATGGGTTCGTGAGGTTTTAGGGTTTTAAATAAATACATAATAATGGTCCAGTGGATAGCGTATGCGACTGCTGATCGGAGGTCCCGGGTTCGATTCCCGGGTCGGGCAAAAGTGTTACTGGGTTTTTCCGAATTCTCAGTAGTAGCACGGAGTCTGGTGATGTGCCCGGTAACGCCAATAGGCTCGCCCCCTATTAAGTTGGACCTGGAAATTCATGGCGAAATGTGGGTGTAATATAACATCTCTGCCTACCCCTTCGGGGATACAGGCGTGAGACTATAAAAAAAACATAGGAATCGATGACAAGAAAACAACCTGCTCCATTCTTAAAAAGTACATCGCACACCGGGTGCAGTAACGTCATAAATGCTAAAATTTGTAAAATGTGTTTATGATTGCAAATGGTGTCAAATATGCGTCTAAATACGGTGCAACAATGTCATGAAACTACCTCTAAAAATGACCCACTGAGGGCGTAAAAGTCGTTGTGGTTTTGGCGGGTTTTTGTTCATGCTAGTGTGAGAACGTTCTAATTGGTCAGTTGCTCGCGGCCCCCCCGCAGGAAGTGTTTGCGTGCAGAAGCAACAACGTCAAAAAGGTAATTATGACAACATATTTCATAGAATTGGTGCAATAATTTCATAAGTGAACAGAAGACAAAAAACTTTAAGACTGCTAGAATTGTTATAAATTTACACAGTTTGGCATCTATTGTAATATTATGTTAAAAAAAAAACATTTGATTATTTTTTTAGAAATATTGTTTCTAGCCTGTTAGTTCCTTATAAAAGTCTGATTACGGGTACTTAAATATAAGAAGTTATTCATAATTTTGTTAGATTTTATATGACATTTATTTTGTTAATAATTTTGAATATTATTACCACTGAAAAACTTATCTTATTATAAAGTAATAGTGTTGATTTTGTGTTTAGTTCTGCCGTTATGACGTTATTGCACGGTAAAGTTTTGCTTTTAATTTAACTTTCTGTACAATATCGTCATAAATGTAGGTATTGTAATGAAAAGCAATAAAAATGTGCCACTTATTTGACCTTTTTTTCTCGAAACAATCTTATTTGTAAAATATAGAGTATAAAGGTTATTTTGATCATTGATTTATATTAATATAATTGGTACATTTCATTTGGATAAAGCGACAACTTTTAAATCGGTCTACTGAAAAAAAACGTTATTTGTTACTTATGATGTTATTGCACCCGGTGTGCGACATGTTGATCTCCACTGTAAGTGTAACAGACCTTTGGCAGTTGCAGAATCAGTATCTCTCTCAAAATATCGTGATGCATGTAAAATACATGTCTAACTATATAATATTGCTATCCAGTTTAAAGAATATAACTTAATTAATAATTTTCAAGACTGTTTAATTTAAAACCGTAAATGGAAAAGGGTTCTAAGAATAAAGTATTCCTAGAAGAAAAAAAAGCAAATTGCAGTCGACTGTGGGTTAGACTAGAAAGTGAACTTGAGTCTTCAGGTCTTTGGTCGCAACTAATACGATAGAATGATGATGCAAGTAATTAACTGTATAATATATGTAAAAGCAACCTAAATGGCAATAGGCTGATAAAACGTTGCAGGAGTGCTGTATTGCACACAGAATAGTGACGCTAATAACATCTAACTATTTTGTTGAATATGGATTTTGCCACCAAACCTATAATTATCGGATTAAGTTTACTACACTTTATAATTCTTGGAAATAATTCCTCCCACACGCCATTCCGTTACTTTATTTAATAATTCATAATTGCCTTGTAAAATTAATAACGCAGCATGCTCTTATATATTTTCCCAATCGGGCCCAAATCGAAGACAATTTATGATAATTCCATAATTAATAATTGACAAATAGTTGTTCGAGAACTGATTTATTACAATAAGGTATTATAATCGTCGCTTTTTAAATAACAACCGTTGAAAATATTGTTATTTTTATGTATTTGTATTTTACTTTGATTTACAGAATGGTTTTGTAAAAGAATAAAAGTATAGAATTACAGTCTTGTAGTTGTTATTGAAGTCTGCCGATAAATATTTATTTTTATTGTCATATTATTTTATTGCTAAACTACTGTTTCCTACCGGTTTTGGTAGAATCGGCATTCCGGTGGCATCTGACGATTTAGTAGTATTGGTTTCATATTATAATAAACTAGCTGACCCAGCGAACTCCGTATCGCCTTTTTAAGAGTTTTTATTTAATTCCCTTTTTTCCAAGCCCCTTTTCCAAATTTACCATTGACTTAGCACTTAATCTCTTATCATTTCAGAGTCTATAAATGATGAACAAACATAGATTTTTATATAATATTGAATTCCCCATTCCTTAAAATATCGGAGACGATACCCATATCGGCTTTAAAAAAAAACCCGTCTGCCATCTTTGATTTCCTATCCGCGATCTTTGATCACGAAATAGATGTTGTGTTTAGATTCTTTATCCCTTTAATCATCAGAGACGATACCCATATTGATTTTTAAAATTTTTCCCTTCCGCCACCTTTGATTTCCCATCCGCCATCTTGAATCACGAAATAGATGTTGTATTTGGATTCTCCATCCCTTTAAACATCGGAGACGATACCCATATTGATTTTTTTTTAAATTACCATCCGCCATCTTTGATCACGAAATAGATGGTGTTTTTGAATTCCCTATTCCTAGAAATATCGGAGACGATACCCATATTGATTTTTTAAAATTTTCCCATCCGCCATCTTTGATTTCCTATCCGCCATCTTTGATCACAAAATAGATGTTGTATTTGGATTCACCATCCCTTAAATCATCAGAGACGATACCCGTATTGATTTTTTTAATTTTTCCCATCCGCCATGTTTGATTTCCCATCCGCCATCTTGATGTGATTCAATAATATATAATATTGAATTCCCCATTCCTTAAAATATCGGAGACGATACCCATATCGACTTTAAAAAAAAACCCGTCTGCCATCTTTGATTTCCTATCCGCCATCTTTGATCATGAAATAGATGTTGTATTTGGATTCACCATCCCTTAAATCATCAGAGACGATACCCATATTGATTTTTTTAATTTTTCCATCCGCCATGTTTGATTTCCCATCCGCCATCTTGAATCACGAAATAGATGTTGTATTTGGATTCCCCATCCCTTTAAACATCGGAGACGATACCCATATTGATTTTTTTTAAATTCCCATCCGCCATCTTTGATCACGAAATAGATGGTGTTTTTGAATTTCCCATTCCTTAAAATATCGGAGACGATAACCATATTGATTTTTTAAAATTTTCCCATCCGCCATCTTTGATTTCCTATCCGCCATCTTTGATCACGAAATAGATGTTGTATTTGGATTCACCATCCATTAAATCATCAGAGACGATACCCATATTGATTTTTTTAATTTTTCCCATCCGCCATGTTTGATTTCCCATCCGCCATCTTGAATCACAAAATAGATGTTGTATTTGGATTCCCCATCCCTTTAAACATCGGAGACGATACCCATATAGATTTTTTTAAATTTTCCCATCCGCCATCTTTGATTTCCTATCCGCCATCTTTGATCACGAAATAGATGTTGTATTTGGATTCACCATCCCTTAAATCATCAGAGACGATACCCATATTGATTTTTTTAATTTTTCCGATCCGCCATCTTTGATTTCCCATCCGCCATCTTTGATCACGAAATAGATGTTGTATTGCGATTCCCCACCCCTTAAAATATCGAAGGCGATACCCATATCGATTTTTTAAATTTTCTCATCCGCCATCTTTGATTTCCCGTCCGCCATCTTGGATCACTAAATAAATTTCATTTTATTAATCAGCGTCCCGAAAATCTCGAAAACGATACTCATATAGATTGTATCCTATTCGTTTAGCCTTTTTTGCCCTTGACCAAACCCTCCCCCTTCTCGTTTGACCATTTTATTATTTTCGTCTGGCCTCTAAAAGTTGTGGGGTAATTTTATATAGCCTATAGCCTTTTGGCATAATTGGGCTATCATAGGCAATAACAATTTTTAAAATCCGACTGCTAGTTCCTGAGATAAGCCGACATTATCTTTTAGCCTTTTTAGCCTTTTGCCCGGCCCCAAAGGGTCGAAGCGTTATGTTATATAGCCTATAGCCTGCCGGAATAACTGGGCTATCGTATACAAAAAGAATTTTTCAGATCCGACCGGTAGTTCCTGAGATTAGCGCGTTCAAACAAACAAACAAACAAACTCTTCCGCTTTATTATATTAGTATAGATATTAAACAAAATATTTCAAATATTTGATAAAAAAATTAGTTACAAAAATAAACCATTAGTAAGATACATAACAGTTTAGCAAAGGTGAAATATATCTTGATAAGTGTTTATAAACGAGCTTTAATTCAATATTTTCATATTGGTGAGACATATATCACGTATATTATAAGACGTTGAAGAAATCGCTTTTAATGTTTTTAATGTTTAGCTAATCAGGTCTTAAGATCTCTTCTGGAATGAGAATTTCAAGTTCACAGTAATCATTAACTAATAATAACTCCCATCTATTCGTGAAAGACCCTCAGCAATCAATTGCTATATCGATTAACAGTATAGAAATTATTTGAATACAGAGGGGTAAAACGAACGAATAACAGGGGAGCTACCCCAACTGTGTGACTCAGCACATTCCGCAGCCGTCTGTAGCCATCACAGCCGGTGTTGTGACAAATTTACTTACGATAATGCTTTTCAGTGTGTTTTGAAGTAAATTATTGCAATAAAGTTTCGATTTAAAGTAAGGGTAACTGGAAAACCGTCGAAGATATGATTATGGTTGAAGTTCGAAGGTAGGTATTATATATTAATTACACATTTGAAAGGTCTATGTGGTTCAAAATATGGTATAATTCATACAAACATAAGTAAGTAGGAATATAATCTTGTTCATAAACTTTACCAGTAGTCAATATCTTTTTACAGTACCTATGGCAATGGATAGTAAGATTGGTAATGACCCAGAAGATTCTCTATCGCTTATTTAAACAATAAACAAAGTATTGTCATAAATTATATTTACCTACCAGCTAGCAGTGCTCGATCCAAAAGCACCTGCTAAGGTTCGTACACATCGCATAACCTTCTTCATTGTGATCCATCCAGCAAACATCCTGAAACTCCATATATCAACATCAAAACATCTGAAAGCGGCTCAAAGTCAAAACTACAAATAGACGCACTTTGTAAGGGCGAGTCAAATCCAAAGGAGGCTCCATCAGCGTCTGATAAAAACGACGACGTCACTTCTATCAATGGACCCAACAGGCCTATAATACATCACCTTCTAGGCCTTTTTGAGGCCCATTTTCGCGGCCCCTTTCTGGCAAACAACATCATTTGTTACTCCAGTGTTATATATTTTTCTATGCGAATCGAACGCTTAGAGTTAATAAAATCGCACTCCATACTTTTTGTGGATCATCGTCACTTAACGGTGGAGTGGCTGTGATTTTTTGAGATTGAGGACTGTCTCTTTGGTGTTTGTGATGGTCCTGCATTTATAAGAGTGAAGGATAGCATGATCCTGGGCTACAGAATGTTACTGTATTCTACAACGTGCTTATACTTCATACTGTGTCTGTGGCAGACAAATTTTGTGTTATTAAGTGCGTGCGCCATGTTGAGTAATTTTGTTTTTCACATTATGAGCCGTATCAAAGACAAAAAGTGGTAATTTCGAGCCAATTTCTGGGTGCTCGTCAATAAAATACCTAAAATCTGTAGTTACTTATATTTTTCTTTTACCAATATTTTAGCAGTTGTAGAATATTAGTACCTACCTATTCAGAATGGTCTGCCAAATCTGATTAGACTAAAAAGCCTACTCGGGCCTTAAAGTCTCGGATGCAACCAGGATAAGACTTTCACAACACACGGTCCAAATTTATCTGAAATACTTGCATTATGTTTCGATTTTATGGAAAATAATAAAGATATATCTTATGTATCTTAACTGTCTCACTCACCTACACAAACGTGTGCCCCCTAACGTTCAACAGGGTTGAGCCGACGAGTCACGACTCACTGAAGTGTGATCAGTTGAGTCTGAAATTGGGACTACGCGCGGATTCTGTTGATGTATGTATGTCGTTTGTTGAACTATCTAAACATTTATACATATTATTTTAAGGTACTGCATGAAATGAATGCTCACTTCACATTTCTTTTGGGACCTGCCCATTCAGGAAATTGAGAACACGCATACTTATTTGTCAGCGTGGTGGACTATGACCATACCCTTCTCATAGTGAGAAGAGGCACGAGCCCATCAGTGGGACAATATAAAGGGCTGATGATGACGATGATGACACTTATTGGTCGTAGCAGGTTGAATTGAAAAAGTAAACAGTAAATAGGTTGTTAGGGCAAAGTGGTTATGAGTTATGACCTCGTAAAGATAGTAGTCAAAAGTTTAGGACCTAAATTAATTACAAAAATGTAAAATAAATTTACCTTTGATAGGAATAAAAATAAGCAAATATATTTTTGAGCTTACAAATGAATTTATAATCAAGTCGTCTTAATCTTTTCATGAGTGTGTGGCAAACTCTGCTGTCAGAGTTTTAAAACTAAATAGTAACTCATAAATTGCCACTAATTAAAAATAAACCGGTCAAGTGCGAGTCGAACTCGCGCACCGAGGGTTCCGTACGAACCTGTAGGTATATATAATTATTTAAAAATATGTGATGTAACTAAAAAGGTTTTCGAATTTTTTCCTATGTGATATAAAAAGTTGGTTTATGCCAAATTTCAAGATTCTAGATCGACTAGAAGTACCTTTTAGTTTTGACTTGAGCATTTGATATGAATTTCAATTTTATATCTCGACGGGTTCATGAGGAACGGGGTAGTACCTTTAAAATTATTAAATATATTTTAATATAAAAACTAAAAGTTTACGGTTTTTTGCAATTTTTCCTTTATCTGTGCTATAAGACGTTGCTTCGTGCCAAATTTCAAGATTCTTAGTTCAAGGAAAGTACCCTGTAGGTTTTGATTCCCTTGCGAGTAGTTGCGAGTTTGAAAATATGCTTAAATTGCTGTTTCTGTTGATTGCATTGACATAGAAGTTTGATTTTATTACAGCTTCACGGTGTTATACACCTTACTATTTGATATGAATTTCAATTTAATAACTCAACGCGTTCATGAGGAAAGAAGTAGAAACTTTAAAATTTAAAAAAATGTTTTTATTCTTGATATGATGTAACTAAACATTTACATTTTTGGAAAAAAAATCCTTAATCTGTGCTATGAGAAGTTGCCTCAGACGGAATTTCAAGATTCTAAGTTAACGGGAAAGTACCCTGTAGGTTTTGATTCCCTTGTGAGTTTCGTAAATTAGCGAGAATTTGCGGCATAAACAGCTGTATCTTTTGATTGCGTTGGCTTAGAAGTTTGATTTTGTTACAGCTTAAAGATATTATAGACCCAAGTATTTGATATGAATTTCAATTTAATACCTCTACGCGTTCATAAAGAAAGGGCTAGTAACTTTAAAATTATTATTATTATTTTAATTATATGATGTAAATAAATATTTGCGGTTTTCGCAATTTTTTCTTTATCTGTGCTATAAGACGTTGGTTCGTGCCAAATTTCAAGATTCTGAGTTCACGGGAAGTACCCCGTAGGTTTTTATTCCCTTGCGAGTAGTTGCGAGAAAATATGCAGCTTAATTTGCTGTTTCCTTTTATTGCGTTGACATAGAAGTTTGATTTCATTACAGCTTAAAGGTATTATACACTTGAGTATTTGATATGAATTTCAATTTAATAACTCTCCGCGTTCATGGTAATCGCGAAAATGGTAATAACTTTAAAATTACTAAAAATATTTTTATGATATGATGTAACTAAAATTTTACGGTTTTCGCAATTTTTCCTTTATCTGTATTGTAAGACATTGCTTCGTATCAAATTTCAAGATTCTGAGTTCACGGAAAGTACCCTGTAGGTTTTGATTCTCTTGCGAGTTCCGAAAATTGCGGAAATTTGCAGCATAAACGGCTGTATCTTTTGATTGCGTTGGTTTAGAAGTTGGATTTTTTCACAGCTTCATGGGACAGTAGACTTAACTATTTGATATAAATTTCAGTTTGATACTTTCACGCGTTTCTGAGAAAATGGAAAAATCTTGACAGACGGACGGACAACAAAGTGATCCTATAAGGGTTCCGTTTTTTCATTTCGAGGTACGGAACCCTAAAAATATATATTTATGTATTAATATACATAAATATTTTTAAATTAGTTAGTAGTAATATTATTTATATATTTACTACAATAAGCATCTTACAGCAGCATAGTCATGCTAGCTAATGATTTTCTCCGACATCAATATTTTAATCCAATCGATAAGAAACAGCAGTTAATGCTGTTTTCATTTTTATGCTTGCTGTTACGGGGAGCGGGGGCGAGAGGATACATAGGTAGCTCGTCCCACGATAACGATCTCTGAATAATATAATATAGTGATAAATTATATTAAGTATGTGCATATAGATAGGTGTGAAAGCGATACAACGGCGCCGGCGCCTTCGGTGGCATATAAATCCGATAAACTTAGGTTCATGTTACAGTGTTCTCTTGTGGTGTTCAACCATTATTATTCTGCTATGTATTTAGCGCGAAATTATACGTATAACTACTTTATACTGTGACTAAACTGGCGAAAGGTAGCAAGCATACTTTTATGGCGAGTTTCAACGCTGTCAGATAAGTAGCTGATAAATTAACTGTGCTTTAACCTTCTTCTGGATAGGCATAATTGGTGATTGGATTTCTCGTTTGAGGTACGGACTTAACTTTAAGCCTTAGACATCCTGAAAACAGGACAGGTCAGAAGTACCCTTAACTTAGAAACTTGATGAGAGTGAATGAAGCAAGAGAGGTATGTCAGGATCGTTGCAAATGGCGTTCCGTAGTCTCTGCCTACCCCTCCGGGAAACAGGCGTGAGTCTGTGTATGTCTTCCTTAGTTCTAAATTCTTCGTTGTCTCTGGCCCTATGCGTAGAGCACGTTTAGCCAATCGTTACGGAACGTCAGAACTCTCAAATAGCATGGTTTGCTCTCGCATAATATATGATGGCTATAGCTCTGTAGCTCAAATTATTAAAAAAATAATACAGTAATAGACAAGCTCTGGGCTCCAATGTGAAAATCTTGAAGCTGGGATGACGACTAAAATTATTGCCACAATATTTGTTTAAGTCTCACTTACCTACTATCCATTTTGTTCGTTTCGTATTTTAGATTATTTTCTCGATTAAAATATACGACTTTATTACGGTTTATTTTTGGATTACTGTTAGGTATATATTTAGAATTGAAAATTAAAACCGAAATATTTAGAATTGATTATTAAGCTACTATAATTCAACATGTAAACAAGACAACATTATGCATTGCATTCACAATCCACAATTCTCACGATACAATTACATTTTAAACAAACTATTACGAACTGCGGTGAGTCTATTGTGCACGCATGCTTCTTATAGAACGATTAGTATGATGACTGCACACATTGCAGAGTGCGTTTTTGTTGAACATCTGTTTCTGCCTCGATACGAAGTGAGGTAATGATATCGCTATTTTATTGTCGAATATGTCGTAACTGTTGGAAATGTGACCAATTTTATTTTGCGTTAGTTTAGTGGTGGACTTACTGTCTAGTGAGAGGTTCGAATGCCTCCTAGGAAAAACATTTGCATACTGAATATGATATTTTTTTCCTGTTTCAATATATTGTCATTAAAATATATTAATATATATAAGTATATTCAAGTGTATTCATCTAAAATCTGGTTGATTTTAAACTTTCGCGATTTGTATACATCATACAATTTTATTAAAACAGGTCTTATTCGCGATATTAAATTAATTTAAGGTATAAATACCTCTGTTTTACCGACGTTTCGGCCGTCTTATAACAGCCATGGTCGCGACAGGGCTGATTTAATATAATATCGCGAATAAGACCCGTTTTAATAAAATTGTAGGTATGATAAAATCTGGTTGTCATAGAGGGTACGGGCTCTACCTGGTTTTGGATCAGAAAGCTATGTGTGTAAGTTGTCCCAAGACTATAACAATTAGGATACAATACGAGTAATATATGTATTGGTGACTTACGAATTTCTCCATTCTACAGAAGATTTAAGCATAAAAAGTTTGCCTGCGCATGTCTTGTAACTATAAGTACCTATTTAGTGTTTAATTTGATGTTTCCTACTCAATTTCTCTGTGAACTCTACTTCGTTCTTCTCCTTATATGTATCTAGATAAAGCAATGGAACAAGGTACACAAAGGACAAACAAACACTCAACAATTAAACACCGATCAGCACACGAACAAACGTAAAGAAAAATAATGTACAGGATTCAAAAACTGAATTTGCAACTCATGGTAGGGGCGAACGCACAAAAGTTTTAATTGTCGAAAAGAAAAAAAGTAACAGAAATGAATGAACATCAATTAAAAATCATCGACGTTGAACCGAGAGGTATGTGATTGACGACACGTAAAAAATGATCGGATCATTGTTGGTATGATGATGATTATGATTGTGATCAAAGAAAGGTGATTGTGATGCCTTGTTTGTGACTTAATTGTTTTATTTGGGTTTGAAAAACGATATTATATTTCTTAATACTAATATTGCGATTTGCACACATAATATGTACCTATCTAGTACTACTTTATATCGGTTATTGATGGTATAAGTCAAGTAATTACTCTGAAATTGGGATATAAAGTTGCAAGATGAACATACCTTGCAAATACATAGTTTGCTGTATCAATTTTATGCTAACTACTATTTGTATATCAATGCTAATTACGCAACCTCTAGACTTCGCTGCTTGGATGGTGTAGTGGTTTATACGGCCGTCCTTCACCAGCCAATATTGAGTGTAGATCACATAATAATTATTTATTCTATGAGTGGGTGCATAGGGTTCCCACCAAGAACTTAGGGTCCCAAGCCAACCTCACCTGCAAATGGTGCACCTGCCGATCAACGGACGAGGCTCTGGCAAACAAAATGTCCCAATAAGCGGCAATAGGTTCGCCACCTATTACGTGGGATCAAAACACTGGCGAAAAGTGGGCGTTTAATATGCCTCTGCCTACCCCTTCGGGGAAAGAGGCGTAAGTCTATGTATGTATGTATGTATTCTATGAGTGTAATCCACAAATTGTTACATTGAATCTGAATGCTATTTGTGTTCATCAGTTGTATGGTTGTAAACTGCCCCGCAATACAGGATTCATTCTGAGTACGAGAGTCGTACTTGATGAGAAAAGTCATATGAGAGTAAAACTTCTACCAATAGTAGGTACATATTATTTGCGCGTAGCGAAGTTTGGACAATGAAGTGAAATATTCGTCTGAACATTTTCTTCATACATCGCTTCTGGCCAAATCATCTTTGACGGATAATTTGAGCATACTATTAGCTATGGTACCGTCACGCTGCGCTACCCGCAGGGTGGCCAGTCAGTCAGTCAGTCAGCAAAACGCGCAGTCATGACGTGGATCACAGTGATCCCTTTGAGACGACAGCGGTTGTCTGTGCTGTGTGACGCAAACACCGCGACTGTGCTCCGCTTAGCACTGGGTGACTTGTACCGTCTATAGCTTGTTTTATCGATAAAATTACTGCACCGATTTTGATGTGCTGGTGATTGACGGAATATTGAGGCTATATGATTACTTTTCATAACTTTAATTTACTTATTAGCCCATGAAATAGTATAATGTAAGTCAAAATAATTGCATTTTTGTTACGATATTTTCCTCATATCTTGAGATTTTACAAAAATTTCATGTTTGAATTGGGCTTTGCTACTTAGCAGATAAGAAATAGTGGTAAGTATAAATGTAGACAGTTACAGGTATTAGCTATAAATTACGTTACGAACTTTTAACTGTTTGGATAAAATGATAGACGTTCATCAGATGACCTCAATGAATAAAAGATTTGATTTTAAACATTGCCTAGATGGATGACTGGTGCCATTAAAATAAACTTTATGACACCTTTCAGGCTGCTGTTAGATGTCTAGTATTTCATATCATTTTATCGATATTGATAGCCGTTATTGATTCGTATCATATTGAATTGTAAATTTTAGGCCATAAGCATAATACATAATATGAATATGTATTTACGTGAAATATGTGCATATTTTAATTTGAACATTCCATGAACGGGGCCATTTCTAATTCGGAATTTAATACATTATACAAATATATTTATTTATTTATTAGTGTTTAACAAAATAGACATATTTAATCTATTAGTTATCGCCAATTCTGATAAACACGGATAAACTTAGACTACTTTAGAAGCCGCTTACATGTATTTCTAACATACCTAATTAAACAGACAAATGTTTTTTATCTTGTTATAAATTCTAATTTGAATTCATTTTAATATTATTTAGTTGTAACTATCACCAAATTGGGGTTTCATATCGATAATGTGTATTTGTGAGCTGAATTATTGTTATAATATTCTGCTAGTTAAAACGCTGATTTGTGTAAAATGTATCACTGTGAATACCAAAAAACATAATACCATAATTCTACAGTATGGAACGAGGCCCGTAAAAATTAAATTTCTCGTAACTGTGACTTACGTAAGTGCATTTGTTAGAATTATATTATACCTACCTACACTTGGCTTTATAAAATCTATTGGTGTCCAGCTTTAGTTGTCAACGCAAAAATGTGTATGCTTTCAAAACTATATAGGAGGATTATTACACCGCCTAGTAAAAGGAAAAAGAATTTTAAATTTAGAAAGTGAAAACGAAGACGAATTTGTCCCGATTATTTTAAATTAAAAATTACAATAGGGTACAATCGCAGGTTACAAGCGGCGCGTACCTTTCGCAATGATAGAGTCGCCGACAAAGCCGACCGCCCCATACAGTCGATCAGTTCTAATTGTATGATTCGATACCAAAACGCTTTGTTAGCCACACGGAAATCTCTATTCTTATCGGAACAACAAATTTATCTTTTGACCGCTCTTCACGATTTTTCTTTAGTACAAAATATGTACCGATAATTGTGATTTTATATTGATTTAGGCGAGTTTCGCTACTCTTTGATAAGTTCTGAATTTCTGATTAAATTACTATGCAGATAAATTCGTACATATTTCGTACAAATTTTGAATTCATCTGCAAGATAAAGCATATTTAGAGGTAGCAATGCTGCCTCCGTAGAACCAAAGTCGCCGACATAGCTCTCCGGATAGCCAAGCTGAAGTGGCAGTGGGCAGGGCACATAGCTCAAAGAACCGATGGCCGTTGGGGCAGAAAGGTTTTGGAGTGGCGGCCACGTATCGGACGACGCAGCAGACTAGGCCCCCCGCAACGTGGACCGACGATCTCGTCAAGATCGCGGGAGGCGGTTGGATGCGGGCGGCTCAAGACCGGTCTGTGTTGAGAACCTTAGGGGAGGCCAAAGTCCAGCAGTGGACGTCGTTTGGCTGATATGATGATGCTGCTTCATTTTATACGTTAAGCAGCAGCTGCCCCACTCTTTGCTTGTTGTAGGTTAAATTCCTAGATGGAACAACTTTTTGCGCAAGCTGTAATTGTTTCGAGTCTGGGTGTCATATGTGTCTGTTTTTTAAATGTTCGTAAAGGCATTTGATTTACTATTTTTATGGTAATAGGCCGCAAACGAGCAGACGGATCGCCTGATGGTAAGTAATTACCGCCGCACATGGACACAAGCAACACCACAGGACTCACAAGTGCGTTGCCGCCCCTTTGGGTTGGGAAAAGGGATAGGATGAGGAGTGGGATGAGGGAGAAGGAATAGGGGATAGGGCCTCCGGCACTCTCACTCACCAAACGAAACGCAACAGTTTAGGTACTGATACTTTACGTCGATTTTCTGTGAGAGAATAGTACTTCCCCGGTCGAGCCGGCCCATTCATGCTGCAGTCAGCAAGGCTCTACTAGGTACCTAAGTGCTAGGAGTGCCCTTACTAATTGCCAGTTCCTTTATAATGTTTTTAGCATTAGGACTAGGTATAACAGCACTTGAAATGTGTTTCCAGATGCTTTTTCCCGAGGCAAAAATGTTTTAGTCAGACGAGGTATCTATAAATAACCTGCTTAGTTGACACGCCTATGACAAACATAATTTCAATTCGCCCGAAGCCTTTGTCATTCATCATCTTTAATAATTACCAATAAATTAAAATGTACTACATATTTTATTTATTTAATAAACTTTGGGAAATTTACAGGGACACAACATATGTCTCGTTTTTTGTATGCAACATTCACTGTTAAGAATAAGCAGTCTTCTCTTAACCATAACCGATGTAAGCCGGTTGAAACATTAAGATGGAAATGTTTAATTATGCGCTTAAAATAAATTATGTACTTACGCGATTAGGACACTTTGATGAATGCCTACAGTTTAATGTAGAGTGGCAAATAATAAAAACCCATTTATCCAGTTTTAGGATCCTCTTTTTACTTATATTTATATACTAACTCACCTACAAAATAATGGCTTACAAGCTACTTATATTGTAGATGTTGAAGTTCTGGTGCTAAGATGTTTGCTTTTACTCAATCACCCAAAAACGGCTGAACGGATTTGGTTCCTTCAAATCCGTTGATATATTTAAATTACCTGGTTTCCCACATTGAAAACTTTTCATAGACCTACCTTGGGGTGGAATCTTGTATTATTTTAAAGTGAACCTATATTTTAATTCAATTTATTTTATTAAAGTGACAGCATTAAAATTATTTATTTACTTTAACCTACTGTCAGGACGAAACACATACATCTACTTTATATTATAAAAAAAATGCTTTAATAAATTAGTTTTATCAGGTATAACCACTACAATTGTTCTTCATTATTATGCTATGGCATGTACAAAGATATGAACAGCCTCTACAAAACAATTAGATGGTCCAAAGAGACAGGATAACATAAATCAATCCTACTTTAGTGCCAATTATACAAGAAAATTTCTTTTAAAATATTAATTAAACGGCTTGCAGTATCGTTTGCAATCAAGTTTCGGTTTAATTAGTAATATGTCCATGTCACAGGATTGACTTATGGCTTATTGGATGTTCAGTCGTAAATAATGTTGAGCAAATATTGGATTCTTTGGGCGAGCCGACTCTGAATTTAAGGGCTTAGTTTCTCCCACAATATGATCACATCATGACTTATTAAGTCTATTCATGTTGGTGGGTTATTCAGTAAAATAAAAACAATTTACTGTTCGCCTGCTTGGTGGGTCTTTTCTTTCTACGAGAAACCTTGGACTTAGTTCATTACGTTGGCCAAGTGCGGTTAGGCTCACTTTACTGGGGTCGCGGCAGTAATGCTAACGTAGTTCCCATGACCCCGCCATTCAATGGGATCGGATAAAGGAACACCATGGTGGTTTTAGTGGGTAGTCCCGGTGCTTCTCGTCGGGGAGTCCCATACTCTCCCTAGCCTGAGCCCCTTTAGGGGCCCAGCCCGGGGGGGTTAGCCCGTAAATAGTTTGGTGCCCATCATGCGTCAAAAAAAAAGGGTGACTTTACATACTTATATATGTTTTGTGAACATTATGGATAAGTCTCAGTCATGAAGGCTTCCGCACCGTTTAGCAAGCGATAATAAACAGGTTCGGAAGGCATTATTCTGTGAAACTATCAATACCAATATTTAGAATTATCCATTTTGATATTTAAATGTTTCTGATATTTTTGGGCATTGTCTGTTTTTTATCTAATTCTCTCAGTTTTAACTAGCAACATAAAGTATATTGAAATCGATCCAGCCATTTTCGAATATTAGCGGCAATAACCAATTCAAACTTAGTACCACCTAGTCGTAGTACTGTTTTTAGGCAACTCGATTTTTCACAGGATTAACTTCCAAATAGTCAAAAGCCATATAACTAATAATTAACAAGAAAATTAAGCTTCGTCAATGATCATGATAACTATTAAAATATGTCAAACTATCTCCTATATCTATACTCTACACATATAAATAAAATTGGATTGTCTGTTTGTAATATTAAAATAACCGCTTTTTACTAAATGCATAGGTACGATGCATGGATGTATACACGGTACATATACCGAAATCATTTTATTTTTTATTTTTGTTTGTTTGTTATCGCTAATCTCTGGAACGGCTTTTGACGGGATCTTCACTGGCGGATAAAGACAAAGACATAAAGACATATTTATTTCTGCATTTTGGTTGTTTACAACACTTATACATGTCAAAACCCTATTCTAGATGAGGCCGGCTTTTCCTAGCTAAATGACTTCTTGAGAAGAAAAGCCGAAACAAACTCAGAGTCATTATTTTTTTTGTCACTTCAATTTCTTTAGTCTTTTCTTGATCTTTTAAAGTCCAGACAAAAAAAGGGTTTAGTATGCAAGTACAATGCAGGAAATCATCTGACGCTTTTGACTGACTCGGCCCACTGATGGCCCGCATTCAACAGCAATCGTACGGCTCAACCTTGATTGAGGGAGCCAGCACGATCTGTATCACTATGCCTCCACGCCATCAGAAGGTGTATGCATAAGCATGTCAGCCTAAGCCATCAGACAGGTTGCCACAACTATTTGCTTATATGTTTAATAATGCCCACATCGTACTCACAACTTTACATGCTAATACATAGTAAAATACATGTTGTAAACAATATGTAAAATTATAAAAATTTAAACAATAAAATGTCATATATTTAAATGTCAAAAAATATTATTGTATGTCAATTTAAGAATGTCAAAAAAATTAAATAATAATATATTACTTAAGTAATTTTAAATGTCAAAAGAAAATAACAATGTCAAAACAAAATAAATAAAATTACAAATGTCAAATCAAAAATGTCAGAATGTAAAGATATAAGTACTACAAATGTAAATAAAAATATTATGTCACTAATTTCAAAATGTCAAAATTCATAATGTCAATAAGTCATAATTTAATGTCAATTCATAATTTTTAAACTCAATTCCAGGCGTTTTTGTCTGATAGCTGATGTACCAAGGCTATAAATTAACCGGGTACGCGAGTAGTTCCCTCAGGATGCGGGTGAAACCGCAGGAAACAGCTAGTTCTAAATAAGATTAACATTATAACGTTGCTTATTTCTACTTATATAGCTATTACATTATAAACATTATTAGAACTATAGCCTTAAATTACATATTTTATTATAAAATTGTCTACAATGTAAAATCAAGAGTTCTAGTTTATACTGGACAATAATTTGTAACAAATCGTTCGCTAATTGTGTTAAGTTATAGAGTATTGTTTATAGAGCCCCGCCTATGAAAGATGCATTTTCTTTGCATGAAATTGTAATACTACTTTAAAATTATCGTCTCACTGTCTTCTTGTCTGGTTGACTAGTCATACTAGTAGAGAATGCATTAGGCAGTCAAAAGGTTTAAGAAATAACAAAGTTATTTTATGCTGAATTTTAGGCTTTACCAGTGTATTGTTGATGTTGCTTACTTTACCGATGGTTCTCAACTTTTGAATTATCATCATATTCCATAAAGTAGTAAGCACCATCGTCATTAACCTTTAAAGGTAGTAGAGCCTTGCTGATTTCAGCATGAATGGGCCGGCTCGACCGGGGAAGTACTACCCTCTCACAGAAAATCGACGTAAACTACCTAAACTGTTGCGTTCCGTTCGGTGAGTGAGAGTGCTGGAGGCTCTATTCCTTCTCCTACATCTCACTCCTCATCCTATCCCTTTTCCCAACCCCAAAGGGCGGCAACGCACTTATGACTCCTGTGGTGTTGCTTGTGTCCATGGGCGGCGGTAATTGCTTACCATCAGGCGATCCGTCTGCTCGTTTGCCGCCTATTACTATAAAAAACATAACATAACCTTCTTCATATTCTGTGTCACTAAGCACAGGCCTCTTCTCATTATGATAAGGATTAGGCAATATTTCACAACGGTTGGCAGACCAAATAAAAAAGAAAGCAATACAATGCATGATAGAGCATACTTTACATAGTTTTAAATAAAAACAAGACAATATTTTTGCAATTTATTTCGAACCTAAGCAAGATGCTAGATATAAACAACCAGCGCTGGTCTTATGAGTTCTTTTATTACTCAAAAAGTACGCAGATTCTCTCTAAACTAAAAAATATGGAAATTACTCACATATACTGACTGCCTCCGTGGTCCAGTGGATAGCGTATGCGACTGCTGATCGGAGGTCTCGCTTCCGGGATACAGGCGTGAGTCTATAAAAATAATACATATACAAACAATGTCATCGAGCTGGCACGTCTAGGAAGAAAGGCTCAACATTTGGTACGCCACTAACTATCAGCCAAATGGCAGCGTAGCGTTAACTTTATGACCGCTAGATGTGTTTATGACGCTAAGATTTACAAACAGTTCGCGTGCGGCTAGTTCATAAAACGCATCTTTATGCCTCGTGGATTATTATTGTATTAATTTGAATGTGACTGATGGTCGTATTGCTGTGCCTTATTTACGGTTTTCGTGCTCAAACGTACTTAGAAATGTAGGAAGTTTTAGTACGTGCCGACGATTGACTGGTAATACCGAGTTATTGGTAGCTTTTCTAGCATACGCTTGATGTTTAAGTGCGTTTCATGACGCAGAATTGTGGGGTACTACGTTCGGTAACACTGTGACGGAATTTATGACGGAATGACATAAATCGAGTCGTTTGGCTGTGGATAAACTTTACAGTCAAATCGCTATTGATGTTATAGTAAATGTGACAGTGTGCACGTTTCGTTTCCACGTCAAAGCTGAATTTGATGAATTAAATTGATATATTGTTACAAAAGTTTCTCTGCTATGAATAAGATTGAGGGTTTGCCTCGTGCACGTGCACGTGTCTATGGAGAACGAAAGCGAATTAATTAGCTGAAATATAACTTTCTTTTCGTGCCTAGCTTTCGGTTCCTTATACTGGAAATCTGAAGTGTTTTTAGGGTTCCGTACCTAAAAGGTAAAAAAACGGAACCCTATTACTAAGCCTCCGCCGTCTGTCTGTCTGTCTGTCTGTCCGTCTGTCCGTCTGTCTGTCACCAGGCTGTATCTCATAAACCGTGATAGCTAGAAAGCTGAAATTTTCACAAATTATGTATTTTGGTTGCCGCTATAACAACAAATACTAAAAATAAAAAAATGAAAATATTAAGGGGGGGGGGGTCCCATACAAAAAACGTGTTATTTTTCGTATTTTTTGCTCAAAATTACTAACTGTAACAGGTAGACGCTTTAAATTTTCACAGAATATGTAGTTTTATACTACCTTTCAAAATAAATAATTTAATTTTAAAAAGTAAATAATAAAGGGGGGCTCCCATACAACAAACGTAATTTTTAAGCAATTCGTTACTCTATCTTAATAAACAGGTAGAAACTTCAAAAGTATTTAAGTATACATACAACGAACGTGATTTCCTTTTATAGATGACTAGCTTTCGCCCGCGGCTTCGCCCGCATGATATTTTAATAAAGAATAGCCTTTGTACTTCCCCAGGTTTCATCAAATTTCATCACAAACGGATCTGCACATTAGCCGTGTATGCTACACATATAAACAAATAATACCTACTTAAAATTACTTTTGTTTTCATAGTCGTCAAACTTTAGGTAAAGATTAGTATGTAGGTATATTATTAAAGTTATTGAAGAGCTTATGTATCTACTGAATAGAATAGCAGCAAAAGTAAAAACTGAAAGCATTACCACAAAGTACATAATCAGACCGCCCCTCTGCCCCGCTGCGCTTAAGAGCGCTAACACAGAATAATTAATAGTACTAACGTACAGAAGATTCACTTGTCAAACCAATTTATTGAAATTGCGACTCTTGCTACTAAGCAACAAAGTACAATCAACAAAGTACAAAAATACAATATAAAATCGTTGGGCAAGTGAAATTTCTATCATAATGTTTATTCTGGATACGCTACGCCCAAAATTAAAATAAATGTTTTTTTTAGTTTATTTTATTTTCAAGTTTTTAGTTTTGTTTGTTAATACTTCTCATTCTGTTTTCATCGTGATGTCTATTCTGCCAATCAAGCCCTTTCATTCGATACCCATATTGAGGTATTTGTGGAAAATAAGTTTTCCGCTATTTTGTGGCGGCAGCCATCTTGGATCTTTAATAGTAAGGTCAATTCTACCAATCAAGCCCTTTCATTTGATTCCCATATTGAGGTATTGGTGGAAAATATGTAATCAGCCATTTTGTGGCGGCAGCCAAATTGGATTTTTCATAGTGAGCCTATTCTACCAAACAGGCCCTTTCATTCGATACCCATATTGAGGTATTATGTGGAAAATAAGTAATCCGCCATTTTGTGACGGCAGCCATCTTGGATTTTTCATAGTGAGCCTCTATGATAAACAATTTCACCGTACATTATCTTCAAGTAACTTTTACGGTTTAGGCAACGCACGCGAAGACAGCTTTCAGAGTTCAGGATTTTTGCCGACTTAGTTGATACGTTTCCTTATATTATGGCAACATTATACAAAATCTTTATAAATTGTAGCCTATCTGTTATTCTGATGTATAAACTATATTACTCTAAAGTTTCATCCAAATCCGTTCAGTAGTTTTTGCCTGAAAGAGTAACAAACATCCATCCATCCATCCATCTATCCATCTATACATACATATTCACAAACTTTCACATTTATAATATTAGTAGGATGGTACGGAACCCTTCGTGCGCGAGTCCGACTCGCACTTGCCCAATTTTTTATGATGCTAAGGCAGGCCTCCTTCACTCGGCCGTACCTACAGCGATAAGTGCCTACACTTTGGCGCGGCTTCCAAGCCGCGTCGTCACCGCTCGCGCGCAGGGCTAGCTAATAACGTGAATTTTAATAGTGAACAACAAAAATGTTCACATCACAAGTCTGGTGCGAAGTATTGCTCATTTAACGGATGTGTGTCGGAAGCAACTTGAAATTTTGATTTTATTTATTTTACGAGAGCAACTTGAAAATTGTACTTTTTATTTGTTGAGATATCTCAACGATTATGGTGTCAAATTAAAGGTCTAGTTCAAAAACCATTTTATCTGTTTGAGTCATGTAAATCGGTCTACGCGTTTAGGAAATAACTAAGAATTAGTATAGTGAAAATGTAAACCACCAGAATTTTTGTGGTTTTCGTTCTACGAGCTCAAATAGTGGGATAGGATACTTATAGTATAAATATTTATTATTAGGTACGTGGTCAAGTAGGTAGATAGACGATGAATAAATATTATAGTAGCAGCGGCAAGTCGACAACCCTAGCGCACCGCTCCGCGCCAGACAGCGACAGCGTTATGTGTTAGAAAAGAGCTGGAACAGTTAGGTCAATATCGCGTTAGGTACTGAATGCTCATGCGAGCTGAATTGCACTTTCTTGCTTAGTAGCCAGAGTCGCCATTTCTTTAAATTGGTTTGCGAAGTGGTGCTTCTGTTCGTAAGAACTATCTATTCTGTGGCTAAGGTCACTACTGCCTGGACCAGTCTTATTTTACTAAGCTTCTAATAGATTACGTTGTCCGCTGTCTAGGTCGATTGAAAAGTTGTCATAAATCTTAATAAATATCTTAATAAATATAATAATCTTAATAAATAAAATACTTGCGTTACTTACTGACTGACAGACACGCTACAGCCGAAACTATTGGGCGCAGGAAGCTGAAATTTGGCATGTATGTTCCTTGGGGACCGTAGGGGTGCACTAAGAAGGGATTTCCCGAAATTCTCACAGGATCGGCCAAAACGGGTAAATTTAAAAAAAATGCAGGCGTAGCTGCTGGCGTCCTCTACTATAATATGTACTACTAAAATGAGAGTCATAAACCTATCAGATTCAGATGTACGTGTTAATATTTATATTTGTCTTTTTCAGATTTGTATGCTGAGATGGATATGGCATAAAGAGTTGGAACAACGTAAGTGTTTAGAACTTTAGATATAATACAAAAACGAATAAGATAAAAACTACGTTAAGTAACACAATCTTAACATCAATTATATTTGCTTGCATTTCTTTTTACTCCTTTATTTTCTCCAAGGTTCCTTAACTTCACCGTAGCTTAGCTCAATTACAACTTAATACAGTGAAAATAATCATAATCTTCACACCAATTTTTTTTTAAATCTTGTTTGGTACAGTGTTAAAGTTATGTGCTTACTGTTTGTATATCTAAGATGTATCCTACTAGATGCAAACACTACATGCTTATTATTATATTCTTGCAGGAAATCAAACCTAAAACCTCGAGTTTTACAGTCGCCTGACTGTAAAGCTCAAGACTAGACTAACCCTATTACTATTGACTGGCAATAGTATTAATAGCCACAGCCAATTGTCCTATGTGACAGGTCGGGATAACCTGTGTTCGTCTGCCAACTCTTAATGAGGCTGCATACCTCCTTTCGTCTGTCGCATCATTTACTGTCGGCCCGTCATCTGGCGTCGTTCATTCATCAGGATTAGCGATGCCACGCTTTAATGATATTATTATTGTGTGTTTTACTTTAGGATAATTATTGATTACTCATTGATTTTGAATGTGAAAAAAGGCCTAGGTATATAACAATTATAGGGTACGTATTAATTTTAAAAGTACGACCTCAAAACATTATACTCATCCCAGGATCTACAGTACAGCACACAGCTGAAGTGAGCAATCACATTTAGGATATTATGATTTAAACATAATAATGATACGTTTGTTTTTTACCCAGCCTTTCTTTCTATTGTTCTATAAACGTCCTTATAACCAGACAGGATTTTTTTAAACTGGTCAGATATTTTTATTATGTATCTACTTATTTCATTGAAATTATAATTATTATCCTAACTTGTTCTTTTCTTGCAACACAAATAAAAAACATTTTAGACAACATCTCTAAGCTCTTAAAACCTTTTCTCTCTCCTAAAACCTTTTTTTAGGTAACCTAGACTAATCTATTTCCATCCCATCTCCTCTGTACCGTCACTTCAAACACTCAATAATTCAGGCGACATGCCTCGGAGCCTAGGAATACTTGTTGCGAATTAGACGCTTGTTACTTATGATTTATACCCTGATCGGCAATGTACCATGTCGGAGGTTGACATCGGAGAGCCTCAAAGATTACCGGGAACGTCTTTTTGTACAATGAGTTATGTGTATGACAAAAGGTTTTAGTTGTGTTTAGTTTAGTTTTCATGATTTTATTGTGGTTGTTGAGAATGTCGTGTTGATCTATAGGTACAAATATTATAGAACTGAATGAAGGGGTGGTGGTCAAGTATGTGTCGATAGATTAGTGCTTAGTAATTTAAGTTGTAAACAAATTAGGGATAGAAGAGTGAATAATTGAGTATGGGTTTCTTGCCTAGGTCATTTTGCCTATGAAGGCTTTATTAATTTTCTTCAATATTATATTAAGTCATTATCTATGACCTGCTAATGTGCACGAAACGAACGTTCAGACCATGTTTACCAAGCTGGCTACAAGTTGGCACACTTCCGAACTCTTTTGAGAACAGGAGAACTCTTAGACGTTTCTTCACCGTTTAGCGAGCGATAATAAACAATTGAATAGGTTCTATTCGTCTAAGGATCTCATCTTCAACTTCTGCAGAGAGTGTAGAGGAATACGAGGTACGCACTACTCAGTGGTATCGACAACATCGCTAAATTTACTAGCCTCCATAATTACCCTCAACCAAAATGGTCTAAGTGGCCACAACGCGTGTCCTCCGCTTCAACAATTAGTCTGAGGCTTGTTCAGACTGACGTGACGGCACAGTTTAACTATTTATGCGACATGTCGCGTCGTTCACGTTATCAGAGGTTGAGCTGATTTATGGCTGAACTGTTTGAGTACCTTAAGGTCGTTAGTTGGCTTCAACTGGATTGGATTCTCGAAGGCTGTAGCAAGTTTTTGATTCATCAGCGAGTATGTAGGGTTTTTGCAATGGATGAGGGAAAATAGTCAGGTATGAAAGATGTTTTGTTTGGTATGAATGCCGTTCAAATGGATTTGTGATTGATATTTGCGGCTCTAGGCTGCAAGGTGAAGGTCTTCGACCGGTATTGGAATAATGCTAAAATTACGAAGCATAAGAGAATACCGTCAGCAATATAGTGAATTGTCAGTAGTGTAAAGGTGGTACTAACAAATTTAACAATCTGAACTGCTATTCTATACTGAAGTTGTCTTCATTTCATATTTAGAACGCGATCATATATCGAAACGAGGAAGTAGATTCCGAGAACCAGCAGTTAAGACCACATACGAATACCAATAAAAAAACTCGTCGTCTCAAATGACATAAATGTACCGTTACACCAGGAAACAATTCGCGGGGAACAATAAATCATTCATAATATAGCGTCACATCAAAAGGGTGGCCGCAACTCGCGCGCACACTGGCGAAACGTACGCCAACCCGAACATCACTTTACGACCGAATACCAAGAACGAATGACGGACGGAATAGCGTCTTATAAATCAATTTAATCTCTTCAGCAAAGACAATTGGCATACTACTCATTATAATACAGAATTCACCAACCAAAAACCAACTTAGAAATTAAGAAAATAAGGTATAATTTTCTGTGTTGTCGTTTTGTTTGTTACGCCCGTTTTGTGAGGTGCGTCCGCGCATGAATCAAATCGGACGTTGCGTTACAAACGCCACAGTTTGAATTAATGCCTAATACTGTACAAAGGCGTGTAATCGTTCTGCGACTTTTATAGTTGTACGGCTAATATCGTAGCTGTAAATCATAAGGTACATAATTGTACAAATAGGTCGGCGTGGTTATTTGTCGTATCGTGTGTGGAGGCCTTATTTGGCTTCGACGTGTATTAGCTTGTTCGTATCAGAGATGGGACGTATGGTGACTGTAAACGGATCATTTTGGTGCGGGATTTTGATGGGAAATGAAGTTCCTAATAGAATGTATGACTTGTATGTTCTGTAGTGTTACGCGGTGGTGGAAAATGCCTTCAAGATGTTAATAGAAAAATTTTGAAAAGTTCGCCGAAAGAAATCCAGGTGTAAAAGTGCATATAACAGAGCAGATATACCTACAGATAAATCCTTATAAATACCTTTAGTACAATTTCTGCCTGTATCTTAACAAATGAAAAGGTCCAATAAAGCTCTGCGCCTTAGTGCGTTGGCTTCTTAAACCCGAGGTCCAATGCAACAATATTTTTCTAGTCAAACAATAATAGCTACTAAACAGAGTGGCAGTTTGTATATTTTGGTGTAGTCTGGCTGCGACAAACGGAATTAGACGATGTTCCTACGTTAATCGATAGCTACAGATATTTTAGGGAAACAACTTTGTCACGTGTGTTTCAACATTGCCTGCCTTTTGCTCTAGTGGAAAGATCATTCGATAAAAATATTTTCTTCCTAGCTTAGATTTATTAGCAGAGGTACAATAATTGCCATCTGACAACTTAGTACCTAATTACTTTCTATTCGCGAAATACTTCGTCCGAGTTGTAGTTTTGTAACTTGGTAATATTCTTAAATATAAGAAAGAAGACAGAAGTATTCGTAGCACTAGCAGGCCATCGAGCACATTTAGTTTTCTTTAAATAACTAAGTCGATAAATTCTGTAAATTCACATAAACCTCGTTTAAAATGGTCTATTGCCTATAAATATAATTTTACTTTTTATTAATCTATGCCAAAGCCTCCAAAACTACTTTAAATCCCACATTTACATTAAGCAAATTTAATCTTAAAAGCCGGCATTTTAAGATCAGATTAAATCGGCGCCAAAACGAACAACAGATCAAATAAAATGGCTATCATTCATTTCCCAATCCAAAACCAATCATATCCCGTCTCGAAACAACTACCCGCCAAAATTGGGTATCATAACAAAATTTCAATAAAAAAGTAAATTGAAAGTACAGAACGTTGACCCCCTATTGTGGAGGGGAGGGGAAGGACAATGGGCCTTAATCGTCCAGGATAGGTAAACGTTGATTTGAATCCATCCATTGTCCGTACTGGAAGACCATTGTCGGACAAAACGCAACGAACTCATTATTGGGAGATCCACTCGGATTTTTGATTATTTGACTCACTCAGTTCATAAAACGCTGCGGTTTTGGAGCGTTTTTGTTTAATCTGTGTTGAACATTTTCACCAAAGTTTTTGTGCGTAATGTATTTTGTGGGTACTATGGTAAGCGTGATGTAGTTCTGTGTTATAATAACAAGATAGATTATGACTTTTCTAGAGTTCCCATGTAGTTATAATTCAGACGATTTCTATTCCACTACGGAGTCCAGAGATACTTCTGTCTGTGACCATTATATTATTATGGCCAATATTTTTAATCACATCTATAAAAAGGTATATTATTGTGTAAATGTTGATAGTAAAACCTCACTGTCTATGTCTTATATTTCAGCCACTGTTGATAAAAATAACGCCAAGTATAACCGCTCGTAAATAACCGCCGCGTTTTCCGCACAAGTGGGCGCATTATTCCATCTGTCGTCTCAGTGAAGTGTTACCTAAGTTGATCTGATAATGACTTGGATATCTAACCATTGTCCCATTGTCCGTGTATTTGACGGACCTATTGAAACTCCACTGATCCGTTGATAGTAATGATTTGTTGTTTTTTCATGTTTTTTCTTATCTAAGATTTCGTGAGTTGACTTCATTAGACGGTGATTCGATTATTCCGCGATTGTTTAGATAGCGGGACTTTTTGATGCTTGACTTGTGGTGAGTTGGTGACTATTTCAGCGGGTTTGTTGATTTGATATTACTTGGAATTATGAGTATGTACCGGGCTTTCTAATAGGTTTGTAAGAAGATCCGTTTGTATCTAAGGAACTGGATGTCCGTTGTACAAAAGAATCATCAGCCATTTAATTAAAAAAAAACATACCTAATATTTGAATGTTTTCATACAAGCAATGGTTAAAAGCCTTTGCTCTTTGATCCTAGAATATTTTTTTACTTACGTACATTTAGCTGTGCATACATAGGAACTAGGCACAAAATTCATCACTACATAGTATAAAACAAAGTCTGTCTGTCTGTCCCTATGTATGCTTAAATCTTAAAAACTACGCAACGGATTTTAATGCTATTTTTTTTAATAGATAGAATGATTTATATTTATAATTGACGCGGGCGAAGCCGCTGGCGACGTCTAATATACCTATATAAAAATAAAGTTTAAGAAACAGGGAGAGTGATATTTAGAAATGTACTCTGTCAATTACAACGAAAGGACATTCGCGCGTGCGTTTTTATTTCTCCTTTGATTACCTTATAGAGAGATTAAACTATTCTATCAAATGTGGCGGCCAAATTAACTTCATAAACAGTAGAGAAATAAAGCAATGCAGACACAAGTTCAGTCCACCGAGAACTGACATTAATCAATAATTCTAACACCGTACAAACACGTCTTGGAAATAATCTGCAAACATTTTTCATTTGAAAACGAAGAAACAGCGAGATCTAATATCTGCGTGACGTTGTCACGTGGTCCCGACTCGTCCCACTCGTCCCATTCGCGCCGACGTCTTGTCCCATCTCGTCCCACTGTCTCGGGCGTCACCGTCCCGTCTAATAACTAAGTAGATGCAGTGCACATTTTGCGACTTTGTGACAAGATACTGCAGAAAATGTTCAAGATATGCCCCAGCTTTAAGTCTAAGTTGTTTATTTTAATGCGATGCTTTGTGATTCTTTGTAAGGATTAGGTTTTTGTAGTGGTTTGGAGAAAAACAGTAACATTGTTCTTTATAATTTTAATAGTTCATTAAAATCACGTTAAGCTATACGTCTATACGTGCAATTAAAGAGATCTTTGAAAGTTGCTATGGGGAGCAAGTAACCTTGAATATACTGACACCGGTCCAAACCACGAACTATCGCTATGCATTTGGTTGCAGAGGTCAGACGACAATTCATGCATGGTTATCTGCACTCTCCAAAACTAAGTAGAGCTTATGGTAGGGCAACCAGATAACCGATGAACATACTTATATATATTCATAATTACATACCTACATATTATAGCCAAATTACACCCAAACACATAACAAATAATTGAAATAATCATGATCAGCATAGAAAGATTTGTCCTGGGTTGAAATCGAACTCACGGGCTCCAGTAAAACAGTCAGGGTGACGCCAGCCGCGTGTAGTAGTTCACAAAGCGTCAAGTTAAACAGTTCCAGTACGATTTTAATACTTATTACTTACGCCATAAGAAACATACAAAAGTCAAAATGTCTAGCTTGACGTGTAGCCGTGTGTACATCATCACCAGCCCCAAAGTATTTACAAACTGTCCCACTGCTGGGTACGGGCCTCTTCTCCCTATACCAAGGGTAAGGCCATGGCTGGCGGATTTGCAGAATTGCAAGTGCGGATTTGTAGATTTTACATATCTTCCGAGAATATTACGGCGAATTCTTAGACATGCATCTACTCACGATGTTTTCCTACACCGTTTGGTAATCGATAATTAACTATTGAATACGCACTCAACTTCGAAAAGTCATTGCCCGTTGATTCGGTCCTGAGAACAGCGGTAGCAGTCTCTCGGTCTCTTCACTAAGCTATTAAGTGCAAAACCATATTTAAATGTTTCGCTTTGCTAGAAAGGCTGGCTAATGGTGAACGCACACTTATCCGAGCCGAACGCGTCGAACGAGTCGAACAAAACGAATTTTAGAATTCTTTATATGAAATCTCATGAAACCTCGCACACTTGTCCGCGTCGAATCGTCCGAATCTGGAAGAACCTCAGAAATCCTAGAAGAATTCGAATGACGTCATCAGATTCGGCGCGGTTTGTGCGGTCGATTCGTCCGATGCGCTCGCATTCTATCAGTTGGGTATAACAGAGCAACGCGCGAGTACTATTTCCGCATTGTTTCTTCATCTTCCATTAATAAAGCACTGACAAATAAAAACCTGTCAAGATCCATCACAATTCACATGTAATAACAGTGCGACAGGCGTAAAGGAAATGGAAACCATTTGTTCGATGCGCTCGATTCTTTCGGCGCGGTCGATTCTTGCTAATGTGCGAGGCCTCCTTGACTTCGATTCGTTCGACGCGTTCGGCTCGGATAGGTGTGCGTCCACCTTAACTGACCACGATGCAAGCCTAGACGAACGGCTGACTATAATTGTAAACAATAATTATGTTGATTGATGATGCGTATTTAACGACTGATAATTACAGCCAGTCCTTATTGAAAACTGTGCTGTATTAAATTATCATTTTACGACACTGCTTGCGTCAGGTTTTATTAAACGTCTTGGCTCTACAAACAGTATTAAATTTAGTTAATTTTTTTTAAACCTGTTTAATTCGATTTATAAAACTTGTTAAAACAGTATCAAACTTGGGTTTAATATACTTTGTATTAAACCTGGTCTCACTAAACCTGGTTTTAAGTCGATCATGAATTGAGAACACAAGCATGAGGCCTTCTTTCGTGTCATATTAATAAGCGACTATAATGGCTTTGATAAAGACCTCATATTTTTATGACCCTTTAAAATTTAAGTACGGTTATAGGTTAAACGCTCTGTTACTGGTCGGGATTAATGTACCTACTCTTAGTGCTGACATCGTTCTAAGTACTGTTTTTAGTCAATGATATTAAAATAATTATAGGTTGACTAGCTATCGCATGTTACTTCGCCTGCCCTTGACTTTCAGCCTTTATTTACCCTCATAGACATATTAAAACGTTCGAAGCTGCTGATCTGTCAGCCAGGATAAGTAATTCTATATATAAGGCGAATCAACACATTGATAGCCGGAAATCATGCATTTTATGAATAGACGACTCACTTAGTCTTATTGGTTAGATAAAAACCTTATTTCTGACATCACTTAACTATTCATTCACACAAAAAAACACGCATATATTTTTAGATAACGACTAACAACAACTGTAACAACTCAATATAGCTTTGACCACAGATAATAAAGATACTTAAACAGAACATACAAAGACAAGCATAGAATATAGATGTAACCAACAATATAACGCAATAAAATGCCTAATACACCTTAATTTCAATCACAAATATATTTATCTAAGTCGTAATATATACGACGAATTGTAAAGACATCTTTCTATTACGTATATTATCATTGATAAGCATATGTGTATTGCTTGTTCGATGCACGGCGAATCACAGTGGGCATGTTATAAACTGTCTAATATACGCATGTAGACTATGTACACCATCCTTATGAATAGCAATATGGTTTTAATTTATAAGCGCTAGTGGGTAAAGATATTGTTAAACAGAAGTCTATTGATGCCTTTAGATTTTGCTCTTACGCTACTGATTGTTATACAAAGTTAAACGACTTAAGACTGCACCTAGGCTTACCGTGATTTGAAATAAATCCGGTAAACACGGTCTTTCACCCGGTTAGTGTTAGGATACTACTTCCTATTCCACATAAACCTCATAATTATCCAGTGAGTTAAAGAGGGTTAAGATGACCCTGAGTGTGCCAGAAGCGATTGGTTACCTTCATACGTCCATATTTATAACCATCATGAAAAACACTCAGTCAGGTAATTGCGATGATTTCAAAACATTTCGTCGTGGGTTAGCCAATTTGTTATCACAAATTAAACATTCTATAGTTGTACACCTTTTATCACATATCTTCGAGGTCAGTATATCAGTTTCACTGCCAGAAAGTATCGTCAATAAACACAGCTTATAACCCGCTACCGCTACCGGCTATATCATGCTCCATCGCCCTAATAGACCGCTGTCCACCAACGCACAACCGCCGTTGTTAGGCCCCGTGTACACGTTCCGATCGCGATATTAACATATTCTACGTATTTAAATGTCTTCATCCGAGTGTACTGAACTTACCAAATCGTAGGCGTTTATGGCCAGTGTCCAAAGGTTTTAGGCTGTTCTGGCATACTGTGGACGGAATTGCTGTGCCGATTTATGATTGTAATGTGCATGTTGAACAGTAATGCTTTAGTTTTACTCGGTATGACCAAATAATCCGACGTTTAAGGTTATTTACTTAAAAGGTTATATGTAATGCTTTGTTGTACTTGAATTGAAGTCCTTTGTCCTATATTGATGGTATTTCGTTGTAGTTGTAAAGATGTCGTACCAGTTTTTGACCAGCGTAAAATAATTTGAAAAATACTTAGATGGAAATCCCAGGGCTTTGTTTTTTATGAAACCACTTTTCATAGAACCGATTCAAAATAGGTACCACTAATATAAAAAAGCAAATAATAAGCAATAGCAAAAAAGGAGTTGAAAAAGACTTCTGCCTATCAATTATGCTGGGCCCTTGATAATTTATAATTTTCACACGTTAAACCCTAGCCAGTGCAAGAGCACCCACTACTCACAGACAACAATGAGCGATCAAGGTACTGCAAAATGTAATTATTATTTATTTCATACCTAACGTGACATGATCTTTTACTTTAATAACGCAAACTTCAGCCTACTTCTTACAATAATTACCTTCATGAATTCAATAGTTACGCTATCCATTACTGTACCGGCTACTTTACCAGAAATAAAACTCGTTAAAATATAGGCGACATTTTTAACAGTTAATTTTTTATGTTTTTTATTTATTGGTGGTTTGGAGTTTTAATACTTTAAGTTTGCGGTATCGCCGGTGGTCCGGTATTAGCATTTTGTCGCACGCGATTGCGAAGCGAAATGTCGCGAACTGCGCTTTTATGTACTCGGCCTAATGTCGATGTTTCGTCAAGCGTGCTCGATTTATTTGCACTTTAATAAGTTGAAGGGGATCTCTTGATGCTTTTTATTCGGGACTGAAGAGTATTTATGCGTCGTGAATGAAAATGTTTAGTGAATTAAAAACCGAATGCGTAATCTTTGGTATTTGGGATTCGATGGCGTCTGTCGAAATCTGAATAAAACCCTAGGTATATCTCTTTTGGGATTAAATCCCTTCTAATAGTACTGTATCACCAGTATTTGACACTCGTGAAGTCCCGAAAAAGTTAAACTTTCTTTGAAAGAGTACTTTGAGATTAAAAAATATTGTAACTAAGTGTACAGAATTGGAAATGGTTGATGCAGCAACTATCCTATTTGTTGTGACGTCACATCGCGCTCCTGCGCCGCGAACCTCGCTACGAGTGACGCACAGCAATGGGCCGCTCCCTCGCGCCCCTCCGCGCCGGCCCTATATAATACAGCGGTCACGAGGTTTCGCCCCTTTCCTTCGGCCAGCACCGCGAGTTGAGTACAAGACCATACGAAGACCTGTGAAGTGCCAACGTCGCCCACGCCCTGGATAATTGTCTCTTCTGTCAATCTTAATCGTCAGTTCTTTTTTAGGGTTCCGTACCTAAAAGGTAAAAAACGGAACCCTATTACTAAGCCTCCGCTGTCTGTCTGTCTGTCTGTCTGTCTGTCTGTCTGTCTGTCTGTCTGTCTGTCACCAGGCTGTATCTCATAAACCATGATAGCTAGAAAGCTGAAATTTTCACAAATTATGTATTTCGGTTGCCACTATAACAACAAATACTAAAAATAAAAAGAATTAAAATATTAAGGGGGGGTCCCATACAAAAAACGTGTTTTTTTTCGTATCTTTTGCTCAAAATTACTAACTGTAACAGGTAGACGCTTTAAATTTTTACAGAATATGTAGTTGTATATTACCTTTCAAAATAAAGAATTAAATTTTAAAAAAGTAAATAATAAAGGGGGGCTCCCATACAACAAACGTAATTTTTAAGCAATTTGTTACTCGATCTTAATAAACAGGTAGAAACTTATAAAGTATTTAAGTATACATACAACGAACGTGATTTTCTTTTATACATGATGGTACGGAACCCTTCGTGCGCGAGTCCGAATCGCACTTGCCCAATTTTTTGTATAATTAAATCCATCGTGTAACTGGAAATATAACGCGAGTTTAAACTTTCCTGGTGTTATTTTTTATTTATTTCCCGTAAGTCAACCTAATTATCTCTCTTTAATTGCTCGGCGAGTGATCGATCCCGGCTACCCCGTGGAAATCAATCACCCGTGCGACATTGTGCCATGTCATTTGTTACTAAAGGTTACAGGTTTTACACAAAGGACAGTCAGTATTGCTTTGTAGTGTAGTGTTTAGAGCTTATTCAAAACTCAGTCTTTGCCATCCACTACTTATTACTAAAATACCTCTCCTAATGCCGTCTCAGTGGTGTATGTAGTTTGTGGTAGGAAAAATACTATTTCATTGGAAATTTACCTAAAAATAAACAACATTTTCATCTTTTGTCTTAGCCATCCACAAGCTTTTCCAAGCGTTCTTTGTTTATGAATAAAATATGATAAAATAATCTTATCTTCTTCTTAATATATGATTCTGACAGACACGCTACAGCCGAAACTATTGGGCGCAGGAGGCTGAAATTTGGCATGTATGTTCCTTGGTGACCGTAGGGGTGCACTAAGAAGGGATTTCCCGAAATTCCCACGGGATCGGCCAAAACGAGTAAATAAAAAAAAAATGCAGGCGTAGCTGCTGGCGTCCTCTAGTAAGCTATAATTTTTCGGTAATTAAATGGCCATACAAAGACACAAATTAATAATACCTAATAAGAAACGATCATCCAAAGCCATATTCTGTATAATATAATGGTTATGGTCATACAATAATGGTTTTAAATATCATCATAGTTGTCCCGGTTGCAATCAAAGACCGGGGACGGACGGACCTTGGAGTCCGTGGTCCGCTGATGGCTTTAAACATATATGTATGTTATTAATATTAATATCCATAAAACTTTATGATTTTGTGCACTTTTCTACCTATAGGGATAACTGGGTTACATGAATAATTATATTATATCGAAATGTTAAACATAAAAAGGCTTACTTTGTGATCTGAGGAACTTCAAGATTTGTACGTCGCCCAATGAGCTAGTTATATGCGGCAATAATTTAATACACGATAAAAGTAACCTCATCTTAAATTTAAAATGTGGATAAATAATTTGTGAGTCATTACATTTAGCATAAGTAGTGCCGCAATAATTGTATTTGTCTCAACACTATCGGTCTCAATCAAAAGATAATTGTATATCTACAATTAAAGCTAGTCACGACAGTAATGCTTATCTTTAAAAACGAACCAACATTTATATCGAGGGCGGGTTCGTTAAAAAAGCTAATTTTGTATCAGTGCGCAATTATAATTAAGGCGTAAGACCTCACACACGGTTAATTAACGGCTGTCGATTAAAAAAGGGAATAAGGCGCGATTCACGGCAGGCCGATAACGGATATCGGGCGGTGCGTCTTCGGCCTAATGAACCTATGCAAATTGCGGGCGCCCACGCGACAACGCGTTTGAATCGCCGCGCGACTTGACGGCCGGCCGCTACTGATTCCAACCGGTTGTCGCCTGTATTGTCTTGTAATCGATTTTGATGCGATTCCGCTTAATTAGGACAGTATGGAAGGCTGTGTTGGTTTTGATAATGGTATGTTTTGATGGTATGATCTGATTGTCGTGTATATCTTGAATGGTAGTTACTCACTGCATTTCCATGTAATGTAACGTTCTTATGAATGGAAGGGATAAAAAGAAAATCGTAGTTTAAAAACGCATCAACATCATCTTCCTAGCGTTATCCTAGTTGCATCTAAAATCTACTTACTGGTCCACTTACTGGTCTACCCAGATTGGACAGAATATTAAGTTTGCTACAGAGCGTTACCTCATTACGAGTGTTTTAGACGAATTTAGCAAATCCTAAGAATAATTTTATAAATAACACAACTAAGGAGAGTTATGAAGATGAATATTCGCTCTACAGGTGACTGACATGTCCGCTGACTCAATGAAATGTAGCTTTGCATGTGCGCTTCTATGGTACCTACATATACCTAACCATCCGCACAGCACAGCACTCGGCCGGTTGTCATTCGCCACCGGCAACAATCCTCTAATCTAAAAGTGCTTGTAGATATTCTAGAACATGACAGCATAGAGCATAGATGTGTAAGTGTAAAGGGTTCACATCATCTCTTCTCTATCTTTATACTGAAAAGAAAAGAGATAAACAGAAAGCTGCAGAAAATTCACTTTACATAGATACTATATTCGCGACGTATAGATAAAAACTTATCGTCCGACCGATGAAAGTTCACATCTGTTATCGATAACAATCACTCGAGTCCGCAATCGGTAACGTCCGAATATCGATTGTCGTTCAAAGATACGGGCAGGTGCACATTGGAGATAAGCCAGTCGTCCACAGATCTCGAGCAATTCCATATTTGTAGATAAAGGTGGGTTTAGACATTTGATTCTGCCAGATCAGCTAAAATAATTTAAAGAATTTTATGTATATGACAGTCTGAGGATCGAAGAGATGTAACGAATTCTAAATCAGTGGCTACGTTATACCATTCCAGTGCAATTTAAGATAGAGCTATAATATTTTAAATTTTAGTTAGGTTTATACATAGTGGTAGAGTATGCTAGTTATCACAGGAATATGCACGTTTTAAGCGGGATAGTGCAATTCTCTTACTGAAACTATACATGAAATAATAGTAGTATTCCCATTACTGCAATTTGGTCAGTGAGTGTGAAATATCTTTAACCTCATCTCTTTTTGCTTCGGTAGCATCACTGAAAACTTAGTTAAAAATATTCCAACGCCTTGTGTAAGTTAGCGTGTCTCCAGCATTTGATCTGATAACCCAGTAAAGATGTGATAAAACTTTTTTGGATGCGGGCTGCTCAAGATTGATCAGTTTTGAGGAGGATCTGTCACTAGTAACTGTCCTTAGGCTAAAATATCTTTTTTAAAATTTATATGGGCGTTTAATATGCCTCTGCCTACCCCTTCGGGGAAACAGGCGTGAGTCTATGTATGTATGTATGTATTTGGATGCACAAAACACATTACAATCATTTTACAAAAATACATATTAAACTAGATATTTCTGGTCTGGATTGCAACGTAACAACAGTGCATACATAAATATCAAAGGTATAAATAATACAGGGGCTCAATTATAGAAAATAGAACAAAGAATTGAAGCTTAATTGGACGCTACATACATTTTTAATTTTATGCATACAGATATCAGATTAGCATTAGATGCCTCTGACATCTCCGATGTCTGAAGCATCCAATCTCGTCTACCTACTATGGAGGATGTCTTACAATATTGATATATATAATAGTTTTACAATTCGCGTATGGTATCCAAAACTGCTATAAAGATTACGGCTTTGCAGCAAAATGTAAATCACGCTGGTTTTCTAGTCAAAAATACTCCAAAGCATCTTATTCCCATCAAGATTACGTTCACCACATTCAGAAACTAGAGAGAGTTTTGAACGAAATAAAATGATATTTTTTACTCAAACCGTCGTGCGTAATCACGTTCATTTAACTAATTAGTCAAGCATGCGGGATGATAAACAGCTAATTAACTTGAAGTTTTATTACCTTATTATTGACAGTTATGGACGCGTGATGCCAATGGCCCTCTGAATTATTCAGTATGACGCTCTGAGTGTGACGTAAAAATGGAGCGGTTCTGGTATGTTGAAACGGTAGGCATTTTATGATGCTAGTTTAAGGGAAACACATAGTCTGGTCGTAAATGTAGCGTACGCACCGTAGCGTTTGAGTGCCCTTGAAGAGTTAGAAGTTGAGCTGAAATTTTCAGTGTGTGTAGGTATTTCTATTGCCGCCAAACAAGAGCTAGCAAAAAATGATGATGACGAAAGACCAAAATGGACGCCATGCAATTTGTAAAATAAGGTATAAACTGGTACTGGCTGAACTGACTGAAAAATATTGCACTTCAGCTTTTTTAAAATATTTGTAAAATATTATGATTGGAAAATATATGTGCTGCTACGTTTTGACATGGCTAAAGCTGTCGTGGATTACTTCCAAATAAACTCCTGAAATATTCCGACACAGTACTCGAACCGATTAGACGGTACTGCAAACATATGATCTTAGACAAATCAGCCACTCCGTAATAATCCCAAGTAAACGTAATACCTATTCCAATGTATAAACAACGTATTTGAAAGAGCCGCTTAGCATCTTTTTTATTATTTTTTTTTCAACTCGCTTTTTTTCATTCTTCTTTTTCCATCTCGCTGTGTTATATTCGCGAGTCGCAGACGCAGCTGTCAAGACGCCTTAGATAAACCACACGACTCACGACGGTTTTGTATCGACGCTTTATAGATTGTTCCGAGATAGGCAAGGAGCTCAACTCCCTGAAATTGGGGTCCGATATCTTCATTGAGATTGAGTTTAGTATGTGAAATGGCACATAACGAAGTATAGGGCGTAAAATCCGAGATTAAGTAATATTTTCCTAGCAAAAGTGCACATTTTACGCCAGCAAGGCATATCTTCGATGGCCATGGTTTCAAAATAAACTTACGGATATTTGAAATATTCTGTTGCAGTGACGCGGCGTAATGCTTAATTACTTGCTGAAACATGTGCCTTTTGTCTTTGTTTGGCCAATAAATACTGAAAATTAAGTCTATAAAAGCGATTCCACCAAAATACTACCTAGTAAATTTTTTGTAGTTCTGGAGACCCATGACCAAACTTCCTTGGGTTATTCTTTTTCAACTTCTTTGGCCATTACGTCTCTATTTCCTACACAAGCAATACTATGATTGCAATGTGGGCAAAATCTATACAAATAAATAGTACGCCAATAATTTCACCGAGAAAGAAATATTTTACCGAAAAGTCTCTTTATAAACACATATTGAGCCGCCAGCGCTCTGTCTACACGAACGTCGAGTTCCACACGTCCGGATATGAAGATAGCATTCGGCAAAACGAAACCACACTCACTCAGTTGTATGTTGTTCTTGCGACTTTTTGTTCGTGCGTTTTGTCGCTGTGGCTTTTTTCTTTTGTGCTGAGTATCGATTCGTTGCCGCGGGATTAAAGATGATGAATAGAAAATGTACAGCGACTGATCGTTCAATGTATTGCTGCATTTATTTAAGGCTTGCTTGCGTATGTACTGATTTAAGTAAGAGTTATCTTGGAAATAAATGTTCTAAGCTGTGTATGTCTAGGGAAGTGTACGAAATAGAGAGCGGGACACAGTATAATTTGCTGCTGGATTTTATTATAAGATAAGACGTGAATAGTTTCTCATGTTATAACTAAAGATACTGTCTATATTTTTGTATGCAGTTTTTAAATTTGATTGCAAGTTGCAGGATGATACGGCTAGAAGGTATAAGAAAGTCATTGCTTGACAATGTATTGTAAAAACAGATTTTGTCGGTGAACTTGGGTCTTAGTTGCTAAACAACTCTTTGCAGCGGTAGCGTATATAATGGTCAATTTTGGCTTATAGAAAGTATAATCATATTTAGGCCGGCGAGGTGTATAAATCCCTATATCCTCATGTAGAGCACGCACACATGCCGTGTAATAAAATAGTTGAACTTATCAATTATGGGGACAATGGGAAACGTCTGTATTGTCTTCCAAGTTATTCTCAACCTTATTTTTATCTGAATATGATTGCATTCTGCATGACAAAGAGTAGATTGGAAGGTAACTTTTTGAAACACAGAACATATACATATATCTTTTTTCTATTGGCGTTATTTTGACTTTACCTAAATCACGTTTATAACCAAACACATATGTGATTTACGGTAGCCCACGAACTAATAGCATTTTAAAAGCATTATTTAGTTGTACCAATAAACATTGAATATTGATAATTAGCATATAATTTATTGTTGAGCGAGCATGGTAGTATATTGTTGTATAGTAGGTAAATCAAATCAATTCTAATTAAAATGTTTGATTTTATACTGTGGCTTTGTTCATAGAATAGGTGTTTTTTAAGTGCATAATAAATTAGGATTTTATTACAAATGTTCTTTATCTGTACTGGTGAATTCTTCGGTGTCAAAGTATTGCTAGATAGGGAATGGTGCTGAAAATATAAGAATGTTTACACTTTGGCAGTAAGAGAATACCTACATAATTATATAAATTGACGTTTAAAGGAGAGCTTTATCAAGTTTGGCCATTGTACATACTTAGGTGTCGCACTTTTCCACTAGAAATCGCTATGTGTGTCTGTGTACTAGCAAAAGACCAAGCCGTGCTGTAGATATTTTGCAGTCTGCCTATTATTTTCAGAAAATTGAATTATTTTTAAAGCATTGTCTAAGCAATATGGATTGTCACACAGACAATTTGTGTGCTTTTATCATCACTTGATGACCGGTTGGCGCAGCGGCAGTGTATGCGACTGCCACGCCAATTGTCGCGGGTTCGATTGCCGCACAAGTCAAACATTTGTGTACACATGGATGTTTGTCTTGGTCTGGGTGTTTCTATATATAATATGTATGCATTTACAAAAAAAAGATATATGTATGTTTATCCATTCACTAGTACCCATAGTACAAGCTCTGCTTAGTTTGGGATTAGCTGGTGATGTGAGTACTTATGTGGTAGAATATACTTGTTTTTTTTTCACCTTTCTTATTGTAAGTTGTCTTTCTTTTTTTATTTGCCCATGTTTTAAGTTGCAATTTCGATTTAAGTGCACTATAAACTGTATACTTGTAGTAATTAAAACTTTTTAAATTGCTTTGTGCAATAGGTAAATAAATAAAATAAAATCATTGTGAAGCCCGCGTCACTTATTCAAATGGCGTAAGCAACAATAAGCATGCAACTTTTATGACTATTGCGATTAATCAAAAGATAATTATAAATAATAGGACTGCACGGAATTTTATTGAATAATTTGTAGCCATGTACTTCGAACAGGTGGTATATATGTAAATTATGTTTATATTATGCGACTCAGCATGGCGCTTAATTATTGTTTTATGTCATCTCTTTACCCGCTAAGTGGCGAATATGCATATTACCTGTTTGCTAGTACAGCAGTACTAAGATATACAAACGGCTGCTTACAAGGCGCTGTAATAAACACTATCTCACATACTTTGGTGTCGATTTATTCGGTATAATCGATGACCATAGGATCAATTAAACATTAAAAAGATATGATGAGACTCATAATTCTGATTTAATGTTCACTTCAAACAAATTATTTACTAAGTTTCATAAATACTAAAGGTTTAACAGAATTAACCAGAGATAATTTTATACTATACCTACTTTTAAAGGATATTCCTTTATCCGCAGAAATGACACATCGGACCAGTCCATTTGAATCAATTTAATAATCTAAATTTTAATCCGACAATAGGCTCGCCCCCTATTAAGTGGGACCTAAAAATTCCTGGCGAAATGTGTGTGCAATATTACACCTCTGCCTACCCCTTCGGGAATACAGGCGTGAGTCTATAAATAAAAAAAATAAATAATATGGAAATACGCGCCTGATGTGGTTATTCGGTGGATACAGAAAAAATCCTTCCAGAAAGTTATACGTTTATGAGTTCTACAAATCGAAACGGCATACAGTCAGTAGAAGATTTATCTCTTCTCTGACTAAGCAGCATCATGAATATAAGTATCGTAACTGGTTTATGTCCGTGTGGTGACGGATTGATAATATTACTATACCGAACATGCCGCAAACATATAAGTGGCGTCGGACATTTTCCTAGACAAAGATTTGTGAAGAGACGGAAAACTCGATATGAAATCTATACCCCTTCTGATCAGTGTGGTATAATAATCCTCCTGTCGAATTGCAAAGCTATTGTGATACTAATTAGGAGTCTCATGTCTAGCAGTAGCCTAGAAAAGGCTGTATGATGATGATGATGATGAAGAGGTTTTTTTTGGGACTAGTCCCACCCTTATTCCCACTACTGTGTCACCTGTGTAGCCAGGTTCAACAGCAGTGACCATTGATGACAACGAGTTTTGACACTCGTGAAGTCCCGGGGAAAGTTAAACTGTCTTGGAACCCGCAACGAACTTAATCAGAAGTATATTAGACGAGTTGGAAAATAAACAATCCACTTCCCTCCTTAACAAAGCGGGAGAGAAGCAACGAAGATATATAATAGTGAGAAAAGATAAGCACCACGGACATGAGCATTAAGGGGGCCCAAATTGTGACCTAACATTGGGCATTGGGCCCAAACTATACCTGTTTCCAGTAATATGTATGGCAGAAATGCCTCAACGCACGAAAATTCGTCCTACTTGCCACAAGATCCGTATAGTACACTACTCCAGAAGTTACCTCTAATTCGTTAAGCATGGTATTACGTTCGATTTGCCAAAGACTACACTCCCATAGAATGTGATGAGCAGATTGTTCATAATTGTTGTCAGATGTTGAACATTGGCATAACGGTGAAGAGGTTACAAAAGTTACGCCATTCAATATTTCAAGCTCTGGATTTAAAGTCTTGCATGCCGATCGTACAGATCGCATATGCTACCACGCTTGAACAGGTAGGTGGTCCATAATATGAATAATTAACAAGAATATCAATTTAGCATTGCAAGAATTTAAATATCATATGACGATCTGAAGTTGAATAACAATAATCAATAAAATTTGCAGCTGTAGCATCTGTGTTGTTAATTATAAAGTACATTAGTCTTGCACTGCGGTTTCGATTTTACACTCAGAAGTAAACCTATCAACTATATAAATAAACAGACTTATAATATCTACTGGCTTAGTGGTTCATGAGATTAGCACACACAAAATATGTAAAAAGTCAAGATTGCAAGCTACCTACTAGAAAAAAAATGCCACAGTATTTCACTCATTATTTTTTCGTTCATCATCAGCCTTAAACAGTCCACTGCTGGACTAGGCCTCTCCTTTGAAAGGAGGAATTGGCCTACTATATCACGCTGGCCAAACGGGTTGGTATAGGATTTGTATCAAGTTTTCCTTCTCTTACAGTGTTGTTCTCTGCATAATATGCTCCCTCTGTCGGCTCTTACGACATCCATGGGATGATTTGGGGTGGTGACATTGCGTATTCTTAATCCGTCACCACACGGACTACTATTTTTCCGTTGCTAGAACCAAATTCGACATATTATGATCCAGTTGGATCATTGTACATCTGATTACTTCTTAGAACTGTATTGATACAGTTCTAAGAAGTAATCAGTCAATAGAAAATTAAACTATTAATAGACGAGTATCAAAATACTATAGATAGGTACCTATAGCAAAACATGAAATACGTATAATACTCGACTGCTAATTAAATTCACACATATTTACTGCCAGCAGACTAATTTATGATGTCTCTGAAACATTTCAGCCGTTTCGTAATATTGTGTGTATACTGCCAATGTTCATTTCACGTATTTTGTCACTTTCTTCCCTCTCTTTCTCTGTTCATTTCATGTGTCTTACAATGTGGAAGTGTTACCTGCAAAAGGCGTTTTTGGGAGGGCTGTACTGACGTCAAACTGCTTATTTGTGAAGCTCTGAAAACACTATAGATTTCTTGAAAAAGAACGTGTTGCTTTTTGCTCAAAAATGTGTACGCACATACGTTATAATTTTTTTGACAAGCCATCAGTTGATTATGTGCTAATAATAGCTTTCAGAAAGATTGCTATGGTGAAAATTCGTGCTAAAACTGCAGGCCAGAATTTTGATTGACCAACCACAGTATAGCATCTTGATAAAGTTCTGACAGTCAAACAGCATTTGGTAGATAATCAACATACCTTGATCAAGCACGGTGGCTGTACTAAGCAATGTTCAGTCCACTGACCCCAAGGTCTCATAAAAGATCCACATCGATCCTGATCACATTTTCGTTAAGCATCAGAATAAACTTGCATCTGCATCAACTTATATGCGACCATGAGATAACTATAAAATTTTTACTGTCCCATTATTTTTGCATGTGTGCACTACCATCCTTATGCGCGTGAGTCGTGTCCCATAGATACGCGTCAACGTTTGTATGTGTGCATGTTTTGTATGCGCGTGTGCGTTGCTTCCAGCCAATCACGTGCGTCCGTCACCGGTTGACATTAGCGGGGTAATATATGATTGAGGCTGGACATTTTTCGCATTCGTCGATATATTAACGTGAGATAAAATCGTATCGTGTTTATTGCGGCGAGATTCGTTTATTTTATTGTTGATTTGTTCGGTATGTGGATGTATTGGATTTGTTGGTATATAGGTTGTTGTATGTATAAGGATTGCACGAAGGCCAGTTGATGGAGAGCGCAAGTTGAGACCTGATTGTATTGAAATAAATTTCACATTGGATATTATTTTTAAACCTCACTAAAAGGTTTAAAATGTTCATGCAACTAAAGGGCCTAAATAACAAACACAATAATACCTAATAGGGATGTTTCCAACTAGTCAAATCAAGCAATTTTAATGAAATGTCAATAACGACCTTTGCCAAGGATTTTGTATGAAATATGACGTAGTGACGTCATAGTGTTTTGCTGTCAAGTAGAATACTTATTATCAATAAATTGACGATAAAAATTGTTACATAAAGTTTTGACATTCATTGATGTATGAAACTACTATTATTTTGACATGTTTCACTAGATAAAAATACTTGTATAATTTATTTCGCTTGCAGGAAACTTCCCTATTGACCAATACACATTTTCTCTGTTACATTTTCACATTTTCTCGATGACTGTAGCCAAAGAACAAAGTTGTATGCAACTTGCACGAAAACATTTAATTATATGACGAACTAGCTGGTACCCGCGGCTTCGCACGCGGAAAAAAGTTACGTTTTAAAAAGTTCTCTGCCAAATCTAATCTTTATACAGCCGGTGACTTTCCAGATTTCAAGATGAATGACTCTTTGCTTTTATATATAATTAATATACAACAATAAGTGTCATGACAACAGCGCAACATACCGGGTCAAATTGGAGCCTATATGTAGCGCTATAAAGTGCTCTACCTTCCAGTTAAATTCTCATTTGAATCGGTTCAGCTATTCCAGAGATTACCCCGGACCAACAGACAGACAGACAGACAGACAGACAAAAATGTTAAAAAGGGTTGTTTTGGACTTAGAATCGTGTAACTAACTATATGCACTTGAAAATCCATAGTTATTTCGAAATCACAGACAGACACTTCAATTTTATTTATATGTATAGATGAGTTGAATAAGTAAAGACTTGTTATCGCGATAACAGCGCCAAATACCGGGTCAAATTGTAGCCTATATGTAGCGCTATAAAGTCCTCTACCTGGTAGTGAAAGTCTCATTTGAATCGGTTCAGCCGTTCTAGAGATTACCCCGGACAAACAGAAAGACAGACAGACAGACAGACAGACAGACAAAAATGTTAAAAAGGGTTGTTTTGGACTTAGAATCGTGTAACTAACTATATGCACTTGAATATCCATAGTTATTTTGAAATCACAGACAGACACTTCAATTTTATTTATATGTATAGATGAGTTGAATAAGTAAAGACTTGTTATCGCGATAACAGCGCCAACTACCGGGTCAAATTGTAGCCTATATGTAGCGCTATAAAGTCCTCTACCTGGTAGTGAAAGTCTCATTTGAATCGGTTCAGCCGTTCCAGAGATTACCCCGGACAAACAGAAAGACAGACAGACAGACAGACAGACAAAAATGTTAAAAAGGGTTGTTTTGGACTTAGAATCGTGTAACTAACTATATGCACTTGAAAATCCATAGTTATTTTGAAATCACAGACAGACACTTCAATTTTATTTATATGTATAGATTCATAGATAAATACGATTTGAAATAAAATAAAAGCTACACATGCTTAGCCAATACAAAAGTCGTAAAATTCTGAACGAAACTTTTATGCTCATTTAAGTAATTTCGTTCATTCTTTATTTCATCAAACTGTTTTTGTGGCAAACTAGTCCATTTCTGTTGCTGCACGAATGTCCTTACTGACTTAGAAATGTAGTGACCATGAATTTTTAAGGAAAATAAAAATTAATTAATATTCCTACTAATATGGGTTCTATTGATTGATTATCCTTATCACCAAACAAAAATAATTGACTAGATTACTGAGAAATGAGTTTCTTACTGACGAAAAATTTTTGATTTTTTTTTAGGCTCGCCACCTATTACGTGGTATCAAAAAACTGGCGAAAAGTGGGCGTTTAATATGCCTCTGCCTACCCCTTCGGGGAAACAGGCGTGAGTCTATGTATGTATGTATGAAAAATTTTGAATCGTGTAAAACTGATAGCCAAACACTGTCTCTTAAAATACAGGAATACCTAGATTAAGAGATAGGGTTTATAATGTTGTACAGATTTCAGCAACATAATCCCATTACTCCCCATTGTCATAAGCTGTGAATTTATGTATTCATATTTCTGTATTTTCTATCTGTAATTTGTTTGGTAAATAATTAAATTACATTATTATTATTAATCAGTAGTTAAAATGAATATACCTTTTCATAAAAATGTACAAACTTGACCCCCTTCAACTTTTTTATGGTACTGAGTTTAACTTAACATTATATTCAATAAAACCCTCTGCTTGAAACATTTCGAATCTTACCGCCCTACTTTATAACATAAAGTTCAGCTTTAATTTTTATAAACATATCTTTACATTTTACAACCACACACCTCTCAACACTCAATTCGAGCAAGTTAAATGAACTTGCAGTGCTTGCTCAGTCATCAAACCCATCATCTGGCAATCGAGCGCGACAGGCGAGCTATCAATACAACTATGACAAACAGAGTCCCGCGCTTGCGTTCATTACTGATCTCATGAATCACAGGCCCTTAGAGAACCACATGAATCTCAATTGTGACAACGACTGTTGACGGGAGCACTGAGGACACTCAACTTCGTCATTTTTTGCTTCACAATTGTTCGGAATTGAATGGGAAGTTTGTATGTCATTGGTTGTCAACGTAGGCAGCGGTGATAGTAATATATATGTCAGATAATTTAGTCGTTCCGCAAAGGCCGAAATTCGACCACTGCAGTCATTGCTCAGATTATTGTTTAATTATTATTCAACCACATCAATGAACGCATTGGATGACGTTGTCTGTTTGCCTGATGAGTGAATCTTCGAGTCATTCTGTTTGATAATAACAATTAAAGCGTATTTTAAATGAATAAGAACATTAAATAATCGCTATAATGCTTAAGGACTGTACGTTTCGTTAAACTTTTTAGTACGGAGTTGCACTACAGAGACGCAAGTCGCGAAGTCTTACGTAAAATTAAATCAATGCTATGACTCTGTTATCAAGTTTACATGCCAATAATATGTTTAAATCTATTACCCATACTCCATCATCAAATCCAATTCAATTACATAATCCAATAGCACCTGTCGTGACCTTTAACAATCTAATCCAATCCTCACTAAGGAAGCTATACCAACGTTCGGCGAAGCAACCAATCTCACCTTCGAATAAACCCATCATCTTGCATCTGCCATACTTTACACCCGTTAATCGGCCGTCCAAATTATAAGTCTCGATCGTAAATACATCATATGCTGTGGACGGATCATGCCGTTGCCAAATGCCAGCGGCTGACCAATTTGTCTGTCTGTCTGTGTGATTTGTGTTGTAATATGCGCGTAGGTATATAATTGGAGTCGATCGATGCGCACGCGTCATAGATCAAGAGACAGACGATCGTCGCGTACTTTATTTGTGCAGCATTCTGTTGAATAATCTTTGAGTAGGTACGTGAGCATATTGTTTGAATGCAGTCCGTTTTATGAGGAAATATTTCTCATATTATAGTGCAAAGGTGTAATATGATTGTCCTTTTGGTTTAGTATTTATTGACCCTAACAGCTATACCGGAGATCTAAGTTTGATAACATTGCAAATCTTTGAGTGATGGCCACTATTATTATCTGTTCTATCTGGGTATAATTTATCCCCAGCATATATTTCTTTAAGCATATACCTATTATGTTTGTTTGTTATCTGGTTCCCAAAGCACATGCTCTATCATTGCAATAATTATTTGTATCGGCAAAGCGCGTCGATTACAGCTAGTACATTTGAAGCTAGTGAAAGGTTGCTAATAAATAGCCTCAACTGCCATTCCTGCCAACCCTCTAACTCTCTATACAATATTATAACTTTCTCGATAAGATAAATATCTGACATTACAGTTTCCTAGTGTAAGATCGAAGTAAATCAGATAGGAAAGTGGAGGTGTTGTTGTAATCAAAGCAATACGAAAGTTTGTATAAGATTCATGGAATAAAGTTTGCTTATAAGTTAAATTAGCAGGTATATAGTATATACATAGTGTTCTAGAAGGAATATGTGTGAATAGTATTTATCAGCTTTATAATGTTATTTTTAGTAACGTGTGGGTTATTGTGCATGTAAATTTATTTTGTGCCGGGGCTACTAACAAGTAATCAGCTGTGCCATATTAAACTGAACTTTGACCTCAACCAAATTTAAGGCGCTGTACCTAGTCAAAATAGGCTTCACAAAACAGTTTTTTAGCCAAATGTATACGTTTTAGAGCAGCTAAAAAAATATATGTTAATCTTGATCATATTTATTTATTTTTAGGCCATTGTGTTCAAAACACGTTTTCGGTAAATTTTCTCGATAAAAAAAAACCATAAAATAACCATTTAAATTGAAATTGTAGCAATTGTAACTGTATTATTTATAAACAAATCTTGATAATATTAATAACAGTGATGTAATATATAATAATAAAGGGAACTGTTGTTTTTATTTATCGATTGGAATAAGATATTTGTAAGGATTAATGTATTTAATGATAAATAAATCGTTCCGAACGTCCCGTCGTCATCGCGCTTCTCTTTCTTATGTATACAATCCGACAGTGACAGCAACAGCTGAACTCAGTGTACTGTACACAGCGCCTTAAGAGGAAACAAAAAAGCATTTATTGTCACATCATAACAACGCTTGCAGAGGTCATCACTTAGATGGGTGACCGTTCAGAGTGCCATTAAAGTCAAAGAGCTTCCGTTCTTTTGATGCCAATCGTTAGGCCATGTCGAAGGCCTTCGGTCAATCTATATTTCTCTTATCAGAGGTAGCCACACACGCATCTGAAATAATCATACAAAATACAGGAAGGTGCACTTCAAAAGTGAAATCACAGTGAAAATCTAATAGATTCGTATGTTACCAATCAAAATAATACACCAGTCACGACGATCCAATCTTGGTATAACAATTGAAACATTTATCACAATTTGACAATTATGCCCGTTGTTCATTGAAAAGTAGATGCCAGTGAATCAGAAAATATTACACCCTTATTTAAAAACTGTTCCAGGCACGTGCCTTATTTTATAAAAGAGGAGGGATTCAATTTAGTTATTCCGTATTGGCCTTTTACCACTAAACATGACGTTGCTGTCGTTTGAAGCAGCGATAGCCCAGTGGAGAGACAAACGCAGTAGTAGTCGCTACGCAAAGGGCCTCGGGTTCAACCCGGTGAACCTATAATTTTTCGAAGATACGCGCTTGGCAAACGGTGAATGGAAAACCAGCATGTTTGAGAGTTCTACATAAAGTTCACTGAAGACATGTGAAGTCTGCCAACCCGCCTTAGTCAGCTTGGTGTATTATATACATTCATACATACATAGACTCACGCCTGTCTCCCCGAAGGGGTAGGCAGAGGCATACTAAACGCCCACCTTTCGCCAGTGTTTTGATCCCACGTAATAGGTGGCGAGCCTATTGCCGCTTATCGGGTTATTTTGTTTGCCAGAGCCTCAGCCTCGCCCGTTGATCGGCAGGTGCACCACTTGCAGGTGAGGTTGGCTTGGGACCCTAAGTTCTTGGTGGGAACCCTATGCACCCTGTATTATATAGGTGTATAATAATGTATTTTATATGCCTGAGAGCCCACAATGTCAAAGAGCCTCTGCCCTGCAGGGAGACATATTATATATACAAGGTTGATGAAGATGACGATGTATAAATTATCTTACATACCTACATATTTATGTGTTAGGTACTTGGGAAAATCTCACCTAGAATTTTCTAGAACGTCTCTTTTTACCAGAAATCTTTGAAGATCTCACCAATTTAATATAATTACAGCATCTTTATTTGGCGAGTTTAATTTTACAAATTAACATACAACTATGGTGTGTTGAAGGCGTAACATTCTTGTCACGGTAGACATGTTCACTTATATGGACAATACATTTGTATGGACGCGTACGGGAAATATTATAAGTTGTGTTACAAACAAGGTTGGTGATATATGGAGATATAAAGATGATAGCGAGATTACGCGTAGAACTAATATTTGTATACTAGATACGCCCGCGGCGCCGCTCGTGTGGGTGTATGCTAGCGTAACATACTAAGTATTAGGATGGTAAGAAGAGGCTTGTATTCTGTTAGTAACTGTGGGGACAGTATATGCAAGGCTGCTAAAATAACTCTAATGTTTTGACTTGTTTTTCAGACGTACCACGTATCTTTGTTTCGAGTATTCTATATTTTTATTACACTGTTGCAAGCGCTACAATTACAAACGTTCTAAACACAAAAGTTTAAATTCATGAATATTCGTGATTCACAGTTCACGTTCTATCTTGTATTTTAGATAAATAAAATTTCAAACAAAAACCGCTTTCTAAATTACTTATTTGTGAATAATGTACTCTTGCTTTCAGAGTTGTCAAGACCCGTAGATATCTGTACTTTTCTTTAATAAGGCGAGAAGAGTATGAAACTAATAAGGTATTCGATAATTAGATCAGATTTATCAAACTAGTTATACAATTTCTAATTCATGTAATTCAAGAAAGATATAAAATATAGTAATATATGTATGTATGAAGGTATTTCCTTCGTTTCGTTGGAGAAATCCAATAAGTATCTACATATGTACCTATGTCATTGTGGGCATTTTCCCTAAAGCAGAAATCTTAGGCAAGTTACACACACCGATACACGTTTGCGACAACTAGTCTTATATTTATTTCTGAATCACAGATCATTAGACTTCAACCCTATAGTGGTCTCAAGATATACACGATTCTAAATCGTTAATAATTTTACGATCTGTAAACTTTACACTTTATTACCTACCATGCAAAATACAATTTCAGATAAATATAATCTCCATTTTAGGATGAGGTTCTACTGCTGTGGGATGAGGGAAAATATATACGTTTATTTTTATACTGTAAAATCTTTTAATAAAGGTTATTTAAGGAATTAAGATTGATTTTTGACGACCGGTTGGCGCCGCGGGAGTGTAAGCGACTGCTACGCCGAAGGTCGCGGGTTCGATTCCCGCTCAAGTCAAACATTTGTGTGCGTGAACATGGATGTTTGTCTTGGTCTGGGTGTTCCTATGTATAATATGTATGTATTTACAAAAAAAAAGTAAATATATGTATGTTTATCCATTATCTAGTACCCATAGTACAAGCTTCTGCTGAGTTTGGGACTAGATGGTGTAGTGTGAATGTGGTAGAATATTATTATTATTATTTAAGGAAAAAACACATACAAATATATCAAAAACTCGCAGTGTCATGGTAAGTCTAGTCGTTGAGTTCAGCCTAGGACCTTTACGGCTTTTATTTACTGATTAAAGTAGTGAATAAGACGTATTCTTACGACAATATATACTCTATAGGACTAACTGTGTCACTGTCTTATAGGTACCAATAGGAGATAGAGGCTAATACCTCTGCCGTTTACGAGACATGTTACCTATAATAGATATGATGTTTGATGATCGCGGCTCCGTTTGTTTAACTTGGCTCTTCAGTCAAGCCACACCTTAAAGCCTCTCCAGTAGGTATTAACTATATAAAAGCTTGTAGAAATTACATCTAATATAGGCTAATAAAATGAAACTTACTTCAATCTCCCATCACCTTTGCACTGGTCGTTATATTCGATATTTATACCATTCTGCTTCATCGTCATCACTGATGGTCATACGCATTTTATGGAGATCAAATCCGTTCAATTTACTTGCATGCTAATGAATTCCACTCTTATTAGGTGTCCTGCGGTGAGCCGTGAGTTGAGCCCGTCTCACTAGAATTAAAACTGCAACTTGAGACTAAGGCCGCTCCCACACGGAGCAACTTTTCAGCTGCAGTTTATCGTTCAATTGAACCACCAATTTATTATTACGTTTTAATGTATTGTGAGTTTCTTGAATAGCTGAAAGCATATGTTTGTGTTGATACGTGAAAGCATCTAAAAAGGTCGATGTTTATTTATTTCATTTTTGGCAAAATGTATGCTTTGGTATTTAGTCTAAGCGTTTCGCAAATAAATAACTGTATGGCGCTAAGTAAATACAGTTTGATTTGCTTTAATAACTTGATATGCTAATAACATTTAAACCGTACTACGTTAGGATGTAAATTTATTCACAATTTCTATGTCAAATCAATCTTATATGGTACGCTGAGTTCAACTAATTACTATTGATATGTTGCTGAGTTGTCAGCCAGCATATCGCAATACTAAAACAGGACATTTTAGCGACTGCTGGTCAACGTAATTGTCTCTCCCTGCAGCTTTGTATGTAAATGGCCTAAGACTTGTCACGTTGTGCACTTGCGCTCGCGTCACTCCAAGCGATTGATTCCTGGTCGATACACAACCAACTCTCATCTCTACACCAACGGTATATGGTACAAAATACAATGTACACCGAATAGAATCAGGTCTTATTAACTGAGCAACGAGGCATCAGTATCCATCATAATTTCGCCTCATTTTGTAATGCAGCCGTGCGATGCGATATTTTCATATTCAAACCAACTTTACGCTTGCGGCGGACATCACTTTTATTACTCAGGGTTTAAGATTGAATTTTCATCGTAATGTATGGTATAATAAATTTGTTTTTTAAGTGCGTAGGTTGTACAGTTAGATGCAGAAGTGAGAAAATATCCTGATGCAAATTTTAGTGCGAATCATAAAATGATAGACGTAACGTGTCTCCTATGGCGTTATATTCTGAGAGTTATTAATGAAAGACATTAAAAGACCCACATAGAATATTATGATTCTTGAAGTTTTAGTTGGGTCAGGGACAGTATTATTCCATACTAGATCCTTCCAGCGTCTCCGCTCGCATGAATAGTGCGTCAAACATAGATATATTATTAACTGTTCTGTGGGGTCAAATGTGAGCGGTTGTGTGAAGTTGTGGAAATATTAAAATAATATATACAAAGTATTAAAAACGCTAGTGCTTCTGTCTCAGATGGTACCAGTCCCACAGCTTCTAGTGATGAGAAAGTCGCTGACGTTAGACATGTATAGAATTTTGTTTCGCTAATCTGGCTGCTGGCTTTCCTCTGCGAGTCTTACCCTACATGGTATAGACCAAGGATGGCGAACCTTTACAGTTAAACGTTGTGCTACTTGTAAAAATAACAATGTGATGATAACGCATATTTTTTGTTTTATTGTCAACAACGAATGCACCATGCAGTATTCACTAAGCACCTGGTAACTAACATATTTTTTTACGAAAACGTATTTGAGGTAGGCCTTACAAAAGGAGTCTATAACTTAACTTCACGCCTTTTATCCCCGAAGGGTAGGCAGAGGTGTATTACACGCCCACACTTCGCCAGTTATGTTTCGGTCCCAATGTAATAGAGGGCGAGCCTATTGCCATCTACCGGGCACATTGTTAAGCGAGCGATAATTAACATTTTTAATACACACATAACTTCGAAAAGGCAGAGGTGTGTGCCTGGGGTACCTGGGGATCGAACCCGATACCATCGTCTCGGCAGTCCGTTACATACACCACTGGGCTATCGCCGGAGAAGAAGGAGTCTATATTTCACTAATATGAAGATGTCCACTTTGTGACAGGGATGGTTCCATATCGGTCTGTGCAGGTAACCTTGGAAGACATCATAGTGTAGGGTCTTTCAGCATCGTCTTTAGGCTGGGCTTAAATGGTATTTTCTACCCGCGCCTTCACCTTGGTTGGTGATTTCATCACTAACGCGCCTTTGTGATATTGACATGTATAAACTATATTACTGAAAGCTCTATAAACCGTTCAGATGTTTTTGCGCGAAAAGACGGACGTACGCCGACCAAATAGGTGAGACGTACTAAAAAGGAGCCAAATTAAAAGTACACATAACCAGCGAGCATGTATGATGAGTTTAATGAATGTCGAGGAAGCGAAAGAGGTGTGTTTGAACCGGAGCATTTGGCGTTCCATAGTCTCTGCCTACCCCAATGGGAGACAGGCATGACGATAGATAGATAGATAGATAGAGAGAAACATCCATCCATCCTCACGACTCCAACCAACCTTCTATTGGCTTAGAGCACCCCGATATATTCGTCAATAATTGCCATATCCAACTTTTCCTACCACTGCTGTAACTTCGCCATCCCTGACACAGGCCCTTCTGGAAAAGGTTTTATTGTTAAGTTGACGAGTGACTCAGTGTTTACGAAGCTGTATGGATAAGGCTATTCGATCATACGCTGTGGGTGTTAAGGATATCACGAATATAAACGTAGCTACTTAAATAACTTAATTTTATGGTTTTGTAAAAGGAGTTTTATATATCTGCTTTTTGAGAAGTAAACGTAACTGTACAGTGGTTGTGTTTATAGATCGTAAGCACGTGTCGAACTTATTTGGAATCCTTGTTTGTGCATTTATAACAAGCTAGCAATCGTAGATTTTTATGAACATATAAACAAGTAACGACACGTAGCGCTCATAGCGAGACTTGGCTTGCCGTTCGTAACAGATCGGCAAAGTTAAGCAACGCTTGCACAGGTCGCCACTTGGATGGGTGACCATGTGAGCCATTTACCTCTGAGCGCTACTGTGCTTCGGAGGGCACGTAAAGCTGTCGGTTCCGGTTCTTGTCTAAGGGTAAGGATCGTTAGGCCATGTCGGAGGCCTTCGGGCGGTCTGAAAACTCCGACACCAGAGTTTGCCACACACTCACTCAAAATCAAATCAAAGTAAAGACACGGCATATCTCCTCTCTCTGTCTAATTATCAATATAAAAATGCTTTTAACTTTCATATGAAAGCAATTATTACGGTGATGTTTTTATTGGTTATAATTTTTCGTTATATTTACTTAGTTTTTGAGGGCCTCCAGCTTATTCCTCTTGTTGGTATATCTAGACGTCTCTACTTCATTTGATAAATATCAAAGCAAATAAATTAGTGTAAACGAATACAACAATAGTGACGCTAAAGCGTGCTATCAGCCACTAGACGTGTCAGTGGCAGCGAACGCATCACTAGCCGAGTAGCGCAGGTACGCAGTCATTATTTGCCACTTCACTCACACTTCAAATGTTGAATTTGTTGACATATTTAGAGGTTTTATTGATGATATACCTATTACATTTAGTAATATAAGTATCTTGTTTATTTTAGAATTTGTAAATTGTTGTAGAGGTGGAAAAGTGTTTGTGGACTCCGCTTTTCACACTGCTACAACCAGACTAGAATATTAAAAATCTACCTGAATACATATAGTATAATAATACTCTTAATGTCTATACAGCATAGTACTATCTAGTCCCAACTAAGCAGAACTTGTACTAATACAAGACAACGGAAACCGCTAGGACGACGATGATGATGAAAACGTCGTTGGCAACGTAGAACGTGATCCATACGATATAGCCCTTACATTTCAGCCACTCTGTACACGTCACAATTAAATAATTTGTTTATTTTTAATTATTTTATATGAGCGCAACCTCCCACATAGCGCGTCAGATCGCACCACATTCGACATATTTTTAATCATGCCTGTTTATCCACGGATCATTCAAATTAATCACCGCACTCACGACGATATCTTAATTAAAACTTTATTAATAAACTCCATTGAACCAAATAAACTGTACGTTTTTAACGAAAATTCGTGTGTGACTTTTTCTGCTGCCGGTAGCGATACGGCGACGACACGAGAGCGACGGACAAGCGATGTTTTGTTGCTTTTATAATAATAATAATAATTATTATTATTATAATATAATTGACTAAATATCCGAGTTCAGAAGTAACCAAGGCTACGCTGAACAAAATATCCTTAAGCCTGCATCGCTTTAGCATGTTGTAGTAAGAATATAAAGGAATTTCATTCTTATTCTGAGCATAGTGTTGCCCAAATGCAAGAACAAGACGAGACTTAGCCAGTCTTGGTCTTGGTCTTGCGCCAATACACCTGGTCTTGGTCTTGGTCTTGGTATTGCGCTCCCAGTCTTGGTCTTGGTCTTGGTCTTGCAGCAAGAGTCTTGCAAGTCTTGCAATTACCTATCAGTCTATTACTATTTATTAAAGTTTTTAAATCTTAGAAAAACGTATTAGAATTGGAACATTGTGAGCTTGAATTAACACAGCCATAGTAAAGATCAAGCAGATTAATAAATAACTGAAGATTTGATAAGAAATTCTAAAAACCAACTGACCTATATGTCGTTTTCCATGGAAGTAACTGTTTCTTAATAAACATTTATGATTTATAAGCTTACATTTGCTAAAACATGTAAAAAAAACAAATTAATTACAATAACTAGACTGTATTTTAAAGAACAATATCTGTCTAGAAAGAGATTGAACCCTCAACTTATATGAAATTTAATAAAAGAGTTTTACGATTTATCATTTATTTCAATAAAAAATAAAATACAACACAAATCAAACATAACAGTACACAACAGCTTTATCATTAGGTTATGTTACTTTATATCAATTCTTTTGACCAAGAATTAATACAAAGTAATGCGCATAGGTCCAGTTTTTCATATTCTTTGATACAGTTTTTTGCGTCTCATAGAATTCCTAAGCGTACCTATACACCGAACTGTTACACCTAACTACTCCGTGAAATAGCGCTAAGTCCTTGCTGCAAGACGCAAGAGTCTTGCAGGTTTAGTCTTGTTCTTGCTCAAGTCTTGCACGATCAGTCTTGGTCTTGGTCTTGCTAAAAATACGCGGTCTTGTTCTTGGTCTTGGTCTTGCAAAAACGCAAGAACAAGACCAAGACTGCAAGACCAAGACTGAATTTGGGCAACACTATCTGAGCATAATCATTTTCAAGTACTTTTACCCATAGGCTGCTATCAATAATACTATGAGTTTGTATGAAGATCTATAAATAAGCGGAGTCATTTAGTTGCAGACTATCCTTCGCATTTCTTACCTTGAACGTAGGCTTAATTGGTAACTACCTGTTCATACATTTAAAAAGCATTTTTTATCAATAAAAATGCAATAAGTGGCAAAAGCTATAAATAATAGTTGATCATCTTCGCCATATTTTGCAACATGTGCAAGTATGAAATGTAGTTAAATTGTTGACAACAAAAGGGTTTGCCAGCTGAGAATACTTGGTCATTCGCGTCTCCAAGTACCCCGCAGTATTTAATGGAATACGATATATTGTCACCTGAACTTTAAAAGTGAATTAATACTTGCCACATATCGACAATTTCTTTTGCAACTGTCACTAGGTAATTTACAGAATGCTTACGCATGTCTTCTAGAGATATGATATCTATCAGTTGAAAGAAATAAAACATTCGCAGTAAGTGTTGTACCTGATATGCTCTATTATATTGGCATCATTTTTCAGCCTTCACCCCCCGAATTTAAATTTAAATTAGCCGGGTTGTTGCGTATTGGTCTATTTGGTCTAGTAGTTGCGGATTCCATTCAGGAAAACTTAGATTACGTTTTTTATCTATAGCACAAACGATGCTTATAAATATACCATTTAATTAAAAGTATGAAGTAAGAAATCACAAGCTTTATTTCGTTTACTTAGTAATTAGAGAATTAATTAGCAAATTCATTAACAACGGGCTTCAACATTTATAATCGGACATAATGTTTTGATCACATTATAATTTGTTCGTAATTTAGTGCTATAGGTATTTTACTAGGTATACTGCTATATACTTTATACTGCTATTTACTTTTTTGCAACTGCCATCCATGCTAACTTTGTAAACATTCAAATATACACAGACTTTCTTTTTTGGTTGGCGCAAATGTCTTTCGCTTCCATTCTCTCCTATCAGACGTCATCTGATGATTCACTCCCTTTTCATTCATGTCATTCTTCACACAATTCATCCATCTTTTCTTTGGTCTTTCTCTTGCCTTATATCCTTCAACTCTTATATTTATCACCTTTCTAGTCACATGCTTTTCATCCCTCCTCAATACATGCCCATACCACGCTAGACAATTTCCTCTCAGCTTTACTTAATAAAAATATACACAGGCTTTCAAACGACAAATACTAAGTTTAATTTAGAATTCAAAATATACCTGGTGACTGTTATACGTTCGCTTTCTAGTACTAAAGCTGTAGAGTGGCGTCATTTCTGGGTGTGTGACAGATTCCGGCTCCTGTTTAAACATTTGCATCTATTGCCAAGTGCGTTTAAGATAGCGGTAATACGATAATGGCCGTATAGGAATCGACTGCGGACATAACTCTTAATATAAATACCATTCAGATTAGACCACAAATAATATTCATTTCTGTATCGCCTGTCCCTTGGATTATGTCTGCTCTGACATTTGCGAATGATCTTGTCTCGAGTTCGAATCATTTATATCACGAAGTTATTTGAATTGTTTTTAAGGATTATAAGCAATAAGCCTGAAGGTTGGCCTTATCCTCAATAGATGACGAAGCTCGTCCTCCATAATCTATGTTCTATCGAATCCCGTGCACCAAGATAAAAGTTTTGAATTCAACTGGGATAACGCTTTGATGGTTACAATAGCAAGAATTCCGTATCAAAAACTTCAGTCGGTTTGCAATCGTGTCGTCCTTACTAAAAGTCACCATATCAATATCCGATATCAAGGTAATGAGGGGTCGGTAATTAAATGTCCTCTGTCAAAGCCGTCGCCGCGTCAAATTATGTATAATCGAAATGGCGCTGCTGACGTAACAGCGACCGTTAATATGAAGGATTTACTTTTATCTGGTGAATAGTTGACGCCTGTTTACCGAACGCACTTTAAACAAAATGAGATTAATTTTGATGAATATTTTTAAGCTGTTTGTTTGGTTGATTTATTGTTGGGGGCTGTGTTTTGATGAGTGCGAGAGGGACGGAGTGATACTGAATCAATCATATTCTCTATGTAAAATTATGGTTGACTCTCTACCAGAGAGAGATGGAGTATAAGATATAACTATATCAGTAACTGTCGTCCGAATTTTGGAGTCAGAATTTTGATTGTGCTAGTCGTTCTGAGATTAGTTAGTTCTGAGGTACTTATTCCTTGTCTCCAATTTTAAGTGTTATTCTATGGACTTAAAATCATGTCACTACAGTGCAAAGCTTTGGGCAATTTACTAATTTGTTTCGTGTCAGAATCGTTAAATTAGATACTTATATGGCAAGCTTCGCTAAGATTAAAATCACTAGTACAAACTGCTTCTAGACACGGAAAAACTATCATTAGATCTAACAAATATTGATAGCTGTAGGTGATAGGAACTTAGGAACCCATATACTAGTATTGGACAAAGCTAAACTGTTGTCACTTAACTCGAACAATACCATTTTTTTGTCTCTATGAATTTGCTTGCACCCGGTCTACTGTTAAGATTTCTTTAAACATGTACACTCACATTTTAAGATTTACATATGCATTATTGCTTTATTAATTTGGTATAACCATACCTATGCATAGAAGGCTCAGCTTTGACTTGTAAGCTTTTGAATGATACTGACCATAACTTGCGAAAGGGGTGCACTTATAACTTGTTGTGGTTCCCTCTTTCCAGAGTTCTGATCGTCTAAACGAAATAGACAGCATGCTCACTCATTGTCTGTTTTTACAGAATGATCACATTTGTGAAGATCTATTATTAGATGGGTAGGTATAGCTAATCAGCCATAATATTTACGACCTTGATCACTTTTTCACGTGTAGAAAATGATCAAAATATATTTTTTTGTGATCAAAAGAGTTCTATAACATATTTAGAATCTATTCTTAATCCGAGCCCACACAGCAACATTTTCAACTATTTCCAAGACAGTGTGTCAAGAGTCAGCCCCTTAGCCAGTGTCGTGTAGCTAGACGTTGAACGTTATGAAAGAAACGTCATAAATCTATCAGATTTGACGCGCCCGGCTAAATTATGAATGCGATCTTGAGTGATTTGTGAGTTACGTCTTGTGGCAAAAAATAATGCTTCGGAATATACGGCTTGTGTGTGCTGGTGTGTATGTGTGGGTAATGCAGGCACTGCAGTGTATTGAGTGTACCGTGAGAGTATCATGTGTTTGAAGTGATGGTGAATTTAGAGGTATTGGTGGTTAAAGAGAGCTTTTGACCAATCCTACAACTATTATGTTTGTTACTTTTTGCAATGAAACTTTGCAGTAATATGGATTAAATTTCAGAAAAGAATATAGGCTATACAGGCGCGCGATGCCAAGGGTAGAAATAGGTTTAATTATTCAAATTGCTTGTTTTTAGTCCGCTCGTAGTGACTCCGTTGAATGATTTGATTATGATTAGGTACCCTCTGATCAAGAGCTTTGTTAGAGGAGTAGTTATAAGAAGAGTGATTGACATTTTATGATTTCAACAGATTTAAATCATACTAAAATTGAACTTTTAGACATTATCTAGGTATATTCACGGCAATATTAAGAATATTATTTTTTTACTATGACACCATCAAGATAGCGAATCGAACATTATTGACTATTAAACTGCGATGTCGCTTAGTGTATCAAAGTTTAATTCCAAGTTATTTTCTTCTTAGGTACTATGACAAATTTTGCTTAATACGAAGCTCTCTCACAAAAAAAATCACATTTTTAATTCAATAATACTTAATACAGTAGGTGGTACATAAGTAATCCAGTGTAACGAATTTATGTATTTTTCTTGACTCCATTAAAAGTAACGCAGTACGTTTAATTAACAAAAACGTCAGGGCGAGAAGGGGAGAGGGGATGGGAGGAAAAGAGAGGGAAGGATATCGTAAATCAAGCGTAAATAGTATACCCGTGTATGCGGTGATGGACCGTTGTTTTTATGTTCTTCTAAAAATAAGATGGGAGCAAATCTTACATTCATTTACTTATTTCATGCAGGTTTTCAATCTTTACACATTTCAAAGGTATAGGAAATAAAAATTCTCATTCCTAGGATGCCTAGGCCATAAAAGGAATCTACTCTCATTCAACGGCCAAATTCGATATTTCTAGCTAGTTTAGGTTTAAGTACAAGTGATTTTATATAGACATAAATAAAAAGATAATAATGATGTCGATGATAGATCACAGATTAACACCTAATGTATCTGTATCTACCATCAGGCAGACAGACATCATCAGCCCTTTATACCTACTGTCCCACTGCTGGGCACGGGTCTCTTCTCACTATGAGAAGGGTAAGGCCATAGTCCACCACACTGGCCAAGTGCGGGTTGGCAGACTTCACATGTCTTTCGAGAACATTATGGAAACCTCTCAGACATGCAGGTTTCCTCACGATGTTTTCCTTCACCGTTTGGCAAGCGATAATTAACAATTTAATACGCACTCCAACTCCGAAAAGTCATTGGTGTGTGCCGTGGATTCGAACCCGAGACCCTCTGCGTAGCAGTCTGTCGGTCTCTCCACTCAGCTATCGCTGCTTCTATCTACCTGCTTTTCAATTTCTGTACCTACACAAATTACTTACAATAGTTTGTCTGATTTGGGTAGCTTATCCGGGACAATAATCAGATGCTGCAAACGTAACGCAATGCTTATGTCTGTAAATGCCACAACATTCGATCATCCATCCAAAGGTAGACCTTTACAAAGGTTGCTTAAATTTTCCGACCTGAGTGTCGCTATGAGTAACACAAGACGTCTATCAATTCTCTCATACATAACTCTTTAAAAACCTTTCGCGTAACTTGACACTGAAACAGAAAGCCGAGAACCGTTCGGCGTAAGCGCACCGCCAGAACATTTGTTCCACACAAACCATTTACAAGTAATTCCACAATAGTAAAAACACATTTATGACTAGACTACGCTCCTGGATACACCTCACCTTTTATGTTTTTTTAACTACGTGAGATATGTTTTGACCGCGGCAACGCCCACGATTCTAATTTTATAGACCATATATTTAATGACACTGTGATAGCCGTATACGATAAAATGCCTATGATCAGTTATTAGAATCGGTATTAGAATTTCACCGAAGCGCCATATTGAAATTGATCTGACATTAGAATTCTTTGATCGGGCCTGATTGTCAATCAAAAATTTAAATCACCACCATTCATATTCTACTTTATTTTATGTTCTAATAAAATAAAACAAATCAATCGAACATCACTTTTGAATACAAACAAAAAGTTTCTGTTTCTTTCATATGCAAACAAAACACAGTGTTGCGAAATTTGCAAAACGCAGACAAAAAATGTGAATAGTTTTTGTTTATGCAGCGTTCGCAATTTGCACAATTTTAAACAAAGAAAGACATAAATTACGACTTTGTCATTTGGGACGACGGACAATGAATTAGAAATACGTAGAAATGTATAATAGAACAATATGCTAAGGACGTTTAGTTAAAACTTTCTTTGTCATTCGAAAAATGTGTTACGTTTTGAGAAAAATATTTGTGCAAAAGGTAAAGCTGCGATTTACTAGCCATTCTTTTTGTGTAGTATATATGTACTTATGTGTATTATTGAGTATAATCTTTTCATTTTACTTCTATTTAATCAATACTTCGATACAAATAGGTACATACATGACTTATATTTCTTCCAGCTCTACTTTGTTGGTGACGTTATATTTACTTCACATACTATTGTAAGTTATGATATGAAATATGTTACAATATAATATCTTTTCATTTAATGAAGTAATGCTTTAAAACGATTATTATCGTGTTAATGAAGATTATTCTTCAAGCTGCATTTCTTTGATTTGTAAGACGGTATTATTGTCTACGTAACGAATATTCTAAATTTAGATGATAAGCTCCGGATCATCCATTAAATATGCTGATTTAGACGTTTACAAAACATAAAGTGAGTGTATCATTTCTTAGTGTAAAACAAAATCTACATAAGAAAAATGTTGCATCACTATCTCACAAACATATATCGGCACACAAAAACATTCAGTAAGCGTACCCACAAACCCAACGTACGATTGCGATCTCGACCTAGCCTAACACAAAACTATCCCAACAAACATTCGTTCGCTTTTTCCTAAAGGGTGGCAACTGGCAACGCTATCTCGAGTCGGCACAGTGGTCCCGCCGCATCTGTCCGTACATAAATCTGTCGCATATGAAAAGAATTAAAACGTTCCCTATTGTAGACGGCTGAATAAATCTTATAGATATCTTTGTGAGGGACGCGCGACGCCCGCGGCTCTCACCGAGGAACGGCGATATTTTACAAGTTTTTGACAGCCGATATGGCTTTCCTAAACGGCACCTGCCCACTGTGCTCTGATGGGGCCGATCGCCAACGCGACGGCTCACAAAAATGTTTACATTTTTATTTAATTGCAGTGCATGGATTCTGTATTTTGTAATTACACAAGTCACTGTGTTAGTGCAATGGACACAGATTCGGGAATAAAAAGCAAAACTACAAGAATATTATTTATCAAAATCAATATTTGGATTTTCAGTCTATAAATACGTATACATTAGCAGGACTGGTTTTCCCACAGACCACTTACCCCTAGGTGGTCTGTGCGTTTTCCAATTGTAAGGCATATTAAACGACAAATTCCATATTAGAAAACCTGTAGTTATTTTATTTCAGGACACGACGATAATTATACCATAATACACATTTAAATAATTTAAGCTTTGAGGTTTCTGCATAAACGTATTTACTTCTGTTTATTACGCAAAGTTTCCTCGCGTCCTTCGCAGTAAGTTCTAAGTCGCTTACTAGATGTCGCTGTTCACCCCAACAAACGCCGCACAGTGGCAACAAAAGTACAAGAAAAGCTTCAGAGGCTTTATTACTCCAATAAAACGCAATAAATACACTAATTTGTCATGTTTTATTACCAAATCGTTATAACTTCGACATTGCAAGGGCAAAATATCCATTAACAAAATAAATTACCTAGCATTCTAAACAAAAGAATTTATACTGTACTGAGCTAGTAGTTTTACAAGTCCACAGCGTTTACGACGAATTAATACCTACTCAAATCAAATAAGTTTAATCAGAAAAACAGAAAAAATACGAGCACAGTGGAACCACTTAATAAATTGTGGAACTTGTATGGAGTGTATGGAGTAAAAAAAGTATATAAATCGAGTCACCAATAACATTATAGTGTGGAGTTTATGGCAGCGCCCTTGAAGTGTGTTATCGGCGACGATTGTTTATTGACACTATAAATGTGGGAAACATACGGGGAGACTTTTAGTAGCGAGCGCCGACTGGTTTTGAGGCAAGAGTGAAGCACAAGTTTCAAACACATCAAGAAGAAACGTTTTAGGGATTTAGACTCTGACTCTGAAGATTCTTAATTTTACTTTGATTTGTTATTTTAGTAGCTTTTGCTTAAAATCATGTGCCTGCCTTATTTGGTTATTAAGATCTTCTGATTGCATTTACCGAGGTCAGTTCTGAATAGGTATTTCGAATTCTATAATAAAACTCTTAAATCTTACTATATGCGAAGATGTTTTATTATGCAGCGTTCTAATAATAAGCTCTATTGCGCTTATAACTATGTCTGAAGCATCTTGATGCCAACCTTTTTACATCTAACGAGAGGTACTAAAACTTTATATAAAATAAAATCCTTACTTAAACTTACTCGTCGTTCCCGGCCCTTTTCTCGGTCCGTATGTTACGTCATTACCCTGACTGATTTAAAGGCTTTAGCGGAATATGTCCGTCGGTCCTGTCCAATGTCGCCTCCGCCACCGAGCCAATAATCGTTAAGACAAGACGCGTTAATACTTTATAAGATTAAAAAAATACTCTACATATTGATGGGTTTTCAATTGGTTTATGATATGACTCTGAGTGTCGGATGCTCTGATGTTCAACTTTACTTAAAAGTGGAATTTTGGAGAATCGTTTTTGAAAGATTGTTTTTTTTATTTGTTTTTAATTTGACTGTTTGGTTTTCTTGCATTATAGTGTGCCAGAATTGCTTGCATGCGTAACTGAAGTACAGATTTTGGAAAACCTTAACCTGATTTTGTCGTAGAAAAGGTGACGCATGGTTTTTCAAGACCAGATGTTGTAATTTAAATTACATATAACATTACATATAAATACATTTAGATTTAAATGTTAAAATATAAATATTCTTTTGCTTTATAAGATTTTAATCGTACATCATTAGCATTTTCATGTAAAGCTACATCGTACTTAATGGAAGCCATAGCGTTGATATATATCTTCGTATACAATTTAATGAAATGTTTCTTCGGATGAGTAAGCAGAAACACATTAGAGACAAGAATTTTATGAGTATGCACTCACATATCCGGTCGCTTGCATCACATTAAGGTTTCATGATTCTACAAGAGAACATATTTAATATAATTTAGGACATGATCTTTTAGTAAAAGGAAACATTTTTAAGTCGGCCATCACAAATCACTGCGAGTGGGTTCACGTGTGACACCTACGTTTGTTTTGGACACATCACAGGTTATTATATGCCCGTGTACGTATCTTGTTAAACAAAACAAAATTAATCAAAAACGCCCAACAATGGTAATCGGGAGACAGTGTCCGTCATAAATCCAGAGCCCCTATCACTGCATCGCGCATCACTGTATCGCATTACGACATTGTCTGTTTGATATCGAATTTATTACGAGGGGCTTATTCGAATCACTCGGAACACGTCAGCCGGCATCGCTCGGCTCTCATAAATTGTGTGACATATCGTTCGAGTTCCGAGATTTTTCTGTATAAAACTGTCAACGTTGTTATGCGCTCAGATAAGCCAACTCCCAACCCTAATAATGAAGGATTAAGGTTTAATTTAAAACTTGACGGCGGCATAAACAAATTTGCTCTCGATATCTTGTCGTGTCTTGCCTCATATTAATGACGGTTCTTTTTTTAATTTATCGTGAATATTTTCGAATGTGTTTAGTGACTTGAGCCATTGGATTTTTGATGTTATTCATCGGTTTTAAGAAGTGATCGGCGGTGATCGAGATAATCTTATAAGAGTCAATTACCTAAATACGATACTAAAGTTTTTGTCCACAAATTGATGATTTTCAAACCACTGGGTTAGGCCACATTACTTAGCTTGAGTATTATCAATAGCACTAAATTGAGGCTGTAAAATTTTATTGATGCGTCTTTTTGGCGAGTATTTCATTTATTCTTAACACTGTAGCATTTCATAAGGATAAAGCACAAAAATATGTTCGTCAAGAATTTATTATTATTAAAATAATATTCAAATAAGTATGAATTATGTTATGTATTATATCAAAGGCAGAGACATTCCGATGTATTTGCCGGACATGCGACACATAAGTATGGAGGAACAACTTAAAATTATTACCGACTTCAACTGAAGGGAAACACTGGCACGAGTCCGCATACTTAGCAATAAATTGTTAAGTTTGTAACGTACTTGAATTGTGAATTACTTGTGACGATTACATATCGCGATTGCAGTAATACTGTGTTTTCTTATTTAGCTTGTTTACGTTAGATCAAATTGCGGGGGAGTCCGTTGGAAAGTTGACAATGCTTTTTGAGTCATATGAAATGAAGGTTTAAGGACAATATTATGAACTTACAGCTGCGGTGATAGTCTCAACCCATACCACGTACTGCTAACTTTTCGATGTTATGTGCGTACATTGTTAAGTTTCATTTGCCAAACGATGAAAGGAAAATGGGGAAGAATCCTGCATGTCTTGAGAGTTCTCCTTAATGTTTACCAAAGATGGAGATTGTCACCGAGCGCTTTGGGCAGCGTGGGCCGTGGTGGACTGTAGCCGTACTCTTTTTGCAGTGATAAGCCTATAAGTGGGACAGTTTACAAACAGGGTTCAAATCATTAGAAGTTTCCCGTAAAGCATGAAACAGTACCCACTTGGATTGATTCAGCTCATGGGGGTTTTATAAATTATATTAATTTAGAAGACTGTTAACCCTTTATTCGTTTGTTACATCTAAGGATGATTAGGTCCAGTAATAAGCATACATTAGATAGGTATGCTTTATTTTTCTGAACAAGTCAAGCAAGCACAATTTTGGTTGTTAATAGGTACAGTTGCTGTCCCTTCGCCAAATATCGCTTGTTTTTACTACTACTTTAACTTCAGATCTTGAAGATGCGCTTGTGTGATTATTATATTTTTATTAACGCTGTTATTTGTTGTTTCCAGATGACAGAGAGTGACAAGGACAGAAGGTGGAGCGACCAGTAGAGATGCGCTCCAAGCAGCAACCGCGGCCGTCCTACCGTTGGCTCAACACGAACGAAAACGGTATGTACCACACACTGGACCATGTTACCATTATCTACCATTTACCATACATTATTATATTTTATTTTTCTTATGAGTGTGTGGCTGCGGGTCAGCTATAGTGTGGGTTCATAAGTTGCGCGAAGGCCTTTAATTTTTGTCCCGAGACCAGAACTTCTGTTCCTCCTACATTCGAACTCCATCATTAGATCAGAGGGTCTAGTACGAGTTTGCACTCGATCGTCACGGTGGACGATAGCCTAGTCGACGGGAACAATTTCCATACATTTTGTAAAGGCGCCCCTAATGGAGAGTAGCGATCGATAGAGACCGCTAGGGGGCGCATTTAGGAAATGTATGGAAATTGTTTCCGCCGACTAGGCTATCGTCCACCGTGACGATCGAGTGCAAACTCGTACTAGACCCTCTGCTCAGTGGTATTACACTATCGTATTGTCTCCAGCTCAACATTGAATTGCTTAGTTACATGACGATTTATAAAACAACAAGTGACAAATAAAAGTGTGTTAAAAACAGTACCGGTAACCAGTTGTGGCGGATTATAGTAGCTTAATCGTGTGTATCGTTTGCACCAATAAAAGCACCCTACTAATGAAAGTTACTTCGTCACATAGATATTAATGAAAGCTGTCACACATCATAATCTCTTGAGGTCTCAATTTACGACGTGAAGAACTTCTCACAGCGATACCACAGCAATCACACAATCAGTGATTCCACGCCTATTCAATCACTGCACTAAATACATGCAGCTCATTCAACAGCTTACCCAAACAGCCTTAGACCCTTGTATTAAAGTTCAAATTCCAGTGAAATGCAGTGCATAATTTGTCGCAGGGAACAATTGAAAGTCGGCACCGTGACGTGACGACTCTGAATATCCAACTAAAACTCGCAATAAATATAAAGTTATGACCATAGAAAAAAAAAATGGTATACAAAACGCAAATGTACTAAGTAATAATTCATAGGTCTTTTTGTATGAAACTAAGCCACCGTGAAGCGATAAATAATATTTATTTTCGCTATTATACGGGTTTTTGTCAGTTGTAATGGGTGTTACACTGAGTAAAGCGCTGAGCGGGTTGGGCGGTGGGCCACTAGGGGCGCGAATTATATCATGTTGCTGATGACGTCATAATTACGGCTTAAGACTTGTGTACAAAACATCACCACTATCAAATTAAGCTCGTGTTTTTAATGTTAGAACCTTTCCTTTGGGAAAAGATAATGAAGAAGAAGGAAAGACGAAGTATAATTATATTATTAAAAGTCAGATTGCATCCACTTTGCTTTCCTTCTGCGTGACTTTCTTCGCAGCTTCTGACATTTTCATAACAAGGTACATAGCCGAAGAACCAATCTGAACATCTAATAGGACTTAGATATTTTAGGGGCTTAATTTTTCCAACTAATTCAAATCTCTTCTTCTTCTTAGCCTTTTCGACCGCATGCGTGTATGGCTCCTTCAGTTTTTCCCACTTCTCACGGTTTTGGGCAACTTCAATCCAATTCACGCCTGCTATTTTCTTGATGTCGTCATACTGATCTTCATCTGCAAATTCAAATACTAACTAAGATCTAAATACAGGCATCTTCAAAAGAGGGATCTTGATAGTGTTGTTTGTAAATGTAGAAAACTGTTACTGTTAATTACGATAGGTATACTCATCATGTCCAAGCGTTATACAGATTGCGTCCAAGACTTAGATGCCTCGGAGCCAGAGGCTCGCTTACTGGTCTAACCAGATATGACAGAAAATGTTCAATGAAAACTAGATATAGTTAAACTCCGAGCGATATTTTTTACTGAGACTTAAAAGTATCTGGGTTAGGGTCTAAGTACTTGGTTTGAGTTTCAGTAAGCTATGTTATTCGGCAAATCTTTAACACCCATTTGCTCGTAGATCTCTTAGTGATTACTTATTGACAATACTTATTTTTACGATTGATGTTTTAAACCGTACTATTATTTGTGTTTTAGTACTATATCAGATTATTCTAATTGGCTTGGTTCAACCACTTAATTATTTAGGGTCACAGGTCCTTAAGTCGTGACTGTAAATCTAGCTTTAATTACTAATTAAATTGTACTACTGTTGAAGAACTAAGCGTTTGCAATTTCTTAAGGAGTGAGATCATTACTTATTGTGTCCTAATGATATACCGTATGCAAATATCACTAGTAACTTTATATGGGCAATAAAATATGTAATTGTTACTTATAGATTACTGTTTGATTTATTACTGATTTGTTATCTTCACTAATATAATACTGCCTCGTTGGTCTCGCGGCATAAATATGCGCGTGGGATTGGGAGGTCTTGGGTTCGATTCCCGGGCCGTTCAAAGTGTTATTGGGTTTTTTCCGTTAGGAAATTCTCAGTAGCAGCACGGAGTCTGATAATGTGCCCGGTACGGCAATAGGCTCGCCCCCTATTACATGGAACCTAAAAATTCATGGTGAAATGTGGGTGTAATATTACACCTCTGCCTACCGCTTCGGGGATACAGTCGTGAGTCAATAAATAAAAATATAATAAAGCTGAGGAGATTTTTCTTGCACACGCTAAATGCTGAAGATACCAGTCGGATTGAACTACATTTGCATATGACAGTTGCGTTTGTGCTTTAGCTTATATAATATTGCTATAACCCTTAGGAGCTGAATCAAGTGAAAAGTAATGGGAGAAGAATGTAATAGAATAGGCGAGCAATTAAATACGAGGATTCCATGGACGAGGTGCGTAACCACGGGGCACGGCTATTCTTATACATAAATACTTAAATTATGATCATAATAACAATTATAATGTTTGATAGTATGATAGTTTGTATGTATGATAGAATATATGTGAGAAATTTTACAGATACGTATTATAATAAATAAATAATGGCTTTTTAGCCTCAAAGTCTTATAAGAAATTAAAACCCTTTTCGTGAATTGCAAACCAAAGTTGAGTAATTATTTTGATTTCTTTTTTTACCTTTTTAATAGTCATTAAGTTAGGTCGGAGAAAGTCATTATGTGGCTAATTCGTGTTGCACATAGGTACTTATCCCAATTCAGTGCTACCAGCAGCTACTGCCACAAGTTAATTTTTCATCGATGATTTCATGGCCCGCTATGGTCCAAGCATACGTCCTTGCGCTACCCCCTCGAACATGCGCCGGCGCCGCACTTATTAATCGTTACTTAAATATTTATAAACGCAACATTTTGCGACTAAGTTCTAAGCAAAAACTTTGTCGGCTTGTCTAGAGTGACATAGCTAATGAAATAAGCAGCTTTTGCAAATGAAACCGTTTTGCTAGCAAGCTAAAGTTGAATTTTGATAACAGTACAGATACTTAATTGATAAACACCTTTTGTTTAAGCCTTATGTATGACATGATAGACATGGTTTTGATTTTAGTTTAATGGTTTTTATGTGACTTTAAAATTGGATTAGGTTCTCAGACCATTATTACGTATGCTCCCAGATTACTGAAGACTATTAGATCTTTTTGTTTGAGTTACTACTCAGTTGGTCTTCTTGTCACTAGGTCAACATTTCATGATGGGATCTGGTAAAATTAACAGAACTCTTTAAATTGGCAATAGTAGTATAGGCACCTAATTACGTTTTATTTTCCTTTATTCTGTAACTAGTAGACTTGCGTTTGAAAAAGCATAATTTGATGAAATTGTAGTGAAACGCCTCTCTTTCATAAATGCTTAGAAGATTCTAAACCTTTTCGTGTCGCCTGTTTTATCTTATCACAAAATAATAATTATTAATTGAATATTCTTTTGCTTCTTGTAATAAATCTCAAATAATCAACAATCCTAGACAGGTAGGTATTCCAAATGACACCAAATCACCTTGACTGAAAGATTAATAGCTAAACTTAAGCTGTGTATCCATGGAAGATATACGAAGTTACAACGTTACCAGAGATGAGCGGTGCGAGGTAGACATCCACGAATAGTTATTGTACATAAGCGGGTCTATGAAAACGAAGCTATACTATTGATTCCTGTTTTCTTTGCACATTCTGCTTAGTACATCTCATCACTGACCTTAGCTTTATTCTCAAAGCCATCGAGATTGATTATTGATTGATCAATTATTACAGTTATCACTTTAGAGATTTGCTGTTAGTACCTAAATTACTGTCTAGATTTATGTTTTAGTGATAAATGTGTTATCTTAAGTACTATTGAATTATTTCAATCGCAATAAGCTTAGCATTTTGATGGACGAAATGATGTCACCGGCGTGACACATCACATCACATCTGAGCTAAAAAGTTTTTGCATGTAAAAATATGCATGACAGCATTTTGGAGAAGAAGCCTGTGTCCCCATTGTGTGTAGAGGCCCGTGCTCAGAAGTAAGAAAGTTTAATTATGTATATTAATACAGGGTTACTTATGATATTGTAGTAAAAACTGAGATGCAAGCTTCATATACCTAGTACTTTAACACTTACGATCTGACCTTCTGTTGTTCAGAAGAGAGCTAGGGCTCGTGCAGCGTGAAATTCATGATAGGTCGCAATGTAGTTATAGTGTATGTATAATCATTATTTTGTTTGTTCTGCAAAAAGTCAGTCTAAAGTTATCATAATCCAAATGTATTTGGGCATTTTGTTTATAAAAGTGTACTAAAACAACAAAAAACTATAATTTTATGCATTTTATAAAAACTACAAATTGATACTTAATTATCAAATGATACTAAAAATCGTATAATTTGAATTATAAATTGGAATAGTTACATTGCTACCCAGTCGACTTTTGAGGTCGTAAAACCTTAGTTAAATGGATCACAAACCACATTACAAAACCCTTTACATAGAAACCTCATCACCTAATTATAATATCTTACCTGTGCACCCTTTAACTACCCTTAACAACTGACCGCATAATGGCAGCTGCCACAAAATCACCGTAACGCAATCACAGGACAGAAAAGCCATAAAATAATAAAAAAACGCCATGGTTTAGCTAAATTTATGGCACCAGAACCGAGTGATTTACAAGCTTTCTCTTTGTTACTATTGTTGTTGGTGGAAACCAGTTAGCATAAGTATAATAGTTCGTTTTGAGGGCTACTGGGTGGTTTGGCAGTATGCGCTTTGATTTTTGACCGAATGCAAGTTAGAAAGCGCACAGTTTATCGGAGATATACCTGCATATATTAATATATACAATCCTTGCGTTACTTACTAACTTACAGACACACTACAGCCGAAACTATTGGGCGCAGGAAGCTGAAATTTGGCATGTATGTTCCTTGGGGACCGTAGGGGTGCACTAAGAAGGGATTTTCCGAAATTCCCACGGGATCGGCCAAAACGGGTAAATTTTAAAAAAATGCAGGCTTAGCTGCTGGCGTCCTCTAGTTTGAAATATTTTGTATGGAGCTTGTGTGAACTACCAATACATATGTATTGGTTGTAGCCAAAACCATGGGAAGATCAAATATTGGGAATGACTATAAAATTACGTTATCGTTTTGAATAGCAACACATTCAGCGATTCATTTTTATATTATAGATTGTTTTTATTGTAAAAATTTGTTTCACCAATGTTTTTAATTCGAGAAATGCAGCAATCAAGTCTATGTATTAAACTTATACATAGCGAAACCAAAACACAACAAATTCTACATTCTACTATGCTATCATCATATGTTATAAAGTTTATTATCGAGGCCATTAATATCATTCCCACACCTTGCATTTCTGACAAAGCTAAATAGTTACCAGGACATTGTGAGTCGTCTTTGCTTATTCTATAAACTTTCTATACCTATCCATAAACTGAAACGATTATCAATATTATCATATATAATAAACTAAATAAACGCACAAAGCATCAAATAGTAAAATAAGACCATAACGTGTGCATAAATCGCCTGCCAGTCAGGCATTAAAACTTTGATAAACTGTCTATAAACTATAAAAAATGTGCATAAACCTTTCAGGGCCATTATCCATCAACTATAGATCATCCGGTTTAACGGTACACCTATTCAAAATAATCTACGTAATTATTGCGGCGATTGAAAATGCCCTCTAAAATTCATCACATAACACCGTCCTATTTTTTTCACTACTAGTGCCACCGAAATTTCCACTACTGTATTAGTGTGTCAGGTTCATCCATAGTGATTACCGAAGAGATTGAAATAAGATAGTCATGAATTTCTGTGGTACATAAAAATGTCTTGATAGTCATGAGGAATTCCATCGGCAGTATATTTGAGAAGTTAACGGACCCCGGGCTCCAAGGCCTTGGATTACTACCAGAGCAACGCTAAGATAATGATGGAATGTATTCAAGGAATTGGATAATAATTAATGGCATGTATTTAATGCGGCGACTAAGTAAAGCGAATACAAGTTTCAAAAATAATTAGAGTGGGTACCATATAAAATGGGTTGGCAGCTAATAAGGAGTATCGTAATAAGTAAAATGTAGCATATTAATATGTCAGTAATAAGCTTCGTTTTATTTAAACTAGCAGCTTTTTTTTTTTGGGAACTGAATTAGCATCTAAGCGGAATCTTGATGATGAATAAAAAATAGAAAATGGACATTCATAAATAATACAAATTTCAATATTTGGCAAATGATTTTGTCTTAAATGAAGTGTTTCGTATAAGTAAATAAGACCACGGTAATATTATTACCGTGATAAGACGCTCTTTCTCGGCTATTAGATATTTCAATTGAATTGTATAGTTTATTTGCTACCTAAACTACTTTAGTGCCTACTTGATTCTGTATCTAAACGCAGCTCCTAGTTTTAAGTTTCTATAACACCCTTTGTTTTGAATCTCGTTTAATATAATAGTCGCGAAAATATTTAATCGCTAGGATCTTATTTTATTAGTTGCAAACATTTAGTCATCTTTTAAGTCATTAGGCACTCGGAAAATAATAAGCTATAATTAATTCACTTCCGTCCTTAGAAATGTAGGAGCCCAAAATAAAGAGGTTTAAAAATTTCAAAAACTGTCGTCTATAAAGTTTGTCAAAAACTTCAATTCGTTTTGCTGGCACGCCTGGCACATACTGTTTCCAATCAGGTAAGTCACATTATTGATTTATAACTTCAAACGAAAGAATTTCTTCCAAACCTCTCTCAAACAATCCGGTCTTTTGTTTGACTAGTCTACACACTTTTTACGCTTTACGCTGTTTCGTAATCATTTGACCGACACAAGTTTTATGGTCAGTTTTTATGAACGTGAGAAAACAATTGTTAGTCCACAAAATGCCGGCTCAATAAACCAGCTCCACTTACTTGGTTTTATGTGGTAAAGTTTGACTCCCTGTCTTTAATTTTTATTGGCAACCCTTTATTGTTCAGGGATTAGGTTTGACGAATTGTTAAACTATCTTTCTTGTTTTGAAAAAGTTTGTCGAACTAAATATTCGTTGGTAGTTCGTACAGTAGCTTCTCACCAGCTCACTTGTAACTAAAGTATTTGTTTGCAATTAAATACTTCCTTGGTTTTTAGTTTCAATCGTTAAGATAACAAATAGTCATACATGGATGTTCATTGTGTCCGTTAGTTGTATGTTTGTAAAGTCCCCCGCGACACAGGATTTAGTCCAAGTGCGGGAGTTGTCTTTTCTCAAATAAATAGATTATACAGGCCTTTTGTTGTCTTATTATATTTTCTTAGACTCTTAAGTTCTGAGCAATCACCCAACAACGAACAGTCTTCCCACAAGGTTAATAATTATTAACGCAAATAAAATGGACCATATAAAAATCACACCGCAAGCGCAGTGTACATTCATAAAATCCCTTCATAAAACACGAAAAAAAAAATCTGTCGAATCCGCATAAAAGTAGTGTTTACAAACAGTGAGCTCGGTTAATCTTTACGATCGGCTCCGAATAGGCCCGAATACACCCGATCGCTGATTTATAGACTTCGGAATAGCTCCCGTCTTTTAAACGATCGGCCCGATGGCCGCTGAATTTACGGCTTCATAGAGTTTTATAACTGATTTTATCAGTCGTAAACTTTTACAAGGCGATTTGGTCGCTATTCATTAAGGGCGTTGATGTAAGCTCGATCGTGGATTATTGGCTACTCCATAGAGCTTTGACGACGTGTGACCCATTCAACTACGCCTTTCGCATACCAGCCGAAATAAAGATTCTAACAAAGATTATAACATTTTTCGTTCAGCGTCTCTCGAGTCAAATATTTATTATCTATAAAACACCACATAGTAATCGCAATAAACCCGTGATAAACGATTTCCTTAAAATAATAAAATGTATATGTAATAAAAATATAATTATGTCAAAACACATCCGTTGTTTGAACAGGTTGACGCTTAAACTGCGTCCAATTATTGGATGGGCCATAAAAAGTGACGATAGCGAATAAATCATTAAGTGAATAGATTTAGGGTCTGACCTGAGGCAGTAAAGTGAGTTTAGTTGTCAATAAAAGCACGTAAACAGTTGTCGGGTTCGGCGTTAGATCGTTAACTGGGTAATCGCCGTTTGCGTGGCCCCACACGATGCAGGCAGGCTTGCTGTGTTTCTATGCAATTGGTTTCGTATCAACAAATATTTTGGTGATTAAATATTTTAGTATGCATGCGTGTTAATGGTTCAATTATACGATGTAAATTACGCAGACAGCTAAATTATCTAAACTTGGGTTAATGCCGGTCGTATTCTTGTTAATATGGATATAAATTATCATAAAGCAAATAACATGAAAATAGCCTAAAAAATATACATACATATATACATAGACTCACGCCTGTTTCCCCGAAGGGGTAGGCAGAGGCATACAAAACGCCCACTTTTCGCCAGTGTTTTGATCCCACGTAATAGGTGGCGAGCCTATTGCCGCTTATCGGGATAAGTATTTTGTTGGCCAGAGCCTCGTCCGTTGATCGGCAGGTGCACCACTTGCAGGTGAGGTTGGCTTGGGACACTAAGTTCTTGGTGGGAACCCTATGCACCACCTAAAAAATATAAACATCTACAATTTATAAGTACATAATTATAGTCTTGCTATTTCGCACGAGGTTTAAAAATACAATAATATCAAAGTACCAAATTAAAAATTATAATATCTTCTTCATAACTTAAAACATGGCTCAACCTAGTTTCCCCGTAGTAACTTTAACCAAGGCCATAACCAATATCCGTCTGCAAGACTATTTCTCATTGCGTTCAATTTCTTCAAATTCGTTTCAGCTTTTTAAATGTGATAATGTAACAACATAAGGCACATACGCACTACAGACAGATCAATTTCTGTAATAGGTACACACTTTTGCATTTATAATATCTACTATAAATCAGATTAATAGTCGGACACTCACAGAATTCCATACAATACTCTGAATATGATTATTTTATTACCAATTTTACAGTCATCTTTCCAAGTTTGGCTTTACAGTAGCTTAACCGAATAAAAATATCTACATATAGATATAAAAAGTGTAGGTGAGACGACAATGTTAACTGGTCGTTTAACTAACGTGGCGAGGTCGAAACGCGAGCCGCGTCATCCTGCTGAACGCCACTTTATGAATGAAACTGGAGAATGCGCGAGCGCTACTTCTTGGGGTACGTTCACATTGGTACTGAGAAAAATGTTATCGGCTATTTAGTCAAGAAGTGAGAAGCGCTTCTAGCGTGGTGGCTGCCGCGTGAATCTATCGATTCCACAAGTCAAGTGCCTTTGTTACCGTCAGGTTCTTAGATGGATGACCGGACTAAAATGTCGATCCCTTCTAGCTATCATGAGTGTATTTAAAGTTATAGTGAGTAAGTACATTAAAATATTCGGATTTGTACAAGCCAGTATCCAGACAGCAGTCGCTCTCAAGAAAACCTATTGGTACTCTACATTATGTCAAATCAGTTAGTTTAGAGTTACTTAGATGCAACCGAGAAAACGCACGCATTATTTCTTTAGTAGTAAAAAAAGTATCAATATATTACAGGTATATTACTTGTTTTATGAGGAATACGCCAGACCAGAAGGGCACACATAAAAAAAAGAGCTGTAGGATGCACAGATTATTCGCTGTATCAGAAGAATAAGCACAAAAGTTCACAATAATTTATAAAATAAATATGTCTTTTTCTGCATTATATTAATATCAATAAAAATACTGTAATAAGAACGCGCCTTTACCTTGTAACACGAGTAGTGGATTACGCTCACGGCTGATTAGCATCAGCCCAGCGCTCTGCACACGTCTACCTACCTTATGCATATAAGCATATATGCTGATTGCTTATGAGCAATTTTTTTTTTCTTTAATTCGATGCAAGATTTTCGAGGCCTGTATGAGCAAGAGAGATGTGGCAGGGTGTTTGCAAATGGGGTTCCGTAGTCTCTGCATACGGGAGTTGGGAAACAGGCGTGAGTCTATGTATGTATGTCTGTCTTTAGACCAGAAAAGACAGTTAAGATATTTTACAAACATTCAAACATCGAACACAAAGAACAACAAAAGTGTTGTGTGTGTCGTTGTGTTTGCGCTAGAGATAAATGCATGTATTAATAAAATCGTCTTAATATTAGTTTCTTTGCTAAAAAGTGACGACTGAACATTTTTTAATGATGACAACATTGTAATATTGCATATAAATCAAATTGATTACACGTAATTTAAAACCTAGCACAAATATCCACATAAATCAGTCGCCATATATCACAGCTACACAGTATTAAAGTGATAATAATATCGGCCACGTAACATGTTATTAATTCATCCAAAACATTGTAAACCGATATTAAATCAGCGGAATTACTGTCCCATCAAGACGGGTATTTACTGCGAATAAATCGAAATACACATACTATGCAATATGTAATACGCACTCGAATACTCGCATACGCGTATCTCACAAGAGTATATTAGTTGAACTGTCAAATAAATACTCGAGTCTAATCTTATTTAGTTACCGGATACTTCTGAGAAGGGGTATTTTGGTCAGCACGGTGTGGTGTTACCATATGAGAGATCATGTGAACCGGGAACGCGACGCCAATTTTATCTAACACCATCAGGACGTATGTGGTGGCGTGGTCACAACTCTCTAATAAGAAGGAGAGTTCATGGTAAAAGCTAGTAATAGAGGAAAATCCCAACTCAGGTATATTAAATGTGCTTTACGCATTTAAACATAGGTGCCTAGATTTTTGAAAACATCTTACATTCTATAAAAATAAATCAAGAAAGCTTTTTATTAAATAGTAGAAGTAAAACCTACATGTCTGAGAGTTCTCCTTATGTTCGCGAGAGACATGTGAAGTCAGCCAATCTGCACTTGGCCAGCGTGATGGACTAACTCTTCCTTCATTGACATTCGTGTTTAGTAGTGAGACAGTTTATATACAGGGCTGATGATGATGAAGTGTTTCTTAGACGGCATCAAAAAGAGCTCTCAGCGTTGATATTCCATTTTCTCTATGTAAGCGGTGATGATGTTGACATAGCAGGCATAACAGCGTACAATTTGGTAGGAAAAATAGTTACTGGTTCTGGTTTTTACGCCCAATAGTATCAGTAAAAGTTCTATCATTTAGAAACGACTATGCCTTCTCAGTCAAACATGACATCATTCAACAGGTAGACAGTATCCTTCACATTATTGTAAAATCCTTAACAACACATCCTACATCCTTACACGTCAATATAACATATAATAATAACAGAAAACAATAAATCTGTATTTGTATATACCAGCTCAGAATGTTAATTCATATGTCTGGCTTCCGGATTTACCGCCCGGGTTCAAGGTCACGCGACCTTGGGGGTCAAAGTCACGCAATAATACGCGCGTATATACAGACGTGTATATACGCGCGTAGTGTAAGATTTGTCCTCGTAATGTTCCGATGATGGAGTTAAATGAATACCCATGGAGTATCATTTAATGATATTTTCATTTTTACATTTATATGAAGTTGGTTATTTAGCGTTTATTATCAAATGGAAGTTGGATGTAGTGTTGTTGTTTAATAGCTGTGCGATGTCGTCATGTGTGGTCTGGTAATAATTTTGTGTCTTTATGATTGGTAATTGATAAAAGGTGTAGGTACCAGTGGAGTATATGAACAAAACTAACTGAGCGCGTTCCATAGTCTCTGCCTAACCCATTAGGAGACTGGTGTGACGATATAGATTGCTGACTGCGGTTACATCGTCTTATTTAGGGCTACTGAACCGCACCCGTGGCTCGTAACGTGATAACATAACATAACTTCACGCCTGTTATCCCCGAAGGGGTTGGCACAGGTGTATTACCTACACATCTACTTTTCGCCAGTTATGTTTTGGTCCCAATGTAATAGAGGGCGAGCCTATTGCCATCTACCGGGCACATTAGTAAGCGAGCGATAATTAACATATTGAATACACAAATAACTTCGAAAAGTTAGAGGTGTATGCCCGGAGTACCTGAGGATCGAACCCGAGACCATCGTCTCGGCTATCCGTTACGTACGTGTTATTCTATAGCCAAACACAAATGCTGAGATTAGTGCGTAACCAGACAAACCAACAAACTCCTAAGCTATGGGCGTCGCCAAGGGGGGCCAGGGAGGTGCAGCTGCCCCCTCTGGAGATTCAAGAAGCTCTACAATTTTCAAAAATTTCTACTTTTCTCATTTTCGATATCAACTTACCCCCCCCCCCCTCTAGGCCATCGGCGGATGACTTTGCCCCCCCCAGACCAATGGCTGGCGACGCCCTTGTCCTCAGCTTCATAATATTAGAATGGATAAGGATATTAGTAAAACTCCTAAGATATAAATTGACAAGTATTTGACTGACACTCAAAAAGTTTGTGATACATACATACATACTCACGCCTGTTTCCCCGAAGGGGTAGGCAGAGGCATATTCAACGCCCACTTTTCGACAGTGTTTTGATCCCACGTAATAGGCGGCAAGCCTATTGCCGCTTATCGGGATATTTAGTTTGCCAGAGCCTCGTCCGTTGATCGGCAGGTGCACCACTTGCAGGTGAGGTTGGCTTGGGACCCTAAGTTCTTGGTGGGAACCCTGTGCACCCCAAAGTTTGTGATATGCACATAATTACTTGTTTCGCGTCTGGATGCTTTTTGTGTTCTTTGGTTGAATGTTTGTCCAGTCAGTCAGTCACCCGCGATGTAGGATGTATATCAGTGCTTGTGTTGCTTTTAGTAAATAAATCCTGTTCGGATAATAGTGATATAAGTTTTGCCTATAAATGTAGTAAGTAAAAATGTACGATGACTGAATAATATGGATGCAATAAAAACGCTATAAAGCGTAGCCAACTAATTAAATCATTAGACTTTATAATTATATATATTGATTTATAAGCGTCACAAATACTAAATCGAAATTATTACTCTCCAATGCATAATCAAATTAGTTTATTTCTATACTAGACTCCGCCCGAGCCTCCGCCTGCGTGAACCTAGAGCTTTCTCAGAAGTCATACTATCCATTGGTGAAGACCGTACAGTCAGCTTCATAAATATAGATACATATATATTTATATGGTTATATTGTCCAAAATTGTCATAATTTTTATTATATTTTAGGATTTTTACACAAGACAATCTTGCCTTAATCATAATTTATAAATTAATTATAATAAACGACGAGTTTTAATTCATAAAAGTCTCAGCAAAGATGTTGGTGTGTAGCGACTTTTGGAGTTGACTGTACAAAAAGCCGTTCGGTAGTTCTTGAGTTTATCACTTTCATACAAACAGATAGGCCGGGAGGGGTCTTGATTTTATAACATGACTAGACTTCGTCCTCAGGTCCGCCCGGGTGAATTCCTTTCTTTAAAAAAAGACAACTTGTTAGGACAAAATCTGGTGTCGCTAGTAACTTTACAAACATGCAAATAACGGACACAATGAACTCTCAGACTCGAAACAACAATTTATGAATCACACAAAGTGTTGTCTCGTGTGGGAATCGAACCCACAACGGCGCAGTGTCAAGCGGCGAGGCGGCCGCTTAAACCACTACGCCAACCGTGTAGTCAAAACCGTACAAAAATCCGCCTGGTAGTAATTGAGTTCATCGCGATCATACAGATAGACAAGACGGCAGTGGTCTTTATTTTATACTATACTAGAGGATGCCCGTGGTTACACCCGCGTTATATAACGCTACTGCTTCGCTCCCGTGCCTCAAAGCGTGAGGTTATATAGCCTATAGGCTTCCTCGATAAATGGGCTATCTAACACTGAAAGAATTTTTCAAATCTGACCAGTAATTGCTGAGATTAGCGCGTTCAGCCAAACAGACAAACAAACTCTTCAGCTTTATAAATTAGTAAGTATAAGATATAGAGTTATGGACGTTTATTTTATTGATTTTATTGAATAACATGTTTACGAATTTCACGGTAATATTACTTATATATATTGTTAATATATTACGTGCCGTAAAAACATAAATGTTTTGTAGTGTGGAATCAATTTGGGATACATTATGAGATAGATTTATAGCGGTAATAAAAAGAAAACATGTTAGTTAACTAATTAACTAGGTCTGACGAACATGTTGGAGACATGAACAATTAAATAACGACTCTTGCATATATTTAGTTGGTTGGATGTTGGATTTGAATGTGATGATGCAGCTTCGTGGTGATTGTGTTTGGGAGGTCTGTGTTAGGAAACTTAAAATAGTTTGACAAAATGTTTTTGAGGTTTATTTGAATTGCATTATCTTCATGTCAGAAGCACTGCTAAACATAGACTGCCAGGATTTTCCACAAAGACCGATTTTAATCCGACTGCTTGACGCAATCGTAATCAGTTCGTCAGTCCACCTTGCGGGAAATCTACATCCTGCGATGTCCGGTGCGTGGGTGCTACTCCAAAACCTTCCTTCCTCAACTGCCGTCGTGTCCAATTAACCTATAATTATGGGCCGCAGAAAGTTTTGTCCCGTTAAGGGATCGAATCCATAACGGCGACTTGCTAAAGACCAACACTCCTGCTTAAGCTATCCGATCTGTGGATGTCTAAATGATGTGTCAGAGTCATAGATTGACAATGTTAAGGACAAAACATATTCGGTACATTCGTCTTGTACCTACTACTGCCTACACGATTGCTACCTGGACTATGTATGGCGCTTACTATCAAGTCTACTAGATAAACTTATTTAAACAGTTGGCCATACGTTACGTGATCTCAATGATGGTAAATGGCAACTTTAACATGGTCGTTAGCTATACCAGAAGCACAGTGAAGCCAACTTCTAATGCAGTGCGCGTCTTTAAATCTTATTTGAAGAGGCCAATGCCTTTGGCTTCTGAACGAATATGGGCAAAATTATCGGGAATAGCAAATCGTGCTGTTTCTTTGCAGCATCTGTAGATTAAATCCAACTGGAACAAGTGATACATTTGTATTAAAATAAATGAGTATTGCTAGGCTTCAGGGTGACAGACAGATAAATTGATTAAGTAATTAGATCGTCAACTTCCTGCGTGATTCGTTGAATTAAGTAACGCTATAGATCATAGGCTTACAGCTAAGTAAATATTTTTCAGTTCCTCGCAGTTAAAACAACTTTAGGAATATTCAATATTACTGACGCATCATTAAAGTCATTGAGGGCCACCTCATAGATAATACCGAACATGGCTTCTGAGGAATGTGACAACGACTAAACGATTCTGCCAAACCGCAAAACAGTAGAGTGTAGACCGATCAAAATTATGACTCAATCAAATTTTATCGATTCATAACCAAATAAGGTCTCAACACACTATGACTCACATCCACCCACGGAGAAAAAGCGCCACTACACTTCAAAAACGTCCAAAATCGAGCAATTAACAGTAAAGTTTCTATAGTATTACATCCTATAAATTTATTAAGACTGGCAGATAACGGTTGTGTAGAGGAGGCATTATATTTACATAGAAGGAATCCGGCTATATCATTATTTATGTAAATTTATCCAGATCCGTCACTCTTGATATTAAAAAGTCCTTTTTAGATGGCAGTCGGGGATATAGAATTTTATTGACAAATTAAGATTAAGAAAGCCACTGATTTGTTTGCAGACGGTGTTTAAAATTTCCGGTCACGTGTTTTAAATCTAGTTGATACGTTTTATTACGAATGATGAATTAAATATCTTCTCTTTCTTTAGCTTTTATGTTTCTGCCGTATAATATTTATAACTTTAAATATTTAACTTGCAATCATTTTGGTCACAAATTGCTTACTTTCTTGAACTTTATGATCTCAGAGGACATAATTAACAATATTTAGTAGTAATATCAAAAAGTGCATTTAATAATTTTTTTTTCCGTTAAATGAAACGTATAGGTATTTTTTTAATGGATCTGATGTACTTAGCCGTTATCAATCCTCTCATGTCTCATTGCAAGAATACAAAAATCGACTAATTGTAAAATATCGAATTAAACAAGCATGGCGCTAAGTTCGAAAAACAAATAATAAAAAATGATGTTTCCTATTATTGTTTAAAGCGGTGATGGTCATATATTTTTACGAGCGATTAGTAAAGTCAAACGTAACAAATAAAAATAGTCGTAAAATTATAATTACTTATATTATAAAAAACTTCGACGGATCATGTTTCAATACAAGCTAAGCTGATGACATTCACTATGGTATAAATCAATTATATTTTTCAACGGATACATTTGGCGGTTTATTGTCTACGGGTCAGTGTCTTTAAATTTAATGATATTGTTTCCTTTTTTATATTTATTTAAAGTAAAATATAGTATTCTAATGTGTGTGAAATTTTACCAAATTTTGCATATCATTTTACTTTTTTTCGATTTTTGTTTTATCATTTCTGCAATTTTATTATGCCAAAAAATTAAAATATATATTATTATTTAGTAAAAACATTCAGTAAATATATCAAAACATGTCCTATTGCTTCATAAATTATTTTTTATTTATATCGTCAACGACAAAGGTCAAAACAAATTTACAATAAAGTTACATCTAAGACACATTATTTCACAATAAATATAACAAAAATTACAAAAATCATTGGTCATATGGACGCTGTATCAGAAATTTATTAGACTTAGTCGAAAACGAAACGACCATAATCGGAATGGAATTGACGCGTTATTACAAGAACGGCCATTTTAACACGCTCTTGTGGCCATTCAGGAATATCATAGTAACAGTAAGCGTACATAAAAGCAATATTAAATACATTACTAATCACCAACTAATACTATATTATAGTGTAAAAATTGATGCGAATAGGCGATTACTAATAAAAACAGGGTCCAAGATCCAAATCGCCTATTACTACGATTCGAATTTTAAAACCGGCGCGCGGGCGGTCTGAATAGGGCCTCCATAGATTTCGAACGTTAAAACCATAAAGTGATGATTCGAATTTGTGTGTTTTAAAATGTAAATCGATTTGGAAATCGAAGATTTATGGTTATTTAAAGTGGATTAAAGTTTTTATATCTATATTTATAAACGGTGTGGGTTTTATTTTACATTATTCGAGAAATTCTTCCTTGTTAATTGAATAAGGTTTTTGTTATGAATATTCAATAATGTAAGATAATAGCGGTGAGTTATATTCATCGATTAGGATTAACTTTTACTAGTGATGCTACTGGTTGCCACATGAGGCGATGTTTCTTATTTGATACATTCTCTTTCCAATTAGTTTTTACTTAGATACTGAAGTGGTAAGTTAGCGTAGAACAAGATTATGGAACCTCCAGCATAATAATGCACAGAGAAACCTGTAACGGTTTAGTGGAGAGAAGTTAGACCCAGAAACGTTAGACTAGGTTTATATTTCTTTGAGTTTACCATAAACCAGAAATAATTTTGATTTTCATTATAAAAGTAATGAAAATCAAAATTGTCGAAGTTTCTGACATCAAAGAAATATTAGGTAGTCCAACCTCTCTGTCTGACATGTTGGCCATAGTGTCCATTCAATTTCAATTAGGATAAATTAATAAACCTTTACGTTGACCAAAAGAGTATGGTTAGATTTATGGTCCTGTACATCATGATAAATTCATCTTTTACTTACTTTGCATTTCTGCACGTCAATCCCAAGGACTAAATGATGTACTCAGACTTCTGGTTTAGCAAATACTAGACTAACAGGCCAGTATGTAGTAACCCTTCTGTCTGGCCAAAAAATTATAAAAATGTCTATTTTCTGGGCCGATAAAGTAACCTTAAGAGCGTTTACGCCTTACGGCTTTTCATACAAACTTTCAAGTCCTTATTGTTCGAAATGAATTAACTGATTTAAATGAATCATCATACACATAAGCAGGATACACAGGTCTAAAATGTTAGTTGAAAATGTTATCGAAATATCTTATTTAAAAAAAGATAATTGGAAATATCTGTTTCCATGGAAAATTTAAAATCGGCCTAATTTAGCTGTAACACTTTTTTTCGAAAATATTTTAATTAACTTTTTAGACCTATGTATCCTGCTTATGTGTATTAAGTTTTATTAAAATCGGTTCATTCATTTCGAAAAATAAGGACTTGAAAGTTTGTATGAAAAGCCGTAAGGTGTAAACGCTCTTAAGTTACCTACACCTCTATCTGCTTCTAATACAAGTGCTGGCTAACGTATGCTAACTATTAATATAATAAATTAAACACATTTATTAAGGCCGTGAAACGATACACGATTCAAGTCATTTAAAACCGATACCTTTGATTTAAATATGTCTGATTAATTCTTCGACAAGGCGATCATCGTGCCATACTCGATATGCAAACGGAAAACAGACAGTAACACTCGTCCTGACATGTTTATTAGTACGACACGAATATTCTAATAAATTATTTATTTATATTATACCTAGAAACATCTATTAATAGATATTCGCAAAATTATACATGCCATCACTAGCTTTACGTACAACTGAAATACAACCTTAAACGCAACACGATGAGGTAGAAAATATTTCACGCGAAGTGAAAGCATAGAGTTGTATTTTATTCACTTAACTTGATTCTCGATTTTCGAGAATCTTTATCGATGGTCTATTCAATAACCGTTCTGTATCGATATAAATTGTTATTGGCGACGTGAGTTACCGTTTCGGAGATGGCGATGTACAGACGGACAGACGAATAAATATAGAATGAGGCTTATCTCAATATGGCATCGGTGATGGAGGACTGTTGATAGTTTGAGTGGGTGATGCTCCTTTTATTCGTAGATGTCGCTGTAATCGAGATATCGATTTGAGAGTAGATAGCTAAAATAGCCGGCCTATTTTAAATGGTATGTGCTTTTGCTGAAGTTGTGTAATGTAGGAAATAAAGGCATTATCGGAGTTGCGATGCCATTGGTATAGCTGACGGGATCTATTCAGGGCGTATAAAGCTTTTACTTAGCTGTGTATCTCAGAAGGCAGTGCTTAATGTATTTATTTTATTTTCACTAGATTCAACTTCTGTACATAAGAGGTGTCTGCGATCAGTTGATCATGGGACCCAGACACGAGACAACAATTTTGGGTCACATTCTTTCACTCTTTACCAAATCTATTGCCAGTACTTTACACAATTGCCCCAAATCCCACTATTGTCAAATACAAATTGAGTTTGACAAAACATGCGAGAATGCTTTTACCAAATTCTGATCGAGCATTTGATGCAAGATTCGCAAGTTGCTCTTTTACCTACTTTTTTGTAAGTAATTTAGAAAACCTGCAGAAGATCGCACGAATAGTCATAAGCTTCAATTTTATGTCGTACCTACTACAAAAGAAATACTTTGATTTTCTCTACCGATGAAGGTACCACGAGTATTATTAAACTTATCATAACCATTTTGGCTAGTACATCAATTTTAGCCAAAGCGCGGATACAAAACTCTATATGTTAAATTGAAATATATCACCATCTCCCTCATCACTACAACAACATAAAACAGCATCTCTTTCCGTCTCTTTAAAACTCGATTATTTTCGCAGCGCCAGTCACTCACTGTCAGTGGCGATGGTCACACGAATAGATTAGAGACACAATCGGGATTGATGCCACGTCCCTCCCGTACTGTTTCCGACAGATTGATCGTCCACTGAGTCGCGTATAATTTATGGCTAGATTTTATTTTTCACTCGTTTTCTATTAGTTTTAAACTCGGTTTGGTCAATTGACGAATGGTTGTCGGTGCGTGCTCAGTCTGAAATTGGCAATAGTGTATTTTTATGTTTCTGTCGTTGATGTTGCTATACAATTACCAAACTGTAAAAGTAACAAAGTAATCTGTCAAAAACTTATTAGAGTCATGTTAAAAAGGCTTACAGTAGAACTCAAAGAGTATACAAATACTATGGTAGAACTATTAACGACCCCGTGGCGTGGCGGGGGTGTAACGACTGCCACGCCGAAGGTCGCGGGTTCGATTCCCGCTCAAGTCAAACATTTGTGTGCATGAACATGGACGTTTGTCTTGGTCTGGGTGTTTCTATGTATAATATGTATGTATTTACAAAAAAAAGTATATATGTATGTTTATCCATTGTCTAGTACCCATAGTACAAGCTTTGCTTAGTTTGGGACTAGATGGTGTTGTGTGAATGTGGTAGAATATTATTATTATTATTTTTAACTAGATTTTGAGTGTTGTTTGGCTTACGAGTTAGAATTTAGCTGATAAGGTTACGGCAAAGTTTCATCAAAATCCGACGAGTAGTTTTTGCGTGATAGAGTAACAAACGTTTGTCCATCCATCGATCGCTGCATCGGTGCAAGCTATTGCGTTTACAAGTATAGTAGTAACTCCATCATCATCGTCTTAACGTTATCCCGATTGCATTCAGTATGTTCGACAATCCGGGTCCGGTTTTTATTTTAACCGAATATGACAGAATATTAGCTTTTCCACGAAGTGACTGCCATCTAACCGCCAGCAGTAACTTGATCTAATCCATGCTAATCCTTTGCATGGTTTATAGCAATGATGTTACAAAAGTAAAAAGAAGTAGATATGTTATAGGCGTACCAAAAGCAGGACGCTAAACATAAGCCAGTTGGCAAGTCTGACATATGTGTGTGTGACGTCGTGAGCCGGGGTCAAAGTGAAACTGACACATCTTGTCAACCGAAAATAAGATAAAATATGAAGTTATCGATGTGTGCGTTCGTGCATTGTTTCTACGGATTGAGTACTACATAGGTAACGTATCTACCTTTTTCTAGTAATATCATTGATATTAATCCTTTGCATGGTTTATAGGCCGCTTTCAATATTCGTTAGATCCATGGATCCTACTATAGATACACATTTGACATATTTTGTATGGAGCTTATATCAAATATGAATCTCTAGTAGCCAACTCTCCATGGATGACTCGAATATTGAAACCGGGCGTTAGTTGCCAATCTTACAATGGTTTAAGGTTACACAAATTGGTTTCAAGGTGTAAAGTATAGTTGAAGAAGTATATAATGTACCTAGTTATAGTCTGTTCAAGAAACGAAAAAATAAAATGTAAACAAACCATAAAAATGGTTTTTTGAATGTAGCCTTCGCAAAAAAAAAACGAGGTTTTAGTTAAATATTTCTAGCGAAAGACTCAATTAGTTTTTTTTTAAATACGTCTGTCCCTTAGGTACATTTATAAATGGTACAGCATATTTATTATTTTTCTGTATTATTCAAAATTATAATACCTAAAGTATTTTTATATTTATCAATTATGCTAATAAAATATTTTACATGATAAAGAACCTAAAAAGCCAATGATTCTAAACTTTGTATGTATTTATTATCCTGTCAACTTAAGTATTACACCCAAAGTACTCTAACCATTTCGCGTCACAGGGAGTCATTTTTAATTAGGTCGGGTTATCCCGATCGGTTATCCGGTTATCTATTTAGTTTGAGAATCATTGGTTTCTTTGTTTACCATTAATTTTTTCGTAATGTGAATATGCTTAGTTTAGTGTTGGTATCGGCGCGGCGCTACAACTTGCAAAGAGTCAGGTGTACGGAACTTTTGTCAATATCGAATAGATAGCTTGAATATCGAAACCGGGAGAGACAAAAGCAAATGTTTTATTCTTGTACTTTTATCGATTTAATTGTCAATCTTACAATGAAATTGGTTTCAAAGTGTAAAGTATAGTTGAAGAAGTATATAATGTAATTAGTGTTGGTATCACCACAAGTTGCGCTGCCAGGTGCGGCTTACACGTGATAGTGATGCGCCTTGACGCCAGTGTTCAGCGCTCAACTTTGTGTGAGTGGTGCGAGGTGTGGGATGTAGCGGTTTTGATTTTGGTTTTGTGACGGTTGTTTTGACTGGCAAATGTTTAAAGTAATTGTGTAAGGTACCTATGTGTAAAATTGCTTCTATTTTTGCCCACATTTACACCGGCTTGCAGCTGTCGTGATCGCATAGGAAATCTCAAGAAAACGTTTGGAGAAAAGGGCAAACTAATATGCAACGCTGAAAAAAATACTGATATTTATATATTCCATACTAATCTGCTTAACGGAATTGAAGCACTCTTTATCATTTATATGACATTTTCCCTACGTAAAATCTAGATCTTAAAAACTACCGTCTAATTATAAATCTCAAGCATCCTAGAATCTACTGATTAAAAATTTATCCAATTCTGATCAATCGCCTTTAAGTGATGTGCTTCAGAGATTGATTTCCATCTCATTATATTAATGTACGTGTATGCTTAGTTCAAATGTTCATAGAAATTAGGGTGAAGAACGAAATAGAATTTTATCGGAAGTAGAGTAAAGGAAGCAGTACCTTAACCCGAGACTGTTTCGCTGCACTCTCCGCTAAATCTTATCGCACACACCAACTCCCAAACTCGATCGTTGATAAATTCTATCAATAACAGTGTAGTTCGCCGTCAGTGCCCTTCAACAATGTTTACCGCTGCAAATGTGTAGTTTAACTCCGCACTTATGGTTATGTCATGTCATGATCATACACCGTGACGGGTAAACCAAGGTGGGAAACATAATGTACTTGTAAGTCTTGACAAATGCGTGTTAATGGGATTCTCATTGGATTATTGTCCGATGGCGATGATGGGGATTTGGGACTATATTTAGCTGTAGATTACTTATAGAAGCTTGTAGTTAAATCCTACGACATGTTTTCTTATGTATTCAAATTCAGTCGCAGCAAAAAGATAATAAGAATTGTCAAGAACTTCAGAGGATCAGTCAATCAGAAAAATAAAAACTAATATTTTATGATTTCGTATTTAGATGAAGAAAACGTAGCGTGACTGCCTCGTTGGTCTCGCGGCATAAATGTGCGTGTGGGATTGGGCGGTCTCGGGTTCGACTCCTGGGTCGGGCAAAGTGTTATTGTGTTTTTCTGTTAGGAAATTCTCAGTAGCAGCACGGAGTCTGGTAATGTGCCCGGTACGCCAATAGGCTCGCCCCCTATTAAGTGGGACCTAAAAAATTCATGACGAAATGTGGGTGTAATATTACACCTCTGCCTACCCCTTCAGGCGTGAGTCTATAAAAAAAATAAAAACGCAGCTATTTTGTAATTATAGACAGACACTTCAACTTTATTTGCCTATAGATAACAACGCGGGACCAATCTAACCTGTCTTATAATAATGTCAATAGTAAAGAACCGACTAATCCAACAGTCCAACTTCAGCCACAAGTAATACATTACTGCGCGGCAGTATTACACCTGTGCGAGGTCGGGGCCACTCACGACCCGCGTGTACCGACTGCCAGTACAACCAGATTGATGTTGACAGTTCTATTGTAAGCCCTTCCCTCATTGTACGTATTAAGGAAATAACGATTTAGTTTACACGGCTAAGATACCTGGAAGTGGATGGATTTTGACTAGGAGATCTGTAAACGATTTTCGGTCGCTGATCATTCAGGTTTTATTTCCATAAGGGAAAGACATATTTGTGTAAAACGATGAGTTAGACTGGCACGGCACTTTAGTGGTTAGTGACCCTGACTGCTTTGCAGACAGTCGTGGGTATGATTCCTAGGACAAATCTTCGTGTGTTAAGCACTTAAAGCACCATTCTTTGTTCTGTCCCTAGGTGTCATCAGTTATGTGTGTTATTGAGAATACACATAAGTTTAATGTTTCTCATGCCCTTACTCTTCTCATAGTGAGAAGAGGCCCGTGTCCAGCAGTGGAACAGTTCTTATATATGGCTGATGACGATGACGATGAATGTTTATCAGTTATCTGGTAACCACAAAATGTCAAAGTCAAAGTCAAAATTGTTTATTCATCTAGACCACAAAGTGACGCTTATGAACGTCAAAATTTAAGTTAATTACTTAATGATTTTATTTTTACATTTACTGCCACGTTCGCAATGCAATAGGCAGAACCACGAGAAAGAACGGGCAATAAAACTCATGACCATTCTTTTCAATCAATTATAATGGTTGTTCATTTTATTTTTGTAATGTTTTGCATAGTGCGTGTATCTTGTAACTACAGCGCTCTCTACATGCTGTATGATCTGGACACCTTTTTGAGTTGAATCTGGATATTATTATTTTATTAGGACAATGGCAACTGTAATATTACTGTTCGGATACACATTTTAATTAATTAATGTATAATAATGATCAACTGCGAGTATTTCAACGAATTACTTTATAATTAAATATTAATTTGAATTCATTTACAAATTAATCTTTATATCACGTTAAATAAGTATAGATCAACATTCTTTTTATAATTTTGTGAAGCATTATTTATGTTATATCTTGGACATTTTGATCAGAACTATTATTATTTAATATCTTGGAATTTTCGTTTAAACCAATAAAATATCTGTAAAATCATTCAATTAAGAATTGCCGTATTTTTAACTATAATTATCGCCAGGTGTTGCTTGGCAAATGCTTTCTTACCCTTTTGTTGAAATTCACGGAACCTATGGTATTTCGATTGCAATAAAATTAAAAGTGAAAATAATTCTCTTCTTCTTCTCGTGTCGATGACAACACTGGTCAGTGACCAGTGGTCACAGTTATAATTTAAGTTTATGTTATGCTAGTGTCACGCACCTGTCCCGGCTTCGCACGGATAGTATAAATAAATATATTTACCACAAAACCTTCCCCAGAAATCACTTTATCTATGAAACTCCGCTCAGTAGTTTTTGGGTAAGTAAATCAAGATCAGACTGTTGATGTTTTACAATAGGCATAGTGATAAACCAGACACCAAAACAAGACAACCATCATCCAACCCAACTCCAACCTAAACCAAACCGTTTCAAACAAGATTGCTCAAAACAGTATTCGAACCTGTTGCCTCGAGCTATAAGTAGGAACACTGTCATCGCGTCATTGCTTAAATCGGCGGTAGATCAGGGCAGGTGAAGTCGGGGGGCAGGCGTGATGTTATAGATCAATGTGGCGAATATCGAAATGTCTCTAGTTGCGTACGCGCCGTGAATTATTTGTTCGTGATAGTTCAGCCGATACCGATACTTTATATATTCTCGAGTAGGTATATTGTTATTTATCTATAAGCTTTGTTATTAGTATTGAAGGCTTCTAACAAGCTTTCTGATTGTAGTAAGCAATTGAAGGCTTTAAACAAGCAGAATTCACTAGTAAGAAATTAATAACAGGTGAATACAAAATAAAATAAATATCTTGAAGTGATTACTAAAAAAAAACAACATTCACAAGCGTCACATTGTCGCCTAAGTGAATATGTGATTTTGGTGTAACTTTAATTATAAAAAATGTTATTTTTGACTGCACAGTTGGCATAGTAGTTTAAGCGGCCGCCTCGCCGCTTGACAATGCGCCGAGTGTTGTGGGTTCGATCCCCACACGAGCCAATACTTTGTGATTCATTAAAAATGTTGTTTCGAGTCTGGGTGTTCATTGTGTCCGTTAGTTGTATGTTTGTAAAGTCCCCCGCGACACAGGATTTAGTCCTACAGCGGGAGTTGTCTTTAAGAAAAAAAAAAGTAGTGAGTGATATCGTAAGCGGGTACAGGTAATAGTTTTGTCTCTCCATTTCGTATAGGTGCAAATCATCATCGTCCGAGCGTTATCCCGGTTGCAACCAAGGCTTCTGCTATGGAGACCAAGGTCCGCTTTCTAGTCTAATCAAATATGACTGAATCTATCTTCAGGTCCACTATAATTCGCGCTAGCAATACAGCTGTAATATCGGCACAAAATACCGGACGTAAAATATAAACCAATATAGATATTTTTTAATAATTATAATATAATCCGTGTGGGGCGTGTGGTGACGGATTAAGAATACGGAATGTCACCACCCCATATCATCCCATGGGTGTCGTAAGAGCCGACAGAGGGAGCATATTATGCAGAGTACAGCACTGTAAAAGAATGAAAACTTGTTACAAACCATATACCAACCTGTTTGGCCAGCGTGGTATAGTAGGCCAATTCCTCCTCTCAAAGGAGAGGTCAAGTCCAGCAGTGAACTGTTAAAGGCTGATGATGATGATGAACATAATGCATACCTCTTAGGTAGTGATTGTACCTCTACCTTCTGATTATTATGAATAATTCATAATAATCAGAAGGTAGAGGAACTTTTGTTCTAGAGCATCTGAAAAAAATAGTAGCTATGATGTTGTGCCTACATAACTACATACTTTATCAACTATAAAGTATGTAGGTATGTAAGCTTGGATTGAAAAACTAATTATTTTCAACTACGTCCTAAAACAAAAGGTTGCATAATATCATCATCATCAGCCATTAATAGTCCACTGCTGGCCTAGGCCTCTCCTTTGAAAGGAGGAATTGGCCTACTATACCACGCTGGCCAAACGGGTTGGTATAGGGTTTGTATCAAGTTTTCCTTCTCTTGCAGTGTTGTTCTCTGCATCATATGCTCCCTCTGTCGGCTCTTACGACTCCCATGGGATGATATGGGGTGGTGACAATTCGTATTCTTAATCCGTCAGCACACGGACTAATTGACACACATTGCATAATAACGACAACTATATTTAGATTTGCACTAAACTGAAAATAAACTTGAAAAAAAGTATTGGTACAATTATCGTCATCACAACCGACATTTTATTGATTAATTTGAGCAAGTAATAAAAGTATCACCGGTTAACTAAAACTTACTAATCTAAAATACGTCTCCAATTACCGCGGTAACCAATTACCGGTAATATCGTAATAACTGGTAATGACACGAGCGGCGCGCACCGGTCAATCATTACTGGCTATAAATGTGAGTTAACACTGAACAACTCAGCCACTGCCAAATAATTATTAAATATTAATTTATGTTATTATTTACTGGAGTGTTTATTGGTTTATTTTTAAATAATTGTGTAATAATAAAAATGGCCCTTCATTTGCAAGTGGCCCTCCATTCTATATATAGAATAATTATGTAGTAATGCTATTTCTGAATGATTATTGCAGAATTCAAATTAAATTGGTACACTAATTTATAGTAATTACATGGATTTAAAACTGCGTTGTTTATGTCTTTTTAAATTTGAATTCTCATGAACAACTCATAATTAAACAGCTTTAATAGTATTTTTAAGGCTATAAAATTAATGAAATCGCCTAATGCGTACGTACACCTGTCTTAATAATAATATCTTGAAAAATATACATTAAACACTAATCCTAGCAGGTACTAGACCTTCGTATTATGAACACGACTGGTTGTGAAGATGGATGGATGGGTGTTTGTCACTCTTTAACGTGAAAACTACGAAACGGATTTTAATAAAACTTTACTTTACTAAAATTACTGGAATTAGTAATAAAGTGTTTAGTACATCAGAATAATGAAGGCTAGCTATTGTCGCGACAAAACTAAAATTAACGCGGATGCAGCCATGGGCAGAATTTAATAAACAATACAGATTATAATTGAATTGAACTGAAATTTATCACTTCATTGAAAATGAAATAATGCTTTAGTTTTTCTTCTTTCTGCTAAGTGCTAAACTTAATTTATTAACAAATCTGCCTTTTACCATTTTATTCGTTTGTATAATTATTTCGTAACTTATCCTCATAGTGGTCAAAACAGTTATTTCCAATTTTTATTTGACAGTCCGTTAACTCAGAATTACATTTGACATGTGTCATCGTGACATTTATTAAATGAATGAATTATGGCTTTCTGAATAAATGGCACTTGTCGCCTCGGTCGTTAACATAGCAAGACTTATTGCGGGTTCAATACCCGGACGCGACGTAATCGAGTATTGTTTTAAATTTACTCGTATCAGTATTTATATGTTATATAGTCTGGCTTTTAATTAGATGCAGTATACTGACGTAAGCTAATGTCACTTCCAAAAATAATGATACCACATTTAACTTAGTAATGATTGCCTCAAACAATCGAAAAAAATCAAATAAACTGTTTCTACTTACGTACATACATACATACATACATAGACTCACGCCTATTTCTCAGAGGGGTAGGCGTAGGTACAAATGTAAATTAAAAGCTTTTATTCAATCTTATGATTGATTGGAAAATAATTAAAAAGAACAAGTATACCTATTACATATTTAATTATTTTCATATCACCAGAAGACTGGCAAGAGAAAACCTACAGAATCCGATTAGTGCACCGAGCGTGGTAGAGGCTAGGCTCGGTGCAAGACGAGCGAAATGTCGGAAACAAATAGGTTTTTACACCTTAAATAAATTAATTGCACGCGATTAAGACTCGCTAATTTATTTTGTATGATGTATACAAATCGCGAAAGTTTAAAATCGATTAATGCATAAATGCATACGTTCGTATCGTACGGAAAGTTCTTTAATTTCTTTTAGTCCTAACGCACAAATGTTTCGTTTCTTCTCTTCAATTTATTAAATATTGTGTTGTTTGTGGCTTTTGAGTGGATTTGTATCGATTAGATCCTTTTTTTTCATAATCATTATTGGTCAGATTTCTTCATATACCCAACCACTAATAATTATGAAAATCGATGAATCCATAATGTATAGGTATGTGTAAACAAAATCAGTTTTAACTTCTATTATCGTATAAAAGCAAAGTATATGCCTATAAATAAATATATTACTTTTTCTTCCAAAGAAATCAAAGTTGACACTCATCGATTTTTCATTCAATTTAGGCTCGTCACTATTTTTTAACAGCAAAAACCTGTAACACTGGTACTGTCAGTTTACTGCATCAAATGAGTAGCCAGACTATACATAAAATCGTTTTATTTGTAATAATATTCTTCTGCCTATCATTTAGGTATATTTATTTAAATACAAAGTTATTATGTTTATTGATACTGCCATTTTTTACGCTAGGCCATAATGTTATTATGTGAAGGTTTTTTAAACGTAAAATCTCTCCTATCGACTCACAGCGCTACTGTAAGGCAAGTGAAGATGGTTTAAGATCAGCTGCGAACTGTGAAAGACTAAAGGTAATGTAAAAATAATCAGAAATATTTAGCATGAATAATAAAAAAAGCAGGTGATAAAAGTAAAAATTATCCGCATTAAATGTAAAAATAATCCTCAATAAATGTAAAATAATCAGCAATAAATGTAAAAATAATCAGAAATAAATGTAAAAATAATTCGCTATAAATGTTGGCGTTAGGCGGCGGTGTCGCTGCCAATCAATCCCAGTCTCGAAGCTTGTCTCGTGTGATTAGGGTTAATAAGAACCGGTGTCTTGGCACCTGTGGCATGAGACTTGTTGCTCCACTGAACTTGCGTGTTTTGGACACTTGTGGACTTAGTTTGAACAATGGTGGACTAATAGTGCTACGTCATTGTGTATGCCGATGTACAAATGTTGTGGACTCCGTTGGAATATTATAAAAAATATGGCTTTTACTGTCAATGCTTTTTCATTCGAATGCTGTGTGCGTTCTCCGTGTGGTGACGGATTAAGAATACGGAATGACACCACCCCATATCATCCCATGAGTGTCGTAAGAGCCGACAGAGGAAGCATATTATGCAGAGAACAGCACTATAAGAGAAGGAAATCTTGATACAAACCTTATACCAACCCGTTTGGCCAGCGTGGTATAGTAGGCCAATTCCTCCTTTCAAAGGAGAGGCCTAGTCCAGCAGTGGACTGTTAAAGGCTGATGATGATGCTGTGTGCTACGTCGGTACTTTTTTTAAAATGTCCCGGCAATAATTATTGCGCAATAGCGGTATCTACATGTCATAGTAAATAAGTATCTGCGTGACAAATATAGTTATTTTTGTAAATGATTTTACCAGTGTAGCAGGGCAGCAACAAATTCTAGATAAGTGCGTCAAAGGAGATGTACCATTTGGCCATACATTATGGGACTGGCACGGCCAAACACAACACCATGTGTGTTGTGAAGATAAATGACTACTCTATTAACCTGTATAATTTATTTTTAAATAACTTTTGGTGGAAATAAGATACGAGATATTTGAAATGGAAATTATTCTGCAACTAAATATACCTCAAAATTGAATTTTAACATAAATATAATACCTAGATGTACATAAAAGTATGTCTTTGCGTCTTAAAGAACAAAAACGACATAAAGAGTGGCCAATAATAATGAATAATCACCTGTGTACTAGGGAACCTCGTACTATGTATACTCGTCCAAAAAAGCTAACCACAATCACAAACACCGCTGCATATTCTTAGCATGGGTAGAAGGTACTGATCATTATTATTGAATTTATATTCAATTACATTACATTAAAACCGTACGAAAACACCAATAAATCAGAGCAAAATATTTACGATACACAGTAGCAACACGAATGACATAACAGATAAAAAAAGTGTTGCAAATGGTTTGAAAAAATATTTCTACTATCGATTAAAAAACAAAACGATTTTTACCGATTAATAATTATGGAATGTATAATAAATTATATATTTCTTGATTCTTTTTACAAATATACTTATAAAGTAAATAAAATATATTGTTTTCTAATATAGTAATAAAAATATTATTTCCTTAAAACAATTTCTGCCTACCATACTTCATTTTATTTTTAATGCTGGCAACATAAGACATTCATCCGCTATTACCATAGCTTATTCAAAATAATTAATCTTTAAAAACTAAATTCTTTCACCGATACTCTATCAAGAAACGAAAACGATGTAAAATTTTTAAAAATTATATGTTTAATTTCAACGATTCACAACTTTCTGGCCGCTACAGGCCGTATTTGGTCTTTCTCCTTTGTTTTTTTTGATAAACGTTTTATCTTAGTTAATAGCAAAGAAAGTTAAATGTTCAATAGATGTTGGTTTTTTTAAACATAGTTAAAAAATCTTCATTTCAATAATATGTAGGTATGCATCTGTCACATCATACATAATTTATAAAAAATTCCAAACATCTATTTTACTTAAAATACGACTCATCTTATATGATGTTAAATATGTATCTTTACATAAAAGCTTTTTCCAAACCAATAAATGAAAATAAATACGAATAATAAATGAATAACATTAGATATATCCAATAAACACCAGTCAAACGTCCAAGCATCAAGGTCTCGACACACCGAGTACAACAAAGCTAATAAGTACAGGACAGTATAATGAAATTGGTCGGCCTGGTAGATGATTATCGACAATTTCGCGATATAATTTATAGCGGGTAAACGGCTTAGGAGCTGGATGCGTACGCTCAACTATAAAACTTGCTATTATCTTCAGCGCGGTAGGCACACTGGGCTCTGAGTGCAATTAATCTATTAAAACGTCAAGAGGACTTTTTAAATTCGAATTTTAGGTTATCCTCGACTTTTCTCGTCCTCTTAAGGACTTTTCTTGCCTTAGAGACATCTGTTGGTATAGGATCAAAACTTTGTGTGGTTATTTTTCTGTATCTGGGTGCAATAGTACCTATATAATCTATAAAATGTATGAGTTTAGGAATACACTAGTATGTTTATAAACTCCTTTCTATAGTAAATGGATATCTGCATATCCTGCTTCTTTGGAAAAAGATGACAGTCTGTCAGTTTAGAAAGTATTTATGCTAAGAAGTAAATTAAAACTTTACTATTGATGGTCCCAAACTACGCGATGCCTGTGTTTCGTGCACTAGTTACTACAGGAATTTAAACAGCGCAGTGATCAAATATTGAATTCAAATAATATTCGTATTGTTACTCTCTGTATTATTAGATGTATAATTATACTGCATTATATGTAAACTTCGATGTTTTTTATTTCTTTAACTAGTGCAGTATGTAAAATGTTACCTTTCTTTCTTTTTATATCTTCCAGTAGTGTCGTAGACCTTAGCCCATTGTGCATGCCCCCTTACCAGTCCTTATTACCGGTACATGGTAACGTTGTCCATTACTCGAACACGGCGGAGGTGCGTCTTATCGTTAATTACCGGCCCAGCTTACCGGTTTACCGATTACCCTCGTGATTTACCAGCGCAGCGCACAACACTATACTTTAACCGCTTTCAATTACCGACGCACTATCCGCCGATGTGCTTATTTTTTTTAAGGATAGCATCTGTTACGGAAGGTATTTAGAATGGATTGAAAATAATCTGTGTAGATGCATGGGTATGTGCAAACGAACACCTAATATTTCAATCATTAACATCAGCGTTGTTTTGTTTTTATAACTAGACGTCGCCAGCGGCTTCGCCCGCGTCAATTATACATATAAACCTTCCTCATGAATCATTCTATCTATAAAAAAAACTGCATTAAAATCCGTTGCGTAGTTTTAAAGATTTAATCATACATAGGGACAGATAGACAGAAGACAGACTTTGTTTTATACTATGTAGTGATTTGTCCCATTTGTGGTCACGAGAGATTCCTCATTATGAAGATAGTTATCCCATAGTACCATATATAGTACATCATTCAACAGCACAAAAAGCCAGTGGTGCACGCTGTGGGTTTGGACTCTACGTAGCAGTCGGTTGATGTCTCCACTAGCCTAGCACACTTTTCATACTAAATAAATAGACAAAATACTAGAAGAAACGACTGTAATAACTAATTACATAAACATTAACATAACTTCACGCCTTTTATCCCCGAAGGGGTAGGCAGAGGCGTTTTACACACCCACACTTCTCCAGTTATGTTTTGGTCCCAATGTAATAGGGGGCGAGCCTATTGCCATCTATCGGGCACATTATTAAGCGAGCGATAATTAACATTTTAAATACACACATAACTTCGAAAAGTCAGAGGTCAGAGGACTGCCGAGACCAACGTCTCAGCAGTCTGTTACGTATACCACTAGGCTATCGCCGCTTTTAAAAACTAAATAGTCACATAAATACCTGCTTACTGTTTCATCAAGTTAATTAAATTTTTATTCAAAAAACTTCTATCGTATCCAGAATTAGATCCTCAAAGGTACATATAACCGCGATGATCCCTCGTTTAATCACACCAAAAGTAATCTAAAACTGATCGTCTGTCCGTTCGTCCATTCACGAACCAAATCTTAATATAAAGGGACCTATTGTCTTCACTTCTCTCGTTATAAGAGATGGGTCCGCTGATTGGTTTTTATTTGAAATTAAAATCTCTGGGTGTATCTATACTATCGTTTGGTCCTTGTCTGATAGTTACTAATAGGATGTTCGATGGATTTTTTAAGTAATTAGTTTAGTAAATATTTTACGAAGTTAATTGATTATTACATGCTACATCCAGCGTGGGAGAATGTATTTGTACATCTACATTTCGTTAACTATGTTTTGTGTTGCTAATGTGCCCACGAGACGCGCTTTTTGGCCTAAGCTTGAACACACTATCAACATTATCTTTTCGTTCTAAAAGATAATGCCTGCAGTAGTGTAAAACCTATATAGCGAATTTTTTTAAAACATCGGACAGCTATAGTCGAAACAACAAATTGTGGAAAGTGTTGTCCCGTTGTTGTTGGGGATCGAACCCAAAATGGTAAGTAAGCAAGACGACCGCTTAAACTACTACCTCATTACTGTAGTCAGATATTACTTAACACGTAATTCGATCTGTAAATCATGACTTTACAAGAAAGCTTGCTTTTGCAAAGAAAAATCATTATACATAAAAAATCATTAAGGGCAAAAGAGTTACTGCGTTTTTCCGAATTCTCAGTAGCAGCCCGGAGTCTGGTGATGTGTCCGGTAACGGCAATAGGCTCGCCCCCAATTACGTGGGACCTTGAAATTCATGGCAAAATGTGGGTGTAATATTACACCTCTGCCATGTGAGTTTATAAATAAATAAAATCCTTCCTCCTTCATCAGCCTTTTACAGTCCACTGCTGGACTAGGCCTCTCCTTTGAAAGAAGGAATTGGCCTACTATACCACGCTGGCCAAACGGATTGGTATAGGGTTTGTATCAAGTTTTCCTTCTCTTACAGTGCTGTTCTCTGCATAAAATGCTCTCCCTCTGTCGGCTCTTACGACACCCATGGGATGATATGGGGTGGTGACATTCCGTATTCTTAATCCGTCACCACACGGACAAAAAAATAAAATCGAATCATTAAATACCAATTTATTGAAAGATTTAGGCCGACAGATTAGGCTTCTGATGGGAATTAGCATAATAAAAAAATAAGATACGTTATTCAAATATTACAATATTTAGATTATCAAATTATAAGACCTAAATAAAATTACTGGTTTCTTATCGGAAGCAATGAAAACGTCGGTTAAAAATATTAGTAATAATCAGCTTATATAAATATATTTCATAGTCATTTTGGCGAACATGATTGATACTCAAGGTCAGCAAAAAAAAATAACTCGTTCAAAACAAAGGTCACGTAAGCCACTAATTATAATATTAGCGCAATTATAACATTCATTAATTTGATTTTTTATCTAAATTTAATACAATTAAAGACATTAACACTACGAAAAATATTATATTTCAATCAGATTATGCATAATGTTCTTATATTGATGTATTTATGATAGGAGCCGAGGAATGGTACGTGAATGTCTTAGAAACAGAATTAATATAGAAACTGGATTGGTAGTTGAAATATTAATGTGCGATTTATTATATTGTTTAGACTGTTTCGAGAAAATTAAATTCTGATGTGCTAATAATAATTCGGATGTTTTATTTTCTTTATATTTTTAGATATTTAGAACGGATGGGCAGCGCTCACGTTTTTGTACTATCTGTACCATTTCATCATCATTGCGGCGCCCCTGTACATAAACTGTCCTACTGGGCACAGGCTTATTCTCACTACGTAATTGGTCAAGCCATAGTCCATCTTGCTGGTCATGTGCGGCTTGGCAGTACTGTTTAGACAAGTTTAGGTAGGTATAATAGATGACTGCCTCGTTGGTCTCGCGGCATAAATGTGCGCGTGTGATTGGGAGGTCTCGGGTTCGATTCCCGTCGGGCAAATTATTATCGGGTTGTTCCGTTAGGAAATTCTCAGTAGCAGCACGGAGTCTGGTAATGTACCCGGTACAGGCCGAAACAGGCGTGAGTCTATGTATGTATGTATCTATTATACATACATAAGTACATACATAGTCTCACGCCTTTATCCCCGAAGAGGTAGGCAGAGGCATATTGCTACACCCACTTTTCGCCAGATTTATTTTAGTCCCACGTAATAGGTGGCGAGCCTATTGCCGCTTATTGGGACATTTTGTTTGCCAGAGCCTCATCCGTTGATCGGCAGGTGCACCACTTGCAGGTGAGGTTGGCTTGGGACCCTAAGTTCTTGGTGGGAACCCTGTATAATAGATGTGTGCCTAAAATTACATTAGTGGTTTTTTGAAATCATGGGCATGTTTTTACATATTCTAGGGATAAAAGAAGAATAAAAATAAACCACTCCGAAAATTTATTTTTACTCCAAGTGCTCTATGACAACATGGTGCCGAAGTTTCAAACAGTTATACTTAATTTTCTAGGCCCATTATAATTAAAGTTATATTGACTATTGACTAATATTAATTAATTACTTTATGATAACTTACAGTTACGTTCACCTCGACCCACCATCATCTCTAACCGCGCCATAAAATACCTCTTTCAAGCGCCATAGATCTTGATGCAAAAGTCTTGTCGCACAAATAAGTCGCATTAATTCCGCTATTCATGTTGAGTGAGTTGTGTTGCACAAATAGTGCGTGAGCTCATTGTGTCCCAGACTTCCGCACTTTAGTGCTACGCGCAATTTGTAACTGACATTCATAAGTGTCACATTTGTGACCTAAGTGAATGAATGATTTTGACTATTGTGCGTTTTCCAATTTGCTATAATTTTCGCCGTCTTGAGATATTGTGTTTTGGTGATGATAATTAATTATGGATTAACTTCAACGACTGATTATGAACATTTTTAAAAACAGTACCTACCTAACCAATTTTCTGTTTTTAAACTGTTCAAAAATCATTTCGGAAATTGTTTTTATAAATTCGACCTCGCAAAATTCAACAATACGATAGAGGCTAATGTGCTACAATAATGTTGTCTATAACTTATCAAGAATAAAGAAAATATATACACTTCTACCTACCAGACCTATATTTTCAACAATTAATATAGGATTGAGTTTGCCCTAAAATTTGTGGTGTGTATCAGCAGACTTAGGCACTCTACTGTTGTGCGTTTTTCATCTATGTCACTGTGCGCAAATACAGTACCTACAATGATTAATAAGATTTTATTTCGTTCATCCCAAGGCCACAAGTTTTGATTTCCATTTTTGCCTTTTTAACAGATTTCACGAATAACTGTGATCTCTAATCAAGTGACGATTTTTAATTCAATCTATGCTTCGGCAAATATGAATACACATATGTACCTATAATATTTTAAACAGTGCCACCAATATGCCTAGATTCCTCAAGAATTTTCTGTAACTGCCTACAATTTAACGAGCACCTACCTCAACATGCACTATACACAGTAAGAATAAATACCGGTGATCACTCACACTGTGCGAGCGAGACAGAGACATGTTTATGCGTCCCTCCTACGCGCATGAGGTAGTTTTTGTGTGAACTCGAAGATGCGCGAATACAATCTGACGGTAGATGTCGTTTTTTGCACATTTGGTAGAGTATGCCTGATTGGTGAGTTCGATAAATGTGTAAATTATTATTAAAGATTACTAGATGGCTAGATGGTAAAAGGTGAGCAAAGTAAAGTTGGGATCAAACTATTTTTTTAAAAGATTTTAGTCACCAGTAAATTTGATCTCCTATTTTAGTCCTCAATCTTAATGAATCTATACTAAAATACATCAAATTTAGAGCTGCAATTATGACGTTAAACGGCACATGCGTTCATACTTTCACATATGTATTATAGGTAGAGGTTCTATTATTTATTTGCTACATACTTAATATGTAGGTACATTAACGTTACTTATTTTTACCAGATTTGTACCAACAGTGTATTTGCACAATAAATAATTATCTATCTGTCTACTATTAGTAAGGATTTACACTATGAATAAAGATAAATTTGCCTTTTATGAAGCTTTCTAGCTCTTTAAACTGTCAGCTGTAGTTTTCAATAACGTTTCACTGACCACAACTGCCAATAATAAACAAAAATCAAGGCACATTGTATTGACCGCCACATATCAATCCATTGAATATTTGGCGATAAACCATACTGAGAATGGAACTAAATACAATATTAGGAGGCAGTATTGTAAAATCAAAACCCTTTGAACGTGTAAAGAAAACGAATGCGATACACCCACGGAGGTGCAAACAGGGTTGGGTGGCAGTGATAGCGGACAGCGAGGACTACAGTGATAGCGATTTATTAAGCGCGCTATTTTGTGTTGTAGAATTCGTAATGATTTTCAAAAATGCAAAAGGCTTTTCATTTCGTCAGAGGTTTATAATATTTTAAAGTCATTATCGGTTCTTAATTAGGTATAGTTTTAACATAACCACGAATTAGAACAAAAAATGTGTGATGTAATTGTACCTACATTTCAATCAAGAAGTTAATTACAGGTGAATACAATATAAAAATTTTGAAGTATATATTAACTAAAAAATTGGAATAAAAATATTAACATTCATAAGCGTCATATTGTCGTGAATAAGTCATTTTGTGTAACTTTGAATATCAAAAATGTTATTTTTGACTGCACGGTTGGCGTAATGGTTTAAGCGGTCGCCTCGCCGCTTGACACTGCGCCGAGTGTTGTGGGTTCGGTTCCCAAACGAGACAACACTTTGTGTGATTCCTAAATTGTTGTTTCGACTCTGGGTGTTAATTGTGTCCGTTAGTTTTATGTTTGTAAAGTCCTCCGCGACACAGGATTTAGTCCTAGTGCGGGAGATGTCTTTATAAAAAAAGACATTATTGCCATTAAACGCTTCGCGTTGTCGCTTACCGCGTTCACTGGCGCCTCGCCTTACAGCTGTCCCGTCAAATAACTCTTACGCATACACTAGCGTCTTGATGGCGTTAATAAAACGTGCTACGACAAAAGGACGTGCTCCTACTGGCCTGTCACGTTTGACAGACTGTCCGCTCAGCATATTATGGCGTATTCTCGCCTCTAGATCGCAAACTGTTGTGGGATGACCATAGGGAAATACTGAATAAGTCTAACGTTTGCTGTGTTTATTGGCTACTGTTGGACTCTGAAGGGTCTATATTACTAAGAAATTTAATTTAGTAAGCAATTTTGAACGAGTTATTATAATAAATTGACACAGCCATTATTATTGCGAATTTACTTACCGTATTTGCCGTCGTGCTTACTTGCACTTGAACTGACACCATCGTCATCATTAGCCTAGTGTTATACTGGTTACATCCAAAACTTTTAACGTTGAGTCCGCTGTCCAGCAGATCTCACAGTTTATAAGTATCTATATCAGTTCAGCAGCCCGGCTGTCATGAAGATCTTTGACAGTCGTTATGGGGAGTCAGTACCTTCAAATAAACTGATACTGGTCTAAACCATGGAATATCGCTAACCCATTGGGTTGCGGAGGTCAGATGGCAGTCGCTCTGTGGAGAAGTTGATATACTGTTATATCTGGTCAGACCAGTAAGCGGACCTCGGGCTCCAAGGCGTGCCAGTCTTGGATGCAACCGGGATAACGCTAGGGCGATGATGATCAGTGCCGCAGACAACTTGCACCTCTACTTAAACGAATCTAGCACAAGTATTCCCGCATGCCATAAATATCAAATCACCCAAGAAAAATCCCGAACCACTTAAAATTCGAAACCAAAATATCAAATAACAAATGTTAGATATTAAATTTATTGATAAACAATGAATACGTTAGTTTAATACTCACGATGACGGTTAAATGTGTAGTAATTAAGTTTATTCCGTGACTTATGGTCCGCCTACAAGACGCGTAGGTGTCATATTGAATTTCTGTAGCGTTATGCTGCTGATACACTTGAGCATTCACCTGTAATGAGCATTCTCGCGAATGTTACAAAATAGAAAAACACCTCGTTGTTCTCGCGTTCGATTCCCGGGCCGTGCAAAGTGTTATTGGGTTTTTCCGCTAGGAAATTCTCAGTAGCAGCACAGAGTCTGGTAATGTGCCCGGTACGGCAATAGGCTCGCCCCCTATTACGTGGGACTAAAATAAATCTGGCGAAATGTGGGTGTAATATTTACACCTCGGCCTACTCCTTCGGAGAAAACATGCGTGAGACTATAAAATATAAAACAGAAAAACAAACAAGTAGGTTCTACCGAGCATTCTTACGAACGTTCTGGAGAGTATTCTAGCGAATTGTCATTAAATTGACGTTTTTGCTGATTAGCATTCGACTCTGCGACCCTCTGCGTGGCAGTCCGTCGGTCTCTCCACTAGGCTATCGCTGCTCTTACACTAGGAATAATTCCTAAGTCGAATTGAAGTAAATATATTGGGTATAACTGCTGTTGTAGTGCAGTTTCTATGTATTTTCTATTTTCTAAAGATGTGTTCGATAGAAAGATCGTGTTAATGTTCGAAGCAATGGTCAGCTCTGTTCGATGTTCAGTTTGACAAAACAAGAAATGGCGAATGCTCGCTGTTCTGTTACAAGTGTGGTCAGGTGTATCAGCACCATTAGAATTGAATGTTTGTTAGCATGTAAACTATCGACGTGACTTTCACACTTTAACTGGGACCACGTTTTAGTACTGTATTTATGGTTGTATAGAAGTATATCACGTGTCTATGGGAATAAGAATGTCTTGCCTTTGGTTTAGAATACAAATACATAATTACCTATTCTATTTAGATCGCAGAGTACCCCTAGGAACGTAGATAAAGTGGCTGTGACATACGGACGAACGGACAGACAGACAGACATGCCATGACATCTGTAAGGGTTGGGATTTTTTCAGTTTTGGCTATGGAACCCTAAAAAAGTGCTAATTCAAGTTCAAATAGTTACTATAGCCATGGAGAAAACTTAGGCAAACTCATACTACTCTTTTAAATCAACAAGCATCTTCTGCAATTGTAAATATTGCACAGGTTTCATCCCACACTCGCTTCTGCCTAACTGCGCGTTCAATTTGAATATATACCAAAACGCGTGTGACTAACCTGATAGGTGGCTACATAATATAAACATTAACCATACAGAGCTTGGTTTCTTTGACTCAATGAAAACCCAATAAAACTCTACCTAAACTGGGAGCTGTAGCCAGTAAGTACCTCTCAGCAGCCATGATAGTAATTAAGCATAAAAATATTTCATCATCATCGTTGACGGTTACATCTAAGACTTCGCTTTGGAGCGCGGGCTTGCTTACTAGTGTTACAAAATGTGAAGTCTGCCGCCCGCAATTGGTCAGCTTGGTGGATTATGGCCTTACCCTTCTCATAGTGAGAAGAGACCCGTGCCCAGCAGTGGGACAGTTTATACATATACAGGGCTGATGATGAACCACTTTTGTCAGAAAATATCAGCTTTTACACAGAGCGCAAGAGCTTAAAAATAATTACCTTGTCAAAAGTAACGTCCATATAAAAATCGGTGTCTTTTCTCGATAAAGTCTCTCCTAACTGGTATCAATTTCATGCTGTAGAACGAGAGTGCCTTAGTCGGGTATCGAATCTAATTACCTCGACACAGTGCGACGTTAAGAAATTATCTCTCGCATAGACGAGGTAAAATGAACTTTATTAAAAGGATCCCTTTTTATTTCATGAGAGAATATCTTAGATGTATCCGTAGAATGGTTTTTATATGTCGATAATAATATTCGAGTGGACATGACTACGATTTTATCTATCCAGGTATAGCATAAGTCAGTTCAGAGGTGTAATATATCTAAACTAGAGGACGCCAGCAGCTACGCCTGCATTTTTTTTAATTTACTCGTTTTGGCCGATCCCGTGGGAATTTCGGGAAATACCTTCTTAGTTACCCCTACGGTCCCCAAGGAACGTACATGCCAAATTTCAGCTTCCTGCGCCCAATAGTTTTGGCTGTAGCGTGTCTGTCAGTCAGTCAGTAACGCAAGGATTTTATATATTAAGATTTAAATATGTTTAATATCTAATCAGATAATTAATCAGATTTTTTAGTACGTGCTAATTTTTCCAAAGGTATAACGTGTGGTCCACATGTCTATCTGGAACATGTTCGAGAACTCTTAAACGTGCAGGTTTTCCCCCGAAGCTTACTTCACCGCTTAGCAACCGATAAATAGCTAGCACATAACAATGTGTGCCATGGTTTTGAATCTGAGACCATATGGGCTCCACTAGGCTACCGCTGTCCCCAGAATGATGTTTCTTTTTTATTTGGTCACAAATTTCATGTGACAGTACGACCCCAGTATATTATCATAATCATCGTCCGAATTAAAATCTAGCCTATTCGACAGTTTGTTAGTGACCAAATCAATGAATACAGATTTACATAATAGAAGCGCATTTCTTAAGGATTTCATGTGCCGATTCCAATTGGCGTGTTGGCGGGTGTCGTCAGTTCGTCTCTCTTGCACTCATAGAGACAGCTGTCACAGCGCGACTGCCACGCCGCCAAACGGCAATTTGGGTCACAGAAAGTTTGTCTACGGAGCGCCCATAAGAAATGCGCCTTTACATAAATATCTATGCTCTACGACCAAATGTAGAATAAAAACATACTCCTTTTGCAAATAGAAAATTTACTCAAGCAATCTGTCATTGCACAATACGATTTTAAAATCGCCTGCAATATCACGCTCGGTACAATAGTTTACAAGTGTTATCACGAACAATAGGCGGTTACGATAACATTAAGAGTGGCTTGTTGGCAGGTCAATGAACTTGTAAGTGCGTTTGTTTATACCTACGGCCAGTCAAGTGAGTCAACTGGTTCGTATAGCTTAAAGTGCAAGGACGAAATGCAAAATTGTGAGATATCTAAATGGAGTAAGATATTTTGGCGTGTCGGCTCTTTGGATGTTTCTTTGCTTACAAAGACACACACAGCCAAATTATCATCATCATCATCATCAGCCTTTAACAGTCCACTGCTGGACTAGGCCTCTCCTGTGAAAGGAGGAATTGACCTACTATACCACGCTGGCAAACGGGTTGGTATAGGGTTTGTTTTAAGTTTTCCTTCTCTTACCACTGTTCTCTGCATAGTATGCTCCCTCTGTCGGCTCTTACGACACCCATGGGATGATATGGGCCGGTGACATTGCGTATTCTTAATCCGTCACCACACGGAAGGAAGAGAAGGCTATGGCCTACTACATATATCATGCCAGCGAGACAGTGTTTGATGCTGACTTTGCCATCTGTTCCCAAAACTATTTGCTTCGTATATTTTCTTTCGTCGCCCTTTAGGAAGGATTCCCATGGAACACTGGCACTTTGTATTGTTAAGCAGCCACTATGCGGAGAATCCTTAAAACGTAGCAAAATAAATCTTCAATCTTCATACTACTTGTACAAACAAAACGGCAGTTTCAGACTCATAAGGAACCGCACAGAGGTCACGCTCGGCTCGCAGCACAAGTTAACGTCTTATTCAGCCGCGTTACGTTTGCGTTTAGTATCTATTGTTCTTTACAAACGAAACACCACTTAACGTGATTGAGTATACGGACTTGCTATTTATTATTTTTAAATGTTGTTAGGTCAATGGCACCAGGGTGCGTTGTTGTTGAAATACTACAAACCTAACGACAGGTTCATTTATAGAAATGAACTCGTACTAACAATGAATGATTTTTTTGTCTCAATGTAACATCCGTAAGTGTATTAGTGATCCAAATGAATAGGTACTATTGTATTGTTCGTTTGGCCAATAAATTTGTTGAAATTGTATACTAGAGGATGCCGCCAGCTATGCCCGCAAATTTTATTTTAATTTAACTGTTTCTACCCGATGCAATGGGAATTTCGGGAAATCCCTTTTTGATGCGCCGCGACAGTCCCCAAGAATACATGCCAAATTTCAGTTTCTTGCGACTTCTATGCCTTGTCTGATGTCGAAAAGAGACATCTCGTGTCCACCGCTGGTGTAGCCTATGAAAACAATCGCCCAGTCGAAGCTACTTGCTTATCAAATAGGTACACGATAAAGGATTGTTATATACCCAAATATTAGTATGTTGAAAGTAAAGTAAAGTAGTATTTTCAAGTGATAACAAATGTTTCAAAGAGCCTGTTCACTGATGTATTTGTATAATATCTGTCCATCTCTTCTTTGCCATACTCAAAATGTATATATACAATACATAACTCTATATTTCATTCCCTTTATCGCAGTGATCTGACCAGATTGGAGACATCCTAAAAAAAGGACTGGTTAGAAGTACCCTAACCCCTTAACCGACGAGCATGCATGGAAATTTGATGGAAGTGAATGAAGCAAGAGAGATATGTCAGGAGATCGTTGCAAACGGCGTTCCGTAGTCTCTGCCTACCCCTCCGGGAAACAGGCGTGAGTCTATGTATGTATGTTTATCGCAGTAGCTCCTACATAAAACAGGTATTTTACATACCCACCTTAAATTGTACAAGACTATATACTTACCCATAGTGCCATCCGAACATACTTCTTTATCAAAACAAACAAAACAAGACTCCCAAGGACAACAGGTTCTGTATACACCAGTCGATTTTTATCCGTAATTTTATACGGCGTTCAGCAGATATAAATTAAATCGGCCCCAATACTCAGTCACTCCTGATTCAGAGTTAAAATCAATTCATTAGCGCAGCGCCAATAAAAAGTAAGTGTCTTTCGCTCGGACACATTAACAATTCAAGGAGGTAGACGGAGATAAAAAATGCGACACAAGACCACCTACACGTCTTGGTGTTGATGTAGGTGCGATTTGTCGTGTGTGCAGTTAGTCGCACAAGATATTTATTGGGCTATTGTAAGTTTAAGATCAAGTTAGTTTTGGAGAATGAATTTCTGCATTCGGTTATATTTGAAACTTGGTAAGTATAGTTGGATCAGGGTGTTCTTTTACTGAATTAGATCAGATTTAATTTCTCTAAAATCTTTTCTAATCTGGTTGGTAAATTCTCAGAGGCTTAGGCATGCCATGGCCATTATTGTGACTCTTTGATTACTGCAACTGAAGTTTTCATTGGATACCATTTTTTTAAATCATTGCAATATTTAGAATGAATCTTTTTCCATTCCTTTCAAATACACGTCATAAGAATATTCATATTTAAATAAAGAACAGGATGTTAAAGATTCCACTTTTTACTAAATAAAGCAAAGCATTAGAACTGCGACTAATCGCATTTCCCACTGTCGTCCTTACAGAAATCCGAAAACAGGAGAGCACTAGTACAATTAAAGTAGGAATCGTTTCAATCGATAATAAATCTCGACATTGGACATTTTTGTCGGACTATTTCAAATTAACTAGTAAGTTATGCTAGTCAATTATACGTCTACTGTGATTGTGTGATCCGATTTCCATCTATTCAGGTGGGGTGGAGTCGATGTTTGTTGCAAAGTTATTTTATTTGTTTAGTTATAGCTTTATTACAGAGTTTAAAGGATATAGGGTGCATAGGGTTCCCACCAAGAACTTAGGGTCCCAAGCCAACCTCACCTGCAAGTGGTGCACCTACCGATCAACGGACGAGGCTCTGGCAAACAAAATATCCCGATAAGCGGCAATAGGCTCGCCACCTATTACGTGGGATCAAAACACTGGCGAAAAATGGGCGTTTAATATGCCTCTGCCTACCCCTTCGGGGAACAGGCGTGAGTCTATGTATGTATGTATGTTTAAAGGATATTCTTATTATAGACAGCAAAAATTAAGCAAAATTTATATATTTTAAACTTTTGCGATTTGTAAACCTCTGGTTTTCGCCGATGTTATCAATGGATACGTAGTTGTTGTTTGAGAAATAAAGTTACTTCATCAAAATGCTTTTAACCCAAAATTCGTGATTATTTTACTTGTCTTTTTATTGGGCATTATTCCAAAATTTACTGGACCTAAAATGAGCGTTTCTGAAACTTTGCCTAAGTTTAGGTGAGACATACGATCAATTATTTACATTTTCTAACGCTTGTACCACACGACTTGAACAAAAGAGACAAAAAAACTCTCATTCCAACAACCTCTCCACTGCATTTGAATCCCGAGACGGCTCCGATTTTCTTTTTCCTCCCACCGTCAGTCCGAAATGAAGTACTTTCGTCCATACGTTACGTACCGGAAGTGGACAGCCGGAGTGAAATGGCCGCTGCGTCGCTTCCGCCCCTCCCCCTTTCCCCCTTCAGGCTTTAATTAAAGGCCGGTAAGGTTTTAACACGTCTCTACCTTTGAAGGCGGAGGATTGAATCAGGTTTTTTTACTTGAATTAGGGTGAGATTAAGGGTGTACGCCACAAAGGGTTGCCTGTCTGTGATGTTTGGTTTTGTTTAAATATTTTTCTTGTCTGGACTCTAGTATGTACTTGGGAGCTGAGATCGATGCTAAGTACGTTGTCAGACATGTTTAGTGATTCTGTATGAGGTCTTTGTATTTTTAAAATGCATGAAAGTCAAGCAGACTTTCATATGTGGAGGACATTTTAAAAATAGTTGCAAAGTGATTTTTAAATTAAGGGTATAAGACTAAGACGGTCTAGATCGACTTTAAATAAATGTTATTTTAAAATATTTTTATTTAATGTGTTATTTTTGTTTTTACAGGTAAGTTGACACAGTGTTACTGATGCGATGGACTACAACAATTATCTATATTGGTATGTGTCTTCATATTTTAGTATGATCCAGCAATCGATAAGGATTGTATTCAGACAGAAAAGAAAAGTAAATTTGATTTTGGGTGCACGGAAATCGGTATCTCCTCTTACATTATTCTTGTTCGTAATACATCATCCCTTTCATTTCTTTAGTGACTGTTTAAAAAGCAAAGCTATGACTTCTTACTATTGCTTAATCGAACCGGTACGATTAGCCTCTAAATAACTTTTGAAGAAATGACAAAGGAATATTTAAGTTAGGCAGAAGACGAGTATATTTGTCTTTAGCATTGCAACGGACTAAATTGCGGTTCTGCACCGCACCAGGAGGCAGCTTTATTCTTTTAGATGGAGGACTGATTATAGACGATTACAATATACGATTCTTCAATAAACCCACTCCATTATAACCCCAGATATAAACACACCACTCTCATTCCAATTCAACTGCTTAATTCCAAAAGCGTCGTTGCGTCATATATTATGACAAGTTTAACTTAAAAACCCATAAACATCATTCGATGTTTTAAGAATAACATCACGCGGAACGTTTCTCTTTGTCTCAAATGTCGCAACAAATAAAATCTTACAAACACATCACAACATAACATAAATTCAAATTGACAACTACAACGAACAAATACGTATAAAAAAACAATATAAAACTACTATTTTATTGTTACTCTACATTGTTAGAATTCTTTGCTTGATACAAGTTTTTATTGTTAAGTATTTTATGTCTAAATTATAATAGTATAGATAAAAAGAGACAAAACGTGCGTTTCTTTAGTATTTCTTAATTCTGTCGTGAGTGAGCCCACGCGACGACGGAAGCTATTTTACAAGCGTTTTATATTCACACTGTGAGTATAACGCCTCTTCACTTATAATGTACGGTGGCAGTGCTAGCGGTATCATGAGAGGAGCGATATGTAGAACGGCCTACAGTCAGGTTATCATTTCCACTACTGTGTCACATGGGTAGCCAGTTACAGCAGTGGCCAATAAAGGAACGATTTTTATTAAAAGTTTCATGACTAATCACATGTCATATATCGTGTCATCATGTCCCATTTACCTTTTTACTAAACCTTCACTTGTTAGCAGTGACCACAGAAGGTTTGCTAGTGGCAATTACGCACAGACAGAAGATCTTGAAGTTGAGTAAGCTGCAGTAAAAAATATAAGCTGCGGTGTGTTTAGGACCAGTTTGAAGTAACCATTATCCATTGCTATTCATCGCGCGATCATGTACTAAATGTTCAAGCATACAATTTTTTTTTTGCGTCTATAAATAACACGAGCAAAAGACGATCGACGACAATTTTTTGAACAAATCACGTATCGCACACACACATTGTTACTTTAAAATTCATACCTTCACAAACATACCATTGTCACAATAAAATTGACTGTAACGTTTGTCCTCTGTAGTTCTTGGACGCCTGTTAACAACGCTATGTGTACTTTAAATATGTTGACAGCATCAAAACACCTTTATTGTTCGCGCACAATAATTACTATTTATAATAAAACTATTGCGTTAAATGTATTTTACTTCTATTCAACATTCAAATTTATTCTATGACCACAAATGGCTATGCTGTTGCTAATACTAGGCTAATCTGATGCTTATGAGAATTCATTACACATCTACTAACTAGACATATTTATATATGTAGGTGCTATAAGCTCACGTTATGAGCTGAAGTCATCATTTGTAATTGTTATTACTACAATATCATAACGAAATTGTGAGCGTAATGTACGATTCAAAAGGATTATCCGCTGACAGTGAAGCTCAACCCTAACCCATACATATTTATATGGAGTCCATTACAACGACTGTCATTATGATTTCTCTTCACCAAAACAAGTTTTGATAGTTTGATTCAAATTTTTATAATGTAATATAGTTGAAAATTCATCGGCTATTATGACAGTTTTGTAATGAAAGTATTTTTGAGTTATAGCAACATTATCGTAAACTTTATGTTTTAATGATAGGTTCTTTTTTTAATAATAACCGTTGACAAAACGCGTGTTTGTATTTATACGAGGCCATATAGTTTTTATAGCAAATTATGGTCTATATATGACATTTTATATCATAAGTTGAATAAATATTTTATATAGTAATGACTGTTAATACTAATAATAGTTTTTTTAAGTTGTGTCAAAGGTGAGATGGAGTAAGATTGCTTAATAAAAGTTTTCGGTCGAGACATCCATAGATGGTGTTATAATTCACAAAGTTGTCCAAGATTTCATGTTTTGTGGGCGTTTTGGCGCCGACGGTAAATTAAATTTGGATTTATATATGATTATAATTTGCCTAAACACCACTAATGGTTCCATTACCCTACATTTTCATTTTTAATTTATTTCTTATGTTTCTTTGTTCACTTGGAGGTCTCGGGTCAAATGACAGTTTAAGATAAGATCACATTAATTATGGGTCTCGATGGCTTCCTTTGTGGCCAAAAGCTTTTAAAGAAAACACTTACGTCAATAACTTAATTATATATTTAAATTGGAGTATCTCGTTGTATGCCTAAACATTGCTATTTGCTAGATAAGGCGTCAGCAGTTGGATCGGATTTCAGACAGGTTGCTGAATAAAGCGCGAGCGAGATCGTCCATTAGCTTAGACTGTTTATTTTTTGCTGGCAACTACCTAAGTAGTTTTACAGATGCTGTAATTATAAACCTTTTATTTTTGTATCCGATATCTTAACGCCAATAGAAAACATAGGTATCAATACAATAGAAACAAAACATTTTGTACAGTAGTGTAGATGAATGATACGATTTTCAACAAAACCTTGGCTGTGTCATATCATGATATCAAAATCAAACTAGTCATGACTAATTTGACTATAGGACTCATTATGATCATGGTCGTAGCGTTATCCGTTTGCATCCAAGAGTTTCGCCTCCGAACCCGGGGTCTGTAATCAAACCAGACTTGACTGAACATAAGCTTTACCACAGACCGTCTGACCTCCGCAACCCTAATGGATAGCAGCTTAGGCTAGTGTCAGTAGATTCAAGGAAACTGACTCTCTATAACGACTGTCAAAGATCGGACAATTTAAAAATAGTACGCAGTCATGTATTTTACAGCATTTATTATTTTTATAAAATGTATACTACCCGCACATCCCCATACAAACAGGCAGGTAATAAGTACATACATACTGTAGTACATAAACTCGTGCAATCGACGTCACCGACTGCCCGTCAGCGATGAGCGTGTCGTATGACGTCATAATGCTATCTCTATATACCGGCATGCGTTGTCACCCATCACTTCATATTTAGTTGCGGCTGATAAATTATTGGGCCCACCCTATTATTTATTGGGATTATGATATACGGGTTAACAAGCGTACGTGTCAATGATATTGTAATTAGCGGAATTTATTGTTGTGTCGCGTTTCTATGTTTTGGAGCATGATGGCTCAAATGTTTTCATGGTCCAGGATTCAGTATCCATCAGTGGAACTATTGACGTCAAATTTTCTAACACGAACCTTGAACGAAGCTGGATGAGTCCGCAAGAAAATTCTATACAATAAGAAACATTTCTGATATTTTTGAGAGCATCGTTTAATTGAAAAAGTATGTGATAGCTAAAGATTTTTTAAAGTGGTGCGCTCTAAAATAAATAGAAAATTAGTATGACCAAAACATGTGATTTTGTCATAGAGAAAGATTGCGTTTTGCGCTTAAATTGACAATGTCAACCACAGAGACTTACAGATGTCAAGAAAGAAAGAAAATAAAGACCTTTGATACGAAAAAAGGCATCAAACTTTATCCTTCACGTTCCACTAGGGATGATTATATTCTACGGTTTATCTTTGTATATATTTGTGTATTAAATCTCTGAGCAAACAAGTGGCGGTCAACAATGTCTCTCAACATAATTTTGAAAATCAGTCATTGTCAAGTCAATTTTGAACCCGAATCCCTAGTATGGCAGTCAGTCTGTTAATTTACTTAAAAATCTACATGTGGATGATATATTTTCTATGACGAATGAATGCACATCAAAAGAAATCCTTCTCTTATGAAGTCATGACATTTGTGTGCATCAATCCAGTGTAGAGAATACGAAAAAGTTGATCATAAAAAACGAAATCGTCGAATCACATAAGCCACTGCCTACGGTCTCCATGCTCAAAGCCATCATGCGTAATCCTTCCGTAATGAGCAGTTCTAATTAGACGCTATACATTGCCGTCCCGCCGAGCTTATTGACAGGTGCATTAACTTGTCAACTGGCAATCGATACGTTATTGGGCGGCGGGAAAATATTGCTATAATATTTTGACGTTGATGTTGCAATTTTTAATGTGAATTGTTTGGCCTGTGGCTTTAATTTGCGCCTATGACTGTCGCTTGTCGTATATTTCGAGTCGATTTGGCTTAACAACAAATAGTACTGGATTACCGTTTCTATTTTTTTAAGTGTTTTATGTCATTTTGGATGACTTATAAGAAATTACGCTGAGACATACTTACTCTAGTATGATCTCCAATTTGGTCCATTTGGAAAAACGGCGAATAAGATCTGCAACTACAAAATACTTTAAAACCGCATTACTTTTTTAAAAGTACGGAACAGAAATAATTTTGAAACATATTTGAGTCAAACGCCAATTAGAAAAAATGCAATAAGTACAGACTTCGGTGCTTATCATTTGACAACTACATGAGATACTTATACATAATATGTATTATAATAAAGACGATATAAATTGATTTATATGTCTGTCTGTACGCAGTAAGGCCTCATGATATCAAGAAGCGTTTACACAAGCCGCTGTGGATGACAGAAAAGACTGCGGCGCAAGTTATAGACGAGTAGCGATTTGAAATTGCATAAATCTAGGCCTTATGTTTAGTGAATTAAACACGTTAGAATTAAATTGTTATTTACGGATTTTATGACTACAACTTGATGCTAATTATATGTTATGGTTTTATGCGGTCAGTAAGCAACAATCAAAGTCAGGTAATGCAGAAAATATTATTCCAGATCCTTCGGTGGTAGCGCCATCTACCTTCCTATCTACAACTAATCGCATCAACATGAATCGTTCCACGCTTGTCTAGTGCGAGCGATATCATATTTCCGTCCCTCTCTTTCCCTCTCCCTGGAAGAGGCACTGCCTTGCGCCTGATTTCGTCGCCGCGATCGTGAACGCGACGGACAGTCTCGAACATTCCGCTCGCTAAGAACGCCGTCTCGATACCGCTCCGCGCCGCACCGCTGTATCGCCGTCTCGTTCGTACCGCGCCGCTCCCGTATGTGTTTATCACCGCTTCCACCAAGGAAAACCCGCTCGTGAGTGAAGTGAAAACAAGCAGTTGTATCACGAAACCACCAAGGCTGTATAAGGTAAGTGCCTTCCATCCTTAAAATAGCCTATACCCACTCAATCACCTCCTCCCGTATCCATCTCCTCTTCCCTTATTCCCTCCTAGGCGGCTAAGAACCGCTATCCTCTCTATACAGTCCATTAATCCTTCCCAAGTCGCCTAGAACCTAACCGGTTTCGGCACCACGCCATACCATTTTTTTTTATCCATACGAGTCGGATTCATTTACGTTTTATACGTTATACCGCTATACCTAGGCAGTTATAGCACCTAGCTATACTCCTAATATATTCATATAACCGTCACATGGTTATTTCCGCCCGCAATAGTAGGTAAACTTTTATGTAGCTACCTACTTATTAAATTATTATTTCTGCAACTATCATAGTTGTCTTATAAATCTCATATTTCAATCAACTTTTATTTCCTCAGCTCTAAAGTGTTGCCTACTTAGGTAAAATAATAGATACATTAGATATTCTTATTTTGTTTCGTTCTCATTAGCTTATACTTACGTAAGCATGTCACAACAAAAGAAGTCACGCGTGTCGGAAGACAAAGAGATGACAATCTTAGAAGCAAAACGCAATATTTTATTTGAGCGCATTCAAAATATCTATGAAAGATCAAAAACCGCATCGATGTCTGACAGTAATAGCGAAGCATTTCTCAGTTATTGTACAACAGTAGATAGTATTCGAACAGATTTTCATAAGTTGTTAGACGATTATAACGCAAGATTACTTTCTATCAATCCTGATGAAAAACCGAACTATCAGGCGTATACCTCATTCGAAGATCTTTATTGTATTATTAAGCGTATACAATCGCAATTGGAGGGTAAATGTTCAGCAGAGCCCGTTGCCCGCAAACCAAGATTACCGCCAATCGAGATTATGTCGTTTGACGGAGATATACGAAATTGGCCATTATTCTATGCGAGTTTTAAGTCTACAGTGCACGATAATGGTTCTCTGACAGATGCTGACAGGTTGTACTATTTAATAGGTAAACTGTCACCGAAGGCCCAGTCCGTATTTGCAGGTGTCACACCCAGTGCTGAGAATTATCAGGTCATATTTCAGTCACTACTTGACAGATATCAAGACACGCGCGTTCTAGCGTCTACGTACTTTGACCAAGCTTTAAATCTCAAACTGTCCAGCAACGCGTCTGTCTCGAATTTCCAGCTGTTTATTGATAACTTCGTAACCGCGGTTAATTCTCTTAGGAATTTAAAATTAGAAGATCTTTCCGACTTTATGTTGCTTCAACTCGCTTTAAAAAAGTTTGACACTGATACAATTCGCATTCGAGATGACGGAACGCAATAATAAAATACCTACACTAGATAGTTTTATTTCGTTCATCAAAGATCAGTGTCGAATATTTCATAATACGCAGTCGGGTTCACCTGGCCCGTCTAACACTAACAAAAACAAACAAAGGTTGAATAAATCGCGAAATAGTAATAATAACTCGGTCCCTAATCCACAATCTTACGTAACATGTTCGGAATCTAATAGTAATAATTCACAGAAGTGTCTGTGCAGTAATATAGTGCACGACCATTACTATAAGTGTCCCACCTTTAATGATTTAAATCCAATTGCTCGTTTTAAAAGCGTAAAAGATAACAAAGCTTGCATTAATTGCTTAAGCATAAAACATAAAACGAGTAATTGTTCCAGTAGAACGAGATGTCGCTCGTGTAAACAAAAACATCATACACTGTTACATTATGATAAAAATAACCGGTTGTCAAGTCAAGCCGCTAACCTTGACACACTTACGAGTACGTCGCAAGTGCAGAACACGGTAGCTGCGCCTTCCGCGTCTGAGGGCGAAGAAGTATCGTTGTGTATGACATCCATTGCGCGGGCGACGCGCATGCGAGGACGGCACTCGCGCATCTATAATGATCCGCGCAGGGCCAAAACGCAGAGTACGGCGTCTAAGACGGTACTGTTAGCGACAGCGCAAGTTATCGTACACGATGTTAATGGGTCGCCGCACATGGTGCGTTGTCTGCTGGATAGCGCGTCTCAGACCAATCTAATAACATCGGAATGCTTCAAACGCCTCGGATTATGGAATAACTTTAAAAATACTAACTCAACCGTCAAAGGGATAGGCGGATCAGAAAAACATTGCAAAGGTTCCGTAGATATTAAAATACATTCGCGATTTGATAGGAATATTAATTTTAACATTTCTTCGCTTATCGTGGAGCGTATCACGGACGCATTGCCGAACGCTAATGTAGACGTAGCATCACTCACTCATCTCGAGTCATTGCCGTTAGCCGACGCGGAGTTTGCGAATCCGGCAGGCATTGATCTTTTGATCGGAGCTTCAATATTTCCGCACTTGCTACTAACTAACATAGTTCGTAGTGAGCGATATGATTTACCGCCCGCTATTGAGACGGTACTTGGGTATGTGATTATGGGTACCGTACCTACGTTACATACTTCTCATTGTATTACGTCTTGTTGTTGTTCTGCTCTTCAAGAGATCAAGGTAGGTGCTAAAACTGTGTGTAAGATAAAGCACTAATTAGCTATGCTATGCTATGCTACGCTATGCTACGCTATGCTATGCTACGCTATGCTATGCCAAGCTACGCTACGCTACACTATACTATACTACACATCCGCTTTGTATATAGATGACATTGCCTGTAATGTCATACCCGCTCCGCTAGCAATTTCGCTTTGTGAAGAGCTTATTCAGCTTTTCAAGCGAGTCCAGTTTGATCTTGTCAAATGGACAAGCAACTCTAAGGAGGTTCTCGCACGCATACAAGATTCTCATAAGGCTTCTCCAGACATGGAGTTTGAGAAGTCTGTACCGCATAAGGTTCTCGGTTTACGCTGGGACAAATCCTGCGATAGTTTTCGGTTTGACGTCTCACCACCAGATGATAAGTGCACCAAACGCACTATGCTGTCCGCAGTGGCTCGACTATGGGACATAATGGGTTTGTGGTTCCCACAATTTTGTACGCCAAGCTCTTGATCAAGGAACTTTGGCTATCAAAGTGTAAGTGGGATGAAACACCCCCTGACCATATTGTCGCCGCTTGGTGCCAGTTTTGTATTGAGCTTACCGCGCTCAATCAAGTTACTATTCCGCGTCATCTTGGGTTGGTAGATGGATGTACCATCAACTTGATAGGTTTCGCTGACGCCAGCGAGCGTGCTTACGGCGGAGTCGTATATCTGCAAGTCCGCATTGGTTCTAACTACTCGGTGCAGTTAGTTTGTGCCAAGTCTAAGGTCTCGCCTGTTAAAACCGTTTCAGTTGCGAGACTGGAGTTGTGCGCGGCCCTTCTGCTGTCTCATTTGCTCCGCAAGGTTCAAGACACAGTTTTGCCCCACTACTCTATTAATAAATACGCATTTTCCGACTCCAAGGTAGTGCTCGCTTGGATTTATTCTTCTCCTCACCGCTGGCAGACTTTGTCGCCAACCGCGTTAGTAAGTTGATTGAACTTGTTCCGCTACTTGTTTCAATCACGTCGCGGGTTATCGTATTCGTCTTCAGGAAGAACTTTCCATAAATCATATTGACTGGAAGTTTATTCCACCAGCATCACCGCATTTCGGTGGATGTTGGGAAAGCATGGTCAAAGTAATTAAAACGCATCTCTTCAAAGTTATAGGTCAACAGATCCTCTCTTACGAAGAGCCTTTAACTGTCCTTGCACAAGTCGAGGCATTGATCAACTCGCGTCCGCTTCCAACTCAGTGAGATCTAGCCTGAAGTTGGACTTACCTCTTAGTTTAAGTATTTAGTTAGTAGTTTTCGCTATTATTGCGTTTGTAGCTTTCGCTAAAGTTAATTTAGATTAATTTATTGTCATATCGCTGTCTTAGCCTATTGATGGGTTATGCGGTAGTACACCCAACATAGCTAAGTTCAATTCTATTTTTTTTAAAGGCAACCCTTTAGGGCCGGGGGGATATGGTAGCGCCATCTACCTTCCTATCTACAACTAATCGCATCAACATGAATCGTTCCACGCTTGTCTAGTGCGAGCGATATCATATTTCCGTCCCTCTCTTTCCCTCTCCCTGGAAGAGGCACTGCCTTGCGCCTGATTTCGTCGCCGCGATCGTGAACGCGACGGACAGTCTCGAACATTCCGCTCGCTAAGAACGCCGTCTCGATACCGCTCCGCGCCGCACCGCTGTATCGCCGTCTCGTTCGTACCGCGCCGCTCCCGTATGTGTTTATCACCGCTTCCACCAAGGAAAACCCGCTCGTGAGTGAAGTGAAAACAAGCAGTTGTATCACGAAACCACCAAGGCTGTATAAGGTAAGTGCCTTCCATCCTTAAAATAGCCTATACCCACTCAATCACCTCCTCCCGTATCCATCTCCTCTTCCCTTATTCCCTCCTAGGCGGCTAAGAACCGCTATCCTCTCTATACAGTCCATTAATCCTTCCCAAGTCGCCTAGAACCTAACCGGTTTCGGCACCACGCCATACCATTCGGTTTAAATTGAATTAATTTGAATTCAAAATATAGCGCATTGGCATAGATCTGTCCATAGTATGTCATTTAAACCGCAATGGATATTAGACACTTTAGCAGCACAGTTAAAAACTTTCCTTTAAAAAGTCACTATTTTATTTATGTACTTGTGTTGTAATTCGGTAAACTTTATCAGTTTCAATGTTTCTATTTTTAATTAAAAAAAAAATATTTCTAATTTGCAAGTAACCTAGTGCCTCAATGACCGCTTTACTTTAAAATATAAATAGCACAACAACATCATGCGTACTTTGTAATAAACAATATAATCTTACCCGCTAGTCGCTTATGCCTTGGGCCACTCACCGCCGTCCAAGACGGAGACAATTGGCACGTCACCACCAGAGGTCGCTGCTTTTGCAAGTAACCACAAATCACGGGTGTCCGGCCCGCTTGCCGCCGCTCGCCCGCCGCCCGCCGCGGCGCCGGTCAAACAGTGTGCATACCCGTTATGTACTTGCGGCTTCATATAATAAGTCATTGTTTTGATAATAATTAAATTTACTCAAGTGTTCTGATTAGATATACTTTGAGAACTTATTATATGTCTGCATACCGCAACGAGTAAGTGGTTTGCTAATGTTCCAAAGCTTAATATAATATTTTTTTTACTGTATTATTGTACGGATTAGGGCAGCGATAGCCTAGTGGCAGACCTCAATCAGACAAGACTGCAATGCAGAGAGTATCGGGTTCGAAGCCACTGCAATGACTTTTCGAAGTTAAGTGCGTATTAAATTCTCGGAGAGCACGTTAAACCGGCGACCCGGCTGTCATGAAGATCTTTGACATTCGTTACGGGGAGTCAGTACCCTCAAATAAACTGATACTGGTCTAAACCATGGAATATCGCTATCCCTCTGGGTTGCGGAGGTCAGACGGCAGTCGCTCTGTGATAAAAAGTTTGATATAAAAATTTATATTCTGTCATATCTGGTTAGACCAGTAAGCGGACCTCGGGCTCCAAGGCGTGTCAGACTTGGGTGCAACCGGGATAACGCTAGGGCGATGATGATTGTGTGGATTAAAATAAGTTATGTGCTTCTGCCGGTATATCCATGACAATATTAATACTTACCGAGCATTTTAGAAGGAAAGGTAAGATAGGTAAAAAAATACGAATGAGACAAATAGCACAGTAATTAAAGCAGTCAGCTCGCACTGCATATGTATCTAGTGTTATGTATGCAATCCAACACAGGGCGAAGATTTGTGTAATCTAATATATTCAATGTCAGAATTTCCTATGTGTGATTTATTAGTTTATTCTTTATATTCGAAATGACAACGCCCGTACAAGAACAAAATCCTGTATAGTGGACTACTTTAAAAATATTCAACCAACAGACACTTAAAACACCCAAACTCAAAACAGTAATTTGTGAATCACATAACACTTTAAGCGTATAGTAAATATTAAATTTATACTTGTACTTACAATAAGTTGTAGTTATAGTTATAATATAGCTGGCATATCGGCATAAGTTACATACATACATAGACTCACGCCTGTTTCCCGGAGGGGTAGGCAGAGACTAGGGAACGCCATTTGCAACGATCCTGACATATATCTCTTGTTTCATTCATATCGGCATAAGTTAACAAAGAACATGAAAAATATCAAGTATTGTAGTAAGTGTGATAGAATACTTGGCATAGTGAATTGAACAGCGAGGCGGCATTTCAGCCACTATGCCATCCGAACCATCCATTTGTTTCGTTATTTGCAGGGTTCCCGCATTTAAGAGAGAACTACACTTGTATCAAAGTGCTTAAAATAGAAATTTATAGACTTTATTCAACGAAGACCTTCAAAGTTGAAAGGGAATGAACAAAGATTTAATTGACCAGTTGAATAACTTCTTCATCAATTATTCCGATAGTTCTATAAATCCTCTGTTTTCTCTGTATGCTTCATATTCTTTATACCTCTGTAAGTCTTAGTACTCAAACACCCAAACCAAACTTTCACAAAACTTTATAAAGAAACCGAGCTTCAACATAGACGTGTCAATTACTCATATATCTATGGCAAATTGGAATATTACTCACTTGCGATAGTCGGATTTTAATCTGCTTTTGATAAAGCGACCGATCGCAACGAATAATCGCAGTTGCAAGCGTGTGGGCCGCCTGCTTGTGATTTGTCAAATAGTAGATTATGTTAACTTGTTATATGATGTTTAATGTAAGCGCTGTGTTTTAAGATGGCGACATTTAGTTAGTTTGAATAGAAGACGAATGAGTATATATTTAATATGATAAGTGTGTGTTTAATGTGTTTTAACGGTGGAAATATGTTATCTTAGCGGTTTTAGTTACGTTGGTAGCAATCTTAATCGATAATACCTACCACAGGTAATATAACTGACCTTAGGTGACCTGCGTTGGAAGCAGCACAAACCGCATATAAATTTGGAGTAGCTTTTTGAACGTATCGAATACTCTGTTGAAAACTTTGGAAGAGGACGATTCTCTTATAACCGGTCTCAATTATAAAAACACCATACTAATTATTACTCATTACTTCGATTATAAAAATACCGAGGACATACTCACAAACCCTTTTTATAACATACTTTTATATTATCTACAATGAATTTAATTCCTTTTAATTTAGCTGCCTCACAGCAATCTTCTGGCTTTATATTTATACATATAGCACGTTAACCTAACAAAAGTAACAACAAATCCCATCAAAGAATAAAAACCTACAACTCCAATTCCTTCATTCACCTCGCGCAGAAATATTCAAACTTGCTAAAAACTGATTCTTTTTTAATCCGAATCCAACCCCTTCAGGACATATAAAACCAAAGATAAGACCGAACTAAATACCGAACTCGCTTCTCGACGGCCTTATAAACATCCGCCCGCCGTCCCTTGGCGGTCGTCAGAAGGAATCACTGCAAGTCTTGCATGCTAGAGCCAGAGAGGGATGGAACATTGTAATGTACTGTGCGAGGGAAAAGGACGGCGCACAGACGTTTTGCAGTCGTCATAATTTCGCTCGGCAGACTAATAATAGAGATAAACTTGGGGTGCCTCTGTAGTGCTCTTTGTTGAAAAGATTACGTTTTGGTGATGGAGTTACGGAAATTGATGGTTTAAGGAAGGTGAGTTTACATTTTCTTTAGTGGACATTTTGGTAGCTTGCTAGGCTATTTACGAGTTTAGGCTATGTTGTTATACGATGTAGGATCGGTGCGTTGGTCTAGTGGTTAGTGGGCTTCGATTCGGCCAGTTAGGCGGTTGAAATTGAGTGAAAAAATATTTTTGAGGTAAATTAGCTTATTTCTGACTTAGTCTTTATTGATAGGTTGTGCGAAAAAATATTTTCTTACTGACAGGCAGAAGGTTTTCTGGACTGTTATAAAGGAAACTAAATAGCTTTTCTTTTTAAGTATTTATTTTAAATGGCTTTGATTTTAAGCAAATGCTCTTCTTTAAAGTTGCACGATACATTTATTTGTGTCCAAGAGTGCATACAGTATGCACTCTTGGACACAAATAAAAGTTTTTCGAAGAGTAAATACTTGTTCCATATACTACTTTTATACTTCTAAGCAGTTCTAGTACTTTCATCCTGACCTTTAAACATGTGTGGGTGTATTTCAAAAATGAGATGTGCTGGCTGTTTGTGAATGAAAAGGAAATGCGATGTTTTGTTTGAAATGTTTTCAAAAAGGTTATGTAACAAGTGCAAGAGTGGTGACGAATAAAGAATACGAAACGTCACCACCTTGTATCTTCCCGTGGGTGTCGTAAGAGCAGACAGAGGAAGCATATTATGCTGAGAACAGCACTGTAAGAGAAGGAAAACTTGATACAAACCTTATACCAACCCGTTTAACCAACGTGGTATACTTAGTAGGTCAAGTTCTCTCGAAACCTAGTCCAGCTGTGCACCGTTAAAGGCTGATGCAACTGTAAAAAGTACCTACTTATATGTATATGTATGCGTACAGGAAAGGTTTAAATTATATTAAGCGGTTGATGGAGTTTAGACCCTTTGGTCCCATGGTTGGACCTTGATTGCTAGGTAGGCGGTTGTGGGTTCTATTTCCACCCAGGTCAAATATTTTTCTCTGTGCTGCTTTGTTTAGGATAAGATGATTGCATGTTGGTGTTGGTTATCGTAGAATATATTTTAGGACATAAGGATTAGTCCATGGTCTTAAATTTTTTGACGTGGGATAGTTTGTTTCTTTACACGCCTACAAAATGAAAATGCTAACTAAAGAACATAGCCTGAAAATCCAATCGAATTTTAAAATTTCTTTTAAACAACGCCCTACGATAATTATGCGTCACTGGCGAGTTACATAGTCCATCAACAGACTTAAAGTACACTTAGGCTGAAAACTACATTCAAATGGTAAAGTCGCCCCGTTTTCAATTCTAAATTCACATATATTGATATTTTAATATATAATAGAAGTATATAACGTACACTAGAGAATATCGCTCACAGTTGAAATGCCGCGACAAAATATCTTCGGCAACACGGTGACCCGGTCAAGAACTTAAAATAAACCTACGCTCTCTAATATACAAAATATTTCTATTGATTTTCTCATATTTCTGAAATAAAACTTCTATATGCGAACGCCTAGATTTACGTGCACTATGTTTATAAGCTTAGAAATATTAAGTGAAAATGTTATGAAGCCTTTTTATACTTATACCTTACTAGAGGATGTCCGCGATTACACCCAGGTTATTTAAGGCTACTGCTCTGCTCCCGTCGCTCATAGCGTGATGTTATATAGCCTTCCTCGATAAATAGGCTATCTAACACTGAAATAAATTTTTAAATCGAATTAGTAGTTAATGAGATTAGCGCGTTCAACCAAACAAACAAACACTTCTGCTTTATATATTAGTACCTACTAGACGATGCCCGCGGTTACACCCGCGTTATTTAAGGTTACTGCTCCGCTGCCATCGCTCATAGCGCGATGTTATATAGCCCTCCTCGATAAATGGGCTATCTAACACTGAAAGAATGTTTCAAATCGGACCAGTAGTTCCTGAGATTAGCGCGTTCAAACAAACAAACACTTCAGCTTTATTTAACTACGTGACTGGTGAGAGGCCGGGAATCGGCCGCGTCAAAAAAGTGCCTGACTGGCGAGAGGCCGGAAATCGGTCGATCGTTATAATCGCATTTTTTATTTCCTTCTTTATTTTCAGCAGTTTTATGATTAAAATGTATAATTACGTAAGGATATTTATATACCAATCTGTAGGAAACTTTATGAAGAATCTAAATATATATATATGTTAGCAGAAATTCATAAAAATCACCGAGTAATCAACAACAGAATGGAGCGCCCCCCCCAGTCGCGGGTTACCCCGCGCGCAGGGCCCGCCAGACGCGGGGGGTGGCAGCATTCAAGTAGCGCCACGTGACTGGATATTTTATTAGGACTAAATCCTGTGTCGCGGGGCACTTTACAAACACACAACTAATGGAAATAATGCAAACCCAGACTCAAAACAACAATTTGTGAATCACACAAATGTTGTCTCGTGTAGGAATCGAACCCACAACACTCGGCGCAGTGTCAAACAGTGAGGCGGCCGCTTAAACCACTACGCCAACAGATCAGTCAAATACCATACCACCAATATATAGTAGATACCTACCAATTTTTATAATGAGGTATTTCTATGAATAGCTACGGCTAAAATATTGTAAGAACAATAAAAAAAATACCTTACACTTTTCTTATTTAGAAAAAGCTTGTGACCAGCAATAGGACAGACTTTCAAAGATGATGATGAAGATGAAATAATGGAAAATTGTGAAATTAAAATATAGATAAATAACTAGTTTACGGCTCATATATTATGATGACTATTGTAGTTACTGTTAGCTTTCAGAGTGAAATATTTTGGTATAATATTGTAAGGTTAAACAAACTTAATATGGATGGGTGACCGTGTCATTCAATTGAAATTACCTATGCAACACAGACACGCAAAAACATTGGTCTCTGATTACCATCGCACTCTACTATGGCACATTAAGCCTCCCTTGGTACTTAAACAGCTCAGATAAGGCACCTTACCTGGCCTACTTTGTGATGAAATTAAATATAAAGATACCTCCGAGGCTGATGTTTTTCATACAATATTGGGTAAATAAATATAATTCAGTCATCAGAATTTGGACTTGAATTCCAATTAAAACAAACATGTCCAAATTATGTGATTTTATTGGTAAATATATTTCTTGTGTCGTACCTCGGCGAGCACATGAAGCCGTCGGTTCCGGTTGTCATGCAACGTTTGACAGTGTTTATCAGGAGTTGTACAAGTTGCTACTTCTAGATAAACTGACATTAGTCTAAGTCATGTAATATCGCTATCACTTTGGGATGTGGAGGTCAGACGACAGTCGCTCTATAAAAAAGCAATATTTTGTCAATCCAAGACGGAAAATATTTTGAATGCAACTCGGATAACGCTAACATGAAATATGGCTATCGCTTTGGGTGTCGTAGGTAAGACAGGAGTCGCTCTGAAGAAGCGGGCAGCTAATCTTATACTAATATATAAAGCTGAAGAGTTTGTTTGTTTGTTTGTTTGGTTGAACGCGCTAATCTCAGGAACTACTGGTCCGATTTGAAAAATTATTTCAGTGTTAGATAGCTCATTTATCGAGGAAGGCTATAGGCTATATAACATCACGCTATGAGCAGTAGCCCTAAATACCGCGGGTGTAACCGCGGGCATCCTCTAGTATTCTGATAACTCTGACAAGATTAGAATGCCGATCCCAGGTAGCGAGGCGACATAGTCTTGCATACAAGCTGGACTGGCAACTATATACCAATGTTTCGAAATCTGTTAAAGCTCTACGACCTCGTCCGCCAGTGAGATATTCAACTGTGGCCAACTCTCGTAAAGTCTTGGCTACAGTTTATATGCTCCGAAAGTTTTCTCAGTTTCATTTGGCCATCGTATTTTAGTTCTGATTAATTCAGTTTTTGTATACGTTTTGTTCGTTACACTGAGCTCTGCGCAAGTTCGGGATGTGAGTCTTTAGCAATTTGCATTGAAAGTTGCGGTTCTTCTGCAGTAATCTAATAGGAGTTTTTCGTAGGAAATTTATAAAATACTAGATCTCTGTATTTTCATAGTTCAAAATTTGCGGATTTTCAACCAATTTTTAATTCTTCTGTTACTCTCTAACGAGGGGAATTGGAAAATCGTCCTTAGTGGGTGCTTGCCGCGTAAAAGGAGCCTACTGTCCATATTTCATGATTTTAATTTCATTAATAGGTTCTGCCATGGTGATGATAAGCTAGACACAATAGGAAGATTTGACCTACTATTCCGCACTAGCCAGTCGGTTTAGTACCTATAGAGATTGATGTCAAAGTTTCCGTCTCTTCCCAAAGTTACTTCAGATTCGTGTATTTTATTTAATCATGTCTTACGACACCCACACAATGAAATAGATATCAACACATTTGATTAACACGTAATCGTTAAAAACTAGTGATCCAAATATTAACAAAATTATGTTAATACCCGATATTTTCTAAACGCCGTCACACACGATCGCGCGTCACGTCATTCGCGAACGCGCTGCGACGCGCGACACCGCCGTCACAACGTGACGCGTCAATCGTGACGTATGACGCGTGACATGCGCGTGAAGCTCGTCACACGTGACAAGTGTCACGCGCCCTGACACGGCTTACTTATTCATAAGGGAAAGCGAACGGGCATGTAATTATCATAGCATTTTGGAATTTATTATACGGATTTGTTTGGTATCGGGTGTGTAATGAATTTTTGAACGCCGCCCGTGTGGGGCTTTGTAATTAGGTATGCGTCTACTTTGTCGTGATCGATTTGTTTCTCGTTTAATCTGTAATGTGTATGCTAATTGTCTGTAATTTATGACATTAATTTTGGTTTGGACGTCACGCAAGTTCACTAACTAACGGTTTAGCTATAGGTGACAAAACTTGTCTTTATTTATAGTTATGTAGATTGAAATAGAATTGGTGTAGTATTCCAACGATCATGATGTAACTGGTTTTAATTCTTCGGTTCAGTATGTAAAATGTGAAAACAAAACGTCATTTCTTACTTTCTGCGATACTTAGGTACATACACCATTACAGACACGTTCCAGATTAAGAGTATTTATATATATTAAAATACCTGAATTGCCCAAACATAATTATAAATCTATAATTATGTATGGGATGCAAAAAGCTGTGACGTGACAAGAAGATGAATTTTCCTATTAAGTATATTACAACGTCTTTGAACTCAAGTTCTGACCTGTAACCTGATCAATCAGGTTATAGGATAGGAATCCTATAACCTGACCAAGTTCAATTATACATTTAATTTAATCCAAAACCGATAAATAACCTTTTCGAACTTCCATTACAATTCCTGTCATAACAGAATATAACAGTAAATAAATATTGTATCTCTTGCAGGTAAGTGTGGAATGGATGCAATTTTCTCCCAGCGCCGTACATCATGCGACCTATCTATCAGCTCGCCTATCAATCATCGCGATCCAACTGCAATGTAAGTCTGAGAAGATAGATGTTAGGGAATTCAAGGTGGCTAATGTGGTGCTATTTTGATATAACCCTATTATTAACTGAGCTAGGTATGCTATGATCTAGTCTAGTCTTTTTCATGGTAGTTGTATAAACAGTTATTAAAGTCTAGGATTTTCGTTATGGCGTAGTGGTCCAAGTGAATGCCTCGCCGTTTAGCACTGCGCCGACTGTTGTGGGTTCGATCGCCACAATATGGATAAAGAATGTTTGTTAAGTCCCCCGCGAGGATTTAGACTAGTGCGAGAGTACCAAGTATTTAAAAATAAAACGGAAGAAAAGAAAGTTTCGAGTATCCGACATTTCGGCACTATTTCATTTTTTTTAATGTCATAAGCGGCAAACGAGCAGACGGATCGCCTGATGGTAAGCAATTACCGTCGCCCATGGACACAAGCAACATCAGAGGAGTCACAAGTGCGTTGCTGCCCTTTGGGTTAGGAAAAGGGATGGGAGGAGGAGTGGGATGAGGGAGAAGGAATAGGGGATGGGGCCTCTCACTCGCCGAGCGAAACGCAACAATATAGGTACTGTTACTTTACGTCGATTTTCTGTGAGAAGGTAGTACTTCCCCGGTCGAGCCGGCCCATTCACGCTGAAATCAGCAAGGCTCTACTACCTATAAATATTGCAAGGGCAGTATTCACGAGAAGGTATATCCATACGTGCTAGTGCTTACCTGTCACGAAAGTCAATGTAAAACTCATGCAAATGACCGCTTAAAGTAAATTGTTATTTTAAAGTAGTTCAAATAGAATTCATTGGAATGGATTCTGTCTCAGATTTTCTGTCTCGTAAATGCCCTTCACATTAAGACTTCCCTGTTTATACAGGCAATGTTACTTTTGACATTCAAGAATATAACTCTGCGGTCTAATATTAATAAATGCCTTTATGTTTCTCCGTTTAGTCTATACATTGTATTGTTATGCCGTGGGAATAAGATATTTGTTCGACGTAAAGCAGCCCATGCTACTCGCCATTCCTAAGTTATCTTTGTCAAAATCACAGAGTTTCATCGCTCATTCGACGAGAAAAAGAAAACGTGAACATTGTTTCTTATTTATTGTACTGTTGATACTATTAGCAGTCGTCTCTCTCACGCAACTTGCAGTAAGTGAAACAGCAACAGTACCAATGCGTATTTAAAGAGTTACGATTTGTTTTCTGCGCTCCGATAAACTACTAAACAATGTTACATTAAAAAACTATGTACCGATAACAGCCTGTTAGCCATACAACGTCTGCTGGAAAACACCGCACGCGATTTATGCTTAATTAGAACAAGCATTACTTACTGTTTTAAGCGTATTCGCTTTTCTTAATTAATCATGTATTAGAGTGCAGCTACGTTCACTTTCGCCTGCCTTAACCGGAAAATCATGTCCTTTTATTTAATTAGCGGGTCTAATGAATTCCATCTCGGGTAGCCGCCTAATTAAGCGGACGGCGAGCGCGCGACAACGCGACCGCGCGTGTCGCACTAACGTGCGTGTGGGACGGCTTTTATTTTATTTTGAGAGAAGTTTTATGCTACCCGTTTTATATATAATCCTTTAGCAGTGATAGATAATGTTTACTACGACTAGTCTTACGAAATATGACGCATGTTAATCGGCATATTGCACAACGCTATCTCATAACTCAGTACGAAATTGTTTCTCCGTTACCGTAACAGGCTATCTGTACAGCTGAGATCGTGGGTGTTTATCATTCGCGCACTCATATCCTAAACGCTGGTTAGATAGCCACAAATTCTCTAATATGATCGCACTGGTACAGTCCGTAAATCGGTCGATAGCGCACCGTCGCTCGCGCCGCCGGTCGCCGGTCGTGCATCTGATATGCGCTCGCGCCGCCGCACGCCATCTATCGTCGCGCGCCGCAACCGATCTAAGTAACGAGTCGATCTCGCGGATAAATCGTCGACGTCGCCTTTCCCCGCTCGCCGCTTGTTAGGTGCCTGTAATTAATGATCGCTCTCAATCGTCGTTTCCTTACCGGCTATTATGATTTTGTATGGGTAAGCGGCCGTTGTTAATGCCCCGCGTATCGAGCGCATTTCTCGTCGATATTCCGTAGACAGGTTGCCGATAAACTAACTTGCGTTCACTTACAAAACGCAGATACGTCATCGTTGCGCAGCTAGCGACGGCTGACAGATAAATGGTCGGTCGCGAGCGATTCTTACGAAATCGGCAGACATTCGGACGGCCAATCTGACCCGTGCGGGTCCCATAGTGTTCTGTTTTTGTCTCAGTGGTCGTCGATAAATTATTCTAAATCGGGACCCTATTAGATATTCAGAGGTTAAAACGGAAAGCTGGTGCATTTTACTAAAACATTCCGGAGTCTGATCGTATATCAATCGTTTCGATAGCGTCTCGTAGTTTCGGTTCCAGGAAACAATGCGTGCGACCTGCTACCTGTTGGCTGTCGCTCGCGATTTGTGGTCGCAGTCGCGGTCGCGTTCGCTTGTGTGCACTATCGCTTACTTTCCTCATGATTATAGGGCTGCGTGCTGCACTTTAACTACCTACTTACTACTAATATGACAAGTAATTTGTTAGTAGCAAATTGCTTTAAACTATAGTAACATTTGTTATTGACCGTAAACGTGTTATTGTATAACTTTTGAATGAAGTTAACAGAAGAGATTGATCGTAATGAATATCTGTGATTTGGTCGTAGCCATTCTGGAGACAAGCATAATTGAGATTTTTTAATTCTATTTTTATTAAGGGGTTTTTGTCTTTAAGGACATGTCAACCCCATTGTGACCTTCCTTTAAGCTAATCTCCGAAAGAAGTCATTGCGGAAACACTTAAGCTGTTAAGCATACCTACATTCATGGTTGCATCATTTATTGGTGGCGATAAAATAGCTTGGGCAATCCCAACATCTAGTTGGTTTAACTTCATTGTTTCCATCAGAATTTCTCTCTCTCTTCGAGTCCCGACACACTTCATCAATACATGTTGCACATCTTCCCTACTCCGCATAAGTTGCATTAAGGAGAGTTAACTTTTTCATCAAGTAGGTATGCAAACTTGTTCAATGCGATGTGTCCAGACCGATTAATAATCTTGAAGATCATGCTTAAAGTGTGGTGTGGATCATGCGTAAGGTGTGATAACACCAAATAAAGCACAAAATATATGCTAGTATACATAAATACTTAATCTATGTCTCTGTATACCAATTAGGAAATAGGCAAGTATTCTTTGTAGGTATGCTAAGTTTATTATTCTATTAGCATAAATTAGAACTATGGCTTAATCTACTGTTTCGTGATGAAATAAATGTGCCTTGTTAAAATACTACTATGTAAAATATGAAATGGTACAATTATGTAGTACCTACATTATATTTTATTATTTCTGTGCTACTGATATATTAATTTCATAAGGCCATAGCCTGTAATTATGTAGGTTCTACGATTACAAATCTACTTGCAAATGGACCTAACATTTGCATATTTTGCAATTTTGTATGTACAATTACGTTTAAAACTGCAATATTAGTTAAATTCAATGCTTTTTTAGATATTATTTTCCACAGCCCTACAAACATCTACATCCACTTAGTTTGAAGAGTTGCCGAGTGACTAAATTTGTTTAAGACACTAGAGACGTTCATCATCATCAACGCCCTAGCGTTATCCCAGTTTCGTTCAATACTTTAAATTCTGCCTAGGAGCCCGAGGCCCACTTTCTAGTTCAACCAGATTTGACAGAATATTTTCTTTTTCACAGAGCGACCGCCAACTGACGACTATTTCTTAAATGGATAGCGCTATTCCATGTTTTGTAGGGTCAGTTTTAGGATATAGGTATACTTCTCTTATTATATGATTTCTTATAAAGCACACGTGGTATGTCAGAAAAGGATTGCTCTAAACTAAAAATAACTTACCCTAAGTAACGATACTAAGAATACCTTATTCTTAGTATAGCTACTAGGTACTTAGTAGAGGTTTGAGGCTACTAGCCTTCAAATCTTATCAGGGATAATTGAACTCGTAAAAATTATGCTGTTCTGTGCATTTTGTTGAGGTTAAATTTCAATTTTGTATGTCACAACAGATTATTTTTTGATGATTTTATTTGCAACAAAACTTGTTCATAGTAAAGAGAATAATGGTCCCGTTGACATAATTACCGATTATAAAGCTGCATATTCGCTTCTTTTTTGAAAACTTTACCTGTGTATGGCAACCCTATGTCACAGCGACACGAGTGCAGTTCACACGGGCGCATTCGCACACACGCGCGTCGTATTCAATGATATCGGCCGAATAAATCTCCGCCGTGCTATACCACAAGATGCCCGCTTTTGTCTGCTCCACCTATATACATATATTGTATTAAAATATTTACTGATGTATATACGGTTTTTTTTAAGTATGCATCTTTCTGGGTATGTATTGAAGTGCTGAAAGTGCAATTGTAGAATATTTCTGAAAAGCAAGAAAAATCTAGCACCTGTCGTCACCCCAAAATGTCTGACTGGATTACTGAGTCATGCTCTTAATTGTAACCTAAGACTTTTACTTTGTATCCTATTCAGTAAATTTTACCCAGTTTTCTCCTTAGATCCCATAGGAATCTTTGAACTGTTTTGTTGCTGTCGTGCGACAGCAGCTGTAACCAACTATCCGATCTGAAAACACAAGCAAATAACTCTTCTACTAATGAATTCACCTGTACAATATATTTTTCTCCGCGTGTGGTGACGTATTAAAATTCAAAGTGACCTAACTGTCAACCGCATTTCATTACTTAGGTGTTGTAAGAGGCATTTAGGAAATAGTTTGTTCAGAAAGATGATGATGATAATATATCAAACTCTACACTAACCTGTTTAGCCAAAGGTTTAGTAAGCCAAAGCCTCCTATTGCTTCACAGTGCTGTTGCGACACAAATTAGGAGAGGCCTTTATCAAGCACTGGACTGCGAAGGCAGTACGATTATACTTCCCATCTTGCATTTTCAGTTTCATACCTACATCACTCGCTGCACTTGTCGCGTAACAACGCGACAATAATGTCAGCTCGTGTCGTCATGCACTCGGCAACAACGCGACATGTTTATTCAAATCTTAATGCCCTATCGTAATATTTAAAATTTATAACCATCGTCTAAATGCGGACTGGAGCGCATTCGCTGGGATGCTTGTACACTGCGAGAGAGGCGATATGTAGCGATTTGAAAATGGTGCATAATATTGCATAGCTCAATCTTCTACCTGTATATATAAAACTAGATGAGCCCGCGGTTACACCCGCGTTATTTAAGATTACTGCTCCGCTCCCGTGGATCATAGCGTGATATATGCCTATAGCCTTCTTCTATAAATGGGCTATCTAACACTGAAATAATTTTTCAAATCTGACCAGTAGTTCCTGAGATTAAAGCTTTCAAGCAAGCAAACGAACAAACAAACACATTCTTCAGCTTTATATATTAGTATTAGATTCTTCGGTCACTGACTGACTGAGCCAAAACTATTGGGCACAAAAAGCCGAAATTTGGCATGAATGATGCTTGAAAAAAAAAAAAGAACTAGAGAATCCCTTTAGAAATAAAAGACAGATATGAGCTTTATTTTTTCTGTAATGTATTTGTAATCCTGATCATTATAAGTGTAAAAATAAAACAGGATCAGTTTGATGTGGCCTTAGCTGGATAATATATTCTCTCTTCTACATGAATCAAAAGAAAAATGAATTTTAATCAGAAGTAAAAGTTACTTTACAAAAAAGAATTTTACTACAAAGATAACACTAAACACCATAAATTGTGTGATCTATCAGAGATTTAATGTGTTTATTTTTCTTTATTAATTGTAAGGTTATTACAAAACCACAAGTAGTTTCTTAAAACGCCATTAATTTTACGTGTGTTGTCCATTCCCACAGTAATTGTCTTATTTATTAACCACAATTGTACGTTAAGCAGTGTCTTGATTACTTTTAACAAGATCAGTTCTTTGATATCTAAAAAACAAACCACAATGAATACATGGTTTTCGGCATTTAGTTCATACGATGTAATTGAATAAGTTTTCTAGATCAAGTAATTAAGCATGAGAAATCTTGGTTTTATGGTGACCATGAGTGAAACGTAAGTATTTAACATTCAGAAAAGTTTCCTTATAGTTTTGTCAACCAGGATCGGGATAGTACTAGGATTAGGTTAGACTAAAACCCAGTGGCCACTTTTTAGTCTAACCAGATTTGACAGACAGAATATTAGTCTTTTTCAATTTTCCAAGTCTTAGATTAGTTTCAGGATATTTCAAGGTTCATTTTAACTATTATCAAACATCTTCTTGCAAGCCGGGAGCGACGGTTCGACTGGTTACAGTATAACTCCAAAAAGTCAGTAGCGCACCGTAGGTTCCAGAACCCGAGACCTTCTGAGTAGCAGTCTAATGTTCTACCCACTGCGCTATTGCAGCGCCCTCACCATAAATCCCAACCCACAAAGTACCATAGCTCACCACAAGATGTCGCTTCATCAACATTCATGCCATATCCTGCAGTGTATAACCGGCCTAACTGTTACTCTTAAGGAATTTTATATTTTTGTATCAAACATAAATATGAATGATAGTGATTAGGCTTATTTAAAAATCTGTAATTTGTGATGACACGTTGTATTTATTTATTATATTTACTTCGAACGTGGATAGATTCTATTAATTTCCTTTGAAGTCGTGCTTCGAGTCACTATTAGATTTCTATGGGAACGTTTATAATAAGAGCGGGCTTTTACAACGCAGCCTGCGGGGTGCATGGATTGAAAATATAGAGACTTAGGTTTCGATATGATTGTCTGTTGCGAGCAAATACCTTCGCAAGAATTACTTAGGTTTCGTTAAAATTATTGGAAGAATTTACATTCAGTTTGGAAAAATCTAATCAGAAAAGAACATTATACTATGAACTGTTGACCTTTAGGTGACTTAGAAGAGATCTAAGTAATTGACTTATTAAGCATAAACATAATATTAAAATAATGTCCTTATAATATTAAGAGACGCTACCTCGAAAATGTATGCCCTTTTTGATTACAGATTTTGAAGCAGTGAGACACACCAGTAAAATGAAAATGTTATATATTATTAATCAGGTCTTTATCTAGGGACTGCTCTGACAAATACACGACTGGAAGATTTTCGCTCGATAGAATTTTAATTTGAAAAACATGCTTTCTCTAAATATATTTACGGATATTTAAAAAATACTTAACTTTTCGCTTTGAAATTGCTACTTACCGAAAGAAGAGCTAGTTTATTAAGGACTGGTTTAACGATTTTTTTCTAAAACGATTATTACTTGAGTTATGAACGAAATAAGATTTCAGACAGTTTCGTGATGGCATGCCATGTCGCGATGACCTCTGCATGATTTTTTGACCTTCGAGGTAGCCTCTTAAAAAAACATTCTCAAATTAGCTTCACTTGGTTTACGGCCGTAGCTTAAATTGTATACCGATTTACTCGGGTTTGAATTCAGGGTGAACACCAATTTATTTTCGAAGTAAAGTGCGTATTAAGATCTGGATTAATATTAAACAAAAATATCGTAAGAAGCCTGCACGGCAGAGACAGTTCTTCATAGTTTTCTCGAAAGACTTACGAAGTCCGCCAACCGCACTTGGCCAGTGGGGTAGTCACTCTTCTCAGAGTGAGAAAAGGCCTAAGTATGGCCAGCAGTGTGACATTATATACCAACAGGGCTGATGATAATAAGCAACTTAAATCAGCAAACAAGTCATGTGATCCGGTGACTAGTAATCAAAGTCCTGATATTAATAAATACAAAGATTTGTTCTAGGAGGTATCCAAAATTCGGATTCCGAACACACTAACAGTCTCAGTCATAGACCTACAGGCCACTCAAATTAAAAACATAACGCCGAGTATAATCGTAGTCATTGTTTGAGCTACGAATTACATTTAGTATGACCAATCGCTTGACGATACCCGTCTAATTTATTGACCGATTCGATGATACCATGGCATTTTAAATTGCTTTGAAAATAGTAATTTTTGTTTTTAATGATTTTGATTGGTATTATGGCAGTTTTGGTTATAATTGCTTTAATTACTAACGCCACTTCGATTTGGGCAATTGTATTTAAATTGGATAAGCAGAAGGGAAGTGTTGCTTTGTATGTGGTCTCACGGTGTTTTGGAAAATTACAATTACTTCATAGAAATTGTGTAAGATATTTCCTAACCCTACTAATAAAGAAAGCCTGTGTCCAGCAGCGGGAAAGTTTAAAACGATGCCAATTTTTATTGTTATAAGAGAAAGAAGACTGGTTGGCGCAGTGGGAGTGTAAGCGACTGCTACGCCGAAGGTTGCATTCTCGCTCAAGTCAAACATATTTTATGTGCATGAACATGGTTGTTTGTCTTGGTCTGGGTTTTTTTATGTATAATATGTATGTATTTAAAAAAACTATATAATGTATGTTTATCCATTATCTAGTACCCAAAGTACAAGCTTCTACTTAGTTTAGGACTAGATGGTGTTGTGTGTATGTGGTAGAATATTACCTATATATTATAGATAATGCCGCCACATTTTATTTTAATTTAACCGTCTCTTCCCGAACCCATTAGAATTTCAGGAAATCTCTTCGTAGATCCCAAGGAACATACATGGCAAATTTCTGCTTACTGCTTCCTAATAATTTGTATGTAGGTTATCTGTCGGTCAGTCAGTAACGCAAATTTTATATATACAGATATTTGATGTGCATCGCTATGTCGCAAGGTCTGATTTTACTTACATCACGCAGTAGGTAGTTTAAGTATCAGTACATAGCTAGTGTCATAAGGTTTCGATTACCTATCAGAACAAATTCAAAACTTTAGATGTGAGTGCTACTCAAATCCTTTTAAATTCAGCGTAAAACCATACCTTGATCGTAAAAATAACGTTTCCAAATAGGTCAGGCATTTCCTGAGATTACCGCGTAAAAACATACACATTCTTCAGCCATACAAAATTAGTATCCATCTATTTAGAAAACGTTACAAAGCACGTTATTTTTGTACCAAAAGTTTATTTTAAGTATATTAGTGTTATAATATTCATTGATTATTGAATAGACAACAGGTGTTTCTGATCAACCGATAGTTCTGTCTTACGCACCAATTATTGCCAATTAAAATAAAGACTGCCTCGTTGGTCTCGCGGCATAAATGTGCGCGTGGGATTGGGAGGTCTCGGATTCGATTGCCCGGGTGGGGCAGTGATATTGGGCTTTTCCATAAGAAAATTCTCAGTAGCAGCACGGAGTCTGGTAATGTGCCCGGTACGGCAATAGGCTCGCCCCCTATTACGTGGGACCTAAAAATTCATGGCGAAATGTGGGTGTTGTATCACACCTCTGCCTACCCCTTCGGGGATACCGGCGTGAGTCTATAAAAAATATACAAAAAAATAAAAAAATAAAGTTATGTTATGCTTAGACGTTTAATTGCACATGTGAGAATGGACTCTATTTTTATTAAAATCTATTGTGATTCATAAATACTACAGTGGTAGAGAGAGTTACCTACAAATGTCGGTGGGACTCCTGTTACGCCTGCGGGTTTGGTTCCTAACAGGACATTATTTTTGTGCACAGCGTTTTGTTGCCTACAAGATTTGACAGAACATTAGCTGTTCTGCAGCCGACTGCTGACATACTTGTATACTTGATATAATAGGCTTGTGTCCACTAAGAATAAATCGGTTTGATTGTAGTTTCTATAGATTCATTATGATTTTAAGATGTCGATAAAGTTTATTATTTATTATAAAAAGGTAAGATTAATGTTATTTTTAGTATTCTAAAACTAAAAAAATGTATTTATTCTTGTGACAGTGAACACCAATCAGAGAGCATTACGTAAAACAGTACGTCCGCCATTCATGTTGTTGACGTTTTAGTAGTAAATATAACTAAAACTTCAAACTTTACATACATACATACATAGACTCACGCCTGTTTCCCCGAAGGGGTAGGCAGAGGCATATTAAACGCCCACTTTTTGCCAGTGTTTTGATCCCACGTAATTAGTGTTTTCGGACCCGGTATTCTTTTTGAGAACCGGGAATTTCGGTACTTTTGTGTAATGGAACCGGGATTTCCCGGTTCTTTCGGTATTTTCGGTTCTTGCTAGTTTTTATTATAGAAAACGGAAAGGACTTAAGGACGTAAGTCCGTCCCTTTCTTGAGCAACACTCCCTTGTCACTTGCATTCAGTGCGCGTACTGATGAAATTTTGGTACCCCTTACCAAAGTTCGAGCAATCTTCCATGACGCATCTTTCTCTAGACCTTCGATAAGTACACATCGATTCTCCTGACCCGAATTCCCTGGTAGACAAACTGGTACAACGGTTTCCGACCGCGGGTGAAGAATGACATTCTTCAGGCAGTACACTTTTCCTGAAGTTGCACCATGAAGACGTCTTCTAAGCCACATTTCGACACTCCCTGGTTAACATCGATCTCGCAGCGATGCTTCCGCATGAAGTCTAGGCATAGCCATATCGGCCACGATGATTTTGTGACGGTAAACTTTGTTGCCTAGCTTCAGATCCACCTCCATTTCACCTCGGACGGTTATGTGCTAACCGATAGTGTTCTTCGTTTCACACATTCATTATTCCTGAAGCCACACTCCCCGAAAAACCCGTCTTGCCAGAAGGAAACCGACGACTGTCCGAGGAGCACCCGTGTCCAATGTCAGCTTGCATGGCGTTTTATTAATTTCGCCTTCAATGATCAGGCTGTTCCCGTCACATGATTGCGAGATCGAAATACTTGGGGCTCTTCCATTGCCAGCCAGCACTGATCCCGCAGTCCTGGCTTCTACTCGTTTTCCTGCTCTCGCTGCCTGGCAGGCATAGCAGGCGACCCCTTTGGGAGAGACAGAGTGCCAGCACTCCAGGTCGCGGATTCCATCCGTAAATGTTACGAGGTTTTATCTATCAGCGCAGGCGACGACTGGTATGACTTCCTGACCAGCTTTTCCACCTCCAGAGCCCACTGCAGCAGAGTTTCTCCGGTGCGTTGTGTCCTGTCCTTCAGCTGAGCACGATACACATATTCAAGGTCACCGTATCTGGCCTCCAGCACCTCTAGAAGGTTCTCGTAGGAGACGCCTTGCCCGAGAGGCCCCAACACCGTCAACGCCTGATCACGAAGGCCCAAGGTTGGGGTGGTTAAGGCCTGTTCTTTATTCCACCCATTTGATCGCATCATAGCCTCAAATTGGATCTTGTATGCTGACCATGATGACGAGCCATCAAATGGTGGAACCTTAAACGTAGGAGGCCGCCTACGCTTTGTAGGCAGCTCAAGCGGATATGGCTTCTTTCCCCACAGCTTTAGCACCGAGGTGACGATACAACTTAGCCGATACGGTGACATCGCTCGTCGCGTCGTACTGCTTCCACCTCCATAGCGTGGGCTAAGGCGTCCTTCAGGTTCTTGAAGTGCCCATTAGAAGATCAAGATCAGAAGTGCTGGAGGTTAGAGCAGCGGTAAGTAATGTGTGTAATCTACGCATCCAAGCCGCTCTTTCAGAGGTGGCACCTATTAAGGAGCTAGTATGCTAGTACCTAGTGTGAATCGCCTAATGTAAATAAAATTCCCGAAAGTACCGAAAGAACCGGGAATCAAATTTGATATCCCGGTTCCATTTTATGACAAAAGAACCGGTAATTTCCGGTACTTTCGAGACCGGGATTTCCCGGTTCTGAACCCTACACGTAATAGGTGGCGAGCCACCGGCAGGTGCACCACTTGCAGGTGAGGTTGACTTGGGACCCTAAGTTCTTGGTGGGATGACCCTATGCACCCATTACATTTTAGGACACAAGACTATTCTATGACTTAGACCAGTATCAGGAAATTATTTTGAGGTTACTGATTTTTCGTAACTACTGTCGTAGATCTTCATGCATGCACTTCGAAAAGTTAGTGGTTGGTTTGAAGCCACTGAGTGACACACTCCCACTAAGCTATTGCAGTTCTCAATAGAATATATGTATTTATTTGCATTAAATGTAGGTACAAAATCAGATGTTTACATAGGTACTTAAAAGTATCCGTGTACATTTTACCTTTCGGTATGCAAAACATAAATAAATAATTATAATTAGAAATAAAATCAAATAAACTTATTATAATACGAACAATGTGAATCTTTCTATTTTAATAAACATAGCTACTCACTTACTCACATTTTACCTACTATACGTATATGTATATCTAATATATAAAATTACATACATACATATCGTCACGCCTTTTATCCCCGAAGGGGTAGGCAGAGGTGTATTTCTACACCCACTTTTCGCCAGATATACTTTAGTCCCACGTAATAAGGGGCGAGCCTATTGCCGTACCGGGCACATTTCCAGACTCCGTGCTGCTACTGAGAATTTCGTGACAGAAAAACCCAATAACACTGCCCGACCCAGGAATCGAACCCGGGACCTCCCGATCCCACGCGCACATTTATGCCGCGAGACCAACGAGGCAGTCGTATAGGGTTTGATGTCGAGTTTTCCGTCTCTACGCAAAGATGGTATTTGCATCGTTTTATCCCTTAGTCGCCTCTTACGACACCCACGGGAAGATAGGGGGTGGTGACACTTGTATTCTATGCCGTCAACCACACAGCAAAAATAAAATTCTCGTGTCACAGTTTTCGTTCCCATACTCCTCCGAAACGGCTTGACCGATTTTGATGAATTTTTTTGTGCTTATCCGGTATCTATGAGAATAGGCCAACATCTATTTTTCAAAAAAAAAAAGGCAAAAAATTTTGCAAAACAACGTTTGCCGGGTCAGCTAGTATTATATAAGTAGGTACATTTGTGACAAGACTCACGCATTTGAATGTGATTTACAAGGTTTTTTTACACGCCATCTCAAACATGTCCGACTATTATTTAAAGAGAATATCAAAGGAGAATAGCGTAGTACGTGTCGTATTCATCTCTATCTTATTATGAGCAGTCAGTTTGTCATATTGCGGCCAATTATTTAGTTGTCATGGAACATTGTTGCCGACTGCGTGTAGATGGCGCTGTGTATGGTGATATAAATTAGCTGTCTAAGTACCCCTGGAGGTATGCGTTGCTGTATTGTTTATCTGTTTTCCGCCGCCTGTGGTTTTTAGTACTCTCTACTTATAACTATACCTGCTGACTGACTGCTGTTAAAAATGTTGCCAGGTGACCTGAAATAAAGTAGTCGTAGCCCTTTTCTTTGGGAGAATCAGGCTCCAATGTAAAACAATCATCCCGTGGCCACTGTTCCAGTAATCACGCCTACTGAGCTTTCTCAAAAACAAAATTAAGCTTGTCTCAAGGAACTTATTAAGTATCTAAATCACCAGATAAAGAGCTCTTGATTTAGAGTTAAGTCTAAATCACCAGCATCTAACTTCAAGTTACTGGCAAACAAGGTCTTTTTCAGAGTACAAACGTTTGCTCATAATACATTAGGTGTGAATCCAGTGGCGATTTCAGAATTTTGATTGGGGCAAGACCCCTCGTCTTGAACCCGGTGAAGGAAGGTTTTAGCCAGGGAACACTTAAAGTCATTAGTTCTAAGAATAAACTAATGCTTAGGGGAGGAGGCGCACTTAAGCCCCAGGCCTCCCCTGGATTCACCCACTACATACATTACTGATAGTTTGCTTAAATTTTTTTCGAAATTTTCTGGATATACTGTATGTACAGTCGAACAACTTACCGCTAGACCACAATAAGGGCGAGAGTCGCTCAGCAAAACATCGTCGCATGCAGTGCTACTTTACACGCACGTTGGCACTCGTGTACAAAACCAGTTTCTAGTGTGCCTCGACTCTATGAGCGAGCCAAGGGATTTTTTATCAAACTGGTCCACCGCCGACTTGTTTGATTGTACACACCCATGACAACTATACATATAGATCCAACGAATATAATTACTTCCTCCACCGCAGTAACAACTACAATTATACTAAAGCGTTACATAAATCATTTGGGCAATGCCGAGCATGCGCGTGCGTGCGTGGATCACGCGCAAAGTGCCACTGTCATAGAGCGGGACAACTGATCTATCACACGATTAGCCGCGGTAGTTGCGCTCACCATGGTTTTGGGAAAATTTAATAATAATAATAATAAAACCATTTATTCTCAGGTAAAAAAACCCATAGATACATACCTTAAAGTCTAACATAAATACAATATAATTATTAAACGAAATGCGTGTTGTTGTTTACACTGTTTTCATGTAAGGCTGCGTGTTATTTCGTAGCCTCCCATGAAAACGCCGATATACAACACCCTTCGGCCAAAACTCTTCCTTTAACCCCTTGTATGCCGGAACGCAGATCTACGCGAGACACAATAGCTTTTTAATTGTGTCTGGTATTCCGGCATACAAGAGGTTAAGAAAGTCTCAAGTTGTTGAGTCGGCACCCGAACCACGTACGACTTGAAGTTCGTATTATGGCGAGACTCCAATCTCTCGACTCTCAAGGTCCAGTTGGTCTTCGTGCGTAGGTACTCCACCACCTCCTCGTCCTTGGTAGAGTGATGCAGCCGGGACACGTACATCAGTGTGGTTGGTACTGCGGGACGCAGCAGCATTTTAGGTTCTGCTAATCCGGTACTACAAAGATTTCGACAAGTAGGCTTCTTCTTCTTCTTCCTCTCAACCTTGATGAAGCCGTCCTTGTCCCACGTTTCCTTTTCGGGGACTCTCAGTTCCACGACCTTGTGATGGGGAAGTTCACGATGCTCCTGTTTACCCCCTTTATTCGCCTGCCGATTTTGTCTCGTTTTGCATTCGGCAGTAACATCGGCATAGGCACGTTTGGTGTTTGACGTAACCACATTCGTCATCACCTTGACAGGTGTCGACGACCCGAGGTCAGCAACAGTACACGAGGCGCGTGCATTACCGCCGGCAGGCGATGCAAGCAAATTCGCTGACTCAAAACTGCCGATCGATGCATTTTGAGCCCCACGTTGTGTGTTGACGTTATCGTTGGGTGAGCTATTTATAGAAATCGCGTTACGTAATAACACTAACTCTGCACGTAGCTCACTTATGGTGCTGTCCGACTTCTCCAACTTGGACTGCACCTCGGCCAGGCTGGATTTTAGAGATGTTATGTCCTTCAACAGCCTGGTTACGTCGACGTGGTCGAACGTGACGGGCGGCAACTTATGCAGATCCTTCGCCACAAAAGTAGGCACAGGGTCGGTCACCTTCAATAAGGAGATGGTGTCCTGGACACTTTTCTCGGTGCCATTCCTTCGCCGAGACGGCATCTGATCCAACTTGTTCAGCGCCTGATACAGTAGCTTTTTACCAGCACTGATATCGTCTTCCTTGAAGTTGGTCTTGCAGATCTGCATCCATGGTGTCGATGGCATGTTGTATGAATGCCAACAACTCGTTGGCTATGAGTTGCTGTGAACAGCTCATAGCTACAATATCGGGCAGCGTGTATAGCCGCTAACTACATTTATAGTAATAAAAATTAGCGCGCGTAGCAGCGCAAGCACGTCCGCACTCGCGCGCGACACCGAGTATTATGATATGAGACACCGAGTATAATTTGAGACTTGTCATTTGCATGAAGTTACTTGTGTCGGAAAAGAATTTTTTGTCATATAGTACTGACTACTGCAGACGGAAATGTATCCTATTCATGTCCAACTATGTCCCAACCATGTAATAGATAGGTAAATGGGTGCTTCAGTTATTTACACCATGTACTACACTTTTGGCTTAGTGGTTTAAGTTTTCCTTCTTTCTTTTAAGAATGGGTCAGCTTAACTAGGCTTTACAAAATATTCACAACTATACCTACTAATATTATAAACATGAAAATAATTTTCTTTAATTTTTGGTTGCCTTTCTTTCACATTCAAAATACTTAACATATTGAGGTAAAAAGACTACCTTTATGTCGCTATACTACGTAATTCAATATTCGAACCATAGATAGATCTGTAGATTTTATATTCGTTTTTGACATAAGCTCCATACAAAATATGTCGAACACGAATTTCGAATCTCAAAATCTATGTATGGATAGAATATTGAAAATGGCCGATAGTCAGCCCACGCAGGTGGTACGTTTATATAAGATTGAGCATCAAATGTCCAATCAGTTTTTTTCTCGCTCGCCATTCTTATATATACCTACTTCTACAACAGTCTCAAAACTATAAAATAAATCATAGTCATCCTATCGTCGGGTTATTTCAGTGGCGCGCGCGACGATGTTCCTCTCACATTTGATGATATTAGCGCTTTGTTAAGATGACACCTCTGGTCAGTGACAGAATAGCTTACTAGCTGACAGAGAGATTCTGATGATTATCGGCAAAAATTAGTACTAGAATTGTGTGATTTTTATTCAATTAAATAGATAATATGAGCTTTTTGTAGTACCTGCCTATAAGTCAATCTGAAAATTAACTGTCTCTTTAGTTATTTTTTTTAGAAAATAGTGAAGTAGATGTTAGCTTTAAAATACTAACTGTGTCTTACATTTAAGATTGACATTGTAATAATTTTATTTTAATTTTTTACAACGAACTTAGCGTTATTAAAAGTCAATATGATCACGGAACGATATTTGATTGTGACCATAATTGCTGCGGAATTACCAAAAATTCATCTTTTTATAAACTTCTTCTTTAAAAACACGAATTTTTGTACTCTTCCCAAAAATATCTGCTCAAAATAACCCAACATACTCGTAAATCTATATAGCATTAATATTTAAAGCATTTCCATCTAATACCCGATAATTGACGCGTCTCTGTTTCACACGGCGGCTGTCACCCATCAATCTCGCGAGTTATTCCGACACAACTAGTAGCAGTGACTCCCACTAATAAACTAGGTATGCACAACAACCGCTTCTCAATTCTAAAACTGTTGCTCAAAGGGTTTACATAAATACGTCCTTATACACACTTGTCATTATGCGAACGACAGCTACAAGGCGTCCTGTTCTATCCAAAAACAAATTTATAACAAATCAACTTCTCAAGTAAAATAAACTTTATCATCTTAAGTATAAGGGTTTGGAGATCGCAGACATAAAGTTGTACGGTTGTCGGAGGCGTAAAACATCTGTCATTGGCTAACAAATGCTGACAGAAATTGATGCCTACACTGACAGTGAAAAACGCGGAATCGTGCGTCCGGCGAACTATTTTTAGTCGCACAGCTGTCGCGACGTGTCGTATCAAGTCGTTTCTGTGGACTAACCTTTCGTTGATAGACGTGTATTGATATCATAGTGATGCTAAATTAATCTTACACATTTAAAGCTTTATTGGTGAAGACGGAGGGCTTCGTTTTTCGTTTCGAAGAAAGTCTATCAACCACTGACATGTTAGATGTCTTCTAGCTTTAATATTGAAAGGCAATTCCTCTAGTAGATATGAATATTTTTTTTGACTGTGGAGTGTTAAAACCTAGTAGAATGGACACAATACCCTGACCCGGAACAACAACTTGTGGATCACACAAATACTGTCCCGTGTCGCGTGGGGAACTGTCAATAGGGCTATCAAAGCAGGTAGCATTATACAAATAGGGAAAACATCCAAATTTTGGATATGTATTTTTGGTCACCGTGATGTAAAAAAGAAGGGCCAACTTTTAAAGACAGCTGTTAAACGCTCTCAAAATAGTTCATCATGATCTATATTATAAGAGTAATTTTATTACTTCCAGTACATAAGTCGGACTCACCTTGTAATATGTGATGTCAAATGAGAGAAATAAGAAACAATACCTACCTATTTATCCACCTATATCTATTCCATATCTTCTGAATCTCTTTAAAGCGACGACAACTATAATCTAACGCTTAGATTAAGGCTAGCTCGTCTGACATTTTTTTCAGCATTATCATCTCAGCTATTTTTCGGCTGCGATCCAGGATCATTGCTTTGCAGCCCGGAGTCGACTGACCGGCAGAACATATAGTTCACAGGGCCCTCAGCACCCCTAGAGAATCAGATTTTAGGTACCTTTTATGCCATAAAATGTCGATCTAACATAGCTCTACCTACCCCAATACTCAGTTAAAACCGTGATGCTACCAAATATCAGTGTCAGGTAGATATCCTCGTATTGTACTCATTAAGTCCAACACATTACGAGCTGTTGGCGGCTGGCACGGCGCGCAGACAAATATTACGTTATGATTGAATGAGACGTGCCGTGGACGATCATCATTCTGAAATATTTCGCGTGAATAATGCACCAGTGTATTCATGTGGCGTTCTAGATGTTATTTTGATGTCTGGATTTTCATACATTTTGTTGTAAACGTCGTGTAGACTCACATAGTCTACATGAGTCTCTAGTCTTGGTCAGATTAATGAAGCTAAATAAAACAAATGTGTTGGAGATAGAGTCATACCGAACGCAAATCGAAAAGCTATAAAGTCTTCAGTATATGAGTCGGTATCATTGTAGGGTTTCAAAGAATGAACTAATTTTGATACCTACAACAAATGTCAATTATTAATCCCTATCCGAGAATAGAACTCACTACGCTCAACGAACTGACACACGAGGTGACCACTTTAAGGACTGTAACAGTTTCTTTAGACATGATTTATAAACCTAACAAGCCTAGTTATGCTGATGTCTCAGCATCACTAGCAGATGTTTACCTTTGTATAAAAAAATCTTTGTAAAATAAGGGTTAAGTAATACTATAGGAGTATATACTCCTGTCATATTGCCAAGTCAGATAACTGACACAAACGGGTGTAGTATGTTGTCAAAGCGACCTCCAAGCTACGATCTACATAGTTCTTCCAGGACAACCCAACGCGACTGACTTCTGAAAACTCATGGTGAAACTACGATTGTGTCCTATAAGAACAAATGAGAATGAACCAAGATAGATATATCAGGATTGTAGCCAATAGCGATTCGTAGTCTCTGCCTACCCCTTTGGGAACAGACGTTCATGTATGTATGAAATAAGAAACAGGGATCTTAGAAAACGTCTAGGTCTACAAATAATACCTGAATGTAGATGTACTGAATACCACTAAAAATAGCAAGCAGAAGTCTCATTCCAACGCACATTCGCGTAAACGTAGCAAAGTGATTTATGTAATACCTATCTACTTAAAATCCATTTTCTCAGAAAGTTTGTCACTAAACGTCTATAATAAATCAGAGTGAGATATATATAGAGTGAGAGAGTATAATAAACCAATATATGTCACGACAAATACTAAGAAATCGGATTTCTATTGGTTGTTAATTGTCCCGAATGTGACCGACATCCATACGATGGACGAACGTCGTAAAATTTTATGTATGTGTCTTTATACGTATAGTCGGGTGATAAACTTCTTAAGTTTGGTGATTATCATAATTATTAACCTCCACACAGAAACATTAGACTTATTTAGTGATAAAAATATTTATATAATTATTAGATTTATAGTATAATACTCGTGAATTTTCATGTTGAGCAAGTCAATAAGTCGGTATTCGAAAATGTTTTTTTTTATTAATTGTAATAAATTTTCCGCTTTTAATGTGCTATTTTAGTTCTCCAGGGGGTCTGGTGATAATCTTAAATCTTTATTGGGAGGTCAATAAAATGCTCTGGACTGACATGAGATATGAACTATTCAAGCGAATAATTAAATTGATACAATTGATAACATTATTTTCTTCGCCAAGGTTAGATAAATATCTTGTTTTCACAACTAGTTTTATATGTTGTAGAAAATGTAACATTAGGTATCTTTGTTTTAAATCGCCTTGCCTTTCGTTACTGTCATAACAGAGCCCTGCCAGATTTATCACCGAATATCCAGTCTGAAAACCTTCAACGGTATAGGTACATAGGTATACCAAAATCACAATTATTTATTCATTTAAGCCACAAAGTGACGCATATAGACTTTAAGTCTACAAATTACCAATCAGCAGAACCATGAGATAGAACGGACAATAGAATTTATGGCTACTCTTTTTAATCGCCAATTGTGCCTTACCTATCATAGATACTAAACGAACCAGTTCAATAAAAAAAAAGAGTTCCCGATTATCTATGATGGAATGCATTTCATATGAATCTAATTAGTTGGACATTAGTTCAAAGCGATTTAATAAAACAGTTGCTCTGAATTGAAATTGTCGTTTGAGCTGAAATCAAAACATTTACTAACGTAAAAATAAATAAGACTCTTGCCAGAACCAACACAGAGCACCAAATACATAATTCACATTCGCAAACATCGTACTCATGATATATCCGAATTAACATTACCCAAAACCCCCCAGGTCCCCCATTTCCAAAAGAAAATGTCACCAAACTTTTTCCAGGGAGCGAGTCACTCACTAAATTTTACCATTTTACCTCTTAAATGAGATTCCACGGGGCATAACTCGTAAGATATTTTACTGTAACGTGTATTACATAAATAATATTAATACGAGGCCCGACTGAATTAAAGCCAACGAAGCGAACTGCCACAATTTGCCACGAGTCAACGTTTTTTATGTAAATGTACCCGGTCTACCTGGCCCGTACTGTACGACTGTACCCAACGATTAGGTAACTATATGGATCATTTTCGTTCTGAATAAGAAAATACTTGTACTGAAACTAAGGAGAATCGAGTGAACTATTATTCGGATTAGAAATACTAATCAACTTACGTGTGTCAATCGCGTATTTAATCACTACATAGTATAAAACAAAGTCTGTCTTCTGACTGTCGGTCCCTGTGTATGCTTAAATCTTAAAAACTACGCAACGGATTTTAATGCGATTTTTTTAATAGATATACCTAATGATTCAAGAGGAAGGTTTATATGTAGGTATAATTGACGCAGGCGAAGCCGCTGGCGAGGTCTAGTTTAAAATAAAGAGCTTACATCAGCAGTAGTCACAGGTTGAGTAAAGTTGTTCAGATTAATTTAAAGTTTAATCAGTGATTGACTTGATTACCCATTAAAATAATGAATAAGCATGAGTACGTACTAATTGCCAAAGTCAGTACGAATTACAGGTATTTTTGGTCGTATGTGTAAGTCTATGGCTGATTCATCGTTTCTCATTAAACCAACTCATATAAATTTGTCTATAGGATCCGTTGATCCGTAAACCATAAACAAAGTTAAGTTCTCTACGGTGCGGCGACCCGCTTGATGGTCGACCGAGCGATTGCATTCGAGGTGTCTTTTGTAAAAAAACCTCGATTCTTATGTGACACAACGATTCAGCCAAGTCATATTTAGAGGCATAATAACTTCAGTTTAATTAAAAGGATTCAGAAAGATCTTAAATTTGTGACCCAATAACTTCTTCGTTTTCATGACATTTTTAAAACATCGCTTTTATGTACCGCATTCCTTCACCACAGAGATAAGATTTGATTTAAACACATTCTGATTGCCAACATCTATAAAAATAAACTGCCTCTCTATTCTAGTCGTGACATATTGTTAATTATATTCATTCGAGAAGGCACATCAAAAAATATTCAACAAAAACTAAAATTATTATCATAGAAAAATGCCAACGCCGACTAACAAAGTAATATAACATTTGGCTGAACAATAACAATAAATAACGTAACATTAAAAGTGGTTGAGCATCAGTCACGGCGACTTACCGAAATCTCCGAAATCTCCAAGTATCGTTTCATCAATCGCTTTAATAATAACATATCTTAGTTTTCTCATTGTGTTTGTTATAAACTATCTCCCCGACTATATCCCAGCGTAAGGTTTATAGCCTTTTTTGACATATTTGTGATGGTTTCAGAGATCGGCCCGCTACACACGTTAGATTTATAGATTTCGAGTCATTTCTTCCGACTGTATGCCGCGGTCATTCTTTTGTGGGTGCCCCTTTTTTTTCTTTTTATGTTTGTTTATGATTTAGTGTTATATGCCAGTGTTATGTTTTTATATAGTTGTGTTATGTAAGTGAATGAAGGACGGATATGAGTACTGGGTGGTAGTAATGTTCTGTTAGTAGTTCGAATACACCGTGTTTAGACGACTTTTCCCTCGCTGCAGCTATGGTAATAATAAGTACTTTGCATTGAGTTGTAGTGACAATAACGTTTCTTCACATATTATCAATCTTTTGGTATATAATCAAAGAAAAGTATTGTAGATTAAATGCGGAAGAATGTTTATTCTAAAATAGGTTTTGTATATTTAGATATTTTGATATGATGATCGTTTTAAATATTTTGATATTTGTTCTGTTGTATTCAACCTTTATTATATCGAATATAGTAAAACAGTGTGACGGGTATGTCATGCTGAAGTCATCGTGCCATCGATACGAGAATCATACAATTTATAAGAAAGTTTTGTCCCATACACACGATAGATAGTGAAGATATATTATGTCACATACATACTATATTCACACTACCGATGTACACAATCATGACGCAACATATTTATGTTAAGTTCTATGGTCCTGTCTTACGTTTCGAAAAGATTCTATATCTAAAAAACATGCATTATTTTTATGCAGCTGTTTATTTATGTTATCTTTTGTTAACATATTTTTAATATAACTTTTTATTCACTGCTTTTATATTAAGTTTCTTTGTTTGATATGTCTTTAAATAACATATTCAAATTTATAATAATACTAATCTTCGCACTGATACATGCTGCATGAGCATTATCGGACAATCTTTTTAATATTCATTTGCAGAAAAACATGACAATATAATAAATGAAATGGATTATATTATGTTCAATCATACATTTATCATCGGACATCAGACTATGCTGCCAGCCTTCTGGGCACGTTACCCGATGACATTGATGCGGAGGCATTTTACGACGCCTAAACCATGTAAATATTTTCAGTTTCTAAATTTGTTTTTAAGGTTTTTGTATTAGATTAGATTACATTAAGCTTCTTATAAATTATGTTACTTAATACAAAATGAAATAAAAATAATCTGAAACTCAGACTACATATTTTATTGAGTAGGTATATAAACTATATTCTGGCAATTGCTGTTTATTTTTATATACTTGGAAATGAAATAACATAGCAATAGTTATTAATTTTAATAGTTGCCCAATTAATATAATATTACAAGGGTATTAAAAATTTTTGTTACTTGTAAATTGTGTAACAAAAAAGATATGTATTTCAGTTTGTTTATACAATACTGTTTTTATAGCATTTTAATGCGGTGTTTTAAGAGCGTTTGTCATTAACAATAATAACACCTGAAATGATATCAATAGTAATAAAAAAGGGGGTCAAATGTAACGGGACATTGCATCGCACTATAAAATCGAAAAAAAATCATAATAATTATAATAAAAAGATAATATTCATCGATTATATTTTTCAAAATTATTTTAAAAATACATTTTACTCGTGTATAATTACCCTATTACAGTACAAGCTACTTAAAAATGTATGTTTATTTTTATAATGGCGGTTATAAAAGTGAAGTGAAATCGATAAAAACACTTTTGATATAATTTCAGGTGTGTAGAAAGTCATTGATGTTCAATGTTTGCCACTGGGCAATAAAAAATCGGATCAGTTTACATTTTATATTATTGCGAAATATGTCGAGTTGTTGCTTTTCAAATGCAGGCACATTGCATTGGTGGGTAACATCATTTGCACAAAAATAATGAGTCTTTAAGTTAGAAGATTATCATGAAAATTTTTCTTTTCTGAAAGTAACTAAATTATTGTGTAAATCTAAAGTAGAGTACAAGAATAATACCCAAATGACGACCGGTTGGCGCCGCGGGAGTGTAAGCGACTGCTACGCCGAAGGTCGCGGGTTCGATTCCCGCTGAAGTCAAACATTTGTGTGCATGAACATGTTTGTCTTGGTCTGGGTGTTTCTATGTATAATATGTAAGTATTGACAAAAAAAGTATATATGTATGTTTATCCATTATCTAGTACCCATAGTACAAGCTTCTGCTTAGTTTGGGACTAGATGGTGTTGTGTGAATGTGGAAGTATATTATTATTATATTATAAACAAATCACTTTATACATTACACAAGGTGTCCCGTTTGGGGATGGAACTCACAACTCTCGTCGAAATAAAGCGACGCGGTGGCCGCTTAAGCCACTGCGCCAGCCGTGCAGGCAGTGTGCAGTCATATGATTATATAGGTTTATTAGATGTTTTTTTGTAGTGCGCTGTATTGCTACGATTCAGCTGCACAGCATACTAAATGTTTTCTTTTACAATATACATAATACACACCTAATGCTACATAATGTTCTCTAGAAATGTCTAAGGCACACCCTTCAACCCAAATACCGTAGTCATATCTCAAGATTTATTATTACATTTACACTTACAATATCACTATCGGTATTTATATGATTAGCCAGTTAGTAGAAATTTTTATAAGGTAAATCCTAGAACTGAGTGTTACTAATAAATCCTTATCAGCCATGGCCATCAACCAAAACGAACAGTCTGTTCGTCAATGACCATTTTATGTGTAATTGTTCTTCGTAGGTACTCGATTTATTTAGAATCATTACATAGTATAAAACAAAGTATGTCTTCTATCTGTCTGTCCCTGTGTATGCTTAAATCTTTAAAACTACGCCATGGATTTTAATGCAGTTTTTTTAATAGATAGAATGATTCAAGAGGAAGGTTTATATGTACCTACTTATATATATTTATATAATACATATATGGCGGTACGAAGTACAGCTAGTTACTTATAAATCAATAGTTTATACAAGCTTTATGACAACCACAGCCGCTTCAACAAAGCGTATGAGGCGAAGAATTACTATTGGTTACAATAAAATTAAAAGTATTACCTACTTGAATATAAATCACCAGTTAATACTTAATTAATTAACCAGCCAAATAAAATAATGACGTCCATGCCTAACTGATTAACCTTACAACTAAAATAACGAAGCATTAAAAGTACAGTCGCGTACAAACCGTCTACTCTAGCCAAGTGGTTGATAAATATAAATAGGTACAATTAACGTTGATTTATTCGCTGGCGGACGGATTAAACGCGCCGATTAATGCCGACATCTGTGGCGATCGATCCTTGGCGACCTTTAACTTTTCTCCGTGACTGTACTTATCGGTTGGGACGTGACACTCATTTGTGGACTGTTTGCTCAAGATCTGAGGCCGTGGGTGAATTTTAGATGTGTTGTTGAGTACGCTGATGTTGATAATTTATTGTGACTACGATGTATATGTTTGCGAGTTTGATGGGAATTCTGTTTAGATCGTAGAAGATGTTTTGAAGGTTATTTTTCAATTGATTCTTGATAAAATAAATATGTTACAGTTTTGCTCATATATTATAATGCGTACAATACACGAAATTTTAAAAATAATTATTAGAATAATACACATCATCAGCCTTTAACAGTCCACTGCTGGACTAGGCCTTTCCTTTGAAAGGAGGAATTGGCCTACTATACCACGCTGGCCAAACGGGTTGGTATAGGGTTTGTATCAAGTTTTCCTTCTCTTACAGTGCTTTTCTCTGCATAATATGCTCCCTCTGTCGGCTCTTACGACACCCATGGGATGATATGGGGTGGTGACATTCCATGTTCTTAATCCGAATTCCACATGATAATACAGCTAATGTAATATTATGTTGTTATATTTTCAGGCTGATAAGCAGCTAACTATTCTATACCAATTTTATAAAGAAATGTGCAATACCTACGTGCTACTACCTATTTTTTTTACAACTTCATAACTTATTAGGTTATGTCCTGTGCACCTTTCACATGCTGCTTGGTAATTCTAACCAAGTAGTTTTAACTATCACAAGCGAATGCAAATAATTAAAAACATAAAATAAAACCATAAAATTACGTCGATAATAATTTTTTATATGTTTTTAATATTCGTCGGTATGCGTATTAATATGCGTCGTGCTTAACCTAATTTATAAGTTTTTTTATAAATTAAGTATTAATTAGACAGCCAATCAAGAAATTATAAATATTATATTAATTATAGGAAAATAAATGGTTGTCACGGCTTGGTTGGAGATTTAAAATAGCGCGGTGACGCAAAATTATGATAGTGGTTGTATATTATTTATGCATGAATGTTGGAAGGAATGGTATGCTAAGTTTTCTAGCATGGTGGTAAATTAATACAAACTATTTTATACTAATTTATTACAGTAACTAATAGAAGCTTGAGATATTAAAACATTGATTCGCTAGGTATGTGCCGAGCTTGTAGAAAATTAGTTTTAAGAAATAGTTTTTCTGTTATTGTAAACATTTAGATAGTGAAATTAATATTTGGAAATAAATGATTGTCATTCTTCACATTTTGATTTACACAGTTCAAATATAAAAAGAAGGCAAGGGAATCGTAGGTTATGATTATGATCTAGGTACACTAAATAAAAAAAAAGACTTTAAAATTGATCTCCAATGATTTATTCTAATCTATAACCGTTATCACAAACTTGATAACAATGTTGCCAAAACATGAAAAATGCTATTATTTGTAAATAGCAAACAATAGCATTTAATAAAATACAAAGAAGGGTCTAGCACAAGACAGGGACAAAACAAATGGACATACGAATGATAAAATGCAAAAACTGTCTCGCGAGCTCCCACCGATGACGTCACCACGAATTAACTGACGCAGGAATACTGTGGAGTCGCGTTGGTCCATAAACTTTTGGTTATATTTTTGTTAGTGGCCTTAGTCGTTTATGTCGAAAGCCTAAAAGTGATTACGTTGCATTAGTAGGGTGCTTGGTTTTGTATGGTCCTGATCTAAAATATTTCCTTAAAATTAGACATCAAGTTAAATTAGCTGTAATTAAATAAACTAAAGTTAAGTTTTAGAGCAAAGGCTAGCTTCATGCTGAAATATTTATGCTAATAATTTATATAGTTTGCACAGTTAGCGTAGTGGTTTGAAGCCGCGTTTCCAACAATTGATGCGCAACATGTTGCACAACAAGTTACCCAACATGTTGAAAGTCAGCGGGGAACTTTTGTTGAACAACGTTGTCTGTCTACGCATCTACTAATTTATGTCAGTCGTCGACAACGTGTCGCCACAGGAACTTCTGTTGATTTCAGCGGCAGTGGTTATAGTTTTGTCGAAAAATGCACCAAAAAGAAAAAAAACGTTGGTGGGTTAAAAATACCTACAAAATAACTATCAGAATCAACAACAATTGATGCTCAACTAACGATGCTCTTTAACAAACAACAAGCTGCGCGTCGTGTTGCGCGCCAGCTGGCAACGTCGCGCGCTGTTGTGCAGCGTTGCCGTACATGTTGAGCGTCACGGGTCGCGCGCCAAATGTTGCCTAGTGTAAACGCGGCTTAAGCGGCCGCCTCACTATCTGACACTGCGCCGAGTGTTGTGGGTTCGATTTCCACACGAGACAACACTTTGTGTGATCCATAAATTGTTGATTCGAGTCTGGCTTTTATTGTTCCCCCTTGGTTGTATGTTTGTAAAGTCCCCAGCGACACAGGATTTATACCTAGTGCGGGAGTTGTCTTTTAAACATAAAAAAATTGTATGCTGAAAGAATTACCTACATGATTTGTTTTAACAATGTAAGTATTTTAAAAAATAGTTAAGAGAAGTGACAAAATTATACTTGCTTTGCAACAAAAAAAATTAAACAAATCTTTGATTCCTCCATCCCATAATTTCATGCATTTAAGAACTTTATTGAAAATCCTTCACATACGTCATCTTAATTAATTTATTTATTTTAAAGAATAATGTAAAAATTAATTTGATTAAAACCAAAATTTTACAACGAACAAAGAACCTAATCAAATATCAATTCAAACGTACTAAATACATAAATAGTGAAAATGTGACCGCAGCCTGTCCGACCTAGGCTGCCACCTTAAGTCCTAATACCATATATCAGGAAAATGCATTTGATAGAGAAGCATAATTATAATAAAACATTTATTTTATTCAAGTGCAGAAAGCCAGTTACTTCTTAAAAATAAAACATAACATCGACTCCATGCTCCTGTCCGCATTCCGCCCACGGCATCCAGCGCGATGCAAGCGTCATACCTTGTCTATTCGTTATTATTGTACACATGTTATTTTACTACAACTTCATACAACCATACACCCATACAACACATATTCATACAACACATATTCATACAAACGTACAACCTTGCTGTGCCGTTTGAAACGTCCAGCGAAGAGGACAATGAGCTAATGATGAGTGTTTCATGGTGTGCGTGTATATGTATGTATGTGTGAGAGTGTGAGTAAGATATTGAATATGATAGTATGTTTTATTTAGTAGCAGCTTTATATGAAGTAGTCCTGTCGATAAGTTGGCTTTGCCGGCCACTGTATGTCTTTGTAAAGTATAAGCTATCGCAAGCTGTTATAACTATTTTGAAACAGTGTGAATAAGTTCGAATGAAATGTTTATTGTTTGACGACCACAGCTTATATACTTGTCTAGGTTTCCGAATTAATTCGATATTCTTGGCAAAACCAACTGTTTACAGTACATCTTTCTACTTATTTTACTACCCAACCAAACAGCTAGGTGCTTAATCTATAAAAGAAATAGAAAGATGAAACACATTTCAATCGTTCAATACCACATATTACAATATTCCCTAACAAATCAGCCACATTCGACACTATACGTCGTTGTCATAAGGACAGTGCAATACGTAGAACATTAAGCCATCACGTCATCGACAGTGCTATCGCAAGACGCCACTACCCGTCGGTCATAGCCAGATATCTTACAGAGGGGACAGACGCAAGCTAGGCATATTAATACTCTATCCAAGACTGGCTGTCTAGGAAACCGAATAGTTTAAGAGGCTGTGTAAGCGTCGATGGTCTAAGACTGAATATCTGGTTAACAATTTTACTTAAATAAAACATTATACGCCAGGAGGCAGCGATCGCTCAAGTACGGACTGCTATTCACAGAGTATCGGGTTCAAATCCAAGGGGCGCACCACACAGATTTTCCTTTTTTCTTTTCGATTTGCATATTGAATTATACTTAGTTCTTGCATCGTGCCTTGGAAAACACGTAAAGGCGTCGATCTCAGCTGTTATGAAGATCTTTGGCAGTCGTTATAGGGAGTCAGTTCACTTAAATATACTGGATAGGTACTGGTCTAAGCCATGGAATATCGCCATCCCTTTGGTTTGCAGAGATCAGATGGCAGTCGCTCTGTGGAAAAGTAGATAATATTTGCTGGAATTTGATTATACTAGTAAGTAGATCCCGGACTCTTAAGGCGTAAGACTTGAACGCACCCAGTAGAACGCTTAGACGATGACGATGATGTGGCGCTACGCCTTAAATTTGTAGGTATTTTAATCACCTTTCGAAGCGTGCCGATACATTACTTAACACGATTTCTCAGTGACTATAATTGCCATAGTTCAAACAAAGCTACAGTTTATTTTTAATATTAGAACAGTTCCTTTATCACAATTTATGATTACTTAGATTGAATCATTATGTTTTTCCGAAGGCGATTTAGCAATAAATTATCTTAAAATAATGGCACAGATATCAGGCTGTTTAGTGTATAATCAGGGAAAGGTAGACTGATATAAATCGCTATCATGTTTAAGTATTGAGCAAAATAAATGCTCCTAATAATACTTAATTAATAGCACATACCTAAAGCGAAACGGCTTTAATAGGCATTGCTTCTGCCAGTGCACCGTGTGTATAAGTTCGATTCCCCACAGGATAAAAATAATTTTGAACGAAGACTTCATTATGTCCGTTGTTTGAATTATCATTTGTTTCGCCTCGCATCGTAGTAGGAAATTTTCCTACTGTTTATAACATTTTAATCTACGGGATAAGTTAGCTTCTGTCAACTTTAGACTTAATATATGTATGTCACACCAAAGGAAAAAAACTGAACCAAATTTCATAACAGTCTGTTGAATTTTGAATTTGATTAACCCTCTATAATTCTTTTACGTACCCAAAATTTACCTCCAAACAATATTGTTAACCCATCCCATCAATGAGGTTACACACATGCAAGCCTGAATTTAGAATTAGCTGACAGACTGGCCAGTGTACACACCACTCAATGGTACAATTTAGCGAGAAGACAGGACTCGCAACAAATGCATCTAAATTCGAAGCTTGGCCCCTTCTAATACTATTTTAATTTTATCTAGCGAGCGTCACGATATATTTTTGTCCACGCTGTCAATAAATAATGTGCTACAGGTCAAAGTCTGAGAGCTAATGTGTGTTGATCTTGGTTCAGCTTTTGTTATGTTGGAAACAGGGGTACTACTATTGGTACGTGTTGGTAGAATGGCATGAGAGAGTGAGCCGGATTCGAGTTTCTGTTTGCATTTTTGATTGACAACTGATGATTATTCATATTGTCCAAATATAAATAGTGATCATGGTTACAAATTAGTCTGTCATAGTACTTCAGCACTTCAGAACTTTACGATAAATATGAGCAATGCGATGAGATCGAGTCGGTCAGACCACCAACTAAACCGACCCTGGCCAAACCGCAAGACCTAATCCATTAGACTAGCATTTTTTATAAGAGCTAGAAAACGATATGTAGAATAGAAACTAAAAAGAATATAATTGAAAACGCTTCGCATTACAATATTTGTACCATATAATATTATATCATTGATGTAAACAGGGCTTAGTTTAGTTGAACTCTTTTCTTGTTTTGATGTTTGATAATGTTATTGATCTCATTCTAATATCTGACTGCCTCGTTGGTCTCGCGGCATGCGCGTGGGATTGGGAGGTCTCGGGTTCGATTCCCGGGTCGGGCAAAGTGTTATTGGGTTTTTCCGTTAGGAAATTCTCAGTAGCAGCACGGAGTCTGGTAATGTGCTCGGTACGGCAATAGGCTCGCCCCCTATTACGTGGGACCTAAAAAATTAATGGCGAAATGTGGGTGTAATATTACACCTCTGCCTACCCCTTCGGGGATACAGTTGTGAGACTATAAATAAATAAAAAATAATAGATTATTTTTTAAGGTCCCACTTATGTTAAAATGTCAGTATCAACTTTTATGTTCTATAAGTTGTTTCTTTTTGTTTGCCTTCAAAGGCACTGTTTACCAAAGTAAAGCCAAGCCGAGTAGTTACAGTAAATTCAGTTCTAATGTGAATGTATGAGTTAATAATGGGTAGTATGTTAAACGGAGTAAAATTTCACGTAATATCTATTTCAATCACAAACAGAATTTATCTAGACAACAGACAGAGGCTTTTTTTAGAACAAACCCATGCAAAAATGCGTATTTGATTTAAACAAAATACCTCGTGATTTTCTTAATATAGCGCATAGTATTTTCTCAGCAATAAAATAATTATCTAAATCAGTTGATTAGCCACGGATACCGTTCCAAACCAAACGAGTAGCATTTTTTTACTAGCATAAATATAATAGTTGTGTTTTTATAATAAAAATAAAGTGATAAGTATCGTGTGAATTGGTTTCGAGGAAAACTGGTTGGGTCGAAATTTGAGTGAGTTTGTTTTGAGTTTTCATGGTAGTGTTGATTGTCTCGATAAGGGTGTTGAGGGTTGCTACTATGGTACTTTACTGAAATAACTACATATCCGCTTGATTGGCCAGTTTGGTATCGGAAAGCATGTCTCGACTGCAACACTGAATTGTAAATTAGTTTAATTTCTTTAAATATTTAGGACTTGTTTTATTTTGGTTTCTGCAAAGCCACGAAATGGAAATTTTATGCCTAGAACAAATTTATTATAATGGTTGATAATTAAAAACGAGTTTAATTACCGTTTATGTTGAGTAAAGTAGCAAATTAATTAGCCTGTGTTGAATAATAAGATTTCTTGACATTCTTGAAATTCTATCGAATTTTATTTGTGAAATAAAAGATTACAGTTTGCGCCGATAATTTTTATCTTTAAAATAAAAGTGCCTTTGTGGCTTTCAAAGCTAGTAGTTGAATGCAGTAGGTTCGATTAATGACATTAAAAACTATGCATCATGAGGATGTTTCTAATATGCTTACAGTCAGTTCTTTCAGTCCAATCTTTTTTCAAAAGGTTTAACGATGAGCTAAAGTGTTGTTAACTGTAATAAATAAGAAGTGTGTCCAGCCAAGTCTACCTTTCTACCATAACGTTCTAAGTCAACAGTAACACGACGATCATCATATCGCTTCGGTCAACTAATTAAATATTTGATAGCTTCTCAATACCCACGCTTGGCTTGGACGTTTAAAAACAGTTAAATATATGATCGTAAAGACACATTAAATACGTCCGATTCCATCTTTTATTGTGATGTTGGCGGCTTTTTGAGAACTTTAAGAGATATTTTATAGAAATCTGACGAAAGATCTTGTAACATGATAATTTTGTGTGGGCTGGTTTATTGTTATGACTTTTTTAATGCCGTTATTAATTTTATAATCTGAAACAATGGTCGTTGTGGTGTTGAAGAGAATTATTGATGCTTCTGTGTAGAGCCAAGTCTGATTATGTTTTGAGGTTATGTTTGAAGATATTTGTTGTTGAGAAGACACTCTTGGATTACTGTTTTTATTTATCTGATTTGGTAAGATATGAATGTTTACTTTCTCTGTGTTTGTCTTCTACTCAAGGAAGGCATTGAAAGACGATATTTTGGTGCAGACATGCGATAACTTATCGTGCTTTTGAAGACTGTTTATAATTATCGTATAAAAATCTATTGATATAGGTTATATGTATACTTACCATTGATTTTTAACCTTATTTTAACATTTGACAATTTAAAATGGGCTTGTATTTTTTTATGTTTGAAATATTTCTAATTTTTCATAATAAGTGCCAAGTTTACTTCAATGCGTTTTTACATTTATCCAATCACAAACCAATACAAAATAACAATTACAAGCAATCACAGGCGGATTTGCCATGACTATTTAATTAAGTTTCCTCGTTAAACAAAGGTTTAATTGCAACAAGGCGAAACCGGAAACGTGTCCTGTTAAAAGTAAAGCCTTTCCTGTCACGGACTGAAAGACTGAAACTTAAGCTCGTGTAAGAGTGACGTTACTAAATTTGAAGTACTGCGGAAGATATTTTGTTGTGGAGTAGTTCTGTTTTAAGAATTTTTGAATTTGGTTTATTAACACTTACTCTAAGTTGATTTTCGTAGTTTATTTCTTAGTTGGGGAAGTTATGGTTTGAAAGTTTTTAATAATTCTGTATATTATAATATCTTCTTGGGTGTACGCGAATATTACACGCGAGTGATCTAGAAACTACAGTTTTTAACTCACTAAGTAATAACTCAGTGAAATCAATATAACGCGATATAATCTGTAAGCTCTAGGTGGTTTAACTTCGTTGTTGATGACTTTGAAGGGATGTTTTTGTTTTAAGAATTTTTTATTAGGAATATTGGTAGTTAGTTGTGTTAGGCAGCGATAGCCTAGTGGAGATACCAACAGACTGCCATGCAGAGGGTATCGGGTTCGAATCCACGGCGCGCACCAATGACTTTTCGGAGTTATGTGCGTATTGAATTGTTAATTATCGCTTGTCCCGTGCCTCGGAGAGCACGTTAAGCCGTCGGTCCCGGTTATCATGAAGATCTTTGACAATCGTTACAGGGCGTCAGTACCTTCTAACATAACTGACACTAGTCTAAACCATGGAATATCGCTATCCCTTCGGGTTGCGGAGGTCAGACAGGCAGTCGCTCTGTGGAAAAGCTAATATTCAGCCAAATCCGGTTAGACTAGAGGGCGGACCTCAGATTGAAACTGGGATAACGCTAAGAGGATGATGATGATTGGTAGTTAGTTGTGAGTTTTTGACGTAGCGAGTAAACTATATAAAGTTTCTACGTTTAATGTAAGGGTATTCAGTGATAATGCTCAGTACTTTAAGCTATCAATTTAGGTATTACTTAGGCTTACGGGTCACGCAAATCACTTTCGTGTGATCCCGCCAAACGGTATTCTCTGCGTATTTTAAGACTGCTGTTAGGTCGACCTCACCACAGAACACTTAAGATTGTTCTGTGGACCTCACATTGGGCGTCAGCGATCCTCGAGCATACGCCCAGCGTGCGTTCGGCGTTCACTCTGTAGTACAAAGTGAACGCCGGGCGCACGCGCATCGGACGCCGAGCGTACGCTCGAGGAACGCTCATGACCAATGTGAGAGAGGAGAACCTTATCGTGTTTACCGTGTGGTGGCGGATTAAGAATATAAAGTGTCACTACCCCATTCCATCCTATAGATGGCGCAAAAAGCGACCAAGGAAAATACTGGAAGTAAGAAACCTCAAAATCGAATCGTATACCAACCCGTCTGGCCAGCGTGCGTCAAATTCTACCATTGAGTAACAGATCTCATCATGCAATTGTGACGCATGTGAACAGATGCCTATGTCTAGCAGGAGACTGCAAAAGGATGCAAAAGGACTTTCATAGCCTTACGCCTGTATCCCCGAAGGGGTAGGCAGAGGCGTAATATTACACTAATATGTCGTCATGAATAGGAGAAGAAGGTAGTAGAGCCTTGCTGATTTCAGTATGAATGGGCCGGCTCGACCGGGGAAGTACTACCCTCTCACAGAAAATCGACGTAAAGTAACAGTACCTAAACTGTTGCGTTTCGTTTGGTGAGTGAGAGTGCCGGAGGCCCTATCCCCTATCCTTTCTCCCTGATCCCACTCCTCATCCTATCCCTTTTCCCAACCCGAAGGGGCGGCAACGCACTCGTGACTCCTGTGGTGTTGCTTGTGTCCATGGGCGGCGGTAATTGCTTACCATCAGGCAATCCGTCTGCTCGTTTGCCGCCTATTAACATAAAAAAAAATGAATTTTTAGGGCCCACGTAATAGGGGGCGAGCCTATTGCCGTTATCGGGCACATCACCAAACTCCGTGCTGCTACTGAGAATTCGGAAAAACCCAGTAACACTTTTGCCCGACCCGTGCATCGAACCCGAGACCGTCGATCAGCAGTCGCATACGCTATCCACTGGACCACGGAGGCACTCAATGATGATGCAGTAAAACCGAACCTAACGGCAATTGCATAAAGACGATATATTAATATTATTTTTGTTTCATTACAGGTAAGTGCAGAAGGAAGTCCCTCAGTCCCATTTTGGGACATTATGTTCTTGTAAGTACCTATTTGAGCATTTGGAAGAGTGCCAATCAAGTTGTTAAATAATAAAATAAATATATTTATAAATGTATAAAATGTAACGTATATGGTGTGTTTATTTATTGATAGAATGCATCCGATCTATTTGTCAGTTTATTTTATTGCCCAAATCTCGAGAACTGGTGATTCGAATTTTATGCATTTTTATTTTTGTATATGATTGGAATTTTACGATAACGATATCTAGGTGAGTGCTTTCGTGCTTGGACGAAGAGATTTGTTTGTTTTACGGACGTATTAATTTATATGTTTTAACTAATTTAATTTTTATCTAAAACGACTTTTAAAACAAGGGTGTTTATTATTTTAAATCAAAAGTTTATAGTATTTTAACGATGGTATATATTATGTGAATAATTCAAATGAAACCTGAATGTAAATAAAAACTAACACTGTGAACATAAATTGGCTGTTTACGATCTGTATCTCGATGACAGCGACGTCGTCGAACAACGTCAATAATAGCATCGAGTAGCCACTCGTACTAGGACAAGTAGCGTTATAACCAACCTAATGACCATCAATTAAAACTGCGTTAAAACATCAAAGCGGTCGGGTATACTAAACCAATCAAACCCCCTGATAAAGTCACATACATTTCATATATTATACATACTCTCCCATTACCATTTATTTTAACCATAAAATTTTATGGGGTTTAAATATTTTCACCGCTTTGCGATGGGCCTTAGCTATAAAGTTCCTCGTAAAGTTCCTACATAAAAAGGTAATAGCTAGTGACAGATGTGAGGTGCGCCCGCGCAGGTTCGCCGGCCAATCGCGAAGGGGCGCGCGGCCGCCATATTCCTGTCGGCTAGAACCGTTGAGCTGCTTCCGGGTATCGATATTCGACTCGGATAAATCGAATAGATACCACATCGAATGGAACACTTATCGACTTCAGTGCGGGTAGTTGACTATTTTGAATGTGACAGCTGCTTATATACAGCATGTTATCTTTAATACATAAAGCTTCAACGGTCTCAAAATGAAGCTCACCACTATAAAATGGTTAAAGTATGTGAATTACACCACCATAATGTTATATGGCCAGCAATTATTACCCATTTAATAAGTTTTAGAAGCCCACATTAATGCATAAAACGAGTGTGAAGGCATAAAATAAATGTCTAGATGCCATTTTACGCGTTGCGGTTCTTTAAAAACGTTTTATTTTATTGCAATCAATAAAATGTAAAAAAAAACATTTATCAGCGAGTTAATTGCACAAAAAGATGTTAAACGTTGCAATCGCAAATAAGAGCACAAAAACTCGAAGCATTTACTTTGAGACGGAGATTGATAGCTCGCACGCTATATAACGTACGCACACAACAATGAAATGGGTACTAAACTGCGCGTGAGTCGAAGGGTCGAATCCATCACTCTGTCAACGTAAAAAACCGAACGGCCGCAGACCAATCGGAGCGCAGCATTTGAATAATTGTTCGTTTAGTGACGACCAATCGCGGACGCCCGAGGCACTTCTTATTCTGTATTCAAAATGATTAATGCTACACTCAGACGTATTTACGATCGGGTTTCAAGAGAGTTTGAATGATTTGTATGACTGACGCGTCAGTGCTGAGCCAGATTTATGATTGCGTGTCCGCTATGCCTCGATCCGGGTTGCAACACTATGACGGATGACAGCCGTATTTTATTATATAATTCCGCAGATATGTTGAATAGCTCTTGCCGTGTGTTGTCGTGTTGATGGCAACCAACATTGTAGCCTGATGAATATTTCACATGCAATAACCTATCTAATAAGATGTACAAGTTTATGATTCAATGTGGCGTGTATGCAAATGCTTGGCGGTTTTGAAATTCCGTATCTTTTAGTGTATAGTTTACGTCTCTTCATATACCGTGGCGTTTAATTTTCCTCAAGTGCAATCATGGCTTGCGTTGGACGATACTTTGATCGTTTTCATTTAGAGAAACCTTGACAGGTTAACCAAGTTGTGATGGCTTTTCACTTGAAACTTTCTATAGGTGAGATTTTTCAACAGATAACTCGTATTGGAATCTTCTTCTTCATTCTTATTGACATTCTAACAGGATGAATCATGTAGTAAACAGAACTCATTTGTGTATCTTAAAGGAAAATTGCTAATAGGTGTAAAACAACTTATCGTCTGTTGCTTTTAATTATTCTTGTCGTATGTAATAGAAAATATGTACGGTATGTTTAAGAATTGATTAATAAAACGATCTTAAACATTAAACATTAATCGTCTTGTTGATTATAGATACAAGATAAAGTATAATTTAGCAAAGTTGTAACAATTTAATACACAATTAACACTCGATTACTAGTATTATAATTTATGTAGCATGAATTTAGGAAGCATGAGTGGGTACTGTAGTAGGTACCAGCCATGGTCTAATTGATGTAAACTTAGCCAAAACGGCGGCGTACAGGAAAAGACATGCCGTCATTATTTTCAAATAAATACGCCACTAAGTAAAGCCCTTTACGTACGTACTTATGAGTATCTGTACAAATCGCGCTAGTTTAAAATGATTTACAGACACGATCAAAATAGATTATGAGTTTATGTCTTCATATAAAAACCTAAACCACCCAAAAGAAAATCAAAACCACAATCTAAATAAACTATACTCAGTAATTTGCACCTTAATGTAGCTCTTTAGCAAGATTTCACACCCTGTATTCAAATATGGCGCTGAAGATAAGGCCGTGGATGTATGGTCCCATTTAGCGTTATTTAAAGCCAGAGAAGGTGAGTTAACGCATTGCTTTCTATATGAAAGCTACTTTATAACTACATTATAAATAGTATGTACTAATCTTTAGCGATTGGAGTCGTACAGGGTGTTCGGTATCTGACTGAGTAATGGAAGAATTAAGTGTCGATTTGTTTGTGATGATACATTGCGAGTTTATTGGTATGCTGCTTACGTTATATTACCTGTACTTGGTTATTTGCGTGTAGGTCTTATGAATGTATGTATATGACTATGTATGTGAGGTATGTATGTGGGTGTGTAAAAATATGACAAATATAGAAATGATTTTTGCATGTGAATGGAACTGGCCTATTTATCTAGTGGTTATTGCACTTCCCTGCGAGATCGAATCAGAAATGAGGAGATCCGCAGGCGAACCAAAGTCACCGACATAACTCTCCGAATAGTCAGGCTGAAGTGGCAGTGGGCAGGGCACATAGCCAGAAGAATCGATGGCCGTTGGAGCAGAAAGGTTCTGGAGAGGCGGCCACGCACAGGACGTGGCAGCAGAGGTAGGCCTCCCGCAAGGTGGACTGACGATCTTGTTGGGATCGTGGGAAGCGGATGGATGCGGGTGGCTCAGGATCGGTCTATGTGGAGAGCATTGGGGGAGGACTATGTCCAGCAGTGGACGTCTTTCGGCTGATATGATGATGATGATTGCACTAAGTACTACGTAGGGGTGGTAGGGGGTTGTGAGCTCGATTGTTCCAGAGGTAATTATTTGGGTTTGAGGTCAAATATTTGTTCTGTGTATGGGTATAAATATGATATTGATTACTGATTTTAAAGTTTGATTATCTAGTGGTTAGTGGTTCTAACTAAGCTGAAGGTTGTTGCTTTTATTTCTAGGACATATCTTGGTGTGATGACCATGATTATTTATTTTATGACTGGGTTTTACTAATCTGTAATATATGCATAGTAATAAGTAATAAAATGTTGAAATAAAAAATATATAATGTCGACGACCGGTTCGCGCAGCGGGAGTGTAAGCGACTGCTACGCCGATGGTCGTGGGTTCGATTCCCGCTCAAGTCAAACATTTGTGTGCATGAACATAGATGTTTGTCTTGATCTGGGTGTTTCTATGTATAATATGTATGTATTTGCAAAAAATGAGTATATAGGTATGTATGATTATCCATAAGGTATCTAGTACCCATAGTACAAGCTCTGCTTAGTTTGGGACTAGATGGTGATGTGTGTATGTGGTATAATATATTTATAACTGAAGAACTTCAATGAAATTTATAGTAAAAGAAAATGTGGATATATCCTATATATGGATTTGTAATCTATTTATAGACCCAATACTAATCTCATTAAAAACCTAAACGAAATCCACTACCGTTTCACCCATACATCTCTATTATCATACAAAACAGATCTTATAAACAACAGACATGTCCCTCGGCAAATTAATGAAGAAAAAACGTTCAATTCAATCGTTAAAACGCTTTAATTATCTATGGTAGTGGGGATGAGTCGGTGTTGAGAGTCCCACATAAATCTGTCATGCGCCCGCGCAAGTAACGCACACATCTTGATCTAAGTGTACTAACTTAGTACAAGCGGAGTGGGTAGCGGAGCGAGTAGCGGAAGCGGGCGCGGTAAAAATCGCTAGTATCCACATTATAAACACAATACCAAAAAAAAATCTCACTAAGCATCTTAGTGGCCAGTATCTAGTTATAATTCAAATTTGGAAACACTGTTTGAAGCTGTTCTAACTCGCTGTTTTCAATAAGAATGTTAGTAGCTCTCAAAACATGACTTGCTTTGCCATTCGTGATAGATCGGAAGTTAAACAACGTTTGTAGGCGTCGAATCTTAGATGGGTGACCGTTTATGATATTTATTGACTTTGAGAGAGCTATCGTACTTTTGGAGAGTGTGTATTGCTGTGAATCTAGGTTCTCCTCTTAACACACACAAGAAGCTTTCATATACGGCCATTAGCATACTAAAATTAGGTATAATGCGCGGAATCCTCGGTGACTTCAGTCTTCCAAGAACTATATACTTATATATGTGTTTACCGCATCTGCTTGCAGATTTTTTCCGTTGGAAAAGTGATCCCGCTGCCCGCTTACACTATGTTTCTTCACGAAGGGACTCTCAACTGTTGGATGTACTTACTTATCATAGATCTTTTTGTTTTCTTTCCATTGGAGTGAATAGTTAGTGTGGAATTAATGAACATTGTGGAGATTCTTATTGTAAATGTGTGTGTTAGAATGTTCTCACTTATTTTCTTATTGGTGTGTATTGGATTTTTTTAAATAGATCTTTATGGTAATAATTATTATGTACCACCAAGTGTTTTTGTCCAAGAAGGTGTTTGCAATCATTCAGCATTTTATATGTTATTTATAATAACTTTATTTCACACAATCCACGAGTTATCAATTCCAATAAGAATTTGCGGTATCAAATTCTTATTTACTTATTCTCATCTCCCTATCTCTACAAGACGACTCAACACTAGAACTCTACAAGATGACTATACTGATATAGTTTTTATATCATATCTATCTAGAGCTGAACCGTTTCTCAGCGGTATACCGTTTATCAGATTGCTCCGTACCTCACAGAATCCTACGACAGATCGCAATCGTACAGACCTCTGCTGTGTTCCTGTGATGAGGTGCTAGATGTTAGAGCGATGCAGTTGCTAAAGAGTCCCTTTGTTGACAATAGGTAACCACAGATCATAAAAGACTGCCTCCGTGGTCCAGTGGATAGCGTATGCGCCTGCTGATCGGAGGTCCCATGTTCGATTCCCGGGTCGGGCAAGTGCTACTGAGTATTTCCGAATTCTTATTAGCAGCGCGGAGTCTGGTGATGTGCCCGGCCTCCTTGGCTCGCCCCCTTATACGTGAGACCTAAAATTTCATGGCGAAATGTGGGTGTAATATTATACCTCTGCTACCCCTTCGGTGATACAGGTATGAGTCTATAATACAATAAAGATGACAATTAGTATCTATAGTATATGAAGGTAACCAGCTCATTGTCAATTGAGCTGGAACTGATTGATGAAGACTTGACGACTGGCGTAGTGATACAAGGTCGCTTTGTCAGAAAACGCTGTGCTAATTGTTGTAGATTCGATACCCAACCAGCATAAATGTTCGGGTGATGTGCACTATGTGCAACTGTGTGCACATGAGCATTTACTAGGTGTAATGTAGATGAGCCCGATTATTTTTTCTGGGTGTGGACGTAGATAAGTAACTATGTATCTACTTACAAAATGGATGTATTATAAAATATATGTAGGTATGCTTATCATTTATCCAGCTACCATAATACAAAGTGTGCCTAGTTGGGGATCAGTTGGTTATTTAAGACTGCTCCTGCACTAGAGATAATCTGTATCATTGAAGTCTTCCAGACTCCACACAACAAATTACATATCTTTTTGTCTAGCAAGATAAATTGGAATTCTCAACAATGTATTTCCCATTTTATACTCTACGTCATCCGATCCGTAAAAATGACTCTCTACAGTGATTCACTCACTAAACCACAATCTAGCAACCCCTATCGCATCTAAATTATGTTATTAAGGATATTTTTATGTTAATTAAAAGTATCTGGGCCATGACTCAAATTATTTAGATCCTGTTTATCATTGATTCACTGCAATATTATCGCGGGAAGTCCGTAAATCGAATTCTATCAACTGACATCGAAGCAGAGGGTTGTCAATTCTGTTGCAATCCTATATTTTACCTCATAACGCCGTCGTTTATTAACCGATTTCAAACATAAAATTTTTGTTTGTAGGATGTATTTAGTGTTTGACTCCATCTACGTGCGAGGAACAAGATGCAAGTAGGTATTTTCCAAAATGATTTCATGCAACATTTGCACAAAGTAATAACAGCTTTATGGCTTATAATACCTAAAAGTTCAATTGGAAAATGCAACGGTGCGTGGTAGATTCCTAACCAGATAGTCTAAGGACTAAGTAAGGACATCTGGATGCGAGGAGGTAAGAGGTAGAGGGTTAAAATCGATCTGTGTAGAAAAGAGTGGTCATTTTGGGAGATGTCTGTGTTGAGCAGTGGGTGTCTATTGACTGAAATTACGTTTAATTTGGTTTTGTTATTATTATAATAATTATGTAAACTAAAATAGGCATTTGAATAAAGAACAATGCCCATTTTTACGATGCATAGAAGTAGATTTAGTAAGAAGAAAAATTACGCCCAATGGCTTAAGATTATTCTTATTGTCAACAAATTTTCTTATTAAAAATACATAAATACACAGTGTTCTAGATGTTATATTAAATTACTGCGCTACAGTTGAATATGATTGTAAACTGAATTTTATGTCGAATTGAGTTAGTTCCCGGGTTTCTAAGAATAAGTACATATTTGTGGATAAATATTAAATTCGAAGCTATCTATCTATATAACATGACGAACAGACACACAATAAAACAAAACAAAAATCTCATTAACAAAATAGTAAGAACAACTGGGGGGATTTTTTCTACGATACCCATTAAGGAATGATTTATCGCCCGATATGAAATTAACAAGAGCCTTTTAAATAACAAAATGTTCTAATTTATGAGCTCTGCCGACCCCTCCCAGCTATAGCGTTTAGACGTCTGTGATGCGTGTTTTGGTTAATACAAAACGAAAACATTACACATAATATAATAAGAGAAGACTCACATGAAGTGTTTGAAAGAAAACTTAAATGTTCTGTTACTTAAAAGTGTTAACCGTTTATGGAATTCTAAAACAACTTTTTTTTTTGCGATTTCGGCACAGTCTCAGAACCAATTTGTTCATAATAATGTGTACAATCACCCCTAAGCGGTTTCTACTATACTAAGGATAAACTTGCGTATAACATATAGATGTTAAGCAAGTATCGGCACAAATCTCTCGATTGTTAGTAAACTGGCAACAATCTAAAATACTCAATAGATACGCATCTTTCAGCTCTAAATTCAAATTTCCCGCCACTCACCCCGCCGGCGTATCCCCAGTCTTCATTCACAATATCACAAATTATCCATCACCATTTTGACACGAACGTCCGCCATTTTCCAGACTCGAACCCTATAAATTGCCATCGCTGGAGGCCGTCAGTCTCCACGTAACTCAGGAACTGGCCAGCATTGTTTTATCAGGATCTGCCATCGGCTGACGCAACAGCGCAATGAAAGATTGAAGATATAGATCCACTTTCAATATAAATCTTGTGTATCTAGACGTCTCTGCCTTGATATATTGTGAAGGTTTGAAGGGTACGTTTAAAAATACTGCCTTGTGTTTTGTGGTGTGTGAGACTACGTGGAACTATGACTTAGGTCGGTATGTTGTTTGGACTTTTTGCTGTGTCGGTTTATTGGCGTAAGGTTTTATAACAATATGAACCTTGGGGAGACCTTTGTCCTGCAGCGGACGTCTCTAGGCTGAGAGACATGTTGAATGTCACAAGATGCTTTAGCATAATGTGTGGTTGACATACTACAAAAGATGAGTTATAAGATCGATTACATAACGTGTTGCGATTGGGCTGGGCCTTCTAGGGAAATATTTGATGTACTTAAATCAAATTCCTTTTTCGTTTTAGAGTCAAACTATTGTGTCAACAATAACCAGATACGCCAGGGTGCATAGGGTTCCCATCAAGAACTTAGGGTCCCAAGCCAACCTCACCTGCAAGTGGTGCACCTGCCGATCAACGGACGAGGCTCTGGCAAACAAAATATCCCGATAAGCGGCAATAGGCTCGCCACCTATTACGTGGGATCAAAACACTGGCGAAAAGTGGTCGTTAAATATGCCTCTGTCTACCCCTTCGGGGAAGCGGGCGTGAGTCTATGTATGTATGTATGTAACCAGATACCGAAAATAGATATAAACATCTTTCTTAGTATCATTAATTTCAACGCGGCTACTATTTCAAGCAATCACATCTTTTAGAACCGTCAGTTGACATCCAATATTTAAATTTTGAACAACAACAAGCAAAGCTATCACTAGATTCCACTAATCCGTTTTATACTTTACCGTCTATAAAAACTCAATTCTCTTAATCGTAAATACAATTCTTTCAGAGATTAATTCTGAGAGTCGTCTATAAAGTGGTTGATGAATCAAAACAAATATTTTCGTCAGTATCTTGTCGTAAATTCGAAGTGAAACGCCCACAAATCATGTCAATTTTGTCGTCGACGACAGATATCAACCGTTTTAAATTAGACAATAATTGTGTACTGGCCAGTAATAAATAAAAGAACAAAGGATGTTAGTTCCATGTTCAAAATAAAAACAGATAGAATACGATTTTCAAGTTTTCTTTAGACATCTGTACCTAACGATAGATTTTCTTTTTAAAACGTAGGTACCTACGTGGAATGTTTGCTAGAGTTGTTTAAGTGATGGTTTCAGTAAGAGCAGCAATGTCGCAATTCACTACCAATTTTTTTAAGTCTCTATCAGCAATTTTAATAAACAAATATATTTTCTGAAACGATCAGCACATAATTATGTATTTAGCAACTATTTACTTATCTGCAGTCATTTTTCTGTAAATAGAAGTGCTAAGCCAGGATATACATGTAGTTTGGGTATCGAAAAGACAATTTTCACAGTTAATCGCGACAATACCTTAATGGGTTGTCCTCTAAAATGTACGATATGAAACTATGATGGTAAGTATGCATTTATAATACAATATTCTACCGCAACTAAGTTGTACTATAATCACTGTCCGTAAGTGCCTACTTAGAAATTATATTCACATAAACCTTTACGATAGAACAAGTATATTCAATAACTAGCAATAAAATTATTATCTGTGCAACAGCAATTGCCTATATCTGTTGCTAATTGCAATTAGTACAAGACGTAGACTAGTGTTGTGCTCAGAGCAGTGTGTTGTCTGCACTAGTGTTGTACCTACAGTAGCTAACGAGAATAGTACGTTGAAGCAATCTTAATTCTTGCATTTATAGTAGGGGTCATTATGTTGGGTTTGTTCCAAGTTAGGAGATGCAGCGGTATTATGTAACGCCACTTTCAATAAAGAGTGGTTCTTCGTTCGTCTTTGCAGATTGAAAATGTACAATGTAATAATGTACAATTTTGTGCTTGCTATTGTTATCCAAAGTATTGTAGGTTCGATTCTTGGACAGCACTTTGAGTGATGCATAATTAGTTCTTGTCACAAGGATAACAAAGTGTTAGTTGTGGTTGCCTATAACCGAATGAGCACAAGGCATGTATTATTGTAACATCTTTTATTGTGTAAGAATTGTGTATCATTTGTTGGCGATCCTTATAAATAAATAAAAAGTGTCCTTTAAACATAAAAATATGTTTCACAAAGAAAATTAAGCCTATAATATTTAATTGTAAACGACTAGGACTGCCTTAGTTTTTCTTATATAGGATAGGAAAATAACATTATCACAAGAAATATCAAAAGTCCAGACATACTTGAATTACTAAACTAGCCGTTTGATTTGTAAACCAGTAAGTAAATTTAAGTATCTTTAAAATCATAAATATTTCTCCCTAATACTTCTTATTCTTATAGTTTATCCACAAATTTAATTTAAAACATTAAACCAAACGATGCTACAACGAGTTCTTTTCCAAGAGTGAAATGTAAATTAATTCTCAACACTTATCTCAAAAATCATAAAAAATAATTGTTATCACCAATTAAAATAGCTTTTAAAACTCACAAAAACAATTATTACTAAGTAATTGTTTTTATAACAAGCCTAATAAAAATATCTATCATTTAAATCGCTGTCATTTATGACATGGACCACACACATTCAGATACCATGATCTTATGTGAATGCAACGGTACAATTCCGATGCTAATTTAATAGTACAGCTCCATTGGAAAATAAAATGTCTCCTGCTTCATAGTGATTGATATCTTTATAGCTAATAGCCGGCATGTCTGTCTGTCCATTAATACCTTGTAGATGCTATGATTATATAAACATTTACATAATTTGTTTATGTCGCTCAAGTTTTCTCTTAATTGGTTTAATAATTCGTTATTGCTCAGTTTATTGGTTTGATACCCGGTTTGTTATAGTCGACTAGGAAGCTCAAGTAAAGTAAAATAAAATATTTTTATTTCAGTATATTATATATTTGTATAAATTCCTAGCACGTTTGTCAAGTAAGAGCTTTTAATGTTGAGCAGACAAGAAAGTCATGCATAATCTTTTCAATCGCAGTAACTAACTACAAAGTATGCTCAAACCTGTAAGTTTTCTCAAAAGACACCAAATTGTTTCTTGGTCAACTATCCATTCTAAATTACCAATAAAGACTTCCTTATTTCAATTGTCGATTCTGCACCAAGATCTCACGACACACAGACCTTTATCTTACATTTAAATTAACAGCGAAAATTTACATAGTATCGTTAACTAGTGCACATCTCATTGCAAGGTCAATGACCCCGGCGGACGATGCCTAAAACATCTACTACACAATAGAACGTAAATTCCTAAAAGGGGCATAGAATAAACAACGCACGTCGCAGACGCGACGCATTATTTAACCTCGGCTTGTGTTAGCGGAGAATAGTACCAATTAAAGGATGGTCATTTATTTATGATAAAAGGTTCTATGTGTCTACTAGAGGATTTATTTTTATTTATTTATCTTTAAGTAGTATTAGGTTTCATATTTAAAATTAATTGCTTATTTATTTAAGCCACAAATTAATGTCAAATATGGCTTTCACCAACCGTTCACGTGAAAAATTTAAGTTATAAAACTAGTTCGCTAATAAACTATGATAAGTGGTGTTGTTTTTTCGCGGATACATAAATTATCATTAAAGTGGTCTAACCATCGGACCCATAACGATGATGGATAATGTTGTAGTGAGTAGTGTTTATAATTGATTGCAAGTTAAAACAGTTATTAATTACAAAGACGTACAGATTCAAAGCTCCCGAAACGCTGATCTAATTACTATAATCCAGCTCATGATAGATATTTATGACTTGGCACCGAAACCGGCGACAAATGATTAGCATGACACTTATATTACAACGTATAGATGTGTACCATCATATTTATTATATTGCCAAGTGATATATACTTCCAGAATGTTTTAAATATCAATATTTATTGGGATATATGTTCTGCCTGTCTCATTTGTCAAAGTGGAAATGTCAGTTTGCTGCATTGCATCAGCTGGAAAAGTCAAATGGTCTCGTGCTCCAGATTTTCCCAATCAATTTCTTTACACACGGATTATTCAATAGACAGGCTGATGATGTCAATGTTCGGATCGGGGGACGAGTCGGTCCACAGAGTCCCTTATTCCATAATTCGGTTCAGTAACTGTTTCCTTTTATAGCGGTTCTCACTCAGCGCGATTGGTCGCTTACAAACGTAGGAAATTGTCTATAATAAGTTACTGCTAATAGCAGCATTGTACTGCTCTTATCCTCAATTTCTGTGAAAGCGATTTTAAATTTTGATGTTTGTCCTGTTTCCTAGTTATAGCTGGATGCTTTGAGAATAAGTTAAGTGGTAATTATTTAGATTACAAAGGAATTTTCTGTGTTATCTGTGGATTCTTCGGATAAAAGACACTGAGGGACTTTGAAGATATTCATAGTACTGTTGCTATTTCTATTGAAAGTATTGAAGCAACATGGCTGCCAAAGCTGTAATAATCAGAGTTTATGATCATTATATTACAGTGAATCACTTGCGTATGTCGATTGAGATATGACAGTAAGAAGCCATTTTTATTATGAATATAATATTCATAGCGGGTTGACTAATAAGGAAATCGTCTGAATATTTTTCTTCAGTGTGCGATCTTTCTTACTATATCTATTTTCGGTATAGGTACCTGCCAAAAAATATGAAAATTTCTTTCATATCAAAAATAAGCAAATAAGGTCTATAAATTTCTGAAAAAAGATTATTCTAAAAAGCAGACCTTTAAATATTTTTGAATAAAAAAATCAACAATAGCTCTACATAACCGAACAGATGCAAAACCTTTCTACCTATTTCCGCGTCTCAATACGGCCATTCGGCGTTTATGGCAGTTTTCACTCAACGCGATTGGTCGTCGTAGAACAAAATGGCTGGTATTGTGGTTAGTGCATTGTCTTGTAGTCGGGCCGATTACGATGATCGCCATCGGTTTCTTTATTCGATAGTTTGTATTGATAACTGCGGGACTATTGACAGCTTTAAGTCCTTTTGTAAGGAGGTATGCAGACGCGGTTTGGTGGCAGATAAGCTTGTTTATTTTATGTCTTTAGCTGGTTGTTGTCTGGTAGCTGTGATGGAGAAATAGCCGAACTTGCCGTATTGATATTTATTTTACGGTAAAATGTGTCTATAATATACCTTTTATTTGTCTCGTCTTTTCAGCGCACTTATATGTGCACTTGCCACGGTCTGAAAATTGTAGTGTACATATCTGAGTATTCTTTAAGACGTCTATAGTTCGAAGTTTAATTCTGACGTAACTGTGTTAAAATATTAGATGTACGTAGATACAATGCCTGCCTGAAACTGTGTATCTAAAAGTGCTTGAAATATATTTTGAATTGAATTCACTACGAGTTTATTTGATAGTGATTTGTGACTGGATCGTAAGTTCGATTGATACCCAGGTGAAATCTTAGTGCGATAAGCACGATGACTTTTCTTTCTAATGTAAAATATCTCTATTAATTACATATATATTAAATAATTTGTACGGATGATTAGCAGTTGTCTTATTACTACAGTATCTACAGCACACAGCCCAGTGTGGTTTAGATGTGTCGATTGATTCAGACTATTCGTGAATGTCAGTTAAGTATATAAGGGCTTGTACAAAAGTGTACCTATATATGACTGTCAATAAAAATATATTATAGGTACTATTGAACATGTTGCGGGTTATTTGGCTTGACATTTTCTTTCTGTTTCATTGCAACTGAAAGATCTAGAATTATATATAGTTGTCACGATTTCACGACGTTTAGTTGGCTTGACAGAAAAATTCGGCTGATTGAATAATGCTTGGACTATAATTGATTGCTTATAATATTTTTTTGAGGAGATCTAGGTGCAAAACAGTTTGAACTGGATTCAAAAAGTATCTACGAGATTACGATCCGTTATCAAACATCGTATAAGGTTGGAAAATTGTTTACAGTCATCATAAATAGAGTCGACACCATGAGTGTCAGAGTAAATGTGCTCGCAAAACCACTTATGGCGCATGTTACCCCATGGTCATCGTCCACCTTTTGTTTACTCAAACGAAATCTTCTCAAGTAAACAATTCCAAAAGGAACCACTCAGCTTATTTCCTTATAGCATTTGCTTAGAATTATCATTACCATACCAAGTACAATACAAAGGAAATTCTGCCTTATCGTGTCCAAAATATAGTTGGATTTAGAATGAGGGGTGTTCTCGTTTGCGCTCCGCAGTCACAATTTCGCGACAGCCAGCCCTTATTGCGAGCTGATAGAGTCTAGTTTTGAAGTGAAACGTCAGGGTATTGTCGACGAGGATGGACCGGTAATGCGACAGTTTGTAAGCATGAGATCCGGAGTCTAAGGTGGGAGGGAGCAAGGGGCAGAGGGGGGAAGGGTGGCCGTGTAATAGTAAAGAAATACGTACAAGTTGTTGTATGTAGGACGTTGACTTTCCTATATATTTTATTTATATTTTTTTTCGCGTAGGTGCTGCCAAGCGAGCGGTGTTTTAAATTAAGGTGAGTTTTGTTGGCCAGGATTAAAGGAACTCTTTGTCAGTGAATATCAAGTGGTTTGCAACTGAATGTTTAGCTGCTGGCTTTTGTTTTGGAGTATCTTTACTGCCTCGTACTAACAGTTGAAATCTAAAGTTTACGGTTACTCTCTTATTTTATTGTGGACTGGGGTATTGCTTTTCATTTTTATTGTTGTTGTCTCAGGTAATCTAAGCTTCTAGATCGTAAACTGTGAAGCTTATCTCGCCTACTATTCCATGACTTATGTTCTCGGTTGATTGTGAGTCTAAGGATTGATTCTTGATGAAAGTTTTATATTTTTTTGAGAATTTCCAGTAATAGTGCGAAGTGTGATAAGTAATGTGGTTAAGTATACTAGAAATATATGTATCGCTTAGAACCTGCAACTATGTACATATATGTGTATGCTTTTTTTCTATTCTACTACAAGAATTTATCTAGAAAGTTTTAGATTATAATGCTTTACTGAGGCTGTCCAAATTGACAACAATACCAAACGCAACAAACTTTAGTTAACGTTGGATCAAATCGACAGCATTTCCAAACCGTTCGCCTCCTCAAATATTTTTGTTGAACCTTCCAAAGCGAAATGACGTCATACAAATAATCATATCTGTCGACGTGTACCTCCTAAATAACAAAACCTATTTCACGAAGCTGCCGAGTTATCGTTACCGTTCACAAAATCCAAACACGCTTCCCTTTTAAGGCCTCGCCATATCTGAACGCAATTTATCGCAAGATAATTTGCTATCGAAAAAAATTTTTAGTCTATCGATACTGAGTTGATACGTAAGTTCAGTTGGTAACGAAATCCTTCGATTTTTAATTAGCAACCCCCGGGCCGTTTCGCACGTGACCAGCATGGGAGGATGCTCATTGGCGATTGCATAACTCGGATTCGCAGGGCTCCGCACCTCTCCGCATCGCTTCGCATGCCGTCCGATGTCGTATTAACGGAAGAATGTAATGAAGTTAGGTACCGTTCGATTTGACTGTGCAATTAACGATTGTACTTAATGAGGTTCTCGTTCTTTTGCATGTACTTTTGTTGTTACCTACCTATTTGATTAGAGTTAGCAGAGTGCTTTAATTCCGAATTGTCGATTACTTGTAATACGATTTATGATTTCATTCTCCGTTTTGATTGAAATGAAATCTTTCATTGTCGATTTTTGAGATTTGTGAAATTTTGATTTTATCGACTTTGACTGCTGTCATGAATCGATTGGCATAACCAGCCTAATAATAAATAATTAGCAAAGGATTATTGATATACAAGAGATTAACGGACTGCTACGAAGAATCTCGGTTTCAAAAACGGCGCGCACCTCTGATTGTCACATTCTGAGATCAGATTGGGCATGCTAATCGGTGGAAGAAAACATCGTGTGAAAACCTGCATGTCTGTCAATTCTCCATAAACTTCTATTAAGACTTGTGTCGTTGTGATCTATGGCCTTACCCTTCTAATAGTGAAAACAGGCCCTTGCACCGCAGTTGAAAAGTTTATAACACACCTTATATTATCTGTATATCTAAAATCTTTGCGTTACTTATGGACTGACAGACAACGCACAGTCAAAACTAACACAACAAGCTGTAATTTACTAGACTAGTAGTCCCCAAGGAACATTATGTTCTTTGGGGACTACTATTATATAGTATTTAGTTATTTACTCACACGATCGATCTTTTAAACTTCTAAGTCATTTTATTGTATTCTCTTACTGTCGTGAATTTGGAGCTGACTCTAGTCTCGTTGTTTGTAGGCAGACCGAAGTATTCCGGCATGGCTTGAACATTTGTCCATCTCCCTCTTATGGCCCCCATACCACGGTAGCGGTTTGTTGTAACGACACAACAAGAGGTCACCCATCCAAGTAACGACCTCTACAAACGTTGATTTATTTTACCTATTTTTATATATTTTTTTTATAGTCTCACGCCTGTATCCCCGAAGGTGTAGGCAGAGGTGTAAATATTACACCCACATTTCGCTATAAATTTTAGGTCCCACATAATAGGGGGTGAGCCTATTGCCGTTACCGGGCACATCACCAGACTCCGGGCTGCTACTGAGTATTCGGAAAAAACCCAGTACACTTTTGCCAGACCCGGGAATCTAACCCGGGACCTCCGATCAGCAGTCTCATACGCTATCCACTGGACCACAGAGGCAGTCTATTTTACCTGTCCATGGCAAAACAAGTCACGCTATAAATATTAAAATAATCACTTATATTTGTTAATTAACGTGGGAACCAATAATAAATAAGACAAATTACGTAAATTAATTGTCAGTAGACATTATGTTCGACTGCAATTCCCATAATTATAACTTTTATATCTGATTGACACCCAATTTACGTCAAAAATAAGTAATTAAACACCTTGATAGCTTTCTTGTTCCTGTGTTCAAATTTTATGTCAACATATCCTTTAAAACGAGTCGCCAGTGGTAATCTTTCTTATGAGCGACGGGAGCGGAGCAGTAGCCTTAAATAACGCGGGTGTAACCGTGGGCTCATCTAGTGTAAATATTTTTTTTTTATTCAATTTAACAGGAGCTTTTTAGACATCGGCGAAACTAGCCGTAGGCAATCTTCGTACCCGTATTTTAATGGTTTTAAAAGAAAATTTGTTTAGAAGTCTTAGTAGGTACGTAGTCAAAAGAGGCTTGTACTGTACCCAGTACTTACTTGATACTTACTTGATACTTGATGGCACGGGCTGTTTCCGCAACTCCACGTCTTGGCGTGTATTTTGCGTGCAGGTGGGAATGGTGTCTTCATTCGAGCCACCCCAGCTCTTCGAGGAAGGCCAGCAGACTCTTGATGTGGCCCACTGCCTCCCTCAGGGTGCTGTATCTCGTCAGGTACTGCTGCCTGTACTGTGCGACCTCAGGGCAGTCGAGGAGCAGGTAGGCTGCCGTCTCGTCTGCTGCCATAAAGGCCCTGCACAGCGGGCTGTCGGTGATACCTATAGTAAATAGGTGTTTATTAAAGAATCCGTGTCCTGTGTAGGCGGCCGTGACTGTCCGCAGTTGTTGTTTGGACAGCCGGAGGATTTGTTTGGCTATCTTACCGTCTACTGCGGGAAGAGCCTCCTTGGCCTGCCTACATGTTTCAATACCAATCCAAGACTGGTTGTATTGGGTCCTGGTCCTATTCCTTACCAGGTTGCGATAAAAACCAGAAGGGAGGGGCATAATGGGCTCGGGTCCCACCACCTCTAAAGTGGCCCCTCTTCTGGCAAGTACGTCGGCTGCGTCATTCCCTCTTGAGCCACTGTGGCCCTTGATCCATTGCAGTGTTAATTTGTTTTGTTTACCTACCTCTGTTAGTTTCTGGTGGCATTCAAGCGTGAGTGCCGAGGTGATAGTATGGCTTTTGAGGGCTGAGAGGACAGCCTTACTATCTGAGAGGATCCTAATGGATCGTTCCCTTACCTCACGTGCCATGATTGCTGTGGCAGCTAGGATTATGCCAAAACATTCGGCCTGGTAGACCGTGTTGTAGGCTCCCAGCGGTGCTGCGATGTTGATGTTAAGGTCCTCGGAGAATACTCCTGAACCCGTACCTGTATCCGTCTTAGACCCATCTGTGAAGATCGTGAGCTCGTTGTGGCCAACCGCTCCCTCGTGTAGATCCTCGTACAGTTGGATTTTGTATTTCTTATCGAAAACAAATTGTTTCGGTATTCGGTCGCCAATGGCTTGTGTGAGAGGAACTTCTTTAAAGAGTGTGTTTAAGTTGCTAGTGTGCGGTGTATTAGTGTCTTTCCAGAGCTTCAGAGCTCTTAGCCGGATCGCCGAAATCGTTGCTTCCTGTTGTATGAACAGGTGCAATGGAGGCAAGTCCAGCAACACTTCGAGTGCCGCTGTAGGTGTAGTTTTCATGCAGCCCGTGGCCGCTAGGCATACAAGTCTTTGAAGCTTTTGAAGCTTGTTGGCGGCCGTTGTTAGGTTGGTCCGAGGCCACCACACTACTGCGCCGTAGCTTATTATCGGACGTATTATTGTCTTATAGAGGTATAAGACAATTTTGGGGGATAGGCCCCATCGTTTACCTATCATCTTCTTGCACTGCCAGAAGACGATGCTGGCTTTATTGAGCTTATTTTCCATGTGGCTGTTCCATGTCAATTTGCTGTCAAGAGTGACTCCCAGGTACTTTACCTCGGTAGACAGCTTGAGCTCTGTGTTGAATAGCCTGGGCAGTCGGTAAGTACCCAGCGCGCGTTTGTGTGTGAACATAACTAGTTCGGTCTTGTTCGGGTTTACTGATAATTCGTACTCAATACACCACCACTCTACTATGCGTAGAGCCTGTTGAGTAAGGTCGTACACTGTACTAGTTACCTTACCTGAGGTGAGAATGGTCAGATCATCTGCGTATCCTATTGTGTAAAAATATCTCGCGTTGAGTTTGTCTATGAGTTCATTGATGACTAAGTTCCACACTAGCGGGGAGAGAACACCGCCCTGCGGGCAACCTTTAGTTATCAAGGCTGTCTGGGAGTCGCCGTGCAGGCGCACTATTCTTTTGCTGAGCATGTTTTGGATCCACTGTATGAGCATCTGATCCACACCATGTCTGGCTAGGGCGTTGCTTATACTGGAGAAGTTTGTCTTGTCAAAGGCTCCTTCTATGTCAATGAAGGTGCCCAGACAGGTGCTTTTTTGTTGTATAGCAGCTTCTATCTGGTTCACGACCTGATGTAAGGCCGATTCCGTCGATTTCCCTGAGCTGTATGCATGTTGATTGGCATGTAGGGGTAGGTGTTTAAGTGCCCCACTTCTTAATTCCCTCTCGCATAGCCTTTCCAAGGCTTTAAGCATGAAGGAGGTCAGGCTTATTGGTCTGAACTGTACCCAGTACGTAACTAGTGCTATAGGTAAAATAACGTTTGCTGAGGCTACTAATTAGATGGGTTAGAGCTATTTTTCTTTAACAGAAAGAATTTTAGACATGGTTTTTTGTTCAGTTCAACAATATTGAGTTGAAAAATCAATCCCTATGAAGAATTTGCGACAATAACTCTATTTCATTGACCAAAAGCGCGTGTTATCAATCTTCTCACGCCTTGCATTCCTGCTAAGAAAACTACCAATCACACAAGTTCTTACGACATCAATGTTCAGATATAATTTACTTATCCGTATTTGCTAATAAGAGCTCCATTAATTATAAAGATTACCGCTATAGACTCGTTTTAAAGGATATGTTGACATAAAATTTGAACACAGGAACGAGAAAGCTATCTAGGTGTTTAATTACTTATTTTTGACGTAAATTGGGTGTCAATCAGATATAAAAGTTATAATTATGGGAATAGCAGTCGAACATAATGTCTACTGACAATTAATTTACGTAATTTGTCTTATTTATTATTGGTTCCCACGTTAATTAACAAATATAAGTAATTATTTTAATATTTATAGCGTGACTTGTTTTGCCATGGACAGGTAAAATAGACTGCCTCTGTGGTCCAGTGGATAGCGTATAAGACTGCTGATCGGAGGTCCCGGGTTAGATTCCCGGGTCTGGCAAAAGTGTACTGGGTTTTTTCCGAATACTCAGTAGCAGCCCGGAGTCTGGTGATGTGCCCGGTAACGGCATAATAAATAAATGAAAAAAAAATAAAGAAGTTTAAAAACTGACATTTAATTTATTTTAAATGGCATCAAACCTAACCCGAAATAAAAGGCATGCAAATCTTAAAAACATACGTCGTGTACCAAACCCAAAAACAAACTTCGAAAAACAATTTCACATCGTGTTTCTAAAAACAAATTCAACATCCAGAACAAAACGACCCACAACCACAATTCCACACAAATCTCTAATGACAACTTAAAATTAAAAATTTCAAATGTAAACAAGACTAGCTCAAAGGTCTGTCCGCTAGTCTGTCAGCCCCCACCCCCCCTTGGGGGTAAATAGCTAAAAATAAAGCTCTCGACGTATGCAGCCGTTTCTTTGCAAGCAGTTGCTTTGAGGCGATTTTAATTCGCTTATTTTGCTAGCGGGAAATTGCTTATGTGTTGCCGAATTAAGGGGGGTACGATTGTGGTGAGAGGTAGCGGGCTTATAATGAATATAACTGATTACTCTCTTTCGCCTAGCGTTATCCCAGTTTCAACCCAGGGTCCGCTTACATATTATATTAATATTAGCTTTTCCACGGAGCGACTGCCTGTCTGACCTCCGCAACCCAAACGGATCGCGACATCCCACAATTTATTCAGAGATAGGTCCCGACTCTCTTTAACGACTGTCAAAGATCTTCATGACAACCGGGACCGACGGCTTAACGTGCTCTACGAGGCACGAGACAAGCGATACCTAATTAATAATTCATTATGCACATAACGTAACTATTTAGTAATCTGAGACATAACTCCGAAAAGTCATTGGCGCGCGGCTAGGATTTGAACCTGATGCCCTCTGCATGGCAGTCTGTTGGTATCTCCACTAGGCTATCGCTGCCTATAAGAAAATAAGTAAATTAATATAACTGATAACATTTGAATATAATTAATTGAACTAAAAAAAAATCTGTATCTATTGAATTTAAATAATGGTCAGTTATAATTTTAATGAACATAATATGATGTGATAGTTAAAATAAAATTATCAACTGTGAGTTTATGAAGTAAGGTATTTTAAGGACAGTCTCTAAAATTAGGCCTATTGTTCACGCAAACCGCACGTCATGCGCACGCTTTCGTCAATTGACGATTGCAAGACGAATGCTTGCATCTTGCGTATAAAAAATCAAAACTGTGTCCACGTCTCGTCATGCGGTCGTCATGCGATGCGCGCGGCAGCATGCCGCACCGTGGACACAGTTTTGATTTTTTATACGCAAGATGCAAGCATCCGTCTTGCAACCGTCAATTGACAAAAGCGTGCGCATGACGTGCGGTTTACGTGGACAATAGGCCTTACTATATTTAAAGACAATGTTCAAAAATGCATTGATTAAATTAATAGCGCGTATTAACTGTTAAATTGGCCTCCCTTATGTTCTTTTTTAATAATAATTTCAATTCATTACGCACTCTTAACTTTATTTCAATCACCAACATAAGCACAACAAATAAGTAACTGAACTTACTTACTCTACAAGTTAACAACTTCACTCTATTGGTCTCTATATTCAAAATCAGTTAGGAAATGCGAATGACCGAGATAAAGACCAAGTGTACCTCTAACCTAAATGAATCATTTACCGGGATTAGTGATAATAAGACGACATCATCTTTATGTATCTGCCACCAGAGAAGAATACAGAAAACCATATAAAACGGTGGTTCGCTTCAAGTTCTTACAAAGTTTTAAACTTATATTATGACAATAACTAAAATTAATTCAAATCGCTCCTATAATCGCTATCGCTACGCTTCTATAAACACACCCGTGTTGCGGCAGAGGAAGTCTGCACGCGTCAGCCGGGCGATTGTAAAGGCGCGATGTGATCCTGTATGCACTCAGCCTAAAAAATATTATCCGTACGCTTTGTTTAGTGTGCACCTCGCTTACTGCAAAGAAAATTAATCAATGTTCATTGTGTTAAATAATTTAATTAGTTGTGTTAGCTATGTGGAAAGAAGGGTGTGTATAGTTCAAGACTGGTTTACATGTAAACTGGTATATAAACTGTCCAACTGCTGAGCCTCTGAAAAGAGTTGGGTTATAGTTTATCATGTTGTGAAAAGGCTAAATTCATATGTCTTTCGAGAACTTTAAGGAGAACTTCCAGACATGCACAGTAAGCGATAATCAACAATATGTAAAGCATAAGTATGACTTTGAACAGACACTGGTGCACGCCGTGAGCTTCAACCCAGTCTGTTAGTCTCTCTGCGTATGTTGTGTAAGATGCATAACTAAAATGTTTATTTAATCATATGGTCAGTCCATCTGATAGCGATCTGTGAGAACTTTCTGTGACCTACTCGATGTAAAACGTGTACTTTTTATGAGCAGGTATCGCCTTCTCTATACCCCGCTTCATAGTGTTCTGTAGACTTCTTTACGAGGTCTGAATGCTTACTACTCGTTTAGACCCACTGTGCTAAACAGCCATTTATGTTGCCCTCAATTTTAAATTCATGGAAAGTAGCTCTAGATTCACGGACAACACATTAAGACAGTCATAGTTGATAACAATTGTAGATTCCTTCAATATAAGTACTCAAACATTGTCACGAAGTACAAAAAGATTACTTTCTTCTAGAAATCTTACGTCTTACATTTTCTTCCAGAACTTTCATCAAAACAATCTTCCACACTCGTCTCTCCATAATCAAAACCATTCGAACAAAGGCTGTCCTATTTTATTTTTCACAACAATCATGCTCGCCTTCAAACATGTAATCTTACCCAACATTTGCACGTTGAATAAAAAAACACAGGCAAAGACAACACACGTTAATATGTAAAGCTTGCGTGCAGGCCAAATGGAGGTGGCTTTTTACGTGAAAAGAAAAAAAAGATTGCAGCCAGAGACAAAAAGAATTAATGTGCTGAGGTACCTTGTAGCAAAAAGCAAGCACGCTCGGAATTAGTTCTATTTGAAAGAATAGAATACTTTAAAGATATTACAAGATAATTACTATTATTTTGGAAATATAGTATGTAATGAAGTTAGTTGCCAATGGCGGAATGGACAAGTGGTTTGAACTGATTTGCATATGATGTTAGTAGTGCCTTGGGTTTGATTCTTTGGTCGGGCATGTACTATTCTGCCATTTAGGTAGTAGTCTAGACATAGTTACTTGCCCATTTAGGTGGAAGGTAAAACAGAGTCTGTTTGTCTAAATAACTTTGTCGATACATACCTAATCACAAGAATACTTTGTCGAATCTAAATAAACATACAGTATATTTAGGAAACCGTAGTCTTGAGTCTAGATCGTTGCTCTACCGAAGGGAACCTACTGACATATGAAGGAAGTCAACAAATTGCAAGTAATTTATAATCTTTGTATTAAGTATTGGCAAATCGTAGTTACGAATACGATATGAATTGGTAAGCAGGTGATACTGAGTATATTAATGTGTTACTTTTGTTCCGCCAAAAAACATCTGTTGCGAACATATTGCTATCTGCTTTATGGGATCACAAGATGATGTTCAATAAGAAAATTAATGTCATCGTATTTATCAATTACCCCGTGAATTTGTTCTATAGATGTCCTATGCTATGCACCCATGAATAAGAAGGTATTTCGGGAATTGCACGCGCGAACTATATTATCAATTTAAAAATGTCATCATCATCTTCGTAGCGTTATCCCAGTCTCAACCTGGGATCCGCTTTCTAGTCTAACCGGATTTGGTGGAATATTAGCTTTTCCACGGAGCGACTGCCTGTCTGACCTCCGCAACCCGAAGGGATAGCGATATTCCATGGTTGAGACTAGTGTAAGTTTATTTTAGAAGTACTGACACCCTATAACGACAGCCGGGACCGACGGCTTAACGTGCTCTCCGAAGCAGGAGACAAGCGATAATTAACAATTCAATACGCACGTAACTCCGAAAAGTCAGTGGTGCGTGCCGTGGATTCGAACCCGATACCCTCTGCATGGCAGTCCGTTGGTATCTCCACTAGGCTATCGCTGCCTTTTCAATTAAAAATATGTCTACTTAAAAAGAAACGTTTCCCCGGTATAATTTTTGCTTAGTCTGACTTGGCATGATGTCCTAAACGAGTAGACTTCGGCTTGGTGATGGGTCTTATGACACCCTGTATTTGTTTTGTAAACGTCCATCGATGCTTAGAAGCTCTTCAACACGTACTGCACTGTTGATTTATACTTAATTTTAACATTGCCTTGCCTTGAATTTAATATGCACGTTGTTAATACTCTAATGCTCCTGCTCCACCTGCGTCTTAACGCGTTAATTAGCGCGTTAATTTAGGCGCTACGTAGATGTGGCCAACGTTTTAACGCGTTAAAGTACTAACGGCATTACTAATGGCGTTAAACGTTAAGCGATAGCTCGAGTGTCGGTTTTATGGACACATCAAAGGGTTTTAGCGCGCAGTTTAACGCGCTAAGTGATGTTGGCTACATTAACGCCGTCTCATTCGACGGGATGTGCGCGCAAAGTAAGGACTGTTTAATTTACAATTCGAAATTAGAACCTTTAAGAAGCGTGCATATTCGTTTTTTAAAGGTTCGTTTTTTGAAAAGTCCTTAACGTGTGAATTCACGAGGAATTAACGCTTAACGGCATTGTAACCGTAATGTAGCCAAGGCGCATTTTTAACTGGTTAATTAACGCGTAGTTGGCCATTGCCATCAACGTTAACGCTAACGCAGGTGTAGCAGTAGCATTACAGTACAAGTAAAAACAAATCTATCACTAAAACTAGCCGTCAAACAAAACGTTCGCCTGTCAACAATATATTTGTGTTTAAAAATCGAACGCTCGTCAATGACATGTGCGCGACAGGATGTGACGTATCGTGAGACTGACAGCCGTGAGTCGTTTCCGGTGGCGTGTCTATAATATTTGCAACTGGCAGTTTGTGATCAAATCCTATTTGGTTCTAGGGCTTTTTGTAGATTGTCTGTTTTTGATTTTGGTTGACAAATAAGCTATTTGTTGCAGCGGATAGTATAGAAATAGCAGAAATATCACTTGTTGCGAATTGTACAAATATTAATAAAAGCATCTCAACGAAGATGCACACAAAGAGCCAGAGCCATAGGTTATTTCCTGAATGAAATCTTCAACAGATTGAAACAATAACAAATTTGCGGGTGTGGCTCAAAAGTTAAAGTGTTCTCTTCATCACTGACCAAGGTACGTCAAGAGTAACGGGATCGGCTCTATTCTTGGATTGGATGTTGAATGGTTCCTTGCTTTCATTCCCTTTTTGTGTCACTGGTATCAAGTTACATTGGTAGCAGATTTTTTTGACCTGCAAGATAAAGTATTAAAATTAGTTAGGTACAAATAACCATATCATGTTTCTCTACCAACCAATCACTATTACCTTAGCCCTGGCTGACCTTCCTCGTAGACCTGGGATGACTTGAGTGACAACAGTTATTCCCGCCCGTACGCTAAATGCACGCCATGACATGCAATTGCAGAAACCGCCCGTGCTACCACACCATACCATATCATAATCATATTCCAGATTTTAACGCAAAAAAAGAACCTACCGTCAAAAAAGCCGGAAGCACCTGACAAATCGTCACGTCAAATAATGACGTCCGTCATTCAGAACAGAATGATTACCATCATGAGTCATTATCCCAGATTACTCTAGCCGTCCACTAATCACGTGCGAGCGAGACCCATCGCTCACCGTCCGACGCCCATCGCTCAAGGGAAACAAACACCAACACTTATTATGCCACCTACAACAACCTTATCACCGCAGAATAAAGTCCAATTTCCAACAAGCAGAGCTTCAAATATATTTTTTTTCAATTCGAATACCAAATCTTAGCTGAACTCTGACTTTAAGTTATTTCCACGTGCGCAGGTGTCACACTCACTGGTCTGGTAGTACGTATGTCACAGTACATTATCGGAGCTTCTTAATTGAAGATAATAAGGGAGGACATGTGTCTTTGTCTCGTTTCTATGGCGTGTAAGAGAAGGATGTTGTTTTTTCCGACTTGTTAAGAACTTTTGACTATTAATTTTGTTTTTATTTTTTTGTTTCGTTTGATGTAGAGGGATGGTTTTGTAAGGGTTGTTCATTCATTATGAAGGCTAAGGGTAGGTTTTTTATATATGTGTTTGTTACTTTGCTGCATATGATACTCATTAAGAGGTTTAAGTTCAATTTCGATACAAGAGAAAAGTATGTTTCACAGATGAGGGTCAATAAAACCTTTGAAAGTACATGTTTACAACATTTATTAGTAGTTTTGATCGTTGTACGAGTTTAGATGTCACATCCTCTAGAAAAGAAATATATTGTCAGACTGTGTTGAATGCGAAGAGCCGAAAATCGATCTCAGTGGCGTACCACAGTAGAGGCCTATATACAGCAGTGATCTACGGCAGGCTGATGATGATAGTACTGCTTTGTTGTTGTTGGTTTTAAAGGTTCATTAATGTCAACAGTACAATGCAAATTTCTGTAAAGGTCTCTAAAATAATATAATAATAATAATAATATTCTAACACATTCACACAACACCATCTAGTCCCAAACTAAGCAGAGCTCGTACTATGGGTACTAGATAATGGATAAACATACTTATATACTTTTTTTTTTGTAAATACATACATATTATACATTAGAACTACTAATTACTTTCTTTAAAGAGCTTCCTTAAACCATTTTAAATCTAGGACTGAAGCTAATATAAACTTAGCCTTTACTAAATAATAAAGCCAACCGTAAAATAAGCGTAAATAAAAGCCAGCAACGTTTTAAAAACACTGCAGTATCACAATATAAAACTCAACTAAAACAGTCAACATAAGACACTCCTTATAAATCGTTGTTCCTAGATGCCCACCTGCATTCGCGGGGCAATATCAATCCATCTGCAAGGGGCGCTGGGGGGAAGGGGGTGCTTCGTCCGTCTGACGTCCGAAGGGGCGAGCTTGGGTGACGTCTTTGAACGGTATTTAATTTTGTGCAAATGACTTTGACGTGTTGACACGTCGCGTTCGAAGCAAGAGTTGGGGTAACTTCGAGCTGTTGTTTTCAACTTTTTACTCTTATTTTTCCCGACACGAATAGTTTAATTTATTTCATAGATTACGTCAATCTAAAAAAATGGCATTATGCTTAGTATTTCAAAGAATCTTTAATTAATTTGCCTTTACTCGCTGAAAAAATCTTTCTAGAAAAGATTTCATTTCGCGCTTCATAACACAAAGGATAATAATCAATTTGCAAAGTTACAAAAAAAAAAGTATTACTTCGAGGAAATCCAATAAAAGCTTAATAAGATCGAACAGTGTAATAGAACATCCAATCGGCAATATTAAAATAGACCGAAAGGAATATACGGAGATCGAGTTCAAAAGGGTCTCGCTAATGAATGATGAGATACTATAATACAAATTTAACTGTGAACCAGATGAAGAAAGCAAGTAAAAAAAAAATAACTAAATAAAAAACATACGTTCTGTACAAAAGATGGCTCGAATTGTGCGCTCCTCAGTGCATAGCCCCCTTATTATCCGGGGTGGGTCAATATGCAGTCCCCCACCCCCGGGGCAGTAGTGGGCGGAGGGGGGGTGTCACGTCACTGTCTCAGAATCGCCATCACGCCGCGTACCGGAGTCTCGTTTACGTCCGTCCCGTACTTTTCAACTTGAAGCGAAATAGAAATGTTTTAGCTTTCCTAATAGTAGCTATGTTGTGTTTGATGTGTTCAACGAACGTTTCTAATCTGTAAAGCTCGTTGAGTTTACAACTTTTGACATTTTGACTTTGTTTATTAAGAGGTTCTTTTTGGGACATTATTATGAATATTGTCTCTCATTGTTTAAGTTTACTGGCGGGATGCATTTGGTGTCGTCGCGACTACGAACTCCGCATAGTACTGATTAATTAATTTGTGTACGCAGTGACCGACGGAATTAGTTAATTTCTGTGCAAGATTTTGGCGCGAATATGAAGCACCATAGGTGTTTAATTTTTGGGTATATTAATTGTGTGTAGCTAGTATACATACACACAGAAAGAAGATGAAGACACTAGCTTTAAGGGTTGCTTCGAAATATGTATGGAAAATTTGGAAACAGGACTTAACTCGACATATTGCTATGAAAGGATAGCTGACAATCCTCATCGTTGTCAGTCACAAATACTGCTAATAATTCTAGCAGACTTCTCTTAGCTAATTCAACGCTTGCCTCGTAAATAACTGCCATATAACTGTCATCTTTGCGTCAAAGCTGCAACTCTAATTCAAAACTATAACGGCACTTATTTTTTATTTTCCACACTATCGTTTCTTACGTCTGCTGGCTGCTGCAATATCAATCCATCTGGCGGGCGTGGGTGGCTGGGGTAAAAGGGGTAGCTTCGAGTAGAAGGGGTAAGAAGGGGTTATGTCACGTCACTGTCTTAAATGACTGTCACGGGTGTACTCCGGCGTCCTCTGAAGAACTGGACGGATGTTCGCAATGGTATTTGATAACGTACAGTTTTAAAGAGGATGGTATTAGGTGTCGGGTTCGATTTTTGGGCAAGATTTTTAGGAGAACCTGTGGGAATGATTTGTTTGTGTTTAACCTGACCTGGTATCTTAGATTTTTAACGGATGTTAGGGTAGGTTAGGGTCATGCGCGTCTTTTGCTTATAAATGCTATAATACATCTAAGTGTTCAATTCATGCCATGAATATTATTTTTGGACATCCACTGTTATATTTGGCCTCTAAGCAAAACATTGTTTGGTTTATTTATATTAGTGGTATAAGACTGATATTTTCTGGCCTAGGGGTCAACGGCGATCGAATATACTGGTGCCCCTTTCAACTGCATGGATATCTTAGTGGCGGCGGCCTTATCGCATGACATTGCGACGAATGTTGTGAGTTCGATCCTCACACTGGACACTTCACGATATGAAGTATGTTTAAACGATGTCTCGTAATATAGGTGTTTGGAAGTAGGAAAGGTCTAAAAAAATGTTGAGATGCTTTTAAAAAATGTCTCTAAATTCTTTTGTTATTTGGGGTTACAAAATATCTGAAAGGTGATTGTGCACAGACGTCAAACTAAGCTTTTCACCTATTTGGCGCTGATTGACCCACTTCACATGCAATTTCAAGGCATGTTGCCTGAAACTACGCAGAAAAATAATGTAACTAAACTTGACACACCTTATTTCTGTCCATCTCTTGCTCGTTTTATGACAACAAAAGAGAAAGCCCTTAAGTTTAGCAATAGCAGTAAATCTTTTTAGACTTTCTCGATTTGTTCACATACTGGTATTGTCTTGCAGCATCCTCAGTTACGTGATGACCGAAACTTCGGGGTAAACATGTACCTCATTTCTTCTTCTTTACCTTTATATTCAAATAACCACGCGTTACAGACCCATAACATAACTCTCAGCACAACAGCAGTAATCTTATACTTCACTACTTCAGACTTCCATCAGACAGTTTGACGCCCTAACCGTAGAGCATCTCAAAAGAAATCACCAGGCCAGATATGAAGTTAAAACAGCGTCGTGTCGGGCACACTCTTGCATTATCAACTTGCATCGGGATGACGCGAGCTTGCTGTCGCAGCCACGTCCCCAAGTTTACTCGCCTCCGTTGGAAATTTCACTCCAGACTTGGTTTGGAGATGTATGGGTTGGGCGGTAGCGATTTATGGAAGGAAACGTTACACTGGCGCCAAACAGTTTTAAGGGCTCAGGCATCTGACTCGGCTTTTGGTCGCTTCCTTTTTCTGTGTTTTTCTGTGTTTCTGTGTGTAAGTGTGTTCACAGTCGGTAAGTCGTTGATTTTTCGTTTCTAAATGTGTTAGATAAATTATAACGCATTAAAGCTTATATAAATCGGGCAATATAGTCGACTAAAGGCTTGCGCCACATCTTATGTACTTTTATAACTTCTTTTCTAACCCAAATTCGTTAGACTAAGTAACGGTCTTGGGAATTATTTTAATTGTACAATTACATTTTTTATGTGAGGGTAGATTCCGCTTCGCGTTATTCTTACGCATTGCGAACGTAACTTGTTTACTTGCTACATAATAAATATCTTTCTTTTAAACGACCCACTGTGAACATATTTACATTACCTTTTAATTTATTGTTATATTATAAGTATAACCCCTGTGTCAGTGACTTTTGGTGCTGTTAGGTTAATCTTTTATCTGTTTAATCTTTTTCAACGTAACTTAGCCATGTCTTTTAAACTTAACTACAATCATCTGGTAAAATCGGAGCTGGTTTATGAATTGATTATTCGCGGATGCGACAAGTTTGGCTCGGTAGTCGACTTGCGTCACCAAATAGCGACACTAGCGTCCCAGTTTCCCTCGGAAACTATTTTGGATTCGGATTTAAGCTGCGCGTCCATCGGATCGGAATCGGAGCGTACGGAGCGGAAGGATTGCTTTGTATTAATTTCTATGAAACTGCGTGCACTGGATCGGCATTTCTGCGCCTGAGACCGGTATTTGTGCTGATGACGTCATCCGCAGTGAACGCATCATACGGATGCCGAGCGTTTCAAGTTCTGACGTGTTTGCGACGTTAAACTGTAGGCAAAAATACTTATTCACGCTGAACGACGATGTTTTAATTATGTTAGTGGAAAGGTATGAAGAACTTTATAATCTAAAACATGAACATTAACATACTTAATCAACTTAGGAGAGACAATATTTGGGACGAAATTGGGCAAATAAAATCTATTTTCATCTTCTAATAAATCAGAATATAATGTATGATATTCTCCGAAAATTAATCTAATTACAACAATATCCTCGTCACTGTCCTCCTGCTTTAAAAATACCGAAAGTGCCGATGCTGAATCCCAATGCAGTGGACGCACCCCATCGGCATTTTGTAAATGACGACGCTCCGTCCGCTCCGTACGCTCCGATTCCGATCCTGTGGACGCGCAGCTTTAGACCCCGAAGAGGAAATTTCCCCAGGTAATAAGTAATAAGGTAATAAGGTACCCCCCCTAATAAACGTTAACGTTACACTGGCCAGTGTAACGTTTATTAGGGTGGGTACCTATATGCCTGTAGAGTTACGTAGTAGATATGTGTAATGGAGAGAAATTAAATACTATTTGTTGGTTACAAGATATTATATTCGGAAGCGTTACACAATATAACCCGGTAGCAACTAGATTAGAGCTAAGTTTAAGACTCAGGGCAGGGTAGGCAGGCAGGCTGACGAGGCTTCGGTCCTCCAGAAGAGATATATATATATATATATATATATATATATATATATATATCCCCTTCATCACAATGTTGATCAAGCGTGCCATATAAGTAGTTTTTGTTTGATCCGTTTTCACTTGTTGATCCGGCCATGATTTCTTGATCCATTGCGAGCGGCCAATTCTCATGTGGTTCCCTTCGGATCAACTAATGCCAACGTCGTTGCTAATAATAATTACGCCATTTTTATACAAATCCACCCTTTAGGTATTTTAGATTTACTTGATCCGATTCAAATGGGCCAATCGCAGCGGAGTATTCCTCACGGAGGGCAGTCATTGGTTCTTGGTTACTTTTAAGTATTATTATTCTGTATTTCTTATCAATTCTCATAACTTGCGGCATTTCTTACTTTAACTTGGTTTCTATGTCCATTTTTTCAGCAGTTTTTTTTACTTCGGAGTTTTTAGTTAAATATTTGTAGTATGTAGGTACATTACCTACCAGAGGGGCCCGTGACAAAGTGGCGACCACTCGAATCTTTCAAAATTTCACGAGGTAAAACGCGTTCCTCACCGTCTGGTTTATAGATGGGTCATAATCATCATCCTCCGAGCGTTATCCCGGTTGCATCCAAGCCTTTGCCTTGGAGCCCGGGCTCCGCTTTCTAGTCTAACCAGATTTGACTGAATATTAGTTTTCCACAGAGGGACTGTTTTCTTACTATAACATGTATTACTATTTAATTTAGGGCACGGACGATGTGACTTTTTGTGGCTGGTTACCCATCTATATACCAGACGGTCACGAACCCGCTTAACCTTGCGAATCGATAGATTCGAGCGGTCGCCACTTTGCCACGGGCCGCTCACTTTATACGCCACATATCCGTACTTATTTGAATCCAAAACTTATAATATACACCTGCTGGTCAATATTATGTGGCTCCAGGATTATGTTACTTGAGTATTTTTCTTTGAATATTTTAGCTTACTATTTAACGCATAATTGTATACCTGCCTCGTTGGTTTCGCGGCATAAATGTGCGCGTGGGATTGGGAGGTCTCGGGTTCGATTCCCGGGTCGGGCAAAGTGTTATTGGGTTTTTCCGTTAGGAAATTCTCAGTAGCAGCTCGGATTCTGGTAATGTACCCGGTACGGCAATAGGCTCACCCCCTATTACGTGGGACCTAAAAAATCATGGCAAAATGTGGGTGTTATATCACACCTCTGCCTACCCCTTCGGGGATACAGGCGTGAGTCTATAAATAAATAATAAATAAAATTGTATACCATAATCTATATATTTATTTGGCTCCTTTAAGACATATACAGGGTGATTTGTAATTGCTCGTATTCCCTTCTTCTGGTGATCCTAGGGTCAAAATGGAGTATTTTTATCCCCTACATATGGGGGTCCAAAATGCACCATTTTGGAATAAAACGGTTTTTAAGATTTTTTGCGAAAATTCCAAATTTTTGTTATAAACATCTTGTAAAAAAATATTTTGACTATTCTTGGTGACAAATTGGGTCTCATTTAATGGACAATTAAATGGCCCATCTTTTACATTAAAATAAACCTACTAGCTCAACGTGGAATTTGAAAATAGAGCCAATAAACACGCAAAAAATGTTCGAATAAAATAAAATTACGCCACAAAAATGCAATTATTTGAAAAAAAAAAATGTAGCATGTTATCTAAAGTGTTGAAATAACTTCTTGGTATTACCTGCTATCCAAAAAGGTATAACAGTCTTAGACAATTGGTGCAAATTTTGAGTAATAGCCACTTTTGTTCAAAAAAAGTGCTTCTGGATTACTCACTCGCCAGAACATTTTTTCCTGTATTTATTGTTAAGCTCTGCAATCAGCAGTGATTACTAGTAGGGAGACCAACCTAGCAAAACTTAGGGTCTTGGGTTCGAATCCTCAGCGTAAATGACTGTCTTTTGTTAGTAAATGCATATTAAGTTTTTAATTCTCACTTGTCCCGTGACTCGAAGAGCATGTTCAGCCAGTTGGTACCGGACGTTATGTTTATCTTGGAAACTCTTTTAGGCAAAACCAAGTCAATCAGTCAAATAAATAAATAATTGAAAAACAAAGACGTGGCACTGAATTAAACCATAAAATATCCAGATTTCAGATGGGATCTCACTGATGGGGTTATTATGAATAAGTAAAAGCCTAGTTTTACGTAGGCTTTTACTTATTCATAATAAGAGTTTCCGGCTCTGTTGGAAGAAGTTCCGCTCGATGTGCGATTGTGTATGATATTTTGCCCAGCACAAAAACCGCCGGTGCTGGGCAAAAATTCAAATCGCCAACCTGTGGCAAAAAACGGGACAAAAACCTAATCACCAGGTGGGTCAACAATATTCACAATACTAGTTCGGTAGGAGTGGCGTTCTTTGGCCTGCATCATGCGCCTTTTCACGAATCTTAAGTTTTGCCACAGATTGTTCCCATCTCTCATCCGCTATATGAATGCAATGGAATATTTTATGGTTTAATTCAGTGTCACGCCTTTGTTTTTAATTATTTATTTATTTGACTGATTGACTTGGTTTTGACTGTCCTAAAAGAGTTTCCAAGATAAACATAACGTCCGGTACCAACTGGCTGAACATGCTCTTCGAGTCACGGGACAAGTGAGAATAAAAAACTTAATATGCATTTAACTAACAAAAGACATTCATTTACGCTAGGGATTCGAACCCAAGACCCTAAGTTTTGCTAGGTTGGTCTCCCTACTAGTAAATCACTGCTAATTGCAGAGCTTAAGAATAAATACAGGAAAAATGTTCTGGCGAGTGGACTCTCTCGCCAGAACATTTTTTCAGTCAGTCATCTGTCCATCCAGAAGCACTTTTTTCGAACACAAGTGGCTATGACTCAAAATTTGCACCAATTGTGTAAGACTATTATACTTTTTTGGATAGCAGGTAATACCAGGAAGTTATTCAAATAATTTACATAACATGTCACATATTATTTTTTTCGAAAAATTGCATTTTTGTGGCGTAATTTTATTTTATGCGAACATTTTTTGCGTGTTTATTGGCTCTATTTTCAAATTCCACGTTGAGCTAGTAGGTTTATTTTAATTTAAAAGATGGGCCATTTAATTGTCCATTAAATAAGACCCAATTTGTCACCAAGAATAGTCAAAATAATTTTTTACAAGATGTTTATAACAAAAATTTGGAATTGTCTCAAAAAATCTTAAAAACCGTTTTATTCCAAAATGGTGCATTTTGGACCCCCATATGTAGGGGGTAAAAATACTCCATTTTGGCCCTAGAATAACCTCCCGAAGGGAATACAAGCAATTACAAATCACCCTGTATATACCCGTCAATCAATTCTTAATGGTTTCACATTACAATTATTTAAATTATAGTTTTCCATACATAGGATGATCCAGTGAATTTATATTCATTACGTCCATGCATTGTCAAATCCGAAAGCATACTATATTAATCCGCTTTAAATATGAACTGATACTGATAATCTTATGCACAATAGCTTATATGAATATTATGTGGCTCCATTACGTATGTACGCCACGCCATATCTGCGTACTTATATGAATTTGGGTCGTTTGGCTGATATGAAATATCATCATCATATCAGCCAGACGACGTCCACTGCTGGACATAGGGTGACCGGCCACAAAAGATCACATCCCTTCGTTCCTCGTAAAGCACGTAAAACCATCGGTGTCGGTTATCATCTTTGACAGTCGTTAGGGTAATCAATGCCCTCAACTATCTGGTCTAAACCATAAAATATGCCTACGCCTTCGGGTTGTAGAAGTCAGACGGCAGTCGCTCTGTGAAAAAGCTAATATTCTGTCAAGTCTAAGCATCTATTATGAAAATGTATCTGAAATTTCTTTCGAAACACAATACCCACGATGGAGTTCCTTCGGACATCAATTTTTTATTTATGTGAAACATTTACAGAATAGAAAATAATAGTTTCTTTGTTTGGAATACTGTTTACAAAGTTGTTTACTGTTTTTAAATCCATAGTATTTTGCCGTCACCGGCGTACAAATGTTCTTTTTACATTAGATATAATCTTAAATACTATAGTGCTATTACATAAGTCTTACTGTTCATCACACTGTATGACACATTTTAAATTAAAGGTCAACATTAATAAAATTTGCACGTCATAAGTTCTATTGAATAATATAGATAAAGTACTAATAATATCATTTAAAAGTGATAGGAATTAAGTATTTGGTAGAAAATTGTGACTGGCAGAACTTGTAGCTTTGGTAGAAAATTTGGCAGAATCTGTGGTAGAAAATGGTTACTTTGAAATAAATGGAAGTTTTGGAAGATATGGTTGTTTTTGTATGAATAGTAGTTTTGGTGGAAATGGTAGTTTTGGCAGAAATTGTAGTTTTGGTAGCAATAGTTGTTATCGCACAAATGGTTGATTTGAGATAATTGTAGATTTGGTAGACATTTAAGAAATTACACAAATTGTAGAAATGTTAGGTTTGGTAATTTTGAAAAAAAAAATGCTTTTTTGGTAGAAAACGGTAATAGTAGTCAACCAAAACTACCATATTAACGGAATAACGTTCTGAGAATGATGATTGGTAGTAGGTGCTTTATTATTATTACAATGCCCGCTATTGTATATAAACTTCTTTGGTGTCTAAATGTTGATCTGATAGTATAGGCAGGTGGTCACAATAAATTGAATGCCTTTTGCAGTCCACTACAGGACTTAAGCCTCTCCACAAGGTGGTTTTGGTAGTAGGACAGTAGTAGATAAAACAACGCGCTTATAATGTCTAGTTGGTATTATTAGTATTACATGGCTATGATTAGCTGCTTACTATCAGGCGGGCGCTTTTGCCACCTTTGTAGTATAAAAATGAATACTTCATTCATATCGTTCTAGAGCTGCGTAGTCCTCATGAGCAAATGTATTGTATGACCTATTACTGGAGCCAATTAGGTAAACAGAATGTGGCATATAATTTAGAGTACGATTGTAATAATAGTTTTAAATAGAAAATGGTTTACCATTTTCTATACTACTAATAATCATGCAATTAATGAACTTAATCCTGGAGCTTCATAGTATTGATCGGTTGGTTAGCTGGTAGTAATATGACTGGATTTACATAAGTATTAAGATATGGCATGTAAAGTATAATGTGGAGCCACATCACATTAATTTATTTTTATATAAGTTTACTGGATTCAAATAAGTACGTACGATGCAGCATGTAATCAGAGTTAAATAATGCGTAAATCAACAACATAATGCTAGCAAATAACTCCATGGCTGCTATAATTTCACTCGTGGATCTAACAATGCATGGTTATAATAAATATAAATCCTCTAGATCAACTTATGTATGGAAAATAGATAAGGGTTTCATCTAATGATATTAAATATGTATGGGCATTATCCGAAGGCGCAAGGTCACTCAGAGGGCGATGGAGAGAGGTATTCTTGGAGGTTTCCTATGCGAGATCGAATCAGAAATGAGGAGATCTGCAGGAGAACCAAAGACATAGCTCTCCGGATAGTCAAGCTGAAGTGGCAGTGGTCAGGGCACATATCTCGAAGTTGAGGCCGTGGAGGCAGAAAGGTTCTGAAGTGGTGGCCACATACCGGTTGACGCTGCAGAGGTAAGCCCCCCGCAAGGTGGATCAACGATCTCGTTAAGAACGCGAGAAGCGGTTGGATGCAGGCGGCTCAAGACCGGTATGTTGGAGAACCTAGGAGAAGGCCTATGTCTAGCAGTGGACGTCGTTTGGCTGATATGATGATGAATTGATGATATTTCATCATAGGTACCAGCTAAACGTCCCAAATTCATATAAGCACGCAGATATGGCGCGGCGTGTATAGTAATGTAGCCACATAATATCCATAAGCTTGTGTGCATAAAATTATCAGTATCAGTTTATAATATTTAAAGCGGATCAAAATAGTATGCTTTCGGTTTTGACAATGTATGGACGTAATGAATAGATATTCAATGGATCATCTTATGAATGGCTAACTAAAATTTAAATAATTGTAATGTGAAACCATTAAATATTGAGTGACGGGTATATGTATGTCTTAAAGGAGCCAAATAAATATACAGATTATGGTATACAATTATGCGTTAAATAGTAAGCTAAAATATTCAAACAAAAATACTCAACTAACATAATCCTGGAGCCACATTATATTAACCAGCAGGTCTAATATAATATATAGTTTAGCATTCAAATAAGTACGCACATGTGGCGTATAAAGTGAGCGGCCCGTGGCAAAGTGGCGACCGCTCGAATCTATCGGTTCGCAAGGTTAAGCGGGTTCGTCACCGTCTGGTTTATAGATGGGTAACCGGCCACAAAAAGTCACATCCTCCGTGCTTCGGAGAGCACGTTGAGCCGTCGGTCCCAGTTGTCATCAAAAAGATCCTTGACAGTCGTTAGGAGGAATTAGTACCCACGAACATCCTGACCCTGGTCTAAACCATAGAATATGGCTATCCCTTCGGATTGCGGAGGTAAGATGGCAGTCGCTCTGTAAAAAAGCTAATATTCTGTCAATTCTGGTTAGACTAGAAAGCGGAGCCCGGGCTCCAAGGCGAAGGCCTGGATGCAACTGGCATAACGCTCGGAGGATGGTGATGATTTGTCATAATTATTATACAGTATAAATGGAGCCAAATAGTATGCAAAAAATGGAAAATATCGGACTTAAATAGTATTTAAATTATCAAGTAGAAATAGGATCATTATAGTGCTGGTAAGAATTTATAAAATGGTTATATAATAATTATATTACAACAAGGTGCAATTACTGAAGTAACTTGTCCCTGGAACCACATATTTATAATTGTCTGGTCTGGATTAAAATAAGGACGCACGTATGGCATATAATTCGAATTAGGCAGCGATAGCCTAGTGGAGATACCAACGGACTGCCATGCAGAGGGTATCGGGTTCGAATCCACGGCGTGCACCACTGACTTTTCGGAGTTATGTGCGTATTGAATTGTTAATTATCGCTTGTCTCGTGCCTCGGAGAGCACGTTAAGACGTCGGTCCCGGCTGTCATGAAGATCTTTGACAGTCGTTATAGGGCGTCGGTACCTCTAAAATAAACTGACACTAGTCTAAACCATGAAATATCGCTATCCCTTCGGGTTGCGGAGGTCAGATAGGCAGTCGCTCCGTGGAAAAGCTAATATTCCGCCAAATCCGGTTAGACTAGAAAGCGGACCCCGGGTTAAAACTGGGATAACGATAGGAGGAGGATGATGTATGGCATATAATTCGGAGCCAAAAAGTTGACGTCGGTCTGAGATATATGGCCGTTACGGATCCAGTTTTGTTCGGAACTTCAGCCAAATTAATCACGAATATATCTTAATTTTATTGAATATGTTTGGCAACGTCTTGCCATGAATGGCAATATTGTGATAAAATCAACAATATATTCCATAGAGCAAATGTTATTCGAGTGCAAAGGTGGATCAAGTAAGGAACGGCAATACCGCGTGATCAACCAAGTCCGCAAAAAGTCGTTTATATATATATATATATATATATATATATATATATATATAGATAGGTTTGATTGGCATTATAGAGAAGAAGTCGGACAAAATTATTTCATATTTCGGATTAAGAATACGGATTGTAACCACCCCATATCATCCCATGGGTGTCGTAAGAGCCGACAGAGGGAGCATATTATGCAGAGAACAGCACTGTAAGAGAAGGAAAACTTGATACAAACCCTATACCGACCCGTTTGGCCAGCGTGGTATAGTAGGCCAATTCATCCTTTCAAAGGAGAGGCCTAGTCCAGCAGTGGACTGTTAAAGGCTAAAGGCTGATGATAACTATGTTAGTCCATTGCGAAATTGGGTTGACCAAGCTCAAGAATCGATCCATGTGCAGAGCCTTGGGAAAGGCCTATGTCCAACCGTGGACGTCTTTCGGCTGATATGATGAGCTAAAGAAGCACTTAGTTTAATAGGCGCAGTGCCTACTTCAAAACAAACTAAGTATCTGGTCTTACTCTTAGCTCACTAACTAATCTCACACCGTTTAGTGTGACACTTCAACAAAGTCAAACTTTGACCGTCATCTCAAACCTCAAACAAAATCATATCTGCGTGGCCATTAAAAATAAAACAAAATAAATAGATTATTGTTCTGTCCAGTAAAAATCACATCTAATCCTCGTAGAACTACAGCCTCGAATATTTCTCAAACCTTATACAATCGCACAATCGCGACCTCTTATCACTTGGGCCACCCGATCCTTGTCACGTCAGTGTACAGCACTGTCTTACTGACAGCGACGACTGAATTGTTCAGCGTTGTACTGACGCTTCTTAGTTGTTGCAATGTTATTGATTGTGAGATATGATCAAATGCATTTACGCTACACGTCTTACTGTTTGACACACTGTAATAATGTGATGTTTTTATGTAGCAATTTTTTCTGTAGTTTATTTGACTTTTTATTCTTTGAGTATTTTAGGAATTAGTCAGACTGATTATAAGTCATAATCGTATTAGATTAGGCTCATGGCTTCGACCACGTGGAGATCGGTTATATGGAAAAAGTTGGCCTGTTTCTTATTCTGATGTAGGCACACATAACTATATTCCTACAAACTCATTAGAATCCGTTCACTACTATTTGGATGTTTGACGTTTTGGTTTTCTTCACGAATGGCGTAGTGAGTTGAACAGTCGCGTCGCGTGAACTCTGCACCGAGTTCGATTTCCATCTGAGACAATATTTGTGAGATATAAATTATTGTCGTCTCGAGTCTGTGTGATACTGTGTTCGTTGGTTGTATATTTGTAAAGTAAGGTAATAAATGATTATATATTGTAAAGTAACAGTACCTAAACTGTTGCGTTTCGTTCGGTGAGTGAGAGTGCCGTAGTCCCTGTCCCCTATTCCTGCTCCCTCATCCCACTCCTCATCCTTTCCCTTTTCCCAACCCCAAGGGGCGGCAACGCACTTGTGACTTCTGTGGTGTTGCTTGTGTCCATGGGTGGGCGGTAATTGCTTACGATCAGGCGATCCGTCTGCTCGTTTGCCACCTATTTACCATAAAAAAAAATATATTACAACTGTGAGAGCCTATAAGAACAGGGAACTGTATTCAACTTTGTCTTTTGACAGATACATCAGACATTTTATTTTATCACTCATAAAAAAGCAATAAACAACAGCTTATACAAAATAAATAACTGATTGCTAATTCAGATCAGCGACGTTTTTATTAAACATACATTGATAATGGTACCGACAGCAAATAAACTATAAAAATAATTCATCCACGTCTGTTCTAGACTTTATTGACATAAAAAACGACACAGTCATACTCATCAATATTGTATTATATTAATGCAAACTGTCATATGAACTTTGCTCTTCATATACCGGAAAATATTGAATATTTGCGAACATCTCGTCACGATGGCTATAAGTATTCAGGCTTTTGACAGATGAACGAATTATTTATCTTAAATGACTTGATCGGCGTGTTGGTATATTGGTCAGAGACCCTGAGTGATTGAAGGTCGTGGGTTCGATTCCCAGTCAGGGCAAATCTTTGTGTGATAAGTACTGGAATTATTATACCAGTATTATTACAAATCTAAGTCTAAGTTCCGTATGGTGACGGGTTAAGAATAGACATGACACCATTGCGAAGAGGCGGATATCTTGACATCAAACTCTGTACGAAACCATCTGGGCAGCGTAGTATGGTAGGTCAAATCCGCCTATTGTTTCATAGTACTCCTGAGAAGCAAATTAAGAGAGGCTCAACTTCAACAGTGGACTGCGAGTCTGCGATAGGCTATAGAGAGAGTCTAAGTTACAATACAAATACAATTATAAACTACTAGACAAACCCGCGGTTACATCAGTGTTATTTAAGGCTATTGCTCCGCTCCCGTGGCTCTTAGCGTGATGTTATATAACCTATAGCCTTCCTCGATAAATGGGCTATCTAACACTGAAATAATTTTTCAAATCGGACCAGTAGTTCCTGAGATTAGCGCGTTCAAGCAAACAAACAAAGAAACATATAAACAAACAATCAAACGTACTCTTCAGCTTTATATATTAGTATTAGAGTATGAGGGACATCTCATGCACTTTTTTATTCGTATTTTTTTTAAAGATAACTTTTAGTACAGCAAACCACTTCAAATTAAATAAACAGCGTGTTTTTAACACCAATGGCGGTGTCTTCTACGTGTTGGATCTGTAATATCAATGTCTCAAAGTTAGACAAGCATTGACGAGCACGGACGAGGAAAGTTTGTTAACTCTGTATCTTTATCTTGAAGAATGAGCCGAGAAATTAATAATGAGAAGGTTTGCACTTTAATTAATAATACTAAATTATTGGCGACATAATGTCTTCTTTCTCTTAGCGTTATCCCAGTTTCAATCTGGGGTCCGCTTACTAGTCTAACCGGATTTGGCTGAATATTAGCTTTTCCACAGAGCGACTGCCTGTCTCAGACAGGCTGTCTGACCTCTGCAACCCGAAGGGATAACGACATTCCATGGTTTAGACTAGTGTCAGTTTATTTAGAAAGTACTGACGCCCTGTAACGACTGTCAAACATCTTCATGACAACCGGGACCGACAGCTTAACGTGCTATCCGAGGCACGGGACAAGCGATAATTAACAATTCAATACGCAGATAACTCCGAAAAGTCATTTGGATTCGAACCCGATACCCTCTGCATGGCAGTTTGTTGGTATATCCACTCGGCTATCGCTGCCTCTTGGCGTCATAATGTACTTTAATATAAAAATAAAGCGTGTTTGAATGTTAGTATCTTGTGCCACGAAGCGCTTTTCAAACTGTCAATTAACAGACACAAAGAACTCTCAAAAATGAAGAAGCAAACGTTTTGGATATTGATTTTGTGCCGTGTGTGGATTGAACTCACAACACCCAGCCAGACGACCGCTTAAACCACTACACCTTTCGTTCGTGTGTTTATGTAGTCTTAGTTCAGGATTCGTATAATAGAACCCAGGTTTATAAAAACGTAATTAGGTAATTGTGACCACATATGACGTGAATCAATTGACCGAACTCAATGATGATTATTCCACAAAAAATGTTTCGTAACGTCTGTAAATCGAACCCACTTGCCCCAGGGTAAAGCGGAACAGCCGCTCAATCTCTATACACCACACGTGCCGTCAGCGTTTCATAACCAAACCAATACAGTAATCCAAAGCGTAAGTTTATTTAGAAACTATAACGTAAAGCTGTATAGAATGTACAGAGCATTTATATAAACTGCAGTACACGTCAGGGAGTGCAGGCTGGCCGTGACAAGTTGTCACTCTGCGCCAGACGTAGACGCAAGAAATTCGCCTCGCTCACTGTAAACAATTTCACAAAGACTTAACCGTGTGCCGCTGACGGCGGTCCAAACGACCCGCTTGTTACCCGTTTTAATTTGGATACATTTTGATTAGTTTCTTTTTATTTGTAAGTTCTGCAAAGTTCGGTAATGGAGTTTTGTAGTGCAGGCTCTGTCTGCTTTTTCTTGTTGTGTTGACGCTTATTAGAATGTGCTGTAGACATGCTATGGAGACAAATTTTGTTGCTTTATTTTAAAGAAAGGAAGTAGGCAATTATAATCCCTGTCTATGATGAAATCACCAAAAACGATATCTCATTATTAAGGTGTAAGATACGTGAAACAAAATATTACAAAATAGTATTGACCTGTATACAACAAACAAAACGGTCACACACAAAACTAAAATAAAATTTTCATAAACCTTAATTACTTGAAGCCAATTCTAAAAGAAATATATTATATATCAAACACTAAACTAACTCCATTCACATTAGAAAGAGAGCTAAACAATTAACCCACCCCCTCGGTCCACACAAAGACGCATCAAAGAAGGTCCTCACGTATGCACTTGATCGGGCGCTGCACTAACGTGACGCCGTCCATCGATTGTTGAGGGTGCCCCCACCCTAGGAGGGGGTCCTACAGGTTGGGGGTAGGGGGAGAAGAAAGCTTTAAAAACAGAGAGCCAGCGGCGTCTCCGCGACGGCCCAATACGTCCCCAACCGGCCGTCGATTACAAACGTAGCTGCATACGCCGTTGGAGGGTTAACAAATGTAATGACAATTCTTCAGTTCAATTTTTAAATAGTTTTGAATATGCAATGGTTTTGGTGCCGTTTGTTACTTAGTTTTGTGTTGATAAATATGTTTAAGGATTGAGATATTTTTATGAATTCTACACTTCAAGTTATTTTTACAAGATATTTCGCTCTAAATGTCATTCTTGAGTAACTTATTATGTTTTGCGTCTAATATAAGGATTTACATAACCTAACATAACATGACCAATATAAGGATTTCTGCAATAATAATAGATAATTAGTCATGTTCTTTACTTGTGCTACGTTATACAGATCAGTACTGACTGTTTGGTGGTAATCTACATAAGGTTAGCCACATTCTTTACAATTTTCTAGTGTTGATAGCTTACTGGGACTATTTCTGGAAATACCATAGGTAAATCTTTTGTAATATTTTTGTCAAGCATTAAATACTCTATTTGTGTTTATATAATCACAATGCACCAATGATTTTCGCTCGTACCTACCCTTTATAAGTATAGGAACATACTTAATAAACTGTAATGATTACAAAGCTTACCCATAGTATTTTTTTATTAATAAAAAATAAAATTACATTTCATTAGTAGACTACCTATTTTGATATTTAAATCCCTATCATGAAAATCAAAGTCATCATCATCAGCCCTTTTATACTGTCTCACAGCTGGGCACGGGCCGCTTCTCACTATGAGAAGGGTAAGGCCATAGTCCACCACGCTGGCCAAGTGCGGGTTGGTAGACTTCACATGTCTTTCGAGAACATTATGGAAAACTCTTAGACATGCAGGTTTCCTCACGATGTTTTCCTTCACCGTTTAGCAAGCGATAATTAACAATTTAATACGCACTTAACTTCGAAAAGTCATTGGTGCGTGCGGTGGATTCGAACCCGAGACCCTCTGCGTAACAGTCTGTCGATCTCTCCACTCGGTAATTTGAATAATAATTATTTCAAATTAGACTTTTCTGCCGACAGTACACGTAGCGCGTCGAGCGTACGGAAACACACGATCGTCAGTAATACAACATTCGTTATTTTTCGCCACCTTCCGCGCTCCGTATTGATTAGTGCTCATTGGCGTTCCCGAGGTACAGGTGCTAACATGTGTATGTGAACATTCGGACCTTTTTTTCCTAATATAAACTACATACACACACATGTAAAACGTATAGAAGAGCCTTTTCTGCTATAAACTACACATGCACACACACATACACAAACTCACGTAAAAAGTGTAGAGTAGCCTCATTCAAGTATGATTGCAAAAAGTTTACATTAGACAGGTGTTTACGTGTGCGTGAGCGCCATTTCGAATCAAAGACAAGATGCGATGAATGATGTTTGATACAAATGCCTATTGTACACGCACGCAAACCTAAGTAAGCTAAATCACTTAAAAAATTGCCCAATTTGTTATAAAAGCTATACAAGTCTTCTAAACTATTTCATTTCATCATTTATGAATTAGATTTCTGTGACCTAGATATTTGTAGAGCCAAGGAAATTTCTAAACAAAGTTACCAATGAGCTTACAAATAACCTGCTGGTCAGTAGTTACTGTAGCTTATAGGCTTGTAGTCCTCATCAAGCAGGTATAAACTAATAACCGATCATCTGCTCAAAGTATGGACTCTTTTCAGTGCCATAGAAACACCATCAAACTTGTATTCTGCTACTACAGTGAGATATGTCAGACTGAGATATTTATGTAAATCTGAGACACAATCTCGCACTAAAACGACAAATGTGTCAGAAACTATGAGAGACTAAGCATTTATAGCCTTACGTAGTTATTACGTTCTTCAGATAAAGTTTCTTTGTCATATTCAAAAAGTAAAAAATTGTCTATCACTAATGCTAAAATAGACTGTATATACAAGGCTTTACAACGTTTCTATTCAAAACTAAATTGACAGTGACTGCAGCAAATTCAGCTGCAACACAAAATAATCAAAAACAAATCAGTTGGCAACAAAATATAAACTCATTTGAGTAATAAACGATGTTGGTTGGTACAAGCGTTTGGCACATACTTTCTGTGAAATAAGTTTAATTTGAAAACTTCAGTGCGTCGCTAATTTTGTGTGACGTTTAAGACAAGTTTGCCTGTGACCGGGAATGGTTTGTATAGTTGCAGTTGGGAAATAACAGGTACCTACTATACCTAATAGATGAGTTCAATCGAGACTAAATATTCTTTTTACAAAGATTTTAGTCACCATGGCAATGCGGGAATACTTAATTAAAGGTAATTGGCACTTATTTACAACTAGCGATCCACCCAGTCTTCGCACGGGTGCAATGTGCATGTATTATACATATAAACCTTCCTCTTCAATCATTTTATCTATTAAAAAAAACCGCATTAAATACCGTTGCGTAGTTTAGATTTAAGCTTACTTAGCGACAGACAGACAGAAGACAGACTTTGTTTTATACTATGTAAAGTTTTCCATTTCTTCTTCTCTTCATCTTACATGTCGGTTTACAAGTTGTCCTGTTCTTATCTATTTAAAAGTTATTATTAAAGAACTAGAGGTACATGGACTAGCATAATTTAGATCTGTTAGAGTCTGCCTGTTCTCTGTTGCCGTTGAAGGTATGTTTGTAAAGCACACGTGTATTTTTAGAGCGAGAGATCTTTCATCTTACAGCCTTCCGTGTACAGTCCAGTGAGGGACATAGGCCTCACCTAATTTGCGTCTTACTGCCGGCACATAATATTTGGAATAAAAGTTAATAAGAATAAAAAAAAAGGCAGCGATAACCTATGCAGAGACCGACAGACTGCTACGCAGAGGGTCCGAGTTCGAATCCACGGCGCGTACCAATTACTATGTTAATTATCGCTTGCTAAACGGTGAAGGAAAACATTGTAAGGAAACCTGCATTGAGAGTTCTCCATTATCTTCTCGAAAGACATGTGAAGTCTGCCAACCCGCACTTGGCCAGCGTGGTGGACTATGGCCTTACCCTTCTCATAGTGAGAAGAGGCCCGCGCCCAGCAGTGGGACAGTTTATATACATTATATACATGGCTGATGACGAAGAATAAAAAATAGTTAAGTGTCTTCATCCTACTAATCTACCTCACTAGACGTCAAATAGGCACTCATAACAATAACAAAGAGAAAAAAGAAAGTGCCAGATCAGCATTTTCCCTTATAACTTAAAATCTAGTACATTAAAATCGTACATTAGAGTTGGCATAAACTATTAATAAGCTGTTAGTTTGTATTTCGAGAGTTTTCTTTACGTTCGACAGTTGGGCGGACGTTGGGCGGAGCGTGGTACACGCATTAGCGGGTAGCGGGTTCGATTCCGAACTTGGTTTTGCATAATTTGACAGAATTTATTAAATTTGTTGAATTTATTGCCATAATGAGGCTTAAATAAATTAGTTATATTAATTTAATATTGAGATAGATGCTTAAATGTCTGATAAAGTTTACTTTATGGATTTTGTAATTATGGAGTTGTATTTTAGATGATGTTTTATTAGTCAGGTCTAAGTAGTTTTGACGTTATAAATTAGTAATTAAAGATGACTTATTAAAAATACATGTGTGAGTTTCTAGGTAGTAAAATATACACCCATGCATTTGCATTATGCAAAATTTGCACAATTACAACTATTACAGGTAGGCACGATAAGAAACATATTAATCTTATATTATTTATTTGATAGCTTCGTTAGACTTATTACAGGAACTTATGACATGCTATCAAGTACCTAGTATTAGTATATCTGAAAAATAATTAAGAAAGAAAATCCACTATTACATTTAAATTTATAGTTCTCTTTAGTTAAATGCTTAATTGCCTTGGATGTTCGTAACGCACCGTAGTAGATTCGACTTCTCTCAATGGCGACACCGTCAAGGAGTTCGCAGTGGTTTTAGTAGATATTCTAAGCCTTACACTCTAAGCCCTAAACTCAAATATCCGATATGAGGAAAGAAGTCCACAACTGGAATGCTATCGCAATAGTAAAAAACGCAACAAGAAAACTTAACAAGACAAAGAGCAATTATTAACCAATATTCTGAATAAGCTTTTCAAGGCAGCGATAGCCGTGTGGAGATACCAACAGACTGCCATGCAGAAGGTATGGGGTTCGAATCCACGGCGCGCACCAATGACTTTTCGGAGTTATGTGCGTATTGTATTGTTAATTATCGCTTGTCCCGTGCCTCGGAGAGCACGTTAAGCCGTCGTTCCCATTCGTCAGTACCTTCTAAATAAACTGACACTAGTCGTAACCATGGAATATCGCTATCCCTTCGAATTGCGGAGGTCAGACAGGCAGTCGCTCTGTGGAAAAGCTAATATTCAGCCAAATCCGGTTAGACTAGTAAGCGGACACCAGATTGAAACTGGGATAACGCTAAGAGTATGATGATTCTTAATAATCTTTACATAAAATCCGTTAATAAATCATGACATGTCATGCAGTCAACGGTAAACAACTTCTAAGCTAACCAATCGATTAGCAATTATATTAAAATTAACATTATTTGTCGGATTCTCTCCCACGTCTCTTCACAGAAAGATAGAGAAGCCATATTTCTTTCTTTGATTTAATTTACACGCATTATTGACTTAACCGTGATGGCTTCCATTCGAAACTACTGAGGTATCTTGGGACTACTCTCTTGAAGCGTGGGACGCCATATTTATTCACAAATGATGTCCGTAATTAACATGAGAAAGTAATCAAAAAGAGACTTCGTATGGTAAGTGTAAGAATGTCTATAAGTAATGGAATATGTGAGGTGTTAGTGAAATATACAGCTGAAGGGTTCCGTACAGATATTTATTTTAATGAAATAGAAAAGATGAAGAATACTAGTGAAATTCAGAGCTAGAATAAAATACATATAAATTAAAAGTTTTGGATTGGTCAGTGACTATTCTACAGAGCTACCCAAACCTGTTAATTTTTTACTATTAACTTTTCTTCCAATTGCTTATCATTAATTAGGCAATCTATAACACTATATATCACTTTATTTTTTTTTCTTTACCTTTAATTTTGCTGCAGATCTCTAAAATTAACCAAAGTTAATATATAATAACATATGTTTTTAACTCTTAATAATTTCGCCATTAACCTCAATATCGCTTCAAAATATCAATATTTTGTTATAAACATATCATCGTAATTATAATACTGACATTATTTATTGTCAAACGAAATAAGTAATTAATTAATTTCTAACATTATTGCTACTAGTTTTCGTTTATGTAAATTAATAATTAATGAGGTTTATTAATATTCTAATGCTAAAGTTTTGGAATGGAACTTGTTTTATGGTATACTTATAGCTAGCTACACGAAGAGAATACCTAATCAACAAAAAACTGAATTTAACTTTTATTTTAACATATGGAAAACGATTATTTGGAGTTCCGTTGTCACTTATACTTTAATTAAAGTGCAGACACTCGTGATACTGGCGCTAAGAACAGTGCCGAGGAATCGATTTTAAAGTTACGCAGTATGTATACATCATACTATTTCATTAAAACGGGTCTTGCTTAAAACAGAGATTTTTATTCCATTAAATATCGCGACTAAGACTCGTGTTAATAAAATTGTATTGACGACCGGTTGGCGCAGCGGGAGTGTAAGCGACTGCTACGCCGAAGGTCGCGGGTTCGATTACCGCTCAAGTCAAACATTTGTGTGCATGAACATGGATGTTTGTCTTGGTCTGGGTGTTTCTATGTATAATATGTATGTATTTACAAAAAAAGAAGTATATATGTATGTTTATCCATTATCTAGTACCCATAGTACAAGCTCTGCTTAGTTTGGGACTAGATGGTGTTGTGTGAATGTGGTAGAATATTATTATATATTATTATATTATATGAAGTGCCGAAGAATCTGGTGCTCCTTGAAGTCTAGCCGAATGTCAGCACCTAAAAGTCCGCAGGTTATTTCTTTACTATTTAAAACATATATAAATTCAATCCATCAAACATAAGAAACTGCTTGCTGTTTGTCTAATGTTGCGACATTTCCGACTACCACATCATTAAAAAGACAGTTATATATATCTTTTACTCAAATTTATAGTTCCACCTGTAAATAGTCCAAGCAAATATATCATAATCATAAAAATTCTTGCATATGGCAGCCAGTTTATGGCCCATCATATTTGTGAATAATCGTAACTCTACAATTTTAGAGTTTTGAATAAATAAAGACGTTGCGACATTGATAAATAATGTTTTAAATGGCCGTTAATTTGTGTCTTCACTGGCTTTTACTTGTCTAATCGGTTTTGGTTTAGTGACACTAGTTTTTTTGCCTGCGGCTATGTCTGCATGTAGATTTATGATATTATTATCGTTATGAGAAATAAAAGCATTTTTAGGATGCCTTGGTCAAGTGAGAATTATTCGCTTCTTGAATTAAATTTGCTGTAGAAATTGAAACTTGTTTACAAGAAAGATACACATTGAATTAATTATATATATAGTCAATTGCCATACATGACTTTTGTCAGCAAATAAACCAAGGCATCGAATTCATTTAGCTATAAGTATGCCAAAATTTCGGCACTTAGTACGAAATGAATTTTTATTTCTGCTATGTCAAAACTATATATATATAATATAAAAAATTATGCTACCACTATTCTTACTCTTACTAATCGCTATCGCTTATGACTTATACCCCGCCATAGCCCGCTTTTAAATCGCGAACTTTTCGCCGTTTTAATTAACTTGACGTCGCAGTTACAGCGGTGTTGATTTGTCGGTGAATGCGCCTGAGTCGCTACGTTAGGCAATGTTCGGGCTCGATCGGCTACGTTCGGCTCTCGTACGACAGTCGCAAGTTTGAGAGCGTTAATTTCGTAGCTTTGTTTTATGAATGGGCTTGGGAAATATCATAACCTTGAACGAATAAAGACTCGGAACGTGGTAATCCTATATACTGGAAGAACATTTACTAACAATGTTTTGGTAAGTGATACAAAATAATTACAGGATTGAATGTGCAATTACAGGATTGAATGTGCATTACAAAGCCCTGTGTGTTCTTACGGGGTTGAGTAAATGGATCATCCGGCTTGTTTATGCTGCCCACTGCTGGGCACAGAACTCTTCTTATTATTTTTTTTATTTATAGACTCACGCCTGTATTCCGGAAGGGGTAGGCAGAGGTGTAATGTTACACCCACATTTCGCCATAAATTTTTAGGTCCCACGTAATAGGGGGCGAGCCTATTGCCGTTACCGGGCACATCACCAGACTCCGTGCTACTACTGAGAATTCGAAAAGCCCAGTAACACTATTGCCCGACCCGCGAATCGAACCCGGGACCTCCGATTAGCAGTCGCATAGGTACGCTATCCACTGGACCACGGAGGCAGTCTAATTATGGATATAAAGGGGTAACGCCATAGTCCACCATGGTGGCAAAGTGAAATTCTCTACGTCGTAATATTAGTGGTGCACGACGTGGGCTCGAACCCGAGACACTCTGCGTAGCAGTCTCTACACTAAGCCCGTGACCAAGCTGTGACTACTCCATTGGACAAATATTTTACCATAATTAAACTAACTATATTTTACTAACTTATAGGGATCTAGCTAGATCCCTATGACAAAATTAGTTCTAGGAACCTGATAACAGCCATAACAAATAGCTCAGATAATATATTTAAATAGAGGCGCATTTCATATGGGCGCTTTGAAGACAATCTTTCTGCGACTCAAATTGCCGCTAGCGGCGTGGCAGTCGCGCTGCGGCAGCTGTCTCTCTCTCTCCTCCAGTGTATCTTAACTACGAGAGCGAGAGAGACGGAGAACGACGCCTGCAGCGCCGCCAACGGCGCCAACTACGAACTAAACTGGAGACAGTCCCCACTTGGAATCGGCACACGAAATCCTTAAGAACTGCGCTTCTATGTAAATCTGTATTCATTGGCCATGCGATGACATGCCGTGTGACAATTGACGTCACACAAATAGCTAATTACCAACGAACTAAATAAGTAAAGTTTAGTTAAAGTTGTTGTCTATTGCATGGCGTGCTTAACCCGCGTCAAACGTAATTAACATTGATAATCCCGCCCATTGGCAACGAGTCAAATTGTACTGCTAGAACAAGTTCATTATAAAAAGACTTTGAAAGCCATAGTTTTATTTAGATATCTGTGACTTGCATTTTCAAAGTGCTAGCGACATTTTCAAACAAACTTTGTAATAAACTTTTAATAACTATTATAACCCTTTAGTGGTGGTGTATTAAAAATCCTTCCTAGCCTACGTGGTAAAAAGTACCCACTGTCTAAATTACATGTTTCTAACCTCAGTTGTTAAGGTTCTGCCACGATAGAAGAACATATTTCTTTACATCTTATACTGATATATAAAGCTGAAGAGTTTGTTTGTTTGGTTGAACGCGCTTATCTCAGGAACTACTGGTCCGATTTGAAAAATTATTTCACTGTTAGATAGCCCATTTATCGAGAAAGGCTATAGGCTATTTAACATCACGCTATGAGCCACGGGAGCGGAGCAGTGGCCTTAAATAACTCGGGTGTAACCGGGCTCATCTAGTTTACATATATACCAGCACAAGACAATGCCCGCAGCCACGCACCTATTATTGTAATTAAACTGTTTCTGCCCGATCCAAAGGAAACATTTGAAAATCCTTTCTTAGTGCGGTCCTACGGTCCTTGGGGAACATACATGCCAAATTTCACCTTCTAGCGCTTAATAGTTTTGGCTGTGGCTTGTCCGTCAGTCAGTCAGTAACGCTATGGTTTTATAGATGGGTTTATTTACATGTCAAGTTTAGCCAACACTATAAGTGCTCTAATGGCTATATCTCTCGTATAAGGATTACATCGACTGGACACGATGACTCCTTCCAATCGACAATTTCTTAACAACAAACCTACCACCCTTATAGTGACAAATTATATTCTAAAGACCCTCAGAAGCCATGCCTGCTAATCGGCCGATTTTTCATCAGCTACACGATCAACGTCAGCACTCATTATGTATGTCCTTATAAGTAAAATAAACTCAACGAAACTATATTTAAATTACTTCTATCATAGTTAACCATATTACAAAATTAGGTTAAGTAATAATTGCACGAAATGAAATAAAACTTCCAACTAACAAAAATTAAATAACCGACACACAAGCATGTCAATTCAAAACTCATGCCATCGTAATGGCGACTAAAGCACTTTAAAATTAAAAAAGACACCAATATGGTTTCAGTTTTCGAGATAATAGCCAGAACAGACTTGGTTGTCACTTAAAAACGACAGGTTGGCAGACCGACGACTTTTTTGTCTTGTCGCAAGAACTAACGACGCGACTTTTTTTCACTTTTAACCCTCCGATGCGGCTGTGACAGATCGGACGCGAACTACTTAGTGAATCTGCGGTCCGACGCTTTTTTACGTCGAATAGTTACCAGACAAATTAATTTGGTTCCTGATAGGCAGTTTTGTTAAAGACGAGACTTTTTAAGCGGCCGTGGGAAGGTAGTATTTTTGTATATTGGGCATTGATGGCTTTATTAAGTGGGACAAGATGGTTGATTGTAATATTATCAGCGATACTGGATATCATAGCTTTTAATGTGGTTTTATTTTGTTTTACAACTAATTTGTCATTAAATTATATTTTTTTTGTGAAATTTACTGAATATATATAGCATTTTGAGAAATATTATTTCAATAATATCTAACGCATGAAATGATTATTTCACCACCTTAACATATGCTTTTCAAATATTTACAAAAGTAACCGACTACATCTTCAGCTGGTACAATCTTATTAATATTAAAGTATCATGTAATAAGGCTCTAATTTTTGCCAGCTAAACAAGCAAGAACATCTGTGTTTACAATCTCTATGAATACAACATCGCTTAATTAACACTTATAAAAACACTGTTTGACCCTTCCCAAAGTTCTACCAACAAAAATAAGTAAGTTACCAAAGACATAAAGTGAAATTGGATTACAGCTACAACGCGAACTCTCGCCGTTGCGCCCTCATAAATATTTTAAAAAACCCTAGTCCTGTGTGTCCATATCAGTGATCTTTTAACCCCGAAAATGCCACGGTACACATTCCGGGGACCCGGGACGATATTAGATGGGCAGGTAGGACCAATATTCGTTGAATCCCATCACTGTATTGCAAAAGAAATCAAATTAGATATACAATAAGCGGGATAGTGGTCCGATTTACATAAGTATCCAAGCTATTTGGTCGGTTGATACGAGATTGCGGCCGGGTAACAATATTGCTCGTGTTTACAGCGTCTGTCTTGACTTCGGTGGCGGCGGCTGATGTGGATCGCGCCGATTTGTTTTTTTTTTCAATAGCATTTCGCATCGTTCTTTGAATAAAATTGTGTAATATTGAACTTCGTAAATGCAGAACGATGCTGCAATGTATAAATAAAAATTAGATAAAAATAAATCATCTTGATATATAAAATCCTTGCGTTACTGACTGACTGACAGACACGCTACAGCCGAAACTATTGGGCGCAGGAATCTGAAATTTGGCATGTATGTTCCTTGGGGACCGTAGGGATGCACTAAGAAGGGATTTCCCGAAATTCCCACGGGATCGGCCAAAACGGGTAAATTTTAAAAAATGTACGATAAATTAAGACCGTGTAATCACAGACTCTTTGAAAATCAAAGAAAGACATCAATATACCATTACGGTCAGTAAACTATGACAGAAATCTAAAATTGAGAAATCATAATCCAAAATATTTTATTAAGGTTGGTTTAACTAATAGGTAATAAAGATTTCATAAAAAACTCGTTACTCATAGTTACATTCGTAAAAGTAAGAGGTACACTCCATAGAGTGAAATAAAAATGTTAATAAAAACTGTTCCTTGTCCATACCTAATTCAAAGAAATCATTTTTATGTAAGGTAATAAAAATTTAAACGATATTTGAGTATTATTACGTGGCCCGAAAAGGGTTATCCTAAATCCACTGTCGACTATCGGATGGGTATCAAATACATGCAAATCCAAAGGATTGGACGTTAAATAATACATAAATACAAAACGATGGTCCGAAAGTAACTGGGCCCAATAAAAAGTTGTCAGTACGTAAAATAAAATTCTATCAAAAGAGGTCCCAAGACGGGACATGTTATAAAATTTCAGGTCGCTATTGCAGGGTTAAGATGACGGCTAGGCAGACGTGCTTCTGTCAGCTTATAGAATACGTCATATACTTACTGAAATCTAATGTTGTATTTACTTGATTTTGACTTGAGTTATGAGTTCGGTAGTAGATTAAGGCTTATGGTCGTAACATATCTACCCGAAGTTCGCGGTTTACTAAGCAGATGTAAGTAGGTAAATAGGAGGCTGAAATTGGGCACATTTATGCCTTCTTTTCACGGCTACAGAGCCTAAGCTACTGAAGATAGAATAATCAAATTTCGACTGTGGCTTCCAATACGACATCATCATCGTCATCATTATCCTAGCGCTCTCCCGGTTGCGATACAAGAACCACGTCTGGAACCCGAGGTCCGCTAACTATATTATATAATTATGCACTTACTACTCAAGGCTTTTCTAATATATAACACCGAGAAGAGTCAAACAGAGGTTGAAAGTTTGATTGAAAATCTTTCGAATTTGAAGACAATACTAAGCTTACAAATAAATCTATACTAAAAGAAACAGCCCGTGTGACATCGGCCGCTATCTTTCAACGCATTCCTCTCGATATTAAATCCACTTCATTGTATAAGGAATGCCAATGGACTTCGCCCCTTCGGCCCTCTCCATGAGCGAAACAAGAGGGTCTGGACTGTAAGGGGTAACTCCGCTGTGCAACTATCAATATTTTAAAGATTTTTCAGAGTAGATTTGCACAGCCTATACCTACCTGCTATAGTACCGCAATAAAAGTGTTCGCAAAGCCTATACTATTATGGTATGCGATTGAAGTGTGCACATCTAGTTGTAAGATTCAAAGTTCAATTCTTAAGTCAGATAAAACAGGTCGATAAAAATCAGAATATTTTACATAATATCTGTAAAATAAGTTTCCTATTTGTTGTTGAATAATAAATGGACATATTTTGAAGTACTTTTGGCCAGAACGTAATTGACTGATATTTTTACTTATAATGTAAATTCTAATTACTTTTCTCTTCTTTTCAGGTAAGTCTATATAGATGTTATCCACTTGCCTTGTCGCCATCAGTATTATTGGAAATTAAAGGTAAGTAAACAGTATGCAGTTTTTTTATCCTCGTTTAACACGGCCACGCATATTAAAAAGAGTAATTTTCATGAAGCGTAGCGATAGGTTTTATTTATATAATGAGGTTAAAGTAACATAATTTATAAGTAGCATATAAGTGAAGCTTAATCTAATCTAATCTAATACAAAAACCATAAAATCAAATTTAGAAAGTGAAAATATTTACATGGTTTAGGCGTCGTAAAATGCCTCCGCATCAATGTCATCGGGTAATGTGCCCAGAAGGCTGGCAGCATTGCCACGCTGGATGGCAATGCTGATTCTCTGAGCAAAGAATAAACCAGCCTTCTGGTCACGTGAGACGTCGATTAACCGTTTAGAAATTTCCCGGAATAGAGAACGAGCGCTCGGACCCCATGAGCCTAGCGTTTCCACCCCAAACGGCTCAAACACGTAATTACTTACTAAACTACTGTATTTGCGTCGTTTGAGGGTTTCCGCAGTTGCAGCAGCAGCGCCAGTATGGCCTCCCGTGCTTGGAACGTGTGATGGCGCGAGGGTGTCTACACAGGTTGCGTCCCACATCAAAGGCCTACCCATTTTCCAAGGCAACAATGACATACCATCAGGTCTCTTACCGTCGTCGCGTACCAAACCATTTGATTCAAGTACAGCTGGTACGCCAGACGCGACAAGAGCACGACGGATTATATCATTCAGATTGGCATGACGAGGAATTCTACCAGCGGTTCTGCTGCAAGATAGCCCATGGTGGCCGAGGCTATCGACGTCTTCTCCACAATGACATCGATGCGGAGAAACCCACGGAGCACCTAAACGAAGACAAATGGCAATACGGAATGTCTCATCGTCCAACATGGTTCCAGTGTTGGGCGATGGTAGTGCCTGAAGCCATAGACCGGATTCCCATTCTCCCACAGCCATTTTCATTATTTTATACAAAGACCACGGTGTAAATATCAATATCACTATAAACTTCTAATTATTACTCGACTATGTAGAGCTACTTCGCTTAAAAACTTATCAATAATAATCTATGACATTCCGTTCAACCTTACACTTTACAAATAAAAACGTAATTTCAATAGTTAGCTTGCATTCACTCGTATCTTACTTCAGCAGGACACACCTGTACTAGTGTAGATCCTATTAAAATCGTCGCATTATCCCGCGACCCGGGATTGCCAATCACCCCGGGATCTGGGCCGTGATCCCGGCCCCGTATTGGTAATAAGTGCATTTCGCGAATATTCTCCTAGACTCAGTCGTGTTGAAATTGAAACATTTTAAATTTAATAATGGAGTGAATCTATGTAGGCTTTTCAGTTGCGTCCTTTGACAACAGCTGATATACGTTACTTACGTATATACATAGGTTTATTACGTCGACAAGATAGATTACCGTTACCGGTATCGTTTGATACAGTATGTCTATGAATCTACCTATTATTTAATAAGTATTTCTTCTGAGCAGCTGTATATAAAAATAAAAGAAAATCAGATTGGTTTGTATAACGATAAGCGGACCCGAGGTTCCAAGGCGTCAGAATTGGATGCAAATGGGATAACGATAGGACGATGATGATGATTTATAAAGGCTATCTCATTGATAATCTGAATAGATAATTATACAAGGTAACATATTCTAAAACCAGAATATACCTAGTCCGAAAACTAGTCTACTAGTATGGTACTGTAGAGTACTCCTAATCTGCGTTTATGTATCCGTTTATTTACCAAAAAAAGAAATGATTATATATCCAGAATAATGTTATCCGATAAATCACTAGATTTCTGGTCTATTAAGCCTTCGAAATAGGAGAAACGATGCATTTCCCCTATATTTCCACACAATAATTTTCTTTTCTTTACTAAAACGACAAACCACCAGAATCTTGAATAACAAGTACATAATAAACTAGATACACTACGGATATATAAATATGCATGACGCATTTATCACACTACGACCCAGTCCTGTTTTAAGTATATCAATCGGTACATCAACTTCTTTATTACAATATTGCAATTCAATACTGCGATTCCTTTCCTTCCGTTCGCCAAAAGCAAACTTACTGCTCCATAAACAAGACTGCGTAACTATCTCTGACCTATTCTAGAAATATATTACGATGATATACACCCACTGACCTGACTTAATCATAATTACGAAACGACCTTTCTCTAGAATGTCTTCAGTAAAATGCACGAAAGAAAAACACAACTGAGCTACTTATAAATTCAAAACAAAACAAACACCCACTCGCTCAGCAGTGAAACAAAATCATAAACAAAACAGTAAATCTGCGCAAAGTTCCGGACTGCATTTAACTTGAACATCTTAACTAGTCTGACGTCATCACGTCGTAGTGGGGGCTGGATGGCGACGGACACGTCACTCAACGCGCGGCAGCCGCACCGAGCTGACGTGATTGACAGTTCTGTGATAACGCGCGCGGAATAAATACGCCGCGATAGAGAGAAGATATTGGAATAATAGGATAGCAAAATGGCTGGCTTTTGATTGAGTGGATGAGGTTTATTTGCAGATACAAATGTAGGTCACGCGAGATGAATCTTCTGATCAATTATGCAGAATAGTAGTTGTCTGTAGAATGTCAAATGGTGTTCTATCGTTTTCCATCAATATTTGCAATACAATTTATAATCCACCATAAAACACCTTTTTATGTCATCAGCGATTCATAAAAGAGATCTTTAGAATTTCGAAAACAAAACCTTATGTAGTTTTTAGTTTCGTAAATCTCAGTCAGATTTCACTGACTAAATAAAATCAAGTAGCATCAGTATATGAAATACTCACGATGTAGAATTTATATTGGGCGTACGAATTTAAATCAAGGTAGGAGTATATATGAGTGGAAAATCAAGGCGTTACATAAACCACGGCTCAACGCATCATCATACTCATCGCAAATGATTTCCAAATTACGTGCTCCAACCGTACTATCATATTCGACATTTTTCACTCCCCGTCATATACTTATAGCTCGTTACGAGGGGTGGCGGGTGCGGGGGTGAAACATAATTGGGTATTAACAGACAGTATCCGTCACCCAGAGCCACTCGCGGTTAGAAAATTGAATGGATTCAATTAATTTTTCGTTTTAATCTCGTTTGTTGCAATATCGGCCGGCGTGGATAATTAAACTGTCTGTCATTATGATGCGCAAACGAATTCAATACTTGCGCCAACAGCTTAAGGGCGGTTGTTGTATGTAAATAAATTACAAAGTTTAATTTTCGCGAAGTACGGCGATTTTTTCGTATAAGTGACACGTTTGAAGTGTTTTCGGCTGTGGATAATTATGAAAACATCATCTTAAACGACGAAGCACTTATTAGAGAAGTTAATGGACATCCTGTTATGACAGCGTATTAATTAATACAGAGATATCAACTAATCACCATACTACCTGTACTCATAGTCTCATACTACTCCCGAATATACAAAATGATTCGATTTCCAGAAAGGTCCGCAACGACTGTCACCATTCCATTAAGGCAGTAACACACTCGAAGCCTTTAACGCTATAAAGCACACGACGCGACGTAGTCTAAATAGTGTAGAGATCGCGACGTAAAGTCTCGCGCACACAGCGGCGCTGCCCGTCGCCACCGGACCGGAACGTCCCCGCGGAAGCGACATTAAAACTTTTGAGTGATTTCGCTCAGTCAAACGTTGCAAGACGAGGGCGGGCCGGCGCAGGGCTGCCGCGCGATTGTAAATGCGGCATTTTGATGCCAGACGTTATGTTTATAGCATTGAACTCGCATTGTGAAGATGCCAGATATCTGGAACTGTTCAAATGGAGTGAAGGATAAAAAATGCACAAGTATGTTACTGGCATTTAGAATCTTTACATGTTTTGATTTGTGTTATTGTTATTATTTAGTCTTAATGTTGAATCGTGATTCGTTTAAGCAGCAAAATAATGCATAATTATAATGAGGTAAAAGCCTCGATATTTTAGATCAGAAATTTAAAATAAAAATGATCCTAAGGGCTTATCTCGACTGTACACAGAATCAAATGTAGTGGAATTGCAATCACTGATTTTAATCAACAAAAAATCATTGTTAGAATTAATCCCTTGTAGAAAGTTATTCTACAAGGGATTAATTTAATTATCTAGTACCTACTGACAATATACAATGCACCTTGAAACACCTATTTTTAAACTGACTATATACTTACTTCAGCCATCCCATAATTTTTTTAATGTAATCGTTTACGTTCATCCTTAGCGAGTCCATCTGGTGAATGTGGCGACCCTACGCGGATGTGGCGACGGACGAGTGTGGACGACTTCTGTGCCGACTAATTTGTGAATAGTTCTCTCACTCGACCGATTCCTAGCGTCCGTAGCTAGTCGTTTTCTGACACTCGTTACCGGTCATTGTTTCGAACAGACTTTCTTAATGAGTTTTATAATTGTACGATTTATTTTGTTTGACTTTGCACGTCGCTTCAGTTGTGAGGCGTTTGAGTTTTACAAGACTTTCCATGTCATTATTAAATATTAATCGTGCCAATTGAATTTGTTAGACTTAATATACTCAAGAAGACAATATAAAATGTACCCATAACATTCACAATAATAATGAAAATGAACATTTTATTAAACTGCACATAAATTGAATACATATATTCATTTTCTATTTTCTTTCAATTCAAGAATACACGAAGCTGAGTTGAATACTTGTTAGAAAAATAAATCCTTGCAATCACACAACAGTAATGTAACATTTTATAATTACGTTAATACCAACGACAGGAATCACTAATCACATTCACAATCTAAGCCACCCACACTAGCAAACGTAAATAAATAAATAAGAAAACGTAACCACCCCCTTATCAGCACATCGCTAAGCGTGTCCACACGTCCACTTAGGGGGGTAAGGGGTGGGTGGGGTGACATCTCCATCGTCCAGCGTCACCGCCAGATCAATGCCGGACAGTCCCCACCTGCACTTTTAATCGCGAGACGAGATGGGACGGGATGGGCCCGGCGCGGGACGAGTCCACAAGGCGCTCTGTGCGCACACCTTTGTTTTTTCAAGATGTTGCAATGCGAACTTTTTTTAGATCGAATGCGGACTTAGAGTTCAGTCAGAGCTTTTTATTGCATTGAAAAGCAATGAGCGTGTGTTATGATTTATGAATTCCAATGTGGTTGATTTTTGTTGTCGATCTGTACATGACAGTTACTTCATATTGTTATTAATCCTGAGTTTTATCTTTCTATGTTGCCAGTTTTAATTAGATTTACCATTGGTTGTCTTCATTTCTCGCTGTTGGCGTCCGAGTTTCACTGAATATTTTTATTTTACTTTAGATCAGTTCTACACTTAAAGGGGTGCATAACAGATAGGTGGAACGTCGAGAGATTCAGAGTCATAATTTAAGAAGTTACAAGATATGAGTCTAGACGGTGTATTCATTACTGGTGAACCTCGACGTCTTTTAGCATAGATGTTATCGGTTTACCATTCTTTACACGTTTGCGAGAATTCTAGCATCTAAGCCGATTCAGATTACTGAATTACTTTAGTTTTATTTCACTCAATCTTTTCTTTTCTATTGAATAAAACTTTTTTATCTAATACCAAATAATATGCTCGCCCCGTCACACCTAAAACCATTGGATTGTTTTCGAATTGAACCCGTGACAAGTCATGATTTCCCACTGCGACGCCCAACTGAAAGGCTTTAACAACTTGGTAGACATCTTAAAACATAACGTTAAGTAGTTTCAGTGAATTTAAAGTTTCGCCATTTTGTTTTAACCGTGCCGTATTCCCGAGTGGGTCCAGTTTTTGTCTATATGGTTGAAGTTTTGATTGTTGGCCAGTGTTACAGAAATAGTTCTCTAGTGATTTTTTTAGTGACGGGCCATTTTGTGGTGAACAGATTTAAAGGGGTTGTGTGTTGAGATGTCTCAACTTTGATCTAGTTTGTACTCTGTTTCTGTCTTTATTTAGTAGGTCTGAATATAATTTAGATACGTTGGTGGATACTAAGGGGATGTTTTGTTGCTGTAAAATGGTTTTCATTATATGTAAAGCCACGTCTGTTTGCAGTTCCGTAGCAACTGATGAATTTGATTTGTGTTATGAGAAAATATTGGTGATCGGCAACACTCGTATAATATTACGCAATTTAAGCAAATTGTATTAAAATAACTAGTTAACTACATATTTGACTGCATGGTTGGCGTAGTGGTTTAAGCGGCCACCTCGCCGCTTGACACTGCGCGCGTGTTGTGGGTTCGATTCCCACACGAGACAACACTTTGTGTGATTCATAAATTGTTGTTTCGAGTCTGGGTGTTTATTGTGTCCATTCGTTGTATGTTTGTAAAGTCCCCCGCGACACAGGATTTAGTCCTGTAATTAGTAAAACGTCTGTACCACAATACTTACTAATAAGGCCAATTTACCTAGGTATTTTTAATACAAATTCCTGATAAAAAAACGAATAACGTCACAAGTTTATCACCACAGCTGCTGGATAAAGGTACAATCATCCTATCTCGAGATAAAATGTCAACTTGTTACCATTTTTCATAATTATATATAAATAAAAGAGTAAGATCTTGATTTCGTTCGTATTTCTTCCATACAATGTCTATAGGACGCAATCGCCAGTCGTTCCATAGATAAGGGATGCTTTTTTTTCATACTTTTTAAGCGACGGAACTCAACCCTTTCGACGCTATCTGACGACATTGACATCTTGTCCCGAGTCGGAAAACGGAAACGTTTTGCGTTAAGCTTTGTTTAAAAAAATATGAATTCATATTTATTTCGTATCTCTGCGTAGTTTTTTTTTAGATGAAATGACAAGGTGATTGTGTAATGTTTGCAAAATAAATTTCGATTTTTATTTTATACACTTTTTGCTTCTTGTCGTAATAATAACAGTAGATTTATTCGCACAATGTGACATGTATAACGGCAACGAAACCAATATTATAAAACAACAACGATTTAGCTAAAAAATACAACTATTATATTATACGAACGTGTCTGCCAAAACATGCTTTTCTAACAAAATCTACCACGACTGTAATATCTGTTAGCCAAACTTCGCACGTTGAAACTTGCCAATCATGGTACGGTCAACAACATAACTAGAAAAATCAATCCGCACAAACAGTATTGACGGATATATCCGTACGTCTGAGGATGTCGGACGGACAAGTCCGGGGCGACTCGTCTTAAATTATGTCCGGAACGTGATAACGAAGGGACGGGCGGGGGGTTAAGGCTATCGTATTTACTTTTGTGATGTGTACGTAGCTACGTATTGTTTTGAGACTCTAGGCTTAAGAAATATATAGAGTAGATGTTTAAGTTAATTATTTTTGAGAAACTGTTTTTTAATTCGCGAAAATCGACGTTTTAAATATAGTCTCACTTTAAGGAATAGTGAGTAGTCATTTGTAAATCATCTCCTGCTCTTTGCTTGTGAGAAAACAACTCTAACAATATTTGGTAGTTTGTTATTTTCTTTCAAGAATTTTAGTAAAATTTTTACTTTAATCTTAACAGTACACAAAAAACTGGCTTCGTTCTCGCCATTACCATACTAAAACTATCAGGTTTGAACTCCAGAATCGGGGTACAATTATTATAAATATGGCGACGATGTGGGTCAGGCGAATGCGCCGGGGGTGCAAGAAGGGGTAGTTAGGGCAGCTGGGAGGATGGGGAGGGAGAGAGGACACCCGTCAATCGATTGTCAAGGAGTGCAGCTCTGCGGGACTCGCGAAGATGTTTTTAACTGTAGTAGAATTCAGGTATGCATGTGTCTGGGTTTATATGGAATGGAATTGTTGTCTTTGTTGCTTTCTTAGTTGAAAGGTAGGACTAAGAATGTGTTGTTTTAGGTTGTTGACTTAATTGCGGATCTATAGATTGGAATAGAGACTATATTGGGGTATGTCTTTGTGGTCAAATTGACAGACAAGTGAGTAAAGTTTGATGGAATACGATTATCTTAGCCTATTTGTGTCTATAGCTTGTAACACATGCCGCTGCCGATGTATCGTTGTTTTAAAGGAGTTAGTCAATTTTATTCGGTCTTCAATTGCTGAATTCAATTTTGCTGAAAAATTACTCATCATGAAAACGTTGTGATAAAGTTTGACCGCAAAGTATATAACGTCTCTTAGGTGTTAAAATTTTTGAGCACGCTATGAAATAATGCGGCGGCGGTTCACAAGTTTGTCCTTCACATTATCGTATCGTACTAGACTTTATTAGCTATGCTTTCAGGCAGCTATCGTCTCCACGATCTAAAAGTTTTGTTATATGTACGAGTATAGGTAAGAAACAAGCAGATGGACATCATACAAAAGATGATGATGATGAATATGATGATGCATGAAAGGCAGAAAATCAATAGCTAATCTTATTTTCTTTCACAATACCCATTTCATAAAGTCTTTCTAGTAGACAGTCACTTTTGAAAACCAAGCAAATGCTCTTCTATTCGTAGAGAGCTTTTAATAAATTACAAGAAACATAGCATTTTAGCCATTTTTTCCGCTATTCATTTTCTAGGAATATGAAAATGTCATCAGTATGTACCGAGATCAGTATTGTTTCAATAAAACAGCATTGTGGTCGTAAGTTTCCTGAAGAAGATTGAAGGCATAAGAAAATTTAAATTCATAACCGCTTTTATTTCCGCGTCTACCTTTTCCAAGCGTATGAAAAGGTCGTCAAGTTCTTGTATTAGGGTACGTACCCACTAGATATGTGCGAGGTCCCTTAATGCTCTCCGAACTTCACTCAACAAAAGTGACATTAAAAAGTGTTGTTGGGTAAAAATTACAGCCACTGTACTTACTGACTGAATACCTATGCCGCGGACGACTCTACAAACCTTGACTCGAAACAACCTTTTGTGTGGTCGCGAAGACTGAACGCGCTATAATTGTATGTCACAACCTAAACAACGAAGTGATCACACTATACCTATACGAATAATGTATATACTTTCAATCCTTTCCTTGCGCGATTGAGCCCCGCTACATAAATATCAGATACACATGTTAAAAGAACGATTATGTCAGTTACTCACACGTTTAGTTTGCACAAAAATCGCTGTTCTCTTTGCGTGTATCATACCACGATCATTGCTACGCCACGATGGGCAGGCACCTTAACCCTACGTACGGTGGAGAGCGGCCGCGCGACAATGCCGCGTGTTTTATTAGTACAAGCTGTCGCGAGTGGGTGGGAGCTTCTGTTTACGACGTTATCGCTCGTCATACGCTCCTACATACTAGGAATTAGAATTTTTTGGAGGTTCACAAATAAATTGGTCGCCTGGATATGATGAAGATTATTTTTGGGTATGATGACAATGTTATTTTGTATACCGTACCGAGCAGACGAAAAACAAAAACGTCTTTAGCGACTAAAATTATTTGTATTTATTTGAAAGACGTTTTAATATGGTCATCATTTTTGCGAATATGCTAAGAAGAGATTGTATGAAGTCAAAACAAGTACTTTTGAACAACATTTTGATATTATTCAGTGTCGAAATTTACTAGTGCATAGGGTTCCCACCAAGAACTTAGGGTCCCGCGCCAACCTCACCTGCAAGTGGTGCACCTGCCGATCAACGGACGAGGCTCTGGCAAACAAAATATCTCGATAAGCGGCAATAGGCTCGCCACCTATTACGTGGGATCAAAACACTGGCGAAAAGTGGGCGTTTAATATGCCTCTGCCTACCCCTTCGGGGAAACAGGCGTGAGTCTATGTATGTGTATGTATGTATGTACGAAATTTACTTGATGAGATAATGAATTTCCTGTCTGATTTGACTTTAACTTTGATAATTTAGTATTAAGTATATTATCATTATCATAATTTCTGTCAGTAAACCAATACTGAAAAACCCCAAAAAAAATTACACTGAGCGGTTTTGGGCTACCCGATTCCAAATGATTATTATTAGGTATGTGTTATATATTATAAATCTGTTCCATACGTAATTTATATTAATTTTTTTAGGATACACGTATGTTTGTTTGTTAGATAAATAGTTTAAGATACATATTAGACAAAATGAAAATTATTTTTATTATAAATGAACTGCCATCTAAAAATAAACAACCGCATCCATTCTTTCAGACATCCACAACATAATCCAGTTTCTTGAGCGACACACATCAGAACTATTCTCGCACTATTCTGCTATAAATATATTTTATAGCTCCATCAGTCTCGTACACAACAGCTGTACCACTCGTTAAGAAGACGATGATTGATCTCGACTAGCTATGTGTCGCCAACGAGAATTATATCTTGATGTGGATTACGGGATTTACGCAGTCTATAATTGTTTTTATTGTTGAATATTTCGATATTTTTGTTTTGGGGTGTTGACGGTCGTTACACTAAATTAAAACGAATTATTTTTACTTGATTTTTATTGCCGCTGAAACTAGTCTGTCATAAAAATAATTGCGTGATTATAATTTGGTTTTTAGTGTTTGTTTGGCTGTTAAAATTGTGGAAATAGGTTTTTAAATATTAGTAGTTTATTTAATGGTTTTAATCGCGTTGACTTGCGTATTTAGGTAAAATAGCTCTATGTCCGACGTATCGACCGACTTACATAGTTTGTGGCACACGTAAACGGGCCTCAGATTACCTGTGAGCACTAAAACAATTTAATATATTTTGTTTGTGACTAGTACCGACTAAACGGTCAGTAAGGAACGGTTATCATAAGTTAGACTATCCAATAACATAAAATATAAGCCATATTCCACTTAATACTGAAATATAAGTACTTACTGTAACGTTTAAAATGAAATTAATTTAAACCCCGAGGTTACTGCACTACAGCTAAGAAGATATTTCATTCTATAAACAACAGCCTTTAAACGTTTGAGATCAAATACCTATATTCAACTGATTTCAAAACAGGCTTTTCCTCTAGAACACGAAAATAAGTCCACGCGCACACTGTACGAGCAAAAAAATTGACCGCGGAAGACAAAACTATGATGAATAGCGTAAAAGCAACGAATAAAAAATCAGAGCCAACGTTGACATCTCACCCGTGATTTATACAGTAAACACATAAATCTGTGTTGTATCTGTCAGGCCCGCGCACACCTGCGATTTGCGACCGAAATAATGTCGACGATTTTGTCTGTTCACTTATAAAGTGAGAGTAGGTAGTAGGAGTGCGTTTGTAGTGATCGGTGAATGATAAGGTTATGGAGAGACAGGATACACTGAATGATAAGGTTATGGACTATTGAGTACTAATGGACTGAGTTCTTCAATAGCAAGCTAGTCTGGGATTTTGTTGGTGTGACAGATCATGAGATCACTGTCCTATGTTGAAGCAATTCGATGATCAGTAGGTATTCTAATGTATGTTGTATACGATAGCCTAGTGGAGATACTGTCAGATTTCTACGCAGCGGGTATCGGGATCGGGACCAACCCACGGGACGCATCACTTAGTATTTGAAGTTATGTGCATATTCAATTGTTTATTATGGCTTGCTAAATGGTACGGGTGGTCCATCATAACCTATATTTTATTTTCGTGGTTTTCTGTCATATTTCCATAGAAAACTTTTGAATTTAGTGATAATAAATGTACCATCTTCATCATCTAAACGTTGTCCCGGTTGCGACCCATGGGAGCCTGGACACCACAGTTGTCTGATGTAGAATGCACCATATGACAATGTAAATAACCGCCTCAAATATGGCAGGAATTATGACATCCTTTAGAAATTAGGTGACTCGCGACCAACCGTGTGCAATGAAAGTAGTGAAATGCAACTTGGCCTGCACTAAATCAGCGTTTATGGCGTCTTATCTGAGGCTAATGCGTACTACAGATACCGTGATTTACCTTTGTACTACTTTGTGGCACCGTTACACTTAGACCGACGTTAATGTGGACGACTATTAGATAGTGGTCGATCTCGAGCGGTGTGGCAATTATTTATGAAGTAATGAAGATGGTAATTATACGAAAAGTAATGCATAGGATATGGGACTGCATGAATGGCGTAGGGGTTTAAGCGACCGCCTTGCTGCTTTACCCATATTGTGGGTTCAAGCCCCACACAAAACAACTCTTTGAGTTATCCACAAAGTCGTTTTATAAATATGGATGGTTTTTGGATCCGTTGATTGAATATTTGTGAAGTCATCCAAGACCCGGTAAGGATGTCATTAAAATATTGTAAGTCTTTATTTGCTGAATGAAGTGACATGATTTCATGACACCAATGTAAAAATTCATACACACAAAATTTCGAAAATTTGTCTGCCTATCTACCTAACTGATTTTTCAATAGCCAACAGCAACTTAGTCGCAGCAGAGAAAGTAAGACGACAAAAAATCATGGGCAACATTGTTTTACCCGAGTTTAGACAAAAACACAGAGAACGTGCAATGAATTGGGACATATCAGTCCGTTAAACTAAATGATAGACAGGCGTGGCGCGGACGGCTGTTGACAATGTTATTGACTACCTTGTACTGAAATGTTATATGATGGGTTCGTTTTGTAAGTGCTTGGATAAGCATTATGACAGGTATTCGCAAATTATTATGTGTAATTCTTTAAAACATACATAGTCTCACGCCTATATCCCCGAAGAGGTAGGCAGAGGTATAGTGCCACACCCACTTTTCGCCAGCTTTATTTTAGTGCCATGTATTAGGGGGCGAGCCTAACCGGGCACATTACCAGACTCCAAGCTGCTACTGAGAATTGCCTAACGGAAAATCCAATAACACTTTATCCGACTCGGGAATCGAACCCGAGACCTCCCAATCCAATATACCTTATATTTGGCCCGACTTTGCGACATGGGTTAGACCAGCCGTAGTTATCGGACACCACCGGGACATACATTTTTTTTAGTAAGATGATTTTCAGATTTGCTACTGCATTGTTGCTGCGATTGGATAATAATGTAACGACATTACTTTTGTTACCGCTATTTCACTAAGAAGTTACGACACAATTTCATACAGTAAATAAGTCATTGCTTTAGATCTACGCATCGCATGTATGGCATAGGATACCAAAACGTACGGAGATACAAGAGGATCTTCCTAAAAATAAAAAAACAAGAGTATATAACAAACCATGTCTAATAAAACACTAAGACTCGCATGACCAGTAGTAGTGAACCACAACCACAGTAACGCGAACGAATCTAAAATCGATACACATCGCTAGACGGAACCAGACCACTGTGCAACCATTACCATATTTTTGAGCCGCACACTGCTCCACCACTCGTAAACATCAGACAAAATGAGCACTAATTTCTCGACGGTTGCTTGCCGCACAAAGAGAGGCCCGCTTTACATTTTGTCATATTTGCACGCACCCCCCTACGCGGTTGGCTTGCCAAGTTTTGAGAACGCGGCAAATGCTTAATAGTTCTAATAGCCATTCACTGTCCGACTTGTGTGGGATGTTGGGTAGATGAGAAAATAAATACAGATTAGCGTTGTCACATGAATGAGATTTTTTTTTCTAGGTTATTTCGAATTCTCTTAAGTGTCTTAATCTTGTTTTAGTTGGCCGTAAATTTGCTGATTAGGTAGTAATTGATGCGGCAGTTTTGTTGATGAATATTATGAATAATATTAGAAAAGTGTGTTATTTAGGAAACCAATTATCTAAGTAGCTATAGTTTGTGTTTGGCAAACATAAAATTCTTTAGCTTCTATAGGTACTTTTAGAGCTTCTATGGTAGGTTGACTATCATTTAAGTATATTTATCTAGAAGTTATTTGGTACAAGTCGACTTATATTTCACTGCATTAGTTATAACTTCTACCTCCGATCAGACAATGCAATCGACAATATCTTTCTCTTTGGATATGTTAGCGAATATGTTGGCATGCCAACAGCCGACCTTATTCCATAGATCACAAGTTGACTGACGAACTGACAGACAACATGTCATCTTACATTACGTGATCGGGGCCCGTTTGGCCCGAAGAGTTAAGTGTTTGATATTCTAATATAAGGGGCCTTTCTAACCCAGAGTGTGTTTGTGTTATGAGGAGGTAGAGTACTGTTTGGCCTTCCTATTGGTATGATGATTGAATAATGCTAATACATAAAATGAAAAATATAACAAACTATTGTTAGTCTTTTTTATCTTTTCGTATAGCGATAGTAACTTGGCTGATGTTTATGTAAACACTATACATATACTTAATATCTAGCAAACTGTAAAAGCTACGCATTTCTAATTTTCTAATCTCATTTTATTATTATATGTAATAAGTATATATTTTTTGCTTTATTGAGCTGTCCAAAATGTTCAAATTTGAAATGCCTATTGGCGATGCTAAGATTCTAACTAGCGACTCTACCGCCGAAATTTAGAAGTTTTCTATGTACGACTCTTTCACACATCACTACTACTTTTGAAAGCTCTCAATACAATTACCACGATAACCTCGAAGCAAAGTTTTGTATCTATAGAAATCTGTCAAAAGTGTCGTACAACGACAACTTCTAAATTTCACCGCTAGAGGCGCCCGGATAATCTTTGCATCGCCAATAGTCTTGTATTTCTCCATCTTCGCGCAATATAAAAAAATACCGATCGGTCGTTAACAATCTTGGCTTCGAAACAATGAATTCACTGTAAACACACTGCAAGGTATTTCTTCTTTACCTATATAAAACTAGGTCATTGAATAAATCAGATGCGACAAAACTTTGACGCAATTAAAATTGTTTATTTGTTTTTTACAGGTAAGTCGAGGTTTGTCATCAAGGATGATATTGAAAACTAAATAAAATACAGCACAAGTAAGTAATTGATGTTATCCTACAGGGCATTCATTTCAATAAAAAATAATAAAATACGTTTTTAGTAGGTACATTACTCAAGGTAGTAGAGCCTTACTGATTTCAGCATGAATGGGCCGGCTCGACCGAGGAAGTACTACCCTCTCACAGAAAATCGACGTAAAGTAACAGTACCTAAACTGTTGCGTTTCGTTCGGTGAGTGAGAGTACCGGAGGCCCTATCCCTATTCCTTCTCCCTCACCCCACTCCTCATCCTAACCCTTTTCCCAACCCCAAGGGGCGGCAACGCACTTGTAACTCCTGTGGTGCTCATGCTTGTGTCCATGGGCGGCTGTAATTGCTTACCATCAGGCGATCTGTCTGCTCGTTTGTCGCCTATTACCATAAAAAAAAAACATTAAGAAATCTGCTCATTAATGTGTTTGACGCCTTATTTCGATATCTCAGTGAATAATTGCAAATGCATGACACAAACCATAAGTAACCTCCTTCTCATAAGCTTGTTGTAGTGCACAGCAACATGACGTAGATCTCCCGTAGCTACGCCATAATAAGACCCGTTCTCATGTTTTCACTATCTAATCACTAGTAGCCACACTCCTGAAATCGTAGGTCTGGCCGCAGGGCGTCCTTGACACGATTCAAATACGTAAAATGAAATAAGCTCGATAGTCTTAAATCAGACGTGTTTATTTCCTACTAAAAATACCTATGTATCTTGTTTTGTGTTCCAAAACCCGAAGAGATTGATTTGTTTACATCGTAAGTCAGTTTTGACTGCATATTGTTTTACTTTCTAACTAAATAATTAACTGCTTTATGAATTTATTCACAATATAACCAAATTCCCGACTGTCACAATCTTCAGAAAGTCAAACATGCTATAGGCAACATACTCACCCGCTTCACCCCACTGTATTTCTTATTCTATGTCAAGTTACAAGCACGCCATAACTTAGCCGGCTTGTAGCTTTAACTTACAGTAGTTTTACTTAACACTGACTTATCGGTTCAACTTAGCTCCAGTTCTTTTGATTTGTGACTGATTACTGTTTGGAAAGTAAGAACTGACTTTTTAATTTATGAATTGAGTTCTTGGCTTCTGTACGATAGACGTTTGGTGCGTGTTTTAAATGGAAGTTTGAATATATCGGAGTTGGTAGGTAGTTTATTATGTCGTTTCTGTTATTTATATCTTTGATAAAATAATTATGTTTAAGGCGACAAGGAAATCTATCTCTTAAGGATTTTGTTGTTAAATATTTATAACTTTATTAAAAATTAAGCTACTGAAATAATTACGATGCCTGTGAAACTTCGAAAATAAATAATAGGGACTACACTTGTACCTACTTTGTGTACATCACACATTGGTTTCCCTTGCGGGAATCGAATACCCATCATCGCCCAAATCTTGCGTAGTTGACGATCAACTTACACAACCAAAAACACTATCAAACAAACCACTACAAATCTAAACAAAAACCACTCCACATAATTAAAAAGAACAAAAAACACGACCACGATTCTGAGTCACACGTCACACCCATTCTTAACTCGAACAGAAAAACGGAATAATTTCTTTATAAATTATTACACCCGGCGAGAATTGAACTGGGATCCTTCAAAGTGGGGGGGGAGAAGGGGCGGCGTCCTGGGACGCACGTCGTGATTTATAGGGCTATAAAGTATTATAATTAAAAGCTGGAAACGAGGGGGTGAAACTATGGGGGGAGGAACTATGGCCGAACGACCAGGTATGGGTATTGCTGATGTGGTAATCATGAGGTTTTATTGCTTGGGTACCGACAGCATACGAGGCTTTGTTTTTTGTGTGATCTTGACAAAAATTAAAACAATTCTGTCGGCGTTTTGAAGGTTGTCTTGGTAGTAATTATGTAGTGTAGTGTAGTGATTTTTTAGGTTTACGCCGAATGCGAGTCATGGACTTTGTGATTGAAGAAAATAATTCTGATTTGTCCATCTGGTATCTCTATTGCAAAAATTGATAAGGTATGTTCCATTTTTACGTCAAAACGGCTAATCCGATGTCAATAAATTTTAGCATAGAAATTGATAATACCTTGTCGACGAATGTGCCTTTTGAAATAGCTACAGCCAGTAACCTATATTTATGCAAATTATAACAAAGAACTTTAATCCATATCCATCCATCCAGGACTAATATTAGGCAGTCTAACCACTGCGCCAGTCGCATTTCAGTTCATAACAATATTCTATCCGTACCAAAAGTTCGTCATGTCCGTCCGTCTGTCGGTTTAATTAAAACTAGACAAGGTTAAGTTGGACACTTCTATATTGTAGTGGGAATTGCTATTCCGACGTCCTATAGATTTTATATTTATATTCTGGTATTGAATTGTGTTGACGTGTTAAAAGCGTGGTATGATTCAGGTACTGAAATGTTCAGACTTTTTTTCTTCTCATAATCCCACTGTCTATCCGAGATCTTGATACTGGATGTTAAATTTATTTGGACGATATCTAGTGCTATTTTGTGACCAAAATGATATAAATGACGAATGAATTAGAACTTGAAAAGCCGTTACAACTTGCTTTTTGGCCACGACTCGAGCAATATATGTGAAGTACAAAAAATGTCTGATACTACTAGACTACAAAAATATTGTTTATGAATCCAGTTTTTAGAGGTAGATTCTTCATGTTGCCATAAGATTAGGAACTGTTCCGGTAAATATGCTAACTTTATTTTTTTATGCGCCCCGATAGAGGAGGTAACGAAACAATCCAGTTTAGCACCAACCAACGACAATACATTGCACCTACAATTATGTACAGTGTAGCACTTTAAAAAGCTTGCAATCAATTTCTTTGGTGTATGCGGTGGTCCAAAATACAAGTATTAAGAATGCAATTCAGTCAGTCATATAGACAGTTCTATACCACATTATAATAATATGTTGTTATTACCTGTATGGTATGTTGTATTGTCAGTTTTTTTGTGTCCTTGGCTGGTGTCACTCACTTTCAAACGTCAGGGCAAATAGAAGAACTTGTCGAATTACGTGATTGAGATATATTATACAAATATAATAATATGTAGTGTAGGTAAACATATACATTACAAGTTGCATCATTCGGTACACTATAAAACTTGGTGGTGGCGTCGTACGGTCTGCAATGACAAACGCTCTGTTTATTAAACTCAAAACATAATACCGGACTGGCGTAAATCATGCGCCTCGGCATTGTAAGGCACCCTCACACCCCCAAGGGGTGGCTACGTCCACTAATTTTCAGAAATGGCCACTGAAGTTCAGACGTTCGCTTTTGAATGCATGTAGAATGTTGAAAAAAACCGGTAGTTTGAAAAGTATTTTGCAGTTAGTACAATGTGTCTTTGGAAAATATGGTATCGATAGGAAGTTAAAAGAAAGAAAGAAGCGGAAAATGTTTCGAAGTCGAAGCTAGATTGCCAACCCATCGCGAAATTTGCCTAGGTTGCTTGACCTTGGCGTCAACGGTAAAGTTTCGTCATCAACGACAGTTATGATAAGGAAAGTAAGCATAAAGTCGCTGCCATATAAATTACTAATAAAGCACTCTAGATATAAAAAAACTAAAGTTATTTTATGTCTAGATTTAGATGGCAATAAAATTATTTACAGGTTTATTTATAGATTTTGTCATAAAATATTCTATGACAGTTCTGTATCAAGAAATGTTATAAAAAAGGTTGAAAAGACATTCGTAGCAATAAACGCAATAATAATGTTTTTTATTACAATAATCTCACGAACACAAAGAAGTTAATTAAAAAGGCAATAATTTTCCAAAATGGTAAATAAGAACGTACTAAAAATCGACGATAATGCAAATTACTAGGAGTCATTAAAAATAATTCAAGATATTCGCGACAGAGGGAGCCACCGCGATGCCGTAACGAAATTAAATTCTGTCAGAGACGGTCCAACAAATCATGTTTATTTAGACCTAAAAATACCTCGGGTGGCCATTATATTGTACAAAACGCGGACTGAGCGGTCGCCGCTCAGGAGATTAGGCAAGGAGGACATTAAAGTGAAAATTATTTATTTAGGGCCCCCACCAGCTAGATTACATTACTCCATACACATAAATAACGAAAACAATAAGAGCTATACTAATAAATTATCTTTTTATTGCCGGATTGTGAAAATTTTAGACACTTATCCGGGGGGGAGGCGGGTGGGAGGGGCCGCGAAGGTTTTGTCCCAATTATTTATGACGGTCGAGACGCTGCCGTTTTGAATTCGTCGGCGCTTCTGACGTCCCATTCTTATGGAAAGTTCTTTGCTTGTTTTTTTAATTAAAACTTTAGTGTGGGTTAATTAATGGCCCTGAATAATAATGTACTTCTTTCCAAACGATTATCGGCCCAGCTTCCGGTGGGGTGACATTTTTTATATATATTATACGCTTTAATTGAGCGCGCACGATCATATTTTACATTTTTTTCTGTTGTCAAATCTCCGTTCTGTTAAATAATTTCTAGTCATTTTGGCGCCGGTTTTGTTACCAACCAGTGTTTGATATCTCATTAAGAACATCTTTATCTCATAGCGTGCGAAGGAAAAGGATAGAAGATACTTATGATTGCAATATCAGTCTACACTTTTTATTAAACTTAAAAGATGGCATTTTTTTGTTAATGGAAACTTCTTTAATTTTTACTGTTACGAATAATTTACTTGATCAATTATGCTGTCCTCATCTGATTATCTTTAGTTTGTTTCCGTGATAGATAAGGATGGTTTACTAGTTTACAATGACGACATATGTGCCTTTTTATTTCTTTAAGCCACACTATCCAAATTAATGAAGTTTGGTTTATTCCCCAAGTTTATACTGCGTATACGAGATTATCTCGAACAATTCGCCTTATACTTTTGCTACTGTAATAGGCCAATCTACAATCCAAAACAATTAGTGACATAAAAACAATGTAGTCAGATTAGCTGCCCGATTACATGTTTGAGTAGACATAATACAAGTGTATCAAGCTTTGATAACATCATCTCAACTCAGGTGGTCAATTTTTTATCTCCATAAGTATATGTTTCCAGTACACATTATAATAATAATGCTGCGTAGATAGTGTCAGCTGTATGAAGTGGCATTTAGATTTTATTTACCAGCATTTATTTAGTTAGCAGGCCTGTGTGTATGATAATTATGATTATAATGAATTTAGAATTATTCGATATGAATAATAAACATGTTTCTTAAAGCTTGAAATCGTGCATAGCTATCTAAAAACCCCAAAATAACAGCAAAACGCGATGAAGGCTTTCTTATTACGTTCTGATTATAATCAAATTATGTATATCACTTGAATGTTTACAAAGTTTGAGACTCTATAGACATATTGCTAAGTGGTTCGGCAAGTCATGTGGAGGCAAAATTGAGCTGCATGTGGCGTCATTACGAAGCAAGAACTACATATAACACCAGACATAGTCGTATCTATTAAAGAAAGCTTTTATTTCTTTCAATATGCTATTTATTTTTAGCAAATTTAAAATACTATGGTACCGCTCAAATATATTCTTAATTCTACGTAACTTTTAAGTGCTAAGCTTGGAACCATATTATGTTCATCTTTTTTATTAGACCGATAAGGTTTACCTCATTTCATGGTATCAATACAGCGTCGTAACAAAGAAATAACTCTTCCATTACGTATATGTTTACTCGCATCTAACATGCAAAACCACGTGTCCTAACATCAAATAAATTCCATAAACCAGCCAATCGAAACCCGTTTGACATCACGACACGACACACGAAACGCCACAAATCAATCAGCAAAGAAAAAAGCCAGAAAAAGACTGCATTGTAATGTCCCAAAGACCAATACGGCACGGGAACACTCCACCATGAATAATCTAATAAATAATCTTTTGAATCGTAATTTATTAGCTACGGCATTACGGGACGGAAGCCTTGTGGGACGGAGGCAGATATATAAATTTCGGTTGGGTAGAAAAGGATAGATATAACGTCGTCCGTCATAAATAACAGCAGGCAAAAACAATGGACAATGGATTGTGGTGGTGAGATACGTCTTCTTTAGGGTTACCCCCCTGTCTCCGGGTGGGGGGATGGGGTATTCAAAACAGGACAGTCTCGGTTTGGTTGGGACGCGTGCGCAGCCTAATGTTGGAAGGAATGTATTGGCATTTATGGTATTTAGTTTATAGCATGTTGTATATGAATCTTTAGCTTATATTTTGCATGACCTGCATATAATAAGCAATAAGAACATATTATTTTGTTGACAGCTTACATACAGATTAGCTGAATACTTTATGAGTATGCACGACTATTTGTTTAAGTGATTGACAATATTTTGATAACTGCCGGCTGACTTTAAATAGTTTTGGGAAGGGAGTAGTTTTTCGACATTTCGGATTTCTTCCACTTTGTCACTGACACACACACATCAGTAGAAGCAAAGCTAGTCACAAGCACAAAGTTCACCACATTGGCATCGTTAGATGCCAATGTGGTGAACTTTATCTTTACCAAAAGATTACGTGATTCAAATGTCGCTGCCGCAAAATACTGCGTAGCGCTTAAGCAAAAGTTTGGTCAATCTATGCCATCTTCTACTTACTTTAGGACGAAAAAGAAAATACCTAACTGTCTGAGACATGTTTTAAAAAACGTGGAAAGGTACCGGCATAAATATAATAATTTTGACACTATATACACAACATGGAAGTCTGTTAAAAATAATGAGATGTGTATACAAATGTTTTGCAGTCGTTAATAAATATTCAAGCTATCGTTTTGACAAGACAAACAGCGCTTGATGAATTGTACTTACAGATGTTAAAGTGAATTAAAACTATTGTTATCTTCAAAGAAAAATAATTATTTATTGCTTTGTCTATGAAAATAACTGTATGTAGGAAGGACAAAGATATTTGTGGCACATGGTTACTGTGTCTGTGGTGTTTATGTTCGAAATTTAAATTAATCGTACCACTATTATAAACGAAAATTTGTGACAATGGATGTCTGTTAAGTTGGTACTCTTTCGCACAAAAAGTACTGAAGGTATTTTGATGGAACAATTCATTAGGTAATAATTATTTAATAGGTACATTACAATAGTTCATAGTAGCGCTCATAGCGAGACTTGGCTTGCCGTTCGTAACAGATCGGCCAAGTTAAGCAACGCTTGCACACCTCACCACTTGGATGGGTGACCGTGTGTGGCATTTACATCTGAGCGCTACCGTGCTTCGGAGGGCACGTAAAGCTATCGGTCCCGGTTCTTGTCTAAGGAGGGCATGTCGGAGGCCTTCGGGCGGTCTGAAAACTCCGACACCAGAGTTGGCCACACGCTCACACGCAAAACAACAAACAAACAATAGTTCATAGACGAGTCTTTAGTCATGATAACAATCACCCACAACACCGTTACTTTTATAAATCAAGTAGTTTGATTAAATGCTGTATCGCAGGGGAGTTTACAAACATTATAATCAACGAACACAAAGAACAACCAGACTTTGGAACAACATGTTATTGTTACAGTTGCAACATCTTTTCTCCAAAATGTTGGTCTACCGATTATTTGCAATAAGTATCCCGTTATTCCACCACAATTTTTTGCCAACTCTCTTTGAGAAGTCTCGTGGTAAAGTGAAATAAGTATGAACGTATAGCAAGTCAGGTAACAAAGCCAAGAGTGAATATTGCTCCAGTCTATCAACAGAGGATGAGGAGATTCTGTCGTGCTAAAATATTGACCGATATTAAACTGAATAATTATTATTTAATTTAATTTAAAAAAAGAAAATAAAAAATAATCGTCCTAGAAACAGGCAAGCTAGACTTTAAATTCGTCCTGCAACAACTAAATTCATCCTAGGGGAACAATATCGCAATTTCAGAAGTCAAATATTTTTGCAAGTACATCTACAATAATTGCCTGATATCCATCACTAAAAAGGATCATGTTTATACTCCCTCTTAATCTCTCATTAACATCGGCCATCTCTCTCGCACCCAATCAAAACATAATTAAAGCAACCCTTTGTCGATCGCAGTCGAACATATCCGAACACCCACGAGTGCGCGGGCGCAGCTGTCGTTCGCAATTACAAGATGGCGCCTGCCCCACAGAACATACTAATTGACTTTTCATGTACCCAATACGAATTTTAATGGAAGCTACCTGTGTGTTCGAGTTCCATGTTTCTTTAATGATCTAGCTTTTTTATGGTTTAATTTAGTTGGTTTGTAACTTTGTATTCAGTTAAAGATATATTGTGATACTTACATGTAAATAAGGGGCTTGACTGTCTGACTTGTGAAGTCGACATTAATGCAGTTCGGTTCAGTGGGCTGAAGGTGCAGAAGGGTTTAGTTATATATTATGCTATAAGTGTTTAATAATAACATGTGAGGCTTCTGCCTCGCCCCTTATTACGTGGGACTAAAATATATCTGGCGAAAAGTGGGTGAAGAAATACACCTCTGCCTACCCCTTCGGGGATAAAAGGCGTGACGATATGTATGTATGTATGTATGTGAGGCTTCTTTACTAAACAGTACTTTGCACATGAGTGTATTATTATGTCCATCGCCTAACCGTTTCACGAAAGGATTCAAGATTTTCGTCTTGCAGCATGGATACCTACGCTTTCTAGTCCAACAAATTCTTAAATAATTAGCTTTCCCACAGAGCGACTGCGGTCAGTCTATGTCAAAAGATCTTTATGGCAATGTCAAATATTTATAACAGTCCGGGATTCTGTTTTTGTGTCCCGTCACTTCCTTAAACCTAAACCAGGCGATCAGTCGCTTTTTAATCTACTAAACTAACCGCAGTCGAATACCTTTAGTGATCTTAAAACGTTTAAATGCGGTACTGAACAGTTCAACAATTTAAATGATCATTGTGATAGCCTATTGCCATTTGCACCAAGCATACTACACAATACCATCAACATTTAGAGTCACTTCAAATCAGCAGCTACTACTAAACTTAAATATCGTCCTCATAAATTCATTCAATCCTTAAGCAAAACTTCAGAATCCTTTTAATGCAGGAATTCGAAAGTTGATATCGATATCCACATATCCACTGAGAACTCCGTGTTTCGTTCAGAAATAGACGCGTAAAGTGCCACAAATCCCACTGGGACACGTTCAAAAACCGTCAACATTTCAACTCGTGCGCACCCGATCGTTTTTAATTTGATTTGATAAATTGCTGTGTCGCTCTCCGTGGGGTTTTGATTTCATCACTTTGTAGTATCTTTAGCTGAAAGTAGGAGACACATTGGAAACGTTAAACTAAATATTTGTATCGTCGAGATCATCATAGTAGGTCTGTTTATTTTTCTGGTGGCTGTACAGAAAATACTTATGACATGCTTTAAAGTTTGATAAGGAAATTTTTCGATATAATAAAGATTAATAAGATCGTTGCTTCATGTACAATTCGTACATGATTGCTGGTTGATATCGCTACGATATTTAAATAAATAAAATACAATTAGATCGAATGTTCAAGTTAATGGCAGCATAAACGTAATAATACTTATTTCAATTAAGTTTAATTATAAATTATTGAGTATTGCTTAAACTACAATATTGGCAAATGTATAAATTGTCGGCTCAGATTTGGTTGTAATTGAAAGATTCTCATTTAGCTGAAATTCGTGTGTATATTAAATTAAGATGCAGTTAATTTCACATAACGTTCTTCATTTAATAGCTCTTATACGTTATTATACACACATTACTCTAAGTAACAGCAAACTAGGCTGTAGTTGTTCAATAAATTGCCTATATTACTGGATTAATCTATCCCAGTCAACCCTAACAAATAAACGATATATCGCCACACAATATTAGTTTAGACGTGGTCTTGTTACAAAGCCACAACGTTTGATCTGTCCAAAGTCGACGTGAAGATAGTAAAATTTCAAAGCGTTCGCAGACCTTGTTTCGTACAACTGACATAGAAACAAATGGGTGTTGCTGTTTGGCTCGTAGATAATTATGTTCGAATTAATATCAAGGATATTGAAGCATTTTTATTTTATTTATTTTTATGTATAGTATCACGCCTGTATCCCCGAAGGGGTACGCAGAGGTGTAATATTTACACCCACATTTCGCCATGAATTTTTAGGTCCCACGTAATAGGGGGCGAGCTTATTGTCCTTACCGGGCATGTGCCCGGCATGTGGTGATGTCACCAGACTTCGTGCTGCTACTGAGAATTCGGAAAACCCCAGTAACACTTTGCCCGACCCGGGACCTCCGATCAGCAGTCGCATACGCTATCCACGGATCCACGGAGGCAGTCTCAGACCAGTGAAGCATTTTTTTAATGTTAGATATTTTTTAGATCTTTCTGATCTAAACATATTATAAAATGAAGTCCGCTTTACTTCCTGCTTGTCTTTGTGAACGTAATAAACTCAGAAACTAGCGAACGTTTTTTGTACGGTTTTCACCAACAGAAAGTCCGATTCCTGGGAAAGGTTTAGGTTTATAATTCACATAGGCGGAGCTGCAGACGAAGTCTAGGGTAGAATAAAACCAAGGATAGAGGTTTTTCCAGCAGCGGTGATACTAGCTACTCCAACCTGGTAATGGATCTTTCGTTGGAGAGAAGTAACTCCATTCCATCAAGAAAATCAATTTCAGGCACTCAAACCACCTTGGGTGTTACGGTCAGTATAGTTTCAAGGGGATGTATTAAAGCACAAAACTAAGTCTGTAAACGCAGTGGGACAATTTTGCGTCTGAAGTGCAATAATTGCTGTTCTGGTAAATTAATTTATTTTAATTTTGCAAGTGGCTATGGCTACGTGTAATATTGCTTTGCCTAAATACTGTAATCTTTCTTTTATTTCTAGATTGTCACTACGTATAAGATATTCTTAGATCAACCAAAGAGCTACCAGAGTTCAAACAACACACGATTTAATAAAATTGTCTGCATATTATTATTTTATTGCCTTTTTTAGATTTATTGACATTTTCGTTTTCGCTTATATCAGCTTCTTTGTCGATTTTGCATTTATAAATGGCATCTAAATCATTTGAAGTGACTATTTGACGTTTGACATTGCCGTTTGCCATGGCCGTGATCTATGTCAGAGTCATGGAGAGGTCATGTCGAAGACAAATAATTATATTTTGAACAAGCACTTGTCAAACTACTCATACAGTTTTATTGTTTCCTTTTTGAACGATTTTTTGGTGACGGATTAAAAATGTAAACACGGTGCCAAGGCTAGACCAGAAATGTCAGAGTGCGTACTATTGATTTGAATTTGGTAATAGAACCTGGTACTTGCAGGTAAATTAATTTTATAGAACCGCTCTGAAATCATTCTTCATCAACAGCCAAATGGCTGTACACAGACATTATCATCACAGTAAGTATGCAACCTCTTTAAATGAGAGCTTTACCTACTCCGAGAATAGGCCTTGATTTTAATGCTCACTTTTCAAAATATTTGATGTAAGTAGTTATTACTTCAAAATTTAAAAATTATGAAACTATACTAATTCTACTACAACGAAAATTGTATAACTTCAAAAACGCGTTCACCATGCGCTTTCGTTATGCGTTCACCATTCTACAGCATACTCCACAAAATTATTATAATCACCAAAGATAATAAATAGCTTAAAGAAATCTATAATGTTCATAAAACATTTTCGAACAACCATATGTTGGAGACGGTAGTCCGACCACTTAAATATGTCAGTTGGTGATCAGCTCCGTAATGTCAAAGGTGATTGGCTGAGAGCCAAGCCAGAGGAGGGAAATATTGAGATATGGGAGCTATGGACAGAATTGAGTGGCTTCGAAAATGCTCGACTTTAGACGGACTCAAGTAATGGCGTTTTAGTAAGAACTATTTGGTTTTTAAATGGGATTTTTCGATTTTAAAAGCGAGTGACGTGGTTGTGATTTTTGAGTTTAGTTGTGACCACTGCTAGTGCACTGTGTAAATCTATGAACACGAAGTAATTATTATGTTTAAAAACACTTTGTGCGATTTATTTCTGGTGTGATAGACGAAAACTTTGATTAAAATCACGAAACAAAAAATGTCTCAATATGTATTGCCTTGGCTATGTGGACAGTGACGATATACGCAAAGCGGCTGGACACGAAGAGCTAAAAATTGAGCCCAAAGGCATGCCACTGGAGAGCCTTATATCCAGCAGTGAATTGTGACAAATAATGATGATGATCGTAATACCCTTGGCAAGAAAATGCTTTATCATCTGGTATAAACCCAGTCTGCTTAATTCTATTTCTGGACAAGAAAACTGAAAATTCGGCTAATGTACCTATTGAAATATCTTGTGTCCAAAGATACGATAGTGACTAATGCAGTAACAACATTTTCGCGAACACGATGTCACAACAAACTAAGTTCACCGCCCTTAGCCCTCTAAATCTCAAAAGATTATTATTCTTTCCCAAACAATGTTACCGTACACTCTCCAGATATTTACAACTTAACGCATCGCCGCGCTGATTGACCGGCCATTTCGCGTATTTACGTTAGCAACGCTGCACATTTTCACCTGTGTGCATGCGTGCCTCGCATCGGGTGCATACATCAGCGAGCGCATAATTCAGTGCACCTGTTTAGTTTCATTCACATTGTGTACAGGGCCGAACTTACAAACAAAATGACCCTACGTGATTTAGTCTAGACAAGAAATCGTAGATACAGTTCTATTCACACTTTTTATAGGGCTGTATTAACGACACAAAACAATAACATATCGCTTCGTGTTTTAGTCAACCAATATGTTATGAATGTTATGATTGAAATTATTGGGGTTAACTGTTATCTCAAATACCGTTATTATGGATGCTAATCCTGCTATTTCTTTACTTGCCCACCAATAACGTAAAAATAACCAAATTTTACCGAACATTAGACACTAAATGCCAGTAATTTGATTAACATTTAAATTTGAAATAATGTTTGTTGTATGCAAATGTAATAGAGTGGACAAAGCAATATTACCATTTAAACGTCTTCAAACAATACCGCCTATGTATCAGAGAGACATTTACCAAAACAATCTGGGACACGATTCGCTACTATCTTATTAATAATATAAATTGATGTTACCTTTGTTTGTTTTTCGTGAATCACATCAAAACGGTGTATCTAATTAAAATGAACCGTTTGCTAAATCTTATATCCAATATATGGAGAACAATAAGAGGGGTATTGGTAGCTTTCTCTTCATAAATTCAATATCATATTCTTTGATAGTTTTATTACATCATTATTTATTTTATACAGTTAATCTTAAAAGCTTGTCACAACACTGACGTAATTTACCTGCGAATCAAACTTAAACATACATATTAAACAATTACAATAAAATAGGCAGAAATAAGGCCGCTTATAGCCATCAAGTGCATCAAAATACATCGATTTTTGCACCCATTCTATGCATCCCAAATCCATACCTGTCTTGTAAACATCTTGCAAGCTGCACTCGATGACTGATCGCGACGCTTTCGCGTCAATCCAGCGTTAGAACCAAAAGGTCGTATAGGTACCTACTGTTGTTTGAATACTGAGAGTTTGAATGAAAACGCTAATAATTTATTGTCGTATGCATTTTAATTTATTGCTCAGGGTGGGACTAATCAAGGTGCGATATTTTCGGGTGCAATATGTCTGTCAATTTGCAGCTCGGTGTAACACGTAACATTGACGATGAAATTCGTTCGTGAAGTTTAAGATTCAGTGGGTGTTGCAGATATAAATACTTACAATCGTTCAGGATTTGGACAGATACTAAATACAATGGCGTAATTATACTAAAATAAAGGTAATACTAGCCTTGGTCACGGGATGTGTAGTTTAACCCACGTAAGCGTTGGGGAAAACTCAAGGTATTTCATCTGTTTATAGTTGTCTGTCAATACGCTAGCGTGGTGGTCTATGACCTTACCCTTCTCATCGATTATATACGGAACTGATATTAATTATTAGGACTCATACGTGCTTACAAATAAACTTAAAATGTGTTGCACCATTTCGATGGGTACAATATACAACTCTCCATTACGAGTTGAACTAAAAAGTCAAAGTTACTTAATCGTTAATTCAGAGGTCAGCTACGTTGGCGCCACAGAAGATATTTTCTAAAGAATTAAAAATGTAAATTCCTCTAAAATTCCACAGTCATCAATCGTCGTTTCGTCTCGTAAAGTCTCATCAAAATGGGTCAGTGCTCTTAGTTTAACAGAAATAGACACTATTATATTATCCATCAACAAACATCAAAACGTCTTATGTATTATTCACAATAATTTGTATGTTAATATCACATAAATTATGATAATATATTCGCTTATGTAACGTTAAAAGTTTTGTACGTACGTCCATATATTATTGTCAATGGACAATTTATGTTTCTGTGTTTTATAAAACGTCGTATTAGGGTATCTATTTATGGATAACTAATTATAATTCTGCTTAGGTAAATGTATCAAATTCAGGGCGATGGTAGTTATGAAAAGCACGCGATTTTCCAGCATACACCCGATAGACAGTGATCAACAACAACGACAACTTACACAACTGACTATGGCTCAATAAAAGAAGACGATATAGCAGATTCAGCTTTTCAGAAATTGTATTGATAAATATATAGATGACAACCTGAAGTTGTTATTTAAGAACACATGTCAAGGTAGACAGTTTCCAATGTCTCTAACAAAACTGAAAGAATAAGTTAAGGTGAATTCGATTATTGCCTCTTCTTATCTCTGGAGCCTTAGTAAGTATTGCTTTAATTTTTTCCCCCCCTGTGAATTATGTAGAAGCCAAAGAACATCTACCCCCCGGAAGTAATCTGCAGTGGCCCATATGGAGATCCCTGAATCGTGTCCGACGCCAGGTTGGCCGCTGCAGACACAACCTAGCGAAATGGGGTATGATTGACTCGACTTACACGCAGTTCGACTGTGGCGCTCCCGAACAGACCATGAGTCACCTGCTAGAGTGTCCTAAGTGTCCGCACAGATGTTCCGGGGCCGATCTATGTCAAGCCACCAACAATTCCGTTGCTGTGGCCACATACTGGGCTGGTGCCATTTGAATTCTGTACCAACGACTCGAGAAGAAGATTTTTTTTACTACCCTTCTTAATATAATATTATGGACGACCAATAGATTTATGATCGACGTTAGCTAATTATACAGGTTTTAATAAGCAAATCCGAAACCCACAGTAGGTGTAGCAATAAAAAATGACAAGCCAAAAAAACTTGATTTGTAGATAATTATGCGCGGTGACATTTGTGACATTTCAACATAATTAATAATGCATATTATGACGAGCTGTTTTTCGCTAAATTAGTGGTCAATAAAATTTAATATAATGAATATTCTGATGTGAGACGTTTATGACAAAACCAATACAACACATATGGCTTCCAAATACTATGAATAAACTGTTTGAATAGTATAATATAATGTTATGATCTTTACGCCTAGGTATGTTAAAAGGGGTATTTAAGAATTGGGCAAGTGCGAGTCGGACTCGCGCATGAAGGGTTCCGTACCATCATCTATAAAAGAAAATCACGTTCGTTGTATGTATACTTAAATACTTTTTAAGTTTCTACCTGTTTATTAAGATCGAGTATTTATCATTTTTGCTTAAAAACTACGTTTGTTGTATGGGAGCGCCCCTTTATTATTTACTTTTTTAAATTTATTTATTTATTTTGAAAGGTAATATACAACTACTTTTCTGTGTAAATAAGCATCTACCTGTTACAGTTAGTTATTTTGAGCAAAATATACGAAAAAAAAACACGTTTTTTGTATGGGACCCCCCTTAATATATATTTTTTTTTAATTTTTGAATTTGTTGTTATAGCGGCAACCGAAATACATAATGTGTGAAAATTTCAGCTTTCTAGCTATCACGGTTTATGAGATACAGCCTGGTGACAGACAGACAGACGGACGGACAGACAGACAGACAGAGGAGGCTTAGTAATAGGGACCCGTTTTTTACCTTTTAGGTACGGAACCCTAAAAATATAAACTATTTTATCTTAGTTTAATTATACGATGTCACTAGTAGTAGGTAATTATAATATGGGTCTTCAACTCTCCCAGTGCTAAATTCGAGGTATATTAATTCACCGTTTAGCAATCAATAACAAACAATACAATGCGCACTGGAAATACATACTATATACTTAGAAAATAGCGAGAAATCAGGGTTGCGCATACCTCTGTCTAGCGTGTTGGTTTCTATGACTTAGAACAGTTTTCTACAAATTCTACATAGTAAATAATAGACTATATTTTATTAAAACTAGTTTCCTGAACATCCAAGAACACACCTAGATCAATCAATCAACACACCAGCAATTTATTGTCATACAAGTTCCTTCTACCAAAAAGTACCATTCGAATGCGTATCGGCACTAAATTAGTGTCACCTTGCATATCCATTTGTCGGCGCCCACGACCAGAGACATCATTGTAGTGTTATTTTTCATGTTTTATGACAGCCCACCATTTGATTTTACGATCGTAAATAATTATTATGATGATACTTTTTTTACGCCCACCAATGTTTGTTTGCGGTGTCTCACAATGGTTGAGTGGGGACCAGAAACGTCAAAATTTACTGACCGTAAATTCGGTGTAAGACTTAAATTTTGTTAATATTTCAGTGAGATGTTTGACTTTATGATTTTAGTTGGGTTAAGTGTAAAAGAGTGCATATTGTGGTGAGTTTTGATGTCAAAATAACACTTGCAACAAATCAATATTAATATTTGTAACTGACCTTCACAGCGATGTGTACAGTTTACAAATAAGGTCAAAAAGGTCTAACATTGAAATCAAAATTTGAATCCAATGATTGGTGTAAGTAGATTGCATTCATTGTGCAGATAGATTCCGAAAAAATATAAAATAGTAATTAATTAAAAATAATTGACTTAACAGTCAGACAATAACTAGACTAACAGGCTAGTGTCTCAAATAAAAATATCGCAAGAATAAAAAACAAATCTTGCTGCTAAATGCATGCAGAAGCAAAGAAAAATAAAATGATTCAATTCACAATCCAAATCAAGAACAATTTTATTCAGAAGATAGTCCTTCAATCTGTACCAACAAATTATTTTTATAAAACCGAACCCGCCGTGTGGTTGACGGCATAGAATACAAGTGTCACCACCCCCTATCTTCCCGTGGGTGTCGTAAGAGGCGACTAAGGGATAACACGATGCAAATACCATATTTGCGTAGAGACGGAAAACTCGACATCAAACCCTATGCGACTGCCTCGTTGGTCTCGCGGCATAAATGTGCGCGTGGGATCGGGAGGTCCCGGGTTCGATTCCTGGGTCGAGCAGTGTTATTGGGTTTTTCTGTCACGAAATTCTCAGTAGCAGCACGGAGTCTGGAAATGTGCCCGGTACGGCAATAGGCTCGCCCCTTATTACGTGGGACTAAAGTATATCTGGCGAAAAGTGGGTGTAGAAATACACCTCTGCCTACCCCTTCGGGGATAAAAGGCGTGACGATATGTATGTATGTATGTAAAACCGAATCTTGTAGAGATCTTACGATTGTTAATACATGTGCTTTGATTTAAAAATATGTACCTGTCACCAATAAAACTCTATACATCTCAGCACCCAATTACAAGTCTGAAACAACAAAGCTTCAATCTCATTATACTTATTAATAATCGCATTCTTGGCAAAATAACACAGATCAACAATAGTCTCAATAAATTCTAAGAAAGCAACTCACGAATGTACAGGCGCAATAAAAACACATAAAAATGACAAGCGTCTAATGTCGCCGTTGTAAAAGTCTAACAGGCGTTAATGATTCGTCATTGGGTCGACAGCTTTACGACTAGTCGCGGTGGAAACGCGCGTTTTATCGCGCATGTGGAAATTTTACAATTTGAAATATGTTGTCTTGTGATCATTTCTTTTGATTCATTGTGAGTAGTCCAGGAAGTTGCATCGGCAGAATGTTACGTAAATATAACTTAGCACGTGTAACAGTGCCTTGCAAATAAAACCATTGATGCTTACAGAATATTGTGATTTTTTTTCTAGACTCACGCCTGTTCTCCTCGAAGAGGTAGGCAGAGGTGTTGGTGTAGGCAGATATTACACCCACATTTCGCCATGAATTTGTAGGTCCCACGTAATAGGAGGCGAGCCTATTGCCGTTACCGGGCTCATCACCAGACTCCGTGCTGCTACTGAGAATTCGGAAAAACCCAGTAACACTTTTGCCCGACCCGGGAATCGAACCTGGGACCTCCAATCAGCAGTCGCATACGCTATCCACTGGACCACGGAGGCAGTCTCATAGCGTGGCAATATTTTGAATATAGCGATTAAAAAGAGTAGTTCTGAGTTTTGTGAAGAAGGCAATTTTTTGCATTTGAAATATGAAAGTTTCGCGCTGACGAGGCATGCCATTTGATATCCGAGACTATAGTAGTCAGTCAGACACTTAAGAATTGAATCGCGCTATACATATAAATTATAAGGAGTTGCATGCCAACACGAGACAAAGATTTACTACGGAATTCAATATTCGATCTATAGATAGATCTGTAGATTTTAGATTCGTTATTGACATAAGCTCCATACAAAATATGTCAAACAAGAATCTCGAATCTCAAAATCCATGTATGGATCGAATATTGAAAATGGCCAATAGTTGATCTCGAAATGATTGTTCTGAATCTAAATCGGTATGAACTTTATTCACACAGTCATGTAAAATTCACAGCAATGTGACAGAAGCCTTTATCTTCATTATTAGAATGATCAGGCCATACCTATACCATCACCCTGACCAAGTGCGGTGCCAGCCTATATTTAGCTCTCTCTTATGTGAAGCTAAACTTATTTATAGAATTTTCTTGCAAACCTATAAACATCTGAATCATCTCACTGACGTCATAATGGTTGCTGATCAGGCCAATGCTGTAGAACCCATAACCGGTCATTTAGCTTAGCTTTAATGAGTGATTAGCCTTCCATGGAGGAAGCCTTAACTTACGCGTGATCAGTAATTTAGCGCAGCAGTGAGCAGTGATTAGTCTTCTATGATCCTTGATTTGTGATCAGTGTTTTCACTCTAGACTAGCTATCAGTTTAGTCTGCCGCAAAGAAGTATAACTACAAAGAACTTACGATTTTCACGATTTAGGAAGCTGCCAACATAAATATGGTCAAATTGATAAATAATCGGTGGTTAGCTTGCAAGCTACGACATTATATAATTTCAAACTATCAGCTGTTATATACCATGCTGTTATCAACCATATGATAGCCGTCCTCTTTTTAGAAGAAGATCGCATAATGATTGAGAATATAAATTAAGCCCACCTGGGCTTAATTTAGCACTACATGTTTATAGCCAGAGATATTTTTATGAGCTGAATCAAATAGTAACAACAAGAAAAATTCTGTGCATTATGATATTTTCCGGTATCGCACGGACTGTAAAAAACATTCTACCAACGGACACAAAGAGCGCATAAATTGGGAACAACAATTTGTAGATCGCACTTAGTATTGTCTCAAATGCAAATCGATCCTGCATCTTATTTCTTCGCCACTGCACGTGCAATGGTATAACTATGTCAGTAATGTACTCACACATTACTGACATAGTTATATTTAATATTAGCAATAATATTATGTAAAACTTCTGGGTCATAGAAGTCAGAAAAGTCATAATTTCGCAACGTAGCGTCGGCGACTATAAAACTGAGTTATCTTCGTACAAAACCCGGTGTTTATGTCTATTTGTACATCGTAAATTTGTCCGTCTGTTTGTATCAACTCGAGAGCTATTAGCTTAGTTTTATTAGGTTTTTATTTTAAAGCTTTTTATACTTTGATACTTTGTACGGTGGCTTTAAGATGCAGCTGTTTGAATTAAATTTGTGACAAATCTTTTAAGTGTCGGCGTTATTGATTGTGGGATGTAAGCGGCTCCTTGGATGAAAGTTATGCTTGGTATTTGTCTTAATAGGTGTGATTGCCAATAACGTTGTTTTCTTTAGGGTCATTCCTGTCACGTTTTCTAGCATATTAGGTGATAATGTGCTTCTTAAACTTGAGTCTTTGGCCTTTATAATACGATTCAGATCAAAGCATGAATGAGGTGTAGTACTATCAGCGATCAAATATTGATCTGCATTTCTGCTCTCTTCTTGCTGATTGTTCCTGCCATATACGAAAATTTAACACAAACTTCAAATATTTTATTACTCTTGGACCACGCTTACTGCAGAGTAGGTCAATGTAGATAAATCTGGTAAGAAACTTCATGGATGGTTCTGGAGACATGAGCATACAGAAATGGAGCACCCAGAATCCCTGGATAGTTAAAATAGCTAGAATGATCATCAAAGCCAGAGAACTTGAAGCGATTCGAAAACTCAAGGTCCACAGATCAAAATCAAACTTGACACCCACAAAACGAAGTTTCATTAAACCGGTCGGATATTCTGATGTCGGTGATTAATTTCTTCTTAAGATGACTCATGTTGTCATGTCCAACCATTTGAGTTTATAATGATTTAATATATTTATAGCCGTATACGAACACAAATGTAATTTTCGTACAAATCTTGTAATAAATTAAAATTAATCCTTCAATGCCCTGTTTGACCAAATTGATCAGAAGATTGGATGCCAATGACATCTTTGAATAGGTGGCTTTGTTGGCAGTAATTTAAATTGGCTATGTTTACGGATTGTTAGTAATACGTGAATATAATGAGCTCATATTCTGTCAAATCCGATGGGGTAGCAAGCTGCATTCGGTCATCCAATACGGTAGTCTTAGATGTAACCTGGATTGGTACGCTAGGACGAGAATTGAGCTCATTATCCCCGCCATTCAGGTTTTCAATTCCTAGACCATAAGGACAATTAATGTAGGTCTTAAAAAAGGTATTTTCTCAAGTTACAATAATGATTAGGAGGAAAAGGCTGTCTCCAAATGGAATGAGAATAAAAGAATTCAGTATGGTGATGACTTTGGAGAGTGGTAGTACCTACTGCTGGAAACTACATAAATAGGGTTAGTAAAACTGACCTGGTTTATGTGTTACGTAATTGCAGTTTTGGAGGTCCGGAAAAAGGCAAACATGTTTATGGAAGCAGTATTTAAGGTTTGAGAGACAATCGCATCACCACTAATAATATTTAATTAATCTAGGCTTGTCATACATACTGCATAAATTCTATCCAAAAAGTAAGTCCCGAATTCCGTCAGGTTAGACGATCAGGCGACTTATATTAATGAACAACCATTAATACAGCGCTGTCGACGTGACCAAAATATTCACTCCTCAAGCATCATTATTATTCACTTACACCTGTGCCATTTGTCCCCGACAGGACTCTTCTGTCTCATTTTAAAGTACTACGTTTTCGGATCTCTCTTTTGCACGGACCAGATGCTGTTTGAGTGATTGGTGTTTGATATTAGCAAAGTATGGACAGTTTTCATAACTGACATGTTGGATGAAATCTTAGCTCAATTATGGCGGATTAGCTAAACGAATTTAGATGACATTTTTATTTAACAAAAATCTGTTAGAATATTATGTGGTAATTTAAACCTTATGTGAAAATAAATAATGCCCAAAAATAAAATATATTTATGCCTCTTTGGCCTCGCAGCATAAATGTGCGCGTGGGATTGGGAGGTCTCGAGTTCGATTCCCGGGTCGGGCAAAGTGCTATTGGGTGTTTCCGTTAGGAAATTCTCAGTAGCAGCACGGAGTCTGGTAATGTGCCCGGTACGGTAATAGGCTCGCCCCCTATTACGTGGGACCTAAAAATTCCTGGCGAAATGTGGGTGTAATATTACACCTCTGCCTACCCCTTCGGGGATACAGGCGTGAGTCTATAAAAAAATGGGTCTGTCAAAGTAGTTATTTTGGTAGATAAATGACATGTATTAGTCAATATGCTGGATAGACAGTAGATGACGGCAGCGAGGCTATTTTGAGTGACACGTATGAGCCAATACTGGCACGACATGTCAATCAGTTCTTTCATTATTCTTGCAAAGGACTGTCAGAGATTAAGAGTAAGTGTAGTTTAAAAATCATGGGATTTTTTTGTCTTCTCGGGACTATTATTCAGATAGTAAGTATATATATGTATTTCCAATAAACAGTTGACAAATTAATAAAGTGTAGATGATCCCAAAATAGGCTATACCTGTATCTTGGGCACCATATTATATCGTAAAGAATCTATTAATAATATTTATTGGTAAATACAATATGTATAAGGACAATCAATTCTAAGCAAACGTCATACTAAAAAGACATTAATAGTTAATAATCATTATTGGTAAAATTTTAACGGTAACATGGCAAAATAAAATAAAAATTAAAAGTATTTTTTAATTTTTATTTATAGACTCACGCCTGTATCCCCGATGGGGTAGGCAGAGGTGTTATAATGCACCCACATTATTATATAGTGATGTGCCCGGTAACGGCACCGGGCACATCACCAGACTCCGTGCTGCGAATTAGAATTCGGAAAAACCCAGTAACACTTTTTCCCGACCCGGGAATCGAACACGGGACCTCCGATCAGCAGTCGCATACGCTATCTACTGGATCACGGAGGCAGTCCAATATAATTAAAAATATAATTATATGATTTGGGTGTGACAGTGGGATCCTTTTTTAACAAAAACACCTTCTAGTTATAAATGTTTTTTTATCTCACTACTAATAGGGTGAAATAATGACTGAAAACTGTTTTAAATACTCTGCTGATTTTGAAAACTGTCGCTATGAAAATGCCAGTAGAAGTAACAAAAAATAAACTCGTCTGACCCACCGACCTTGGTGTTTCGTCACAAACATAATTTTTCAGATTACAATCTAACATGATACATCACTATACCAACATCAACGGTCAAATTATCAACAGCAGTAATTAATCAGTCATGACTGACATAAGCTTTGTATTAATAATCTAGTGATATTAAACTAAGTATATTTGCATTTTTATACAATAAATTGTGAACAGACAAGTGTCAGAGTCATGACATATGGAAAAACACAGTGTGATTCATTTGATACCAGCAGACGTAATGATTTGAGGTGATGTCATAAAAGCGATTTTTTAAAGAAAATTAGGTTAGTACCTATGTAACAAGCGAACAGTCGGCGACTTTTGTGAGACTATTTGTTGCTTTGTTTGAAACAATAAGTGGTTCTGAACCGTAATCGTTTATGTATTTAATATGAATGTACCTAATTAATGTCAAAATTGACATTAAGTACAGTGTCTTACTTCGAGACGTGCCTACTATTGAATTTAAAATCTTGTTTAACTTAGCTTGGATACCGTTTTATTTCCAAATCCGATCGACGTACTTACTCCCATTTACTCTACAAAGTAGGCATAAAGAAATGCTAACATTAACATGGAAAGTATTGATTAATTACAATTGTGCTTTATTTATGTTTATGACTATTTAGTTTCATAAGCGTTGGATACGCTTTTCCTTGAGCTTGGGCATCCACTAGATGAAATTAAATGCAAATATGTCTTCATCATAAATATATTCAGCTTCCATTGAACATGAATATTACCTAACAGCAAAAAATTACACAGCCCCTTTTATCGTCAATACTCATGACCTTCCAGCAACAAAAAGTTGCCCAGTAGTGCTGCAGTGCGCGCTGTTTCTTACTCTATTGACACCCTTAGCGACACAGATGGCGTGGCATAAATCAAGATTGTGCACGTCACAAGCGTTCTTTCCAACTATAATACGATAAATAAATCAAATTAGTAAAACTTGACGTTTTTATTGAGATACATATAGAATTTTTGTAACGAAAAATTGCTTGTTTGTGAATCGAGAACAGGTTAATGTTGCTGGGTATGTACTGTCTGAGTACCGTGTATTTTTGTTGCCGCTATAATAGATTTATATTGTGGATAGTAGAAATGTGTCACTCAATTTATGTGTTGCACTAAATAATGTATTTTTAAAGGGAGAGATACACTTTTTAATTTGTACATACATACATACATTTATATGTAGACTCACGCTTGTTTCCCGGAGGGGTAGGGAGAGACTACAGAACGCCATTCGCAACGATACTGACATAATATCTCTCTTGCTTCATTAACTCTCATCAAATTTCTTATGCTTGCTCTGTGGTTAAGGGTACCTACTTCTAACCTGACATTTTTTAGGATGTCTCCAATATGATCAGAGAACGTCCGCCTAGGTCTTCCCCATTTGTCTTATTGTGTATTGAAGTTGCATTAATTTAGTTCGTTAATAGTAACAACAGCGAAGCAGACGTTGAAATCAAGATAATCCATTGATTTTGCCGAGCTGTACGACTTGTAGTTTAAAATAATTTATATTTGTCAATTTTGAAAGTCTTTCCAAAACTTAAGATTTTCTGTCATTATGATCCATAACTATGTTATAGGCAAAAATAAAATTATATAGGCAAAACATAATTATATTAAAGGCAGCGATAGCCGAGTGGATATATCGCACACCTAGCGGTATAATGACACATCTACTTTTTTCTTATTTTACAGAAATGAGGGTCAAAGATTTTACAAATGTTTGAAACGAAGTTATGACTTCACTTTACGTTATATAATGAATTTAATGGTTTTAGCAAGTAGTATAGACCTTAATAGATACTTAGGGATAAAAAAATCCACTTCAGGTTTCCAGGAGTTGCTTTATAACAGTCAAAAAAGAAGAAGAGCCATGCAATTGTGCCGTTATACTTTTAACAACTTCCAAAAATGTCATATATGCCCCCAAAGCCATAATTAAACAGGATGTGAAAACCAAGAAATAAAGACATTTGCTTAATAGAAAACAACAGTTTTTAATTTAAATCAACATACCTACATAGGCTGCATTAAAAGTATCGGGAATGAAATATTTCCACTGTTCCTGTCATATTAAAATCTTTTTAATTGAAAACTCCTCGGTTTTAAAAATCGAATACCATTTATTTATTTAAAAAAGATTCTCGGTCTTGTCACAAGGTTTTGTCAAACTTGTTTAGTCGTTGAGGAAATGGAATTGACTCGAGAAAATTCAAGAGCGATGATTTATTATGACTTTCGAAGTGGTTTAACACAAAAACAGTGTGTTGATCGGATGATTTCTGCATTTGGTGATGAAGCCCCATCCAAAACCACAATTTATCGCTGGTTTGCTGAATTTCAACGTGGACGTGTCAAGCTCAGTGATGATCCCCGTCAAGGTCGTCCAAAAACTGCAGTTACCCAAGAAAACGTAGATGCTGCGCGTAAGCTGATTGAGGAAGATCGACATGTGACATACCGCGAAATTCAGGCAACTTTAGACATTGGCATGAGTCAAATAAAAATAATCTTGCATGAACAATTAGGTGTAAAAAAGTTGTTTTCCCGATGGATACCGCATTCGCTCTGTGAAGAGCAAAAAGCGGCTCGCGTTATTTGGTGCGTCAGAACTCTCGAAAGATTCCACGCAGGATCCTCAAATGCTGTATACAACATCGTATCAGGTGACGAATCCTGGATATACGCGTACGAATCCGAAACAAAAAATCAGTCACGAGTTTGGGTATTCGAAAATGAGTTAAAGCCAACAAAAATTTTTCGTTCACGGAGTGTTGCAAAAAAATTGTGGCCACGTTTGTCTCCAAAATTGGCCATGTTACGACTATTCCTCTTGAGGGACAAAGAACGGTTAATGCAGAATGGTATGGTAGCATTTGTTTGCCACAGGTCGTTTCTGAACTCCGTAAAGAGAACTGCAACCGCCGCATCATCCTGCATCACGACAATGCGAGTTCTCACACCGCGCACAGAACAAAACAGTTTTTAGAGCAAGAAAACATAGAATTATTAGATTTCTATACTTTCCCTAAAATAAATAATAAATTGCGTGGACAGAGATTTTCATCACCTGAAGAAGCTGTGGACGCCTACAAAACGGCCATTTTGGAGACCCCAACTTCCGAATGGAATGGTTGCTTCAATGATTGGTTCCATCGTATGGAAAAATGTGTCAAATTTTGCGGAGAATACTTCGAAAAGCAATAAATACATTTTTAAATAGTAATGTTGTGCCACTTCCTTGATTCCCGAAATTTTCAGATATTTTTAATATTCTTATTTGTAATTTTATTCAAATAAATATACTTACATAAAAAGTTTAACTAAAATATTATAATAACCTATATTTGGCTCGTGAAGTCGTGAAACGTTAAAAATAGTCATCATCAAACTATAATAAATAAAATAAAGAATAATCACGAATCTTCTCTTAATTGTAAACGTAGGTAACAATCATATTTTTTTATCATCATATTATGGTGAGATAGTTACTCTCCGTTCTAAAAACAAAAGCACTTAAAAGCTTGGCAGTTTAAGTTTAGATAAAGGTACGATAGTGAAATCCAGATCCAAATCAAGGTTTACCTTACTGCTCCTAAATTTTAAGGAAGTTTACTTTACCTTTAAGTATCTTTATTAATTGACTAAGCAGTAAACAAAACTATAAGCATTGCAAGCTTTGTCTCTCTGTAGTTAGCTGTGAGTTAGATTTGCGCATGGAATAATCGTGTTTAAGTTAAATAGCGATGTCACATTCCTTTGTCAAATGTGCCATTTTGCCAAATGTGTTTTGATTTTTTTTTTATGTCTACTAACTTACTACGTTAATAAAATGTCACATTTGCCACGTACGCCAAGACAGATTTAGAAGCGATTGCACCTCGCCCGGCACAACTGACAAATAAGCCGTTGTTATGCGCGGAAGCGGGGGGAGCGTACTAAGTACTACATTGACACTTAACGCCCTATCTCAACAAATAGGACAACTAACACAGTGCCGTTTTACCGCTTTATAAATTATACACTTTTAAACACTTAGGCCGTAAAAACTCAATTTCGCTTTTTTGTAAATGTGCCATTATACTGCTAGGTGAGCGAATAACAGACTGCCATGCAGAGGGTATCGGGTATCGGGGTACTTTTCGGAGTTATGTGCGTATTGAATTGTTAATTATCGCTTGTCTCGTGCCTCGGAGAGCACGTTAAGCCGTCGGTCCCGGTTGTCATGAAGATCTTTGACAGTCGTTACAGGGCGTCAGTACCTTCTAAACAAACTGACACTAGTCTAAACCATAGAATATCGCTATCTCTTTGGGTTGCGGGGGTCAGACAGGCATTCGCTCTGTGGAAAAGCTAAGCGGACCCCAGATTGAAACTGGGATATCGCTAAGAGGATGAGAATGATGATCCATAAGTCTGTTACGTAATGCTGACCGTCTCTTAAAAGCTCTGTTGTCAAAAAATAATAATTACCAAACAACGTGCTAAAGAGAGTTATACATTTGTAGGCGTTGTTATCTCGTTCTAGAATTCGGAATTAAAAAAAAAAGCCGCTTTGATGCAATTACATAATTTCTTCTCTTTCTACGCAATGATCAATACCGCGTAGGAATTGCGCAGTCTATACCTTTAATTCAAACGCAGTAGCAAAAAGAAATTAAATATACAGATTAACGTTTGTATTTGTTCCCTAGTTGTCGTGTCCTCCTACGATCTGTCTATAATAGGAAACTGTATGGCCATGACAATGTCAGAGGTCAGACCTACTAAGAATGACTAGTTGTTAAGCGATTGCTACCGTATATGGGAGTTGATACATGCATGTATATGTATATAAAAATATATTTTTATACTATACAAATTTATATGTTATTTGAGACTTACTTGGTTGAAAAATAATAAATTTTTCAACCAATAATACATTTTTACCTTAAATACTAAGGTATTTAATACCTATGTAAACCCTTTTTGTCTTACGTTTTTAGTGGCCTACTTCGGATGTGTGAAATGTGTGTGCGGATAAACTGAAAAATGCTATTGTCAAATACATGTTCATCAACTATTTTGAGGCAGGTGACAAATATACAAAACAGCTGTAACATTGTTCATATTAATATCTGTATAATATTATAATCTTAACTTTTCTTCTCCATGTTGCTACTTATAATTTTATTTCTTCATAAAAGACATCAACATTTAATCGAAATCGGTGCCTTACGATCAACCAAGTAAACGAAAACCTTTAACGAATGTTCGTCTCAAGCCAGCTCCTTTGATATTTAAAATTATCTGCCCAAATCAGAACAACTCCTATAATGGAAACCGACACGAAAATTAAAAACTTTAAAATAAACGCCCACAAGCGATTCTAATGAGACACAGAACCGATAAACTGCGAGTTTTGTTGTAAAAGAAATAATACAGGGACCGATGTCACAGACTACTACACTGTAATGCAACGGAACGACCGGGGCACGACTGAGCCACGACACGGAAAACAACACACGAAAATAAGTCCTACAGCTCGAATATAAAGTTGGGTTTCGTTTGGACTGGACTGAATGTTAAGATTTTGAATTCGAACGCAGACGCAATGCATTAAATTGTAATCGAACACTATGGTAAGAACATACGGAGCGGCGCCGCGCGCGGGCGCTAGTTTATTTAACAGAAAAAACACTAGAACTAGCCTTATTTATTTGCAGACCGTTTTCTTGGAGAGAAGTGCAAAAGGCGTCAAAAGTAATGCGTTGGCAACAACTTGAAGTTATGAGTGGTATTAAGCTCGCGAATGGGGATCGTATTTTCGGACTAATGTTGCGGCTTCCACTTGCTAGGAACGTGATTAATAGAAACTTTCTCATTTGAGGTATATTAAATGATAATAAACATTACGGGCCATTTAAAATTACTTATTACTTGTTAACACGGTATTTGTGATATTATTAACTTTTGAAGAGGTATTCTGTCCAAGTATTGTGACAAAAGTCCTGTTTGAATACCTACCATAAATAAGAAAAAAAATCAATACTTTTTCTATAAATATAGCCCCGAGGTTCCGACATGGCTAATGAGTCATATTATGTGTAAAAGTAGCGAATATATTTGACTTTAACAGAAGATTTATTCGTCACATAGAACCTCTATTTTGATCGAGTGGTCTCGATATAATGTCCTGTGCCCAAAGCTTGTAACAAATTTTCAGGCTTCTACTCCATGAATTTAACTAAATACGGATATAGTAGTACAGTATGGTATACCAGGCAAGTTGCCGCACTGACAATACATTTCCACACTTTACAGTGACGGTCGTATCGAACACCGATTGTATAAATATGCACTTATATTTCTTTTTAGCTAACGTGCTTTTGCATTATGCAGGCCAGAGATGTACCCCACGTGTGCTACCAATAAAATTTTACTGCGCCCGCTTTGTTCTATACGATTTTCGCGAGTGCGAGAGGGACAACAGATAGGCCATTTTGTTAGGGCAATAACGGAATGGGGCAAGTGACTATAAGTCGAATCGGGCCCGGTGTTGGACGGTATAAATGGCATTATTTTTTATCGGCAACCGTGTAAGGCAGTATAAATGTTCTTTTACATTGATTTTTTTTGGTACCGTTTATGTGTTATTTATTGTATTGTATGTTGTTTATTATGAATTTTAGTGGCAGTACCGACGGTCCGGTAATGAAAAAAATATTGATGGAGCCAGGTATTTGGCAGCAGCTCAAAGTGTGTGCGTTTGTGTCATAATTGACGTGAAATAATGTATGTAGGCCGTGCCTTGGAGACACGTGGTTCTGTCGGTTACGAATTACGATACTTACCACTGTCATGAAAGCTGGCGACAGTCTTCGTAGAGTGTTAGTCTTTACTTTATTTTATAATAACTGATTAAAAGTTCTTGGATGTATAGTTCTTCTCAATATTATGTCATATACATTTGATATGTAAAACGCAAATTCACCTATCCGTCGACCGCTAAGCTCGAAAGCTGTCTTTCATCGTTAGCAACTTGAAGTTCCTATTTTTTTGTTTATATTGAAAATACTTATCGTCAGGTACCTTCTCAAATGTCTGGGTTAACACGGCTTTTTTACACTATGATAATAGTGGGGTCCGTAATGGGTCAAATACGGATTATCAGACTTCATTGACGACGGTGACTTGAAGACATAATGTCTTTTGGGCACATTATGAAGAACTCGAGATATGTAGGTTTCCATGCATGTTAACAATCTAAAGCAATTCTGAACAACCTAGATAATCGCTAATAAGAAATTCAGAAATGCACTGGCAATAAAAGTAAATTATACTTTTATTTATAGGCTTTTAAGCAATAGATTATGCAAGCCCCATCATACTATACATATAACTGTCTATCGAATACTAATTGCAAACTTAGCAATTCTATCTCAAAAGTCACTTGAAATACCAACGACAAGACAATCATCAGAAATTTCCTTTCCCCCTTTGTATTCGTGTAATTACAGTACAAAATATCAAACAAAAACATTTGTTAAAACATTAACACTTACTTCGTCAATAATAATCTGTGCGCCCCTGACACAGTCGCTCAATTATCATGTCAATTAAAACCAAAATCTGTCAATCAAACAGACAGACAGACAAGGATTTATCATATTAATCAATCACACTCGATTCATTATTAATTAATAACTTTTTGTTGTACATTTTTTGTACTATTTTTGTTTTCACACGTGAGAAAGGTGTGATTGAAAAAGGTTGATTATAATTATAATTTGAATAGAAGATTTGTCGTTGATGTAACTATGTCTCGTCTATGGAATAGCTTGACCTTTTCCTGTGTTTAGTGGAAGGTGATTACTTAGGAAAATCCCAGAATTAATTTATTTTCTTTTCATTTTATTATCTTACATCACAATAGCATTGTGAATCAATGTGCAGGTTGGCGGACTTCACATGTATTTCGAGGACATTATGGAGATCTCTCGATTAGGCAAATATTATTTGTCTACTAATCTCTGAGGACTAAGACTTTCCAGTTTAGTAAGGTTCAAACTGTTGAAAGCCTCCTCATGTGTGTATCGCAACAGGTGCCTACGGATCAAGGGTTATCGTAAGAATGTGTAGACGGGTTATCTCCAGCACTTAGCTCACTGTGACCACCGATCTATCTACCGAGTCATTATTGACAGGGCGATATAGCGTAATGTTTACTAGCGAGCCTTCCCGGCGTCGCACGGGTAATATACCTAATATATAATTTATATATTTAAAGCTTCATATTTCTGGTGAAAACCGCATGAAAATCTTTTCAGTAGTTTCTGAGTTTATCGCGAACGGACAGACGAAGCGAGCGAGATAGTTTTTTTAACATTTGTAGTGAAAAGTAAAGCATACATGCATCTTTCGAGAATAAGTCAATTTGCGGAAACTTCGGTAGCGAAAATTTATGGAAGAAAAACATTTTTTATTATCATGCAATAAACTTGAAAACGTATTTATTTATATTAAACTATTTAAAAGCAATATTATAGGTACAATTAAAATAATATTTTTGCTCTGTGCGGTATGGTTCGTATTTTTTCTAGACATTAGTAACCCAAATTAAAAGGGCAGGCAAAGTGGGTGTGTCAGACTATCCCTTACAGACGTTGGAGGTCTAAGTATTCACTGGAACCACCGCGGTGTTCGTATCCCCCTGCCTCTACTGTTGATACAAAACGTCATTTTCTAGCATTGTTTATTTTGGCTATTAGGAAGATTTTTTTGCCTTGAAGCAACATAAAATAATTTTGAGGTCATAGTATTTTTAATTTTTTATTTGAGCCGATCTATATTTATGATTTGGATATTTACAAAGCAAAAAGAACTAAATAAAAATCCAGAAAAACAGCGTCACAGTAAATTATGTAAGTAATTGTAATGAATTAAACGACGAATGAAACACTCTATATCTTTAAATACGAACAAAAAAAATACGCTTGTTAATAATGTAAACATTTTTTTGACAAGCAGCTGTTATTGTAATATTTATATAGCTTTTAAGGCTGCATTACAGAACTAATTGGTTATATTTCGAATTATAAAGTAATAAATAATAAAAGATTGTCCAGTTAATAACGATTACGACCTAAAACACGCCGACCTCGGCGCGGAACACTTGCAATCATGTCAAGTGCACTCGGTCAATCAATATTGAGACAACGAATATGATATTGCGCAGACAGGACACACTGTACAATATGTTGGGAATTTTACCTACAACTTCAACGGGAATAAAAAAAATGTCTAGCCTACATATCCAGTTTTCAAGATATTTACCTATATCTTTGCTGCAGTATATTTCCTATTTTGATATTGGGTTGAGAAATAGAGAAAATATTCGTTTTTACATGCTATAGCTAAGTTTAGTTTGATTACCCGCAACCCTAATCAATGATTGAAGATGACGATAATGATGATGATGATACTTACCTATCTTATTATATCACTTTTGCATAATTCTTAACTATATCACTAACAAGACGAATTAAAAAGTTACTAGTATTGTGTTGTACACACATCAACAAAGTCTAGGGATATTTTATATTTCATCAAATATCTAAAAATCTATGAAGAATTTTCTGATACAGTAAATAGAAGAATCATAGATTATTTTAAGGTCTTTAATAAAAATAAAAAACATTTCGTGTTTTTTTTTGTTTTAAATAAAAAAAATTTTTTTTTTAATCATCATGGAAAATTAGTATGATAACAACAAACATTTCTTCTTAAAAAACTATTAATTTTAATAAAAATGGAAAAAATCTTGTAAAATCTAATCATTAATAATCAGTGTTGCCACCTCTTACATTGATTACACATCGACATCGATTGTTAATACTTAAAATTAAATTGTCAATGTCTTGCTGCGGTATGAGGTCCCATGTCCTTTGCAAGTGTTCGTAAAGTTGTTGTTCAGTCGTCAAATTTGGTGGAAAATCTCTCAAAGCTTTTCGTTGTAACATGTCCCAGGCATGCTCGATAGGATTTAAGTCGGGCGACTGTGCAGGCCAATCCAAAACTTGAATATCGTGCTCTCGGAGAGCGGTCGATACCAGCCGCGCCGTATGGCAAGGAGCATTATCGTGCATGAGTAGAAATTCATGGCCTATTTGAGTTCTGTGTGGGACAATAACGGGCTCTACTACCTCCTCGTGGTATTTTTGTGCAGTCATGCTGCCTTGGATCCAAACGAGTTGGGTTCGTCCGCCAAGACGAATTCCTGCCCACACCATGATTGTCCCGCCTTGGTATGGGTGGACCTCCTGAGGGTGCCGTAGACGGCTAACTCTCCCTGGAGCTCTCCAAACGCGTGTTCTTCGTGAATCCGGGTGAAACCCAAACCGGGACTCATCGGTGAACAGCACCAAAGACCATTGTTCGTCACTCCATGGTAAATGCTCCCGAGCCCACGAAAGCCGCCGACCGCGATTGCCACGTCGCAATGCTGGAACACGCAATGGTCTTCGAGCATGAAGATCAACTTCATGTAACCTTCTTCGCACGGTTTGGTCGCTTACCAGCAGCTGGTGGTCCTCCTGGAGCCTTTGCACTAGTTGCAGCGCTGTGATATTGGGTTGTCTTCTGGCGGTCATTTGGAGAAATCAATCCTGTCTCTGCGTAGTAACACGATATCTACCTGTGTGCTGTTCGGCCACATCTCCAGTACTGCGATAACGTGACCACAACCTTGATATCACATTTTGACTGGTATGTAGGGCCTCAGCAACGACGCGTTGAATTGCACCATTTTCTAACATGCCCACGGCTCGTAACATTTCATCTCGACTCAAATGACGACGTGACATGACTTTTAAAGTTCGTACGTCACGTTAAATTAAAAAAGAAAAACAATTAAAAACCCTTTTCATTAATAATTATAATAAAACAGTTTTAACTTTCTTTAATGTAACGAATTACTAGCAAATTTGCCGCCATATTTTGTTTATTATTTTGTTTTTTTTCTTTCCATGTTCAAATTTTGAAAATAGTATAAAAGAGGTTTTAATCTGTATATAAACTTTTTGTGGAAACTAACAAGGTTCTAAACTATAAACTCGTAAATAATTTAGGATTAAGATATCCCTAGACTTTGTTGATGTGTGTATTTATGAATTCCTAGGTTCAAGTATTATTGTGCACGTTTGCTCTCCATAATCTTTGCCCTATATTTTCCTTAAAATCTTTTGCGCGGGCAAGTTTTATAGCGATCTCAAGGTAGTTAGCATCATAACTGATTGATACGATTTATTTTTTATTCAGTTATTAAAATATCGGTTCGTTTATGAGTACATTTCGATATATTAATGTCTTTACACGTCTTTATGCAATCGAGGTTGAGTAAGAGAAACGGCACCAACGTAAAACGGTGTAGTAAAGGAAATGGTGGTTGGTACAACAAGTACTTATGCGTTATGTTTAGCAGTTTTATAAGTGTTGCAGACAAACATACGATTTTATTTAAATATGAAGATGAAAAAGAGGGAGTTAAACATTTGAGTGTGAGATCGGTGTTAATTTTTTGGTTCAGAATGTTTTTATAAGTAGTTTTATAGAGTCTTTTTCACCGAAAAACTTACAATTTACCTTAGAGATACACAATATGCACTTTTGAGTGATTTGATTTTTTGGGACAGAAATATTGCGTTACTATTTTAGTGCAATTTTGTTTTTCACAGATAAGAATGTGGTGCATAGGGTTCTCACCAAGACCTTAGGGTCCCAAGCTAACCTCACCTGCAAGTGGTGCACCTGCCGATCAACGGACGTGGCTCTGGCAAACAAAATATCCCGATAAGCGGCAATAGGCTCGCCACCTATTACGTGGGATCAAAACACTGGCAAAAATTGGGCTATTAATATGCCTCTGCTTACCCCTTCGGGGAAGCAGGCGTGAGTCTATGTATGTATGTATGTATGTATGTAGAATGTGCTATAAGTTCAAGAAATACATAGATTGCAGTAGTAAAACATATGTAGTTATCTAGTCCGATTGGTCTCAAATGATTAGTATACACAGAAACATTTCGTTTGGAAAATAATACTCCAATGGTCGTCACAGAGACAGGCTGTCAGGATGTCTTTATTTGTCGCTCGAAGTAAATCGATTAGGCTTTCATACAGACTGATTGTGTCAGTTTTTTCTTCTTTGGATTTTGTTCATTGTATCTATGGCCTGAGTAATGGCTGACCGGGGAATGATTTTTCAAAAAATTACCAACCTGAAATTGTCACTAAAATTTTTAGGACTATGTTAAGCACTATCTGGGTAGGTACCTTATAATTTGACATATGTAATGTCAAATGATAAGGTACCTAGCGAAATGTTTCTAAATTCGCTCCTGTATTATTTTCCTTGCTGTCCGCACCAGAAAAACAAACCCCTAAAACAAAAACAATTCCAGCTAAAATCAGTCCCCAATAATATCCAAACTAAATAATTTCATCCATCCATTCGACATGTTGCAACAATGTCCTGCCGTGAAAGCCATCACTCAGCTGTCAGACGTCCGTTGCACAGGTCAAGGGGGGTCGCGAAAACCCCACCCCTTAGTGGGGTCTGGGGTGTTGGGAGGCCCCAAGTCCAACTTGATTGATTTCCTGACTGTTTACACATTTCTACTTCCAACTTTCTGATGTGTTCTTTTTATTCGGTTTAGTTTTGAATCGACGTTCCATTCCAAGATGGCGGGTGAAGTCGTTGGTTGCTTTGAGTGTATATTATGGTATACTTACAAGTCATTTTTACACTATAATTTTTATTTAATTAAAGGTAGGTACTTCTTTAAGGAAATAATGTAACAATTATTATGTTCCTATTAGCGTCTGTACGCTAAGTACTGTAAGCTTCATTTTGCCGTGTCACCTTAACCATACTCATTCATCATCATCAGCCCTTTATACAGTCCCACTGCTGGGCACGGGCCTCTTATCACTATGAGATGGTAAGGCCATAGTCCACCACGCTGGCCAATACCGGGTTGGCAGACTTCACATGTCTTTCGAGAACATTATGGAGAACTCTTAGACATGCAGGTTTCCTCACGATGTTTTTCTTCACCGATAAGCGAGCGATAATTAACAATTTAATACGCACTTAACTCCGAAAAGTCATAGGTGCGTGCCGTGGATTCGAACCCGTGACCCACTGCGTAGCAGTCTGTCGGTCGATCCACTCAGCTATCGCTGCTATTACATACTATATTGGACGTATTGCCAAGGCGAATGTTTATTTAAATCAAAGACAAAATGTACACGCCGTCTCGTGTGGGAATCGAACCCACATCACACGATGGATGCTGTTTTATGCTACACAATACGTACAGTTTCATCAGTTCGTTACGTAGTTCATGTTTTCTGAGTTATTTTACGTACCTACAGTCTAAGGAATTATAGCGAGTCATGACACAATCTAAATTCAAAGTAAGGCATTTTTTTTATCTCTTTGAACTTTAGCAAGCATTGCCATTTGGTTAGAATATGACAATCCAAAGGTACGACCAGACTTTTCTGTTTCAGCTGGATGCATCGTGCAATCTTGCTGAAAACATGCCTTGATTCTCGTAGCATCGTGTTTGGGCCACTCAACATACACCATTTAGTTTATTACATCTAAAATACACTTTTGGTACTTTATAACTATTATCGTCACTCAAACTCGAAACAATAATATGCAGATTAAACGAAATGATACCTAACAAACTGCTGTGTTCCACTTCCAAACCGAGGTATTCACTTATACTACTTAGCCAAAACTTCTTTATAAATCTTGTTTATGTATACCAAATACCATTTATTCTTAATTCAGTCTTCATAATTCTTATCCTAATTCCAGTACCTATATTTAAACATCAAGACTTATCGAGCGGCGTAATACCTCGTGAAATATTAATTCTCATCATATCGCAGATGATTGACGGCTGTCTACGAGGGATATATCCGTCACGGGCGCGGTAAACAGACCCACCTCTCCCCTAAGGGGGTGGTACACCCGTCTGCCTCTCCCCCAAGTGGAATATCTCAATCTTTAGCGCGATTTATTGATTGATAGATTGATTCTACGCGGTTTCGTGTTTAAGTGACTTGTGATTGTTGGTGGCTGAATTATGTGTTCTTATTAATATGTGGCATATTTTGCTATTTATCATTAATTTGGGGTGCGACGAAAATAAGCTGAAAATCCCAAAGAAAAGTTGGTCAATGTCCTTCTAATTCAATCGTTGCGTAAATCTTTCGTTGGGTAGTAATACTACATACTCAATAAAACACTTAAAAATATTTGAATATTTATGACTGCCTCGTTGGTGGACCGCCCGATCCCACGCGGTATCGGGAGGTCTCGGGTTCGATTCCCGGGTCGGGAGTGAAAGTGTTATTGGGTTTTACCGTTAAGAAATTCTCAGTAGCAGTACGGAGTCTGGTAATGTGCCCGGTACGGCAATAGGCTCGCCCCCTATTACGTGGGACCTAAAAACTCATGGCGAAATGTGGGTGTAATATGACACCTCTGCCTACTCTTTCGGGGATACAGGCGTGAGTCTATAAAAAAATATTTATGTAGGTTATTATTATTAACCAGAATGTCTTATCTAAATGTCTAAAATATATCTTGAAGACAGCTTATTTCAAGAATATGTATCATGTACCCTATCAAACCCAAACCAATAACCATCGAGACTAAACTTTTATAATACCTACCAGACGTAAAAAAGTATGAAAAGGGAATAAGCGACCGAATCCACAACACTATGCTATCTTATTAAGAGTTTTCCAACTTCTGTTTCAAGTTCGAGAACAATCGCCAAATATTGCTCGCACAGTGTTTCGGCGAGAACACTCTGTGGAAAAAAAGAGCTCCACAGTAAAGCGACATCTGTTCGCTATTTGTCAAACATCGTTTACTATTTTCGGAACATTGGGCGAAGACAGAAATTTTTCGACGATACCTTTCCCTACTCTTTCTGGTGGCAGAATTGTTTCAAAATATTCTTCTAAAAGTATAATCCCACACCAAATAAATCATTGTATTTGTGATATTTTGTTTACCACAATATATCTACGTCAAGTAAAACCAATTCAACATAAATATTTCAGGTTAATCGAGCCTTATTTTGATAGGAATATAAAGAGTTATTATAGCTAAACAAAAATTCTTTACGACACATAATTCATCAGAAATAAAATAAACAATATTTAAATTACTCAATAGATTTACAAAACCAATAATTTATTGCCAATAACGTCTCATAATTCATGGATTGAAATAACAAAACGTAATATTCTTAGAACTCGTTTTACCACAAAATGCATCATCACATTTCTGTTAGTCATCCAATTTTTCCTTCAACAATTTCTGTCAATCGTCTTTTCTTGACACTTCAACTCTGACATATGATTTCTAGATGACAGCTGCACATCTCAATATTACCGTTAACCTGATATTCCATATGATTCCTTATGTAAACTGAATAGAGACTATAATCGTTTGTCCCAGCACCAAGTCTTTTGTAGCCCGATGCAAATTTTCTGCAATTTTCTTGTCTTGCGGTCGTATTAGTCTCTATGACTGTGGTTTAAGGTTGAAGATCTATTGAACTGGAGTGATGTTAAATTTGTTGTAATGTTTAACCCGGCGAGGATGTGGAGGGGTCATTCTGACCCTGTCAATTTTCAATCGTGTGTAGTTTTTTATTCTGCGATCGAAGAGTTTTGAACGTCACAATAGCTGTTGCTAAAGGACCGGCGCGCGCGCCCCGCGCCCCTGTTCAGGCGGCCGCCGCCTGTGACGGGAGCAACACGTGCGTGCAGTCAGAAAGGGTAAATATGACCCTGCGACAACCGCGATGTAACATTTTTATGTAAGGTTTCAATTATATTTTTTACTTAATATTATTATAATTTTAGGTTTTTTCGTTCACAAAGAATGGCCAGGAGCTTGAGGATGAGTGCATTTGTCTTGTTTTAATGCAGTCTGACATTGAAGACGACTTGTTATCCGACGGTACCGAAAAGGAAGATCATTTGACAGCTACGCAAGAGAATCAGAGAATTCATCGGAGAACCTGAACAAGAAGCACCTGTTAGGGTTCCAGGTGTACGAAAAAGGTGCCAAGTATGTCCTTATGCCCGCCATCGCAAGACAACCAATATTTGTGAAGATTACCATAAGTATATTTGTCCCGAACACACTATTTCATTCTGCCAGGATTATGCTGCAATCACAGACAATAATGATTTGTAGTTCATAATTGATGATAAGACTGTAAGTGAAACTAATTGATCTCTACGTATGTACCAAAATTAAATTAAAAGTTAATCGTCAAGAAGTTAGTAACTTTTTGTTGTTTTTAATGTAAGTTTAGAAAGTTTATGCAAAAGTTGATTATTTTGTAGTACTTTGCTAAAAGTGATTTAATTATAATATTTTGTACTCTTATCTGCGTTTTATTTCGATGGAACCGTAAAAATAACATGTAATATAAATAATATTGATTAATATTTGGTACATTAATATAAATTTAGATATTTTAAACCGAATTATATACAGGGTCAATAAGACCCTCCACAACCTCCACGTTACTATTTTCACCACATCCTCGCCGGGTTAAGGTTGTTTTGATGGAGTGGCCCGTCAATTAAGTAGGAGAGGGTTCAGTAGTGCGTCTTGGGTGTGATTGAGTGCAGTCATGCAGGTTCTTCTCAGATATATGCGGCTTGATATGAAATGATCCTGTCTGTGTTTTAAGGCGAGTTTGGCATGAAATTCTGTGCCTGCGCGTATAATGTACTGGACACTGTTTTGGGGAATAAAACTGCTTAGTCCGGAAATGCCAAAAATCGGTAAGTGATATTTTCCATATCAAAACTATTTTTGATGATCCAAAAATTATTAAAACAAAAATTAGTACTAACTACTTCGTAAATGTAATCATCATAATCGTATTATTTTATAAATAACATTGACTTGTTTGTTTTTAATTCTCAAATACCTAACGCTTAAAACATATACTTAGGTACAACTTGCTTAGAAAGATTTTCACAATAACATACAGCACAATAACACGCCCAACACCTACAGAATTTAAAAAAGAAAACGGGTAGGGTCGAATCAATCAAAACTACAAACAAATCCAAAACAAACATATAATGTCACAAACCTTTTTCTGAAATTTAATCAACCCGTCCCCCTGTGCAAATTAGAACAAAAAACTAGTTACAATAATAGAAGCTTTTCAATCAACCTGCAATAGCTAGTTATTCATAACTGTTTACAAAGAAGGGGTGCAAAAATTAGAACAACAAACTAGTTACAATAATAAAGTAAAGCTTGTCAATCAACTTGCAATAGCTAGTTATTCATAACTGTTTACAAGGGAGGGGTGTAAAAATCGATCATCAGCAGTGTCCGACCCACATCGACTTTGTTCTGTCAAGTTTGATTGAATCAACACGACGGACAGCTGTAGGTGTAGAGGTGACGTGTCACGTGTTTGTTTGTGTGTGTTTGTATATGTGTTTGTGTGTGTGATCGTAGAATTAAAGATGGAGGAGAAGGACAAAGGTAAACGCTTTATTATAAGCATATTTCATTTTGGAATTTTGTGTCATCAATAAAGTGGACAGAGACAAATAGTTCACTAGCGGATAGTCAAAAGTCAAAAGCCTGATGGCAAAATTTTTGTATTTAAAACAGTAATTGGTACATAATAATTTATGTGGGTCACATGTTTTTATATTATAATACAATATTTTAAATTTAAATACGAAAGTTTATAGTTCAGAAATGTCTTGCATATCGTAGAGTCACATTCAGCATCGCCATGTCTAATAGATTTCAAAATTTAGTCATGTTATTGACCTCTACTCAGGCGTCATTAAGTGTCTGAGTCATAGCCAATACATCATAAGGATTAATCATTATCCACATTAGAAATTGTAACATTTAACCGACGAACGCCATTTCCAAATGTAGCTCCAAATTTTATTTTAATCTCCAACTCCTTTCATATATCAACAGCATTTACAAAAAACATTTAACGTCAGCGTAATTCATTTCAAAACCCGCCCTAATTAGTAAGAGGTCAAAAAAAAATGTTTTCAAACGCTGTCACTTCTAGCTGCCGCGAGTCCACACCAAGAGTAAATAAAGCGTCGGTCGACAAAGACGTCCGTCTGCGCGAGACATCTGAGCGACGTGTGTCGCCTGCCACCCCCACTCCCCGACATTAGGGGTCCGGGCGGCCCCCCGCCCGCGTCCAACGCCGATAATGATGTTAACTCACCGTTTGAGTCCGGCCCTGCTTTGTTGAGTTTTTTTTCAGTTAATGTTTTATAGTTTAGTGTGTGTTAATTTGGTTGTGAAGTTTGATCTGTTATCAATAAGGTGCGAGTGTTCTGGTTAGTATGCAGTTGGTTCTAATAGTATCGAGGCTTTATGAAAATCTAATCACATTCTTAATAGGGAAAATATATGAGACGACTATTGGAATTTCATTTTGTTCACACACTGCTAATTATGACTACGGAGTCATACACACGACGGAGTCATAGACACAACTGAATGTAAGGAAGACAGAGAAAATACTTATATCGCAATTGAATTAAGCCATAAAAAATTGACCAGTGTTCAAGTTCTCAGAAGAATACAGTGTAGTTTTGTCAATACATTTTCGGTAACGTCTCATGAAACAGCAATCTCCAAGAAAACAGACCGATAAAAATCCTATTAACTTGTACTTGCTTTCAAATACAAACAAAAGTTACACACACAGAGTTTTATAAAAATCACAAACTGTGTTCATACATAACGGAACTAGAAAACATACATTCCCATTTCCCCGCACAAAAGTACATAAAAATATAAGTTCCAACGGTCGCTATGGAAATCCCATAACAGAAGGAAACTGCAACACAAGTTGCTCCAAATAAATTTCATCAGCGTACGAATCCCGGACGGCGAACTCGACTTGTACAGTAAATTGTCTTCAAGAGCTGACCATCCCCCTGTACACCTACAGGGAGAAGGGGGTTCAAAGGAGGCCACCGACATTCCCCCGTTCGTCTTGCTTATGACTGACGGCCGGACAGCTTGAGTGATTGAGAGTGACTGGAGACTTAATGCGCGGAGCGAGATCGTACACCCACGGCAAAGCGCGCCAAGCGACGTGCCGCCTCTGTACGATATATCGCTCTATGGCCATCGACTACGCTCGCGTTTCGTTTGAATTCGCACTGCATTTATACAACGAATACCGCCCTGTATTCTGCACATGTTATTATTATAAATTAAAATATACGTTGCATCGTTTTAATATGGTTTGCGAGGTGTTTGTAATTAGTGATGCAAGCTTGACACTTGATTGATGGTTTGGAAAATATCCGGTTTGTATGTTATTGTAATTAATTGAAGCTCATGTAAAAATAAAATTAGACTATGAAGTGTTTCAACTGTAGTGTCCATAATAAATAGTGTTCAATTAATTACGCCCTTTGTGTATGACATCTGCATGTTTGTCTTAATTAAAATATTTTAACATATTACCTCACCTCTTTAGTGAATTAAATTATTCCATATTTAAACAGTTGTGTATCAACATTTTATCATGTTTACGAACGTTTTATTTGTACATCGCATCACCAATTTAGTCCATAATTTAACATGACTACCATATCATAAAGTGTACATATGTCATATATGAAGTTGAAATTCCTCCGACACACTTTATCTCTTCCTAAACATAATATCAGTAACCCAATATAATAATGTACTACTTAGTCCGTAAACTGTATTTATTATTAATATCAGTACAAAAACAAAATCAACGCGAACACGCAACGTTAATACGTCCGTCCACGCGGACGGACGGACGGACGGACAGGCAATCAGTCCTGTCGCGTCACGGGCCTGTCACTATACGTAAACGTATAATTTTTGCTCATAATTCTTCTCTATACATTTGTAGTACGTGGTTCATAGGGATGGGCTAGGTGTGGCAGTACTGGCAGTAGCGAATACTTATTTAATCTAGAGTGATATTTCGTGTGAGTAATTTGAGAATTCATTATAATAATCTTCTTTATATATAAAATCCTTGCGTTACTGACTGACTGACAGACACGCTACAGCCGAAACTATTGGGCGCAGGAAGCTGAAATTTGGCATGTGTGTTCCTTGGGGACCGTAGGGGTGCACTAAGACGGGATTTCCCGAAATTCCCACGGAATCGGGCAAAACGGGCAATTCTAAAATATTTGCGTGCGAAGTCGCTGGCGTCTTCTAGTTATATTATATTAGTCTGGAATTACTTTAAGTTGCAGTGATGATGAATTACTTTTAATTCATCGACTTTATGAGAACTATTTAATTAATATGCAAGTTATTACTTTAATAGATAATACTTTATTTTTTCATTGGAATAGTATGTATTCCATTCCATCATTAGAACATGTATTTATAACAAAGAATAAATGGCTAGACCGATTTTGCTGAAATGTTGAATATTTATTTTTCATGCTTGTTTGGATGCACAATTTGACAGTCAACAGTTTGTTCAAAATTTGACACACTAGGTGGCGCCGTAAGGCCGTCTGTTAGTCCGTCTGTCCAGTATATTTATGTACCACAGAGTTTGACAATAGTATTACTAATGCACTTTACTAGTAACTCTTTTTAAGGCAAGTTAACGTGTTGTGCGCCCACACGGTTACGTCATCGGAAACCTCTTTTGCTTTGAGATAGGTCAGTTCTACTTGAATAAATACTTGGGCCTTGGAATGGCTTACTTAGTATTGCTTTGTGATAAAATATTAAATGACGTTTCTATCATGGAGTTATGATTGAAAACAGATGCATTATAACGTTTGTAAGATGTCGACCCTATGACATTGAGGGTTTTCCGTAACTAACCAAAAAAAAAAATATTTGTCTTTAAAATGTGAACTCTTATTGACTGCTGTAGGAACATATTTCTCAATGTAATATTTTCTTGAATGAAGAAATGTATGGAGATACTAATAGTACTAATACAGTCAATCAGAAAATATAAATTTTATTGATCTCATCCAATACTTTATTGATAGGTAATGAAATAAACATGTAAATATTTTATCAAAATTTATATCCGCGAATACCAGGAACATATAAGAACTAAGAGGTCGCAAATTACTCAACACCATCACAAAGTTATATTTGCGTTCGTATTCAACTTAAAGTTCAAAGGAATAAGGTTCGTTTTATTCTGTTAAAGGTACGGTTAGCATTGTTTAGCGTAGGAGTCGGACACGATGATCGGTCGACAATTTGATTCTGAATATATCGCTTTGGTCGAGTTGTAAACAAGTGATGTAGGTGTACGCGTTCGATTCTCGGACGCGAAAGTTCTGTATGGCGTGTGGCGGTAATAAAATCTCTAGTGTGTTCAATAATTTTTAGACTTAAAGAAGGGATTTGAGGAGAGCCGGTACCATTTATTTTGTGGTTTAGATACCTACTTTAGATTTAATCATAGTATACTAGGGGATAATATTTGTTGAGGAGGTTGCGTAGTTTTTGGTTTATGAGGGATCCTTTGAGAGTATATTATTATTATGCTTTGCCTTAATATTTGACTGGTTTGTTGGTTTAGTGGTTAGTTGTTCCGGCTGCTAAGTTGAAGGCCGTGGGTTCGATTGCTTTCAGGACAAATCTTTGTGTCTATTAAGTCAAGAATAAGAAGTTACAGACTCTACCTAGTTTGAAACCATTTGTGCGTTGTCCTAGAGGGAATACTCGTATTAGGTATTTACTTTTTTCAGTACCTGTTACGTTAAAAAACTATTTAAAATATAAATCTTAAATAGTTTTTTAACACAAACAGAGATTGCACGTGTCCAATAACTTTGTATTTTAATATTTCCAAAATGATGTTTTTTTAGTACTTGACGTCAGCATAAAGTATGAAGGTACATTGTTGATATCATAATGCGTCATGATCAGAATAAACTTGATTGATATGTTTACAAACTAATAATTATTATTTATAATCATAAAGAATATCTCCACACTTGAGGAAAACCTTTAGGCCCCTTTTCTTTCTGTTTATCGTATGAGTGTGATAAACTCATGAACTACCGAAGGGATTTTCTGCGGTTCTCACAAACAGGTAGGGTGATTCCTGGGGAAGGTTAAATTTTTTTCTTTTATAATAATAATTGGCGGCAAACGAGCAGACGGTTCGCCTGATGGTAAGCAATTACCGCCGCCCATGGACACAAGCAACACCACAGGAGTCACAAGTACGTTGCCGCCCCTTGGGGTTGGGAAAAGGGATAGGATGAGGAGTGGGATGAGGTAGAAGGAATAGGGGATAGGGCCTCCGGCACTCTCACTCACCGAACGAAACGCAACAGTTTAGGTACTGTTACTTTACGTCGATTTTCTGTGAGAGGGTAGTACTTCCCCGGCAGAGCCGGCCCATTCATGCTGAAATCAGCAAGGCTCTACTACCCTTGTATATATTTGTTGTAGTTGTATAAATCTCGCGGTCGGGCCCGCGGGTGTAGTGTAGTGTTTTTATAAATTGGAACGACGGCAGGGTAAACAGGGCACAAACTTATGGAAACTTTTGACATGCGTAAAAACTCAAGTTATACTTTCATCTAGGGATAATACATAAAGTCAAATAAATTTGTAACTAACTAAAAAATTCCTACATGCAGGCACATACAGTACCCATATAATAATAATAATTGATTGACACTCAATTGATTGATACCATAGAGCAAAGATATTTACATAGAGGCGCATTTCTTATGGGCGCTCTGTAGACAAACTTTCTGTGACCCAAATTGCCGCTTGGCGGCGTGGCAGTCGCGCTGTGACAGCTGTCTCTATAAATGCAAGAGAGACGAACGTTCCTCCTGTGTATCTTAACTACGAGAGCAAGAGAGACGGAGAACGACGCCAGCGCCGCCAACGGCTCCAACTACGTACTACACTGACGACAGTCGCTAACTCGCCACTTGGAATCGGCACACGGAATCCTTAAGAAATACGCTTCTATGTAAATCTGTATTCATTGTTGATACATACCCATCGCGTCAGATGTCAATCAAGCTGCTTGATTGAATCAATCGTCGAGTCATTGTCATTGCTGTTTGTTTCATTGTTTGTTGACAGCGGCAATTCTGATTTATTATGTAGCAATGAGAGCTCAAATTTGATGCACTTATGTTTGTGCTCGAGTGATGGAAAGTAAGCGAAATTTCGGACAAGTGTAAATAAATATAGATTGTTCTTTTGTTAAACTTCGAAGGAATCACAACAAATCATTGATGTTAAGAAATTATTGATATATTTGTCATTAAATTGTGAGGCTAAGCAATTGTCACCGTGTCGTACCCATGCAGATGGGTAGCCGCTCATAAAAAGTCGCAAACTGTGTTCCGTAGAGCACGTCAAACCGTCGGTCCTAACATAATTAATGAAGATGTTTGAAAGTCTTTACATACCTATAGTCAGTTCTTTTAAATATAATGGCTTTGGTCAGTCTGGTGGACAAATATAACGATCAAAACTGTGTTGACAATAAAAAGTACTCTTGCTTCTAAAGCGAGAATCTTGAGAGTTGCAATCGGTTTGTGGTTGCTGAGCAACTCTATGTAGCGGTGCTTCTCACGTAGAGTGAGATATGTAATGAGTAAATATTTGCTTATAATTATTACCCATACTGCAATTAGGCAGATACATCTTCTTAAATTCGTGGATCTAGGCCCAGAAGTCATCATCTTAGATAAAAGACGTGCTCTGCTGAAGGTAGCCCACCCCAAGAACCACTACAGATTGATCTTGACCTCTCCTTCCCGCATCTAAGCACTTGCCGCGATTCCAACCTACAATTGCCTACTACAACCAGATGACCGGTTGGCGCAGCGGGAGTGTAAGCGACTGCTACGGCTACGCCGATGGTCGCGGGTTCGATTCCCGCTCAAGTCAAACATTTGTGTGCATGAACATGGATGTTTGTCTTGGTCTGGGTGTTTCTATGTATAATATGTATGTATTTACAAAAAGAAAGTATATATGTATGTTTATCCATTATCTAGTACCCATAGTACAAGCTCTGCTTAGTTTGGGCAATGAATACAGATTAACATAATAGAAGCGCATTTCTTAAGGATTTCGTGTGCCGATTCCAACTGGCGTGTTGACGGTTGTCAGTGTAGTACTTAGTTGGCGCCGTTGGCGGCGCTGGCGTCGTTCTCCTTCTCTCTTGCTCTCGTAGGTAAGATACACAGGAGAAACTTTCTTCTCTCTTGCACTCGTAGAGTCAGTTGTCACAGCGCGACTGCCACGCCGCCAAGCGGCAATATGGGTCACACTGGTCACAGAAAGTTTGTCTACAGAGCGCCTATAAGAAATGTGCCTCTATTTAAATATCTATGCTCTATGGTTTGGGACTAGATGGTGATGTGTGTATGTGGTAGAATATTATTAAGTATATTATTATTATTATACAACAGTTGATACATATCTAAGAAATTGCATGGCGACTATATATACTCAAAATTTCTCCTAAACCTGTTAAAACCCTAGAATTCAATTAATTTATTCAAAGCCAATCAATATGTAAACCAATCTACGTTCAATCGACCTCTAATAATATGACGTCAGTCACAGTGGCCATTGCATGTTTTCTATTCTAAATATTCTACCAAATACGAATATTCTACCAAATATCAACACGGCTAAAGCAAAGCGGACGCAATATTTAGCTCCTGTCAGTGAAGTTGCGCTGGGTTTATTTTTAATTACTGACAATTTATGTCGTATAGGTATTATTAGTATTTTAGTTAGTTGGTTGCAACTTTGTAACATCCTTGTCATTTTTTCATTTTTTTTGGACCTGAAAATACAAGATTATAATTATTATTTTCTAAGATTGTTGATGACTGCCTCCGTGGTCCAGTGGATAGCGTATGCGACTGCTGATTGGAGGTCCCGGGTTCGATTCCCGGGTCGGGCAAAATTGTTACTGGCTTTTTCCGAATTCTCAGTAGCAGCGCGGAGTGTGGTGATATGCCCGGTAACGGCTATAGGCTCGCCCCCTATTACGTGGGACCTAAAAATTCATGGCGAAATGTGGGTGTAATATTACACCCCTGCCTACCCCTTCGGGGATACAGGCGTGAGTATATAAATAAATAAAAATAAGATTTTTGGTCTACTTAGAACTTCCCTCGTCTAAAAATCTGTCAAAAAAGTTTTAGTATTATGTTATGCATATCAATTTCTTTTCGCGATAAGGCGTCCTATGGTACATTATTTCTTAATTTAACTCTATAGGTAACTAAAACTTGCAGGTATCTCATCATCTATATTGGAATATCTATCTCGTAAAGATAGTCATGAAATTCAAGTTATAAATTACTTTAAAAACCAATGAATTTAGAAGTGAGATGGTAGCCAAATACTGCAGTTATTTCAGTCATAACATAGCATTTTATCATCTATATAGAAATGATCTCAAATCCGTCTGGTCTCACGTTCAATCTCGTAGTAAACGCATTACTTATATAAGCTGACGCCGCGCTGTCCGTAACTGTTGTGACAGGAGAACACTTCCTGATTTGTATAGCAGGTGGGCTGTTGCACCTAGGTAGCGGGTTGGTAGGTTCAGAGGATGAGCGACTAGCGATAAATAAAGGGAAAAGATTTTAAAATCAATGGGCGAGTGCTCTTGATTTAATTTGGCAGATTTAATTTTTCCGCTTGGAAATTATCAGCAGTGAAAAATAATAGTAGAAATGTATTTAACTAGAGGATACCCGTAGGTACGGCCGCAGATTAATTAAATTTAACTGTTTTTTGCCCGAGCCCGTGGGTATTTACGTAAATACCTTCTTATTGCACCCCTACGGTCCCCAGGGAACATGCCAAGTTTTAGCTTCTTGCGCCCAATAGCCTTGGCTGAGTATTATCTGTCAGTCAAATCAATTGAATCAAACGTATAACTAAACACTTGGCGAGGTGTAAACTTATAAAGCAAACACCATGCAGCAGTGTTTATTCTTCTGTCGCAGAGCTCTAACTAACATTTTTACAAGCGGGATATCAATCTATAATTATACTAATACATCTAATCTATAGATACTTTTTTTTATAGACTCACGCCTGTATCCTCAAAGGGGTAGGCAGAGGTTAACATTAGTAACATTACACCCACATTTCGCCATGAATTTTTAGGTCCCACGTAATAGGGGGCGAGCCTATTGCCGTAACAGGGCACATCACTAGAGTCCGTGCTGCTACAGAGAATTCGAAAAAAAACCCAGTAACACTTTTGCCCGACCCGGGAATCGAACCCGGGACCTCCGATCAGCAGTCGCATACGCTATCGACTGGACTACGGAGGCAGACAGAAGATACTTACTTTAATAAATTTGATCCTCTTCTCGTAAAAGTTGGTAAAATATTATAAACAACTAAAATAGAACTCAAACTCTAGCTACTCTACCAGAACTTAAGACGATAATTATTGCCTCCTTAGCAACCAAATATAATTCTACTAGCAACCTATCTTCAGATAGACCGCTGATCTATCATCAGTGTGTTACCCGGCGCAGTTGTCACGGATCTACACTGTAATCTGACGCGATGCGCCGGCGCATTCTGATTAAGGGCGTTGACGCGGGCTGAGCTGCCTCTATCGCAATTATTATTGCAGTTTGTGCGTACCTACAAATGTTTTGTGCTTATATTTGTAACTGAAGCAGGTAGTTACATTTTTAAGATGAAGAGAGTAACAATAATTATAGATTGATGTACCGTCTATGAAGATGTTAGTTAGAAGCACAGACATAGTTAGAAGTCTGCGAGAGATGATTATCATTAGTGGTTTAAGAGGTTGCTTTATAACACCACGCTGGGTTATACGTTCGATAGTGGATTTTTATCTTTAAGAAAATAATGTTCTAATTCGAAGATTCACAGTGAAGTGTTATAATTTCTAATAAAACATTTTTATTTTGTTTCAGGTAAGCTTCTAGTTTATCACCAGACTAACCAAGAGTTGCAAAGCACGTATCAGATATACTCTATATTTACCGTACGAGAGGAATAAGTATTAGGTTTGACCTAATAGCACAAGACAAGGTATATTAAGAACTTTATTAAATATATGCCATAGTAATATAAATTTTACACTAAGTTTACTAGTAAGTACATTAGTGGCCACTAGAGCATAATAAATAACAAAAACAAAGTCAGTACCTATTAATTCTTACAGGCTTTATTCTTCGAGTTTAAACTGAAACAATCAAACAATCAATTTGGGGGTAGTTGAACATTTTGTCACATATGGGAATCGAACCCATAATATAAGGCGCTGTATAGCAAGACTACCTTAGACCACTACGCCATCCGTGTAAACAATTTAAGTACCAACAACTTTACTTTCCTACTTTGTTTCCCACACGTTAGCTGTGAAAAAGGCTATGAAATTCCAATCGCATCGTTATCTATCGTCACCCGGTACTCTGACCTCTGAGCGTATAATCGCAGGGTATTAATAATCGCATCATACACGGATCGTGTTATCTCAGCGATCTGAACAACTCAGACTCGAATCCTGCCCCGAGCGGTCAGCTGATTGATGGCCGGCTCGGTAGGGCTAGGTTGACTATAAATGTGACATTTATTTTTAGTTATTATTTGGATTATATTTGTAGAGTACTACCATGTAAACTACTCCAAAAATATGATACATGAAAGTCCACCCATATGATTACCGAAAATTTACCCTTAGATTTTCCTTACAGTAAAGAAAATATTTTTGTCTTATTTTTTTTTTAACGGGAAAACTATCTTACAAAGGCAGGTGCGATGTTGTTAGTAGTTTCTACAATTGGGGAAGATGAATATTTTCTTGGTACCTATTTGAGAATTTAAAAAAAAAAACCTGATTAGGTAAGTCAAACTTGAAACCCCAGTCCATCTTAAAGGTCCCAAATTATCAAACCTAGGACAAAACTTGGATGGATCTCACAAAAGTTTGCCTCGTATTTAATCATACCCATAAACGAGTAGTCTTGCTTTTCGCAGCAAATGTGCTGTATATATTATACACTCTTAAATTTGTTATTCGTAAAAGAGTACTTTAAGATACATCAATGTCCTTTTTACAAAAAAATAGGGAGCTTATTAACCCATACCTTGCAACCCTACGTGGCATGCGGGTACGCAGACGCTTTAGTGCAAATTATAAAATTCACGATACGAACAAAGCAGATCCTTATCTGATCCCGAATGATAGAGTATTCTGTTTGTCGGTGCAACTATGTATTTCAAGTGTTCTGAAATAGACAGAGATGCAAGAGTATTTCTATCTCATTAATGTGACGCGAATGTGCATTGGCTGCATTTTAGTCTGACTACTTAAATGGTGTACAATTTAGGAATATATTTGTAAACAGGTATGCCAGGTTTGCTCGATTTGTATGCTCTGTAACTGGGGCGAGGACTGTTCATTTAACCATACCTATTTCACCTGGTCTTCGATATACTATTATTTTTAAAAACACTACAAATATACTACTAGAGATCTTCTCTGGCAGAGTCCTAATAAAAAATAGTAAGAATTTACACCCTGGTTCCTGAGGAAATTTTTCATTTCAAATAATAATTATCGTCATTTTCAGACACCAGTAATTAGAAGATAAAATATAATACAGAAGTAATTTTTCACCCTCTTAAAACCCACAAACACTAAATTTGCGCCAAAATCCAATAAAATGAGAACACTTTAAAAGCCAATCAACGTAAATAGCCCACTCGATTCAACTCTGAAATCAGTCATCAGTCGTCGCCTGCGCATCAATCAACCGATAAACGAATTTAATTGATTGCGTCATTCAATCAATAACTGTCGTTCCAAATTCAAAACAGGAAGCGCTGATCATTTTTTTTACGTTGGCAACTGACCTGTTTTTTTATGTCAGAGTTGCCACGCTTTGTAATTTGATTTTGGAATTGTGTGATGGAGTTTTGACGGTTCTGTAGAAAACTTCAAGAAATCCTTACAAATTTACCATGTCCGTTTAATGCTTAAGTTAAATAATGTCAAGACTTTTTACATATTGCTCTTATATTTTATCTTTACTTTAATTTGTCTTATAGGCGACTATGGGTATTGTTAGATAGCCTTTTTGGAGTGTAAAATTATCACAACTAATTAAAGAGCAATACTCTACTAAATTTTGTCTTTCTAAAGAGATCTACGTAAAATATTATACTGAGTTCTATTCATAGTGGTTGAGAATCCAAATAACTGTTTTTAAACACAGATTTTTTCGAAGTGTAGGTCTCTCTCAACCATGGATCCTTTTAATATGCGTTACTGAAATACGCTACTACCAAACATATATAAAAACTATAGATGCGTTGCCCGCACACTGAAATGGCAAACTGAAATGAAGGCAATTGCCGCCATTCCGTTTAGTTACGCGCGAACCTGTGTTGTGATAGTACGCTCCGTAACAATAATTTGTGTGTAAGAATTTAAAAAGCAACTAAAATTATCTCTCTAACAACAGATGTATACTAGTAATTATTTACTTTCTCTTCCTTTATTCATACAAGATATTATTTGGTATTTGTAGCCATTTTTCAGAGCCGCTTTGTGGGAGTATGGCGTGTCCATATTATAATACGTCATTGGCTACTACGTACAGTCTAAACAATATAACTCTAACGTCAAATAAACAAAACATTTCACAAAAACATGCATACTATAGTCCCAAGACAACGAAACAAAACTGCGACGATGTACGTCAAATCTTGTTCCGCACCCACCAATCAGTTCCAAGTTGTCTACTGGTTCCGTTTTTCTCGTCAGACGTCGTTTCACGTCGCCGTCATAGTTCTTTTTGCACGTCGCGTCGGGTCGATAAGGGCGTCAAATGTACAAAGGACTTGTTCGCACCGTTTCGGAATTGTTTTGTTTAAATGTTTTGAATGATTGATGCTGAAATATGTTTTCGTTTGGATAATTGTTGGAGGTGGGAATGGTGCGGTTCGATTTTGATATTGATTGGGGCTCGTGGTTTTCATTTGTGATGAAATTATCGTGATGATAGGCCCCATAGATAAGATGAAGGTTGAAATTATAGCCAATCAGTACAAATGCGACAGTGCCGTGTTTCTTTCCAGCATAGATAGCTGGGAATCTAACTACGTCTATAGAATTAATCAAATTAGAATCGGAATCTACATAGTATATAATAATATTACATCACGTACAATTATGTTATGTAATGACTTGAATAATTTCAAAAAAATATATGGAATCTTTTATCTGAATTGCCAAAAGATCGGCAGAAACCTACGGAGCGTCCAATAAAAACTACTCTTTTAAAGCCTAAAAATCCACGAGGATCTAGGCACATTCGAAGTGCACTCGTAAAGGGTAAAATATGCAAATACAGTACTTTCTAGTTTCATCGTTATTTCTCCCCCGGCACCTAAACCTGGTGTCTAGAGTCACATGCACTACGTCTTGTGTTATCTAAGGCAGTCGTTAACGTGGATGCGAGGCTTCAGACAGAGTTATTGGTCGTACCAACTGATTGAGACTGTTTCGGAGCTACATGGGTCTTCGATTCGACAGCTAGTATGGCACTATTGAATCTTGTATCGTGGGAGATAAATTTGGATGTGGTAATGCTTTTAACGGTCGAATGAGAGGCGTTTTCCAGGCTACCAAGCTGGTTCTTTGTTTTTGGCGAATATTGGCGGTTTATCGGGTTTTATTTTCGAGTAAAGAGGAGTTATAGGGTTATTTTACTAATATATCTCAAAAGATAAGAAAGATTTGCTTTGTAAAAAAGCTCCGAAAATCAGCCCTTGAACTTGTAACTGGAGATTAATATTTGTCGTTAAAAAATATTTCTTATTTTTTTTTATGGTAATAGGCGGCAAACGAGCAGACGGATCGCCTGATGGTAAGAAATTACGCCGCCCATGGACACAAGCAACACCATAGGAGTCACAAGTGCGGTGCCGCCCCTTGGGGTTGGGAAAAGGGATAGGATGAGGAGTGGGTGAGGGAGAAGGAATAGGGGATAGGGCCTCCGGTACTCTCACTCACCGAACGAAACGCAACAGTTTAGGTACTTTACGTCGATTTTCTGTGAGAGGTTAGTACTTCCCCGGTCGAGCCGGCACATTCATGCTGAAATCACCAAGGCTCTACTACCTTGAAATATTTCGATATAGGTCACGGTCACTTACACTGACAGACGAATGGACAACAAAGTGATTCTATGACAGCTCCATTTTACCTGTTGCAGTGTGAAACCCAAAAAATCGTAACACAAGCATTTTAATGCCCAACTATGTATCTACAATACTGATATTTACTAACAACGTGACGCACCAACAATTACGACGCTGATTTTCTCGAACCCTTCAATCATTCAAAAATCCAACAAAAGGGGCCATCAATCCGAATTAATTACGAAAGAATCCTGCATCAAGCACAATGATTATCAACCACCATGATTATCAAGCACAATGATTATCAATCGAAGATGATTGACCGAGTGCTCACACAGGTGCTACAGTGATGAATAATATTATAATTGCGACGGGATACGTCTTAATATCAATAAACCAGGTACGGCAACTAATGTCTGTTGAATAAACATCAATCAATCAATACGAGTGATGTGGAGAGGCAAAAAGTAGAGCGGCTGGATAATAGTGTGGATATACCTTTATTATTGTGATACCATTTGAGTTCCGTAACTATAATTATGTGTTTTAAAGATCTTTTTTTTATCTTATTAAATAAGACCAGACCCCGCTCTAAGAATAATCGCGGGAAAAATTACTAACATAAAATCAACGGATTCATAGAACTCTCAGGCTACGATAATTTGTGAATTGTTTCGTCTGGGGATCGAAACTTCAAATAATATGAGCGCAGAGTTTGTAGTCGCGTAGTTGTTTCTCTCCACCATCCGTGCAGACAAAACAATAACATAATATTATTATTTTTATTTTTTTATAGACTCTCGCCTGTATCCCCGAAGGGGTAGGCAGAGTTGTATATTACACCCACATTTCGCCATGAATTATTCGGTCCCACGTAATAGGGGGCGAGCCTATTGCCGTACCGGCCACATTACCAGACTCCGTGCAGCTACTGAGTATTATTATTGTGATACGATTATATTAGGAGTCATATTAAAAACATATTATGATATAGATACTTACAGACTTTCGCCATTTTTATACAGACTAATTTATGTAACGCTGCTAAAATGAAATGAAATTAAAAAATGTTTATTTTGTGTCTTACATATACACTAAACAATAACACTTAATTATAATACAAAGAAAAAAAGTAATTATTCCAACATATATATGAAATAAGTACCTTTTGATCCAAAGTTTTCACGTTGGTGAAACCAACTTACCATATTTTGGCTTCACTTGCAAAAACAGCTTGTTTTCACTGGTTAGATCTGTGTCACAAACAGCGAAAACATTGAGACACTACGACTCCTCAATTAAAAAATAGTTATTTTTTTTCCTTAAGCGGCGGCGATAGCCCAGTGGTGTTCGTAACGGACTGCCGAGACGATGGTCTCGAGTTCGATCCCCAGTTACCCCGGGCACACACCGCTGACTTTTCGAAGTTATGTGTGTAATAAAAATGTTAATTGTCGCTCGCTTAACAATCTGCCCGGTAGATGCCAATATGCTCGCCCCCTATTACAAAGTGACCGAAACAACTGGTGAAGTGTGTGTGTGTAATACACCTCTGCCTACCCCTTCGGGGATAAAAGGCGTGAAGTTATGTTATGTTCTTTTTCCTTAATGAATATTCTCGAGTCGTATCCACACTAATCTTTCCCAAAGTGTTACTAAAGCAAAAAACCGGTGTCGGTCCGACAACGAGCCGCTGAAGTAAGGTCGTCGCCACCGTGTGTGTTCGCGTGTCTCTATGTTTGCTTTGTTGCGCGCCTGTTTGTTTTCCACAGAAATAGCCGTCAGGTGCTTTTTAGGCTTGTTGGAATAGTTTACACGTTTGATTTGTTGGCTTATAGGCTTAAGGTTTCTAGGAATAAGGCTTTAATGAAAGATTTGTATTTTGGTTGACAGTGGCTAGTTTTTGATGATGACCTAGCAACTCTGACACTTGAAATTAGCTACGTCCTGGAGTGGTGGTAGGTTAAAAATATATTTTTATTTTACTACCTCCATTCTGTATGCACATAAAGACTTTAATAAAAAGAACTGTAATATATAATTTCATATACACTACGAAACTACAATACAAAATTTTTTGAGAATGTACAGTCGAACAACTTCCCGCTAAACCACCATAAGGGCGAGAATCGCTCAGCAAGACGTCGTCGCTTCCAGTGCTATATTACACGCACATTAACACTCGTAAACAAAACTAATTTCTAGTGTACCTGGACTCTATGAGCGAGCCAAGGGATTTTTTTTCAAACTGGACCAGCGCCGACTTGTTTGATTGTAAGTACGTATGGATCGGTGTTTCTTACTCTTTCACGCAAAAAATACCAAACGGCTTCCTGAAATAAGGACAGGTCAGAAGTACCCTTAACAGAAGAGCATGCATGAGAAACTTGATGGGACTGAATGAAGCAAGAGAGGTATGTCAGGATCGTTGCAAATGGCGTTCCGTAGTCTCTGCCTACCCCTACGGGAAACGGGCGTGAGTCTATATATGTATGTATGTTTTTAGTATTATAGCTCATACTATAATACTACAAAGTTTTAGCAATGGCAATTAGGGTGTCTTTTGTGGTAACCGTTACCCACGTTGGTATTTAAATTACCATTAATAAAGCTAATATTTTTTGGCAAATCTTATTAGACAAGTGCGGCAGACCCTCACCTCAAGGCGAAAAGTCTGCATAACGCTAGAACGATACAGTTTATCAGTATAGTTTATTTCTTTGTCTATACAAATATTCGGTGACACAGTGAATTGAATGCCGTCAGCTAACCAGCCTATTACGGCGCGGAGGCAATGGCCGACTCAATCAATAGAGGTCACCGTATAATTGTCGCTGGTGACTGACAAGTGAACTTGGACATTTTTAATACGTCACGCATTTATCCTCTAAAGGGTAAGCAGAGGTGTAATATGACACCCACGTTTCGCTTTAACAGTTTGGACATTCTGTTGTTAAACTTGGTATACAGCAGGTGGATCAATTGGGCGCTATTTGTATCTGACATGTTCGAAGTTTTTGGTAGGTACGTGTAAAAGAAACAATTACCTATTATATGATTCGCTACAATGATATTAGAAAAGTCATAGATACGTTACCTACGTAGTAATCAATCCGTAGAAACGGTACACTAACGCACACATCGATATCTCCATATTTTATTTTAATTTCGGTTGACAAGATGTGTCAGTTTCACTATGACGCCAGCTCGCGACGTCACACACACGACGCCAACTGGCTTATGTTTAGCGTCCTGATTTTGGGACGCCTATAACGTATCTACTTATTTTTACTTGTAATATCGTTGATTAGCTATATCAAATAATATCTTTGTTTAGAGTTGGAAAACGCGACATCAAAGCTTATACCAATTCGAATGGCCAGCGTAGCATAGTAGACCAAATCCGAAAATTTTTGACTCGTTATATTGCGACTCAAATTAGCTGAGGCATGCGTCCAGCAATGGCCAGAAGTCTGTATGACAGCTTTATTGCGATTGCTTAGCAACTGAATCTATTGGGTCATTTCAATGAATGACATGCGGCGGCACTCTTATACTAAGCCATTATAAAAAAATGCTTAAGCAAATTCTCGCTTCGTTACTACATGATTGATCTTGATGATTGAGTCCACAATGTACATCTACATGCATTCGAAGGTAGGCAGGTAGTAAGACACTAATATTTCTTAGTGGAAAGTCTCCATTGCTTGTTTCAAAATCATTCGGTATCACATGATTCGTAACCTACAGAAGCATTTAATAATCGTCACCAATGTTGTTTACAATCTTCCCTTCAAAATAAAATGTCAATTTGCCAAAGCTCTCAATCAAACAATGAATAAAAATAGTCTATAACCTTTGTCTTCATCAAAAAGTCACTTTTGAGTCGACTGGTCTGGAATCAAAATGAAATCCTAGTTCAGAGCTCATCGAATACAATTATAGAGGGATCCCTAGCTCCCAATTATGATTGACGTCTTTATAATTGTCTGTAGAAAATTTAGTATTTTGACTTGTATTTTGTATTAAAGGACGATTTTAAAAGGTCAATCTGGTTGTTTAGGTCTGATTTACTAGTCGCTTTCATCGGTAGATCTCATCATTGTAATAGTGACCATAATCTGCCTTTTTAAAAGAAAACAAAAAATATATTTCAGTTCAGCTATTCCTTTGGTGAAATTTTAGATATCGCATATCTTTTGAGAAAATTATGGAGAACTCTCAGATATGCAGGATTCCTCACGATGATTTCTTTCACTGTTGGACAAGTGATAATCAGTTATTTATTAGGCAAAAGTCAGAAGTATGCACCATGGGGCGAAACTGAAGTCTCTGCGTAGATTGTTTCTCTTTCACTAAGCTAGAAAATAGCATACTTAATCAAATTCATATTTAGTTTCGTCCAAAATTCTACTGTTAAAATAAATATGTATTCATTTTATTATGTACTAGCCGTTTCCCGCGGTTTTTACCGCGTCCTGAGGGAACTACTTCGCGTACCCGAAAAACCCAAATATCTTACGGATCCCACTTTTTTCTAAAATAAAATATAGCCTATGTTACTCGCAGATAAGGTAGCTTTCTAATGGTGAAAGAATTTTTGAAATCATTCCAGTAGTTTTTGAGTTTATCCATTACAAACAAACAAAAATACAAATTTTTCCTCTTTATAATATTAGTGTAGATATGACAGGAGTATTTATTGTGTATGACACATTTTAAAAGTGATATCTTTTCATCATTCAGTTACAAAACGATTGTCAAATTTTATTTTGATGTGCGTTTGCTATTTCTGTATCATAGACTTAACTTTTCGTTTTTTACAAAAGAAGAAGTTTAAAAATATTATAAAGCTAAATACCATAAACATTTACAGCACGGAACATTAATTCGGCGATTACACAAAGTGTAGATCCGGAATTGAATCTACAACACGGGACACACTGTAGCGAGCCACATAAACCCCTACACTAAACCAGCATTCAAATAGTAGATATAAAATAAAAAGTTTTAAAGAACAATATGTCCGGACCATAAACACTTCTTATTTACGTTCATGTCTAACAGAAAGACAAACACACTTAATACTTTTTCACAGATATTCTCTTAACCCATAAACACTGATGTAAAAAATCAATCAATAAAAAAATAACAGACGTTGTCTACTTAAAAGCAAAACGAGCTACTAATGAACAGTGTTCGTTGGATTTACAAAGATATAAAATGCATGTAGATTAACCGCTATTGTTTGTAGGATAGAGTTTTAATTTGCTTGAATTTGGTAAGAATAGGAAGATGTGATGTCAATAAAGATTAAGCGGATTCCCAGAGTCGAGTTACGCGTTTCATCGGACAGACGGACGGACGGACGAAATCCGCTGACATGTGATTGACAGTGAGACGGTGGCTCCATCTGCTGTCGCTTAAAGACGTTTGACGTTGAAGGGTTAATCTTTGTCACGGATTGTCGCGTGGTTCAGTTTTGAGTGATGGATATTCTGTTGAAAGAATGCAGCTGTTGAGGTGAGCAAAAGTTTATTTTAAAGGAGATTATGTTTTCCGTTTAATAAACACTAAAACACGAGTCTATCTATAATTCAAAATAACAAGAAATGTATAACTTACATTATATAAAATCAAGAAAATATCAAATAAGAAAATATCTACGTATAATGTAATTCATGACATAAAAAGAATAAGATTTATTTAATGAAACGTCGTTCTTAATTGGACAAAGGTTTAAGTGAATAAATGAATTACTTTAATACGATAACTATAATATTAAAATTTTATTGACTTTCTGCCGTGTGCCGTACATCCCTGTATTGCCATTATAAAGGAAACAACGGTAAAATAGGACATATTACAAAACTAACATTTCTTATCATAAGCTCTCTCAAAGCGCCACTAAATAAACAATAAACACAATTCCAAAATATAAAATGAAATATTAGAATTCAAATAAATTTTCATAGAATCCAGTACCAACATTTTCGTATGGAATTCGTGAAAATAAAATTTTCTCAGACTCGTTGAAACGAACGTTTATTCGGCATGACATGCGAATGATTGATTAGAAGAAAAATATATATTTTCTTTGGCATCAAATGTTATAATTATATCTGTCCGTCTGTCAGTCATCGGCCATCACTCTTGTGTCTGACGATATTGGGTTTTGGCATCGAGGAAAATAGTAATTTGTGGATACAAATTCGATGGCGCGGTTTTCCTCGTCTGATGTAAATAAACAACGTACTTATTACGTTATACGTATACGTTTATATCTTAAAAGGTTTATTGGGTTTATAATCCTCAGATCATGTCACTAAACAGAATAAAAATATGGTTCACCCACAGTCTCTACAATGTGTGTCATGCAAAAAATCATACCAATTTAAATATAATTTAGCTGAGATCGATAATTAGTTGTTATAATTAAATTCATTGCCCTTATTTGTCAAAGTCTAGATATTGCCAGAAAACAGACAGATGGACGAAGTCTTTCTTAGAGATGTCAGTCTCAAAATAGACTTTTGACGTGCCTAGCTTCTCAGACTTTCATTACTACAGACACGACGGCTGCTCTCCTAACGTCAATCACCGCTGATTGACAAAACCCTTGTATACCTTTACCTCAAATATATTTAAAACATGAGTAATGATTGTAAAGCAAACTTCGTCCGTCGTCGCGTGTAGAGGAACGCAACTTGGCAATTATATCGTACGTACGTCAACGCGGACTCGCGCGTGTGGTCTTCCGAGAAACGGAACGTGTTGGGTCCGATGATGCGCCTGAGTGCATTTTTGTTAGATTTTATAATGGAGTTGTGTGCAAGTTCTTGGGAAGTTACATCTAGTATCGTGGGGTGCACGCAATAGAGGTGGTACTTAAACGATTCTGTGTCAGATCGCCTATCTCAAGGATTTCACCGCGACTCTACAAATGCACGTTTAATAAACTGATTGAGTTGACTTGTATTTTACAAAGATAAACGAATTAAACAGTTAAACGATGTACCGCTGTAAGCTCAGACGAAAGCGATGACTCAGCCAACTTTAACGTTGAAAATGTAAGAGATACAATAAAATTAGTGGCCGATAACTATCCGAACGGAACTTCAAAAGCACAAAAGGCAGAAATATAATAAGTAAAAAGGCGAAAATCTCAATCGGCCCATCAGAACGAATCGATCGCATCAATAATAATCCGTGGAAAAAATGAGTGGGTGCCTCTCAGATACAGATCAAATTAACGGTCAGACGAGCACAAAGAGCGGCCAATCAACGGGTCGATTCTTTCACAAACGCTTCACGTATTTACGTCACATTTCTTCGATTCTGCGGCACGTTCGCGACGTAATAAGCGGACGCCGTCCCCCGTCCGTCGCGTCCGTCACGACAGGAGAACGGGGGGTTAGAGAAAAGGGGGTGGCGGACCAAACGGGCGTCCACCGGACTTAATGAAGTTTTCTCGGCGATTCCCACAGGTCGTCACATGTGGGCAGAGTTTGCTGCGCACATATTGTACACGTCGCTATCGTCAGATATTGCCCGGGTGAAAATGTTTTAATAAGCGCATCCCTGGACGCGGCCGGCAGTTATGCTGCCCTGACTACCCGTTTCCCGGGGCCGTCTTATTAATGTCTATTGTTTGCGAATTTTGCGTTATTGCGTGTATTGATGGCGACAGAGTTTTTATGTTCTTAGTTATATGTCGCTGTTAGGGCGACAATTGGAGGGAAAGTTCTGATATTGGTCCCCGGCGCTTGTAGACGGGGCGCCGTTATCTCTCGAGTATATTCATACTGATATTAGAAATACACAACTGCTTGCTAGAAGGGCGGAGAGATACCATACATCTTCATCTCGCTTGCTTACTCACTTTGATGGAAGTAAGCGAGCAAGAAGAATAAAGATAGACATAATCAATAATCATATTTGTCACCTTAGAGAATTCTTATTTCAATTAAGGTTATCATAGGTTTTAGAGTACCAGCAGACCTCAGATTATTATAATCTGAGGTCTGCTGGTACTCTAAAACCAACCTACCTAGTTATTATTTAAAAAAAGAATAAGTATAGTTAGATGTTATATATCCATTGGTTCGTTACGAGTTCTTTGGTAATTCAAAGAATTTGCTACGATCTGATTTACTATACAGGCAACTTAAAATATTAACTTTTTTTAAATTTAGAACTCGTAGAAACACATAGAGCTTTCACATTCTATTAAATCATCCGGTTTTCTCTCCGTGTCAATCTCTATTACTTTTAACGTTCATTAATAATTCTGACGGATCACATGTTGACACAGTGCGCAGGTTAGCGTGTCGTTGTTTTGACCTTGACCTCTGGGATCGTCCCTCGTAAATCTCAATACGAACATGAGGTGATGCCAAATTGTTTCACTGTCATTTGTAGGTACTTTGTTTGGGGATGCTGTGACGCAATCAGTTTAAGAAATTTGGTTTGTTACTTTGATGTAGTTGTGTTATGGATATTTGGGTTAGTCCCGCTATGGTATGGTCCCGGTATGGCACCCTCTTAAAATACCTATCAAAAAGTCCCGCTATGGTACCCATCTTTTAGATCTACGTTAGACAATAGAAGGTACAACTGAAAAGAAAAGTGTATCTATAAATAAATACTTTTAGGAGTGTATCAATAAAACGTCTGTTTGCGATATTAAATCAGTCTTTTATTAATTCAAAATATTTATAAAAAAATATCAAACAGTAAAACGAAATATTAATTGCAATGTAATTTTTAAAATAATCAACAATATTAATTACCAATAATCAACAATAAAAAAAATATAAAAAATCCACATCTCAGAAAAGTATTACTGTAAATATTATAAACTACAAATAAAAACAACATCCAGACATAAATATTAGTTACAAATAATCAACATTGAGAAAAGGCAGTAATTGTAAATTTATATAAACTACAAAAATAATCAACAACCAACTAGACAAATATATTAATTACTAAAAATCAACATGGAGAAAAAGGCGCAAATTGTAAACATAAACTACAAAAAATAATCAACATCGAGAAAAAGTATTAAACATTTTAATAGGCTAAAAACAAAATTAAAATAAACTATTTTTTTAAATGTTCTGATCGAAATGTTGACTTTGATATGTTAATCAGAAAATCACCAATGGAGATAGCTTTATTTTCGTAACTTTTTGTTAGCTTTTGAATCTGGCGGTCGATTTCTATACTTGTTCTTTTTCTTGAATTTATAGGTGATCTTTTTAGTCGAAAGCTATAACAAAAATCATCAGTTATTTAAGTTAAGCTATATTTTTTTCAGTAACCGTCTGTAATAGAAGGCGACAACCAATAATATCTACCAAAATAAATAAAATCAAATCCATTTTCAAATTCTTCTATGTACTCGTATTATGTAAAAAAATATATATCTGCTTTTAAAAATATTATATCTGCTTAAAAATATTGTCTAAAAAATACAACTTACTTGGCTTGTTTTATATCAAAGTGACATGTGTCGTTGCCAATTGTTTGCAGAAACAATAACAAACTGGGATTTTTTCCAATAACTTTGTTGAATCTGCCATTCCATGATTCCGCCAAGTTAGTTGTTCTATGGCGTTCATTATGGCAACACCAAATGAGGTCTGGATATTCAAGCCACTGAGTGACAAAATAGTCATTGAATTTGGTCATAGCTTCATCGTCGAAACTGAAAAAAATACTTATTAAACGTTCGTACTTGTAAAGCAATGAAATTAACAGGTCCTTACTGATATTGTTGTTCTTTACTTTTTTGCCATATAATTAGAGTTAAGTACTCAAACATCATTTTGGAAAGTAACCAAGATATTATACCTATTTTCCATTATATGCAGCCAGCCGTCTTCAATATCTTGTTTTGGCAAAAACGCCAAGCCTATGCATTGCTTAACATGGTTCGAGGACTCTTCGTGTTCCATGAGATTTAAAGATTTCGCTTTTTTGATAACGTTCTTTTGAAAATGTACGTTACATCCATTTATTTTGATATCAGGAAAAATCTTCGCTGCTGCATTTATTACTCCTATTTCATAATCGAAGGTAAATTTCGATGGACGCCATTCAGGCAAAGTTTGTTTAATCAATTCGAAAACTTTTTCATAAGTTTTCCCTTCTTTGTTTTTTAACAGAATATAAAATAATGGTGCTACATTCGTGGATAACTCAGTGCTTCCCATGTCTCCATGAATGACATAAACTTGTTCGAATGGGTTTGGGCAGCCGTCGAAAGTGCCATCACCAAAGTAATGCGTTACACATTTTATATATTCCTTTACTTCTGTCGAGGAAAATATAATTATTCGATTACAGTCTTCATTACAATAATCAGCCAATACATACTTATTAAATTCTTCTGGTATTATAATTTCTTCCACATTCTTAAATTGTGTTTTTGGTACGTTCAACGACTTATTTCGGTGTCTGTATAATACTGTTTTTAATTTTTTATAGTCAGGAACATTTCCTGTAAGGTGTAACCCTTTGTCTTTTAAGTTACCCATGTGTTTTTCGAAAATTTTCTGTACTGATCCGTAATTTGAATTTACTTCTTTTTTGCACTCACTTATAGCCATTTGAACTTCATTGTCTTCAAAATGTGGCACGCACTGATCACTGTGTTTATAATCTTTAATTATTGTATTATTGGTATTCTCAATAGTTACATATCCACTACATTTAATACTATTTCTCCTATTTACACAATGCCAAGTACTTGAATTTTTATTTTCTCTGCGTTTAATATATTTATGTCCGGCACGTAATAAAGTTTTTCCACCGCGTCGACTGTCAATAATTATTAAATTTACACCACGTGCACTACTTGACCCAGACATTGCAATAGATAAACTAACAAGCTATCCTAATTACTCATATCGCAAAAGTACAGCTGCAAATAGCAAACTAAACCCGGAATAATACTGTCTCTCTCTATTTTCATAAAAACAAAAGGGAAGAGCTAGATACGAATTCGAGGAAGGGCTCGTCTCTATTGTTTTACGAAAAAACCGGTTGGTCAGGTAACTACCTGAAGTGAAACGACAATTACCGAGCGTGATTTGTTTAAAAAATTGTATTAATAAATATTATCTTGCTTAACTATAATAGTTAAGAAAAGATATTTTTTATTAATACTATTTTTTTCTTAACGCATTGTATAACTTTTCTTTACAACAGTACCAAAAACTGAAGGGTACCATAGCGGGACTTTTTGATAGGTATTTTAAGAGGGTGCCATACCGGGACCATACCATAGCGGGACTAACCCGGATATTTATATGATCTAAAAATCCCCGATATATTAACAAAAACCAAATAATAACTGCTGTAGAATAATATAAGAATATTTAATCAAATAATCATTTGTAAAATCTGACTTTTCTATCAACAAATATTATCATAAAAATCATAAAAAACTATTTAATAGAGAAACATGAATTGTTTTGAAGTTGAAAATTGATTGCTGTGTGCTTTCTTCGTCATATATTATGTTGGATTTGATTTCCGAATCGGACAACATGTTCTTGGAACCATCTGTTGAGATGGCATTATTAGGAATATTCGATTCTCGGTAAGACAAGGTGCTCGGCAATTTTGATATCTAGATTTAAAAGACATTTTTCCATAGAATCCAAAAAAAAACGTAAAGTTCGTGAATTTATCTACTGCAGATGCTCTTTCAATTACTAGTTACATCGGTTTTGATAGTAAGCTACACGATCGTTGAAGGTTTCATATCAGACAGATTAGCGATGGAAACCAGTATCCAATAAAGTGGAGTGGGACGCCCCGGATAGTTAGACCAACGAACTCCGAAGATAAAAAATGTCTGGATACGGGACAAAAGAGATTTTTTTAAAACAGAAATTTTCTCCAATTTCTTTTTTGTACAATAGACAAAAGTGAAACCTGTTCGTTTGCTTTGTCAAAAAGTAATATATTTTTGTTGTCAGAAATACATTAATTACATTCAGGTTGTAAGGATATTATAATAAAGTGACTGAAACTTCACATATATTTAATTTACGATATAGTGTTAGCAAGAAAATTTGGTAAATGATGGACTATATTTTTTAATCAATCATCCCGTGACAATGGCTAGTGTGACCCAAGTCGAAACGATCACCCTCGGAACACGTAGATATTTTCACATTTTACATGGTTTCTTGATTTCATTGACAAACTATTTCACCTTTCTTTTACAATAATCACGCAAATGGGGACCTACCAGAACCCTTGGCAGTCCGCCGTTCTTAATCAACAAAGGCATATGTCGTCCGCCGTATTTATTCTAAAGTACTTGCAATCCAAACTCCGTGCGTTGGCGACTCGTGTCGTCGTCCAAATTAACAAACTTTGTGGACCCATTCTCTAGTTTTTACCTTTGCGATTTATTTACATGTCAAATGCGGTTTTGGTTTAAATATTAGTTTGAAACCCTTTTTGCGAAACTAAACTGTTGGTATCTTTAGAAACTGTGTTGCTGCTTTTCTTTGGGTGATCTGGTTATCGATGATATTTTTTTTTACAAGTGAGTTTGGGATACATTTTCTCCTATTTGGTTATACTTTAAGATATTTGCATAATTCTAACAAAGGAATAAAGCGTCAACGCAAATTGTTTTGTTTGACTTTTTCTCAAGGTAATTATGTTTTCTAAAACAGTAGGTCACTTCATAGTGACGACATATGAGCTTCGAGTGGTAGAAAAATTTTCCACAACATCGAGACGCAATATATATGAAAAACTAATTAAACATAAAACCTTATACACAACATCGTAATCGCAAAAACATTAACGCCGGCAACGCGTGACTATTCCCCTACTTCACAAAGCACTCAATAACGCACCGCGGGAGTGCATTAATGACATTTTTCACATGTTTCTTACTCCGATCACAGGTCAAGTTGGTACTACTCTACCTCCCCATTGCCCCCTGAAGGGGGCGCGTGGGGTGGTTTCAAGGCGCAGACGTCTCCCGTCAATCAGTTCGACTGGACGTGACTCGAATGTTATAGAAAAGTTCGCAGACCGTTAAGACGGGGTTTTTTTATGATCGCCGATTATTCGTAGCGGTAATCTCATCGATGTGTTCCATGCTTTATGTGGTGTTTGTATTGGGTGTGCCATTATAGGGGGTGGGTAGACGTTCCCGTATTTTTACACGATTTGTGTTGAGTTGGAATTATATTTTCTTTTTACTGTTATGAGAAAAATGTATGTAGTTATCATCACGTTTGTATTTGTGGGTCTGTGTTGGTAAGTTAGTTGTATGTATATTCGAAGGCTTCTATTTGGATCGTCGTTCTCAGATTTTCAGGTTGGCTATTAAGTTTTTGTTCGTCTCTTCACAAATATACTTCGTGTATTTCCATTAGACGGCACTTACCACACTCAGGGAATGAAATAGGGTGGTAACACTTTGTATATCTTAATTTTGAGATTCATTATTGAGGGATTCATCTTGAGAAACACGAAAATTAAACCTCACATCACTTGCTCTCTATGAAAAATATTTTTCAAATTATTTACAATCTTTGAAGATGTTTGCCAACCCTATTGTCCTTCGGACAGCCCTACGTCTGACGTTCGTCAGCGAGATCTTGTCACGTCGTCAATGAGTACAAATGTTTATGATATAGGTATGAGAGTTGTCATAATGTGAGTAATTTTGTTAAATAGTTTGATTTTTCGAGCTTACATAGCCTGTGTGAACATATATAAATGTAAGTTTACCAACCCTATTGTCCCTCAGAGAGCCCTACGTCTGACGTTCGTCAGCGAGAGCTTGTCTTGTCGCGTGACGCGGGCACCTGTCGCGCGTGACAAACAGTGTGCCGTGACGTCGCGACAATGCTATGAGTAAAAATGTTTATCAATCAAATAATTGTCATAATGTGAGTAATTTTGTAAATAGTTTGATATTTCTACGAGCTTGCGTAGCCTGCTGGAAGATTTGAGTACATTTAAAATTTCGAAAATCTAAATACCCACCTCGTATGAGTATTTGACGTCTCGACTAGATTTGCGACAAGATACAGACTAAAATAAAGTTTGATGTCAAATATTTGAACTTCACTTGCAAACTATTAGACCCAAAATCGAAAGCCTGGAAGAATTTCTGACCTCTGTAAGCAAAGCAGATTGCAGCTTGACAATATAATTTGCAATAATTTTATAACGGAAGAAATAAAACAAATAGGTAAAATAAAATAAAAATCTGTACTAATCCAAACGCTAAAATTACCCTACACCACTAACGAAAACGTAATCCCCAAAAAAAAAGGAAAATAAAAAATCTGTCCCGAAACTAACACTGCATTCAAAAATCACTGGCCATTTGTACGTTCCTTTTTTAAATTCCGCTTACGAACGAATAAAACCGACGTAAGGTGATCGGTGATCACTCGAAACCGACGTCGCAGTGAATGAACGAACGGCTGAATGAAGTGAGTGAGTGAGTGGAGGGCCGCAGGACACCAGTTGATCAACCATGATGCGCTCGTGTCCGTCAAAGTCATTTGGGATGGGAAAGGGAGGAAAGAGTTTTATTCTTCGTGCCTTTATCAATTAGTAAGCCTATATTTTTAATAGATTTTTGTTTGGAGATGAAAATAAGTAACGAACGAGTTAGAACGAATTGTTATCTGGTAATTAATTTATCCGGATGTTATCGGACAGTGCTGAAACTTGCATTCGATAAAAAAAACCTTTTTTATAATTTAACAACACGTGATGTGCTACTGGTTGGTTTCAAAATGTAAATTGTTCCTTTTCAAGATTGTTCTTTTTCGTGACGATTAAACATTAATCTATTGTTGTCTTTAATGTTTAGATGGAGATTAGAAGTAAAATTCTGCATTGAAGTAAATTCTAGCCAAGGTAAATCATAGCCCACTTTAAAGGATGCGATAATTCGCGTTTAAATCACTAGTAATAGCTAGTAACAAAAAAAAAATGAAATGCTATTTCTATTAAGCATTATATTTCCCAAAATATTACATCGATCAAAATATGCTGGTATAAATAATCATAAATTTACTGAATGTTATAACGTAAATAATATTTAAATATGCAATATGTATGTCATTTGTGAATTATAAATCGTGCTAGCTGCGATTTAGTTGGAGTTTAGTGCCGGGTGCTTGTAACATCTGTGTCACGTTACGTTAAAACGTTATTGTTATATTTTATTAACGGTCGACAATTAAATTTATGCGCGTCATAAATGAATTTCACAGAACGTCACCAAATGTTCGCTGTAAAACTTGTTACAGAATGTCAACAGTATATTATGTCAGATGAACGTTGATACGATTTTTTTTGTTCTACAGGTGTACCTATATTAAAAGCAAGTGTAAATTAAAATATCGTTATTGCACTCGGATATAATGTCCAGGAAGCTATTCACAATGCCGTTGTCGTTGACGCATAGCTTTATGACGTATTTGTACGATTTTTATTGAGCGATTTCTGAATTTTATTTACAGTTGCGCGCAACACGGACTATCGAGCGCACATTAAAATACGTAGCGAATAGTGGCCGTGTAAATCAAAAGGCCATAAAACGCCACAATTCGGCCGAAGCCGACTCCACGCTAGCGTAGCACTTGATTTATACGCTCGCCGTTTGCCGGTGCGAAAACGTAGCTCGTGACGTCACCGGCTTTTGTTTTCCTGCTTTTTTTACAGAGTTTTTTATTGATGGCGTTCAGATAAAAAGTGGCGGTGATAGGGTTACCGTGTTCGCTTAGCACTAGGTTTGAACGGAACCGCTGTTTCTCTTTTCAAATTGAATGTGTTGAATGAAGTCAACTGACTCGAGTAACGAGTGTTCGAAATTTGATCTATTTAAAAATAAAAACTATCCAGTCAACGATTGCTAATGTAATCACGCATTACTCACAGGACCACTGTGTGAAAAATAAACCTTATAAATAACCCTGAAATTTAATGAAAAATGTCACCAATCTCCAAACCCTTTATCGGCCAACAAACTAACCACACAACACTTCCGATACCAAACCATTTTAGTGTTAACCCTGTCACGGCGCGGCTAAGCACGGCGTCACAATTTGTGAATGATTTTACGTTCAGTGTCCCGCGCTGGGCCGTCCAGGCCATTTCAAAGCCATTTGTCAGCCGAGCGAAAAAGATGCATGTAGGACTCGATGGGACTTTTTTGTCAATTTTTAGGCTTTTACGCGGATCCATCGACACGTGAAAGTGTGTTAGCGTTCGTACGGTTTATAAATCTACCGCGTTGTTTTCGGTGGTTTATACGTTTGAATTTTTACAGTTTAAGTTTGGCATCTTGAAATACTTTTATTTTTATTTTGTTTGTGGTCTTCTCGGCAATGCCGTTGAGGCATGCGTAGCTATCGATAGTTATATATCGATATATTTATATTTTAGTGAGTTATAGCAATATTTATTTTACTAAGCAATATATCGGATTAGACCTGGTACGTAAACTCATGACTAATCCCCAAATAAAATGCTTATCGCATACCCAAACCGCACTATTCACTAACGCACGTGCATTTTATAAAACGGGTGATTGAAGTGATCCCGCAAAAATGTCGGCCAACGACCGACGGCGCCAAACCGCGGCCAATTTATATTTCACTATTATACACGGCAACTGAGCCGATTTACGATTTCATTATACACCAGCTCGCAACTCGGTAACCCGTTGATTTAAAATGCACCGCGATTTTTGCACGAAATATGTGTCGGACATCGTTGCGTGGCGATTTATTCAGCTTTGTCTAGCCTGATGAAGTTCGCTACTAGTATTACAGGAAATAAAATGGTCGGTGACACGGTATGTCTATTTGGTTAGACAAGTGACGCTGGCAGTCTGGTGTTGACTGTTTGTATTAGGTGTAGGTTTTAGTGCTGGTGGCATGTTCATCGCGTATTCCTAAATTTCCTCTTGTGTAATGGCTTATTGTAACGTATTTTGGTTTTGATGAATTGAGCAACGCAATGGCTCTTAGACTATTTGACTGTATATTTTAAAGCATCCCCAATTAGTACATGAAAACAAGCGGTGGGTTTTCGCAAATAGGTATAGAGATGGATTCACAGTAAATCGGTGGATCACGATTCCTTAATAATGTTGAGGCGGTGTTGCCGTATTTGTCATTAGCCGAGCTAAGTCAAATTATCCAAGGAAGTAAGTCGAATTATCCAAGGACTTGCAACTGAAATTGCTAATAATACTGAATGTTATAATAAAAACATAATATCAACATCACCAATAGCTGCATTGATAGCCTACTAAGGCTTCCCTCAATTAAAGTTTGAAACACGTGACCTTCAGTACAAAATTGTATAGGCCAGCTTCAAACAGAACAGCGTCAAATCAACTTGACAGACAACAATGAAAAACCTAGTAAGCGACGTTCTTTAAAGTGAACTAAAGATAATAATAAGGTACTGAGGTGCCTGACGACAACTGTTTTAAATACTTGATAGCGATTGATCGCATCGACACAGTAATTATTGGTGTTGTGCCTCCCCCGCGTGGTCGTCAAAGTATCGATAACAGGAATTAATAGAATACCAACTAAACCGAACGACACGTTAACCTATTTCTGTCATATGTCGAGACTTTTGAGCGAATTGGCTACTCGTGGCGTGGTGTGGGTGTTTTGTCTATAAATATTGGGTTGAGTGTGTCTGTTCGATGTGTCGGTGTAGGTATATAAATCTGTATACAGTAGATATCGAAAATTATACAAGAAATATTTTTGTTGGGAAATTGCAAAGTGCAGACTTTGATAACTCCCTCATAAATATAATTTAATTAATCTTTAGTTACTTACGTCCTCGTACTCCTCCCTCCTCTTACCTTAAAACCTATGGTAAATAAGAGGAGGGTGGTACTATACCTCGAAAACCACAAGCTTAACGTGTTTTAAACTCATCCAACCCATCATAAAGTGGGGTTCCAAGTTCTCTACTCTTTAGTTACAACATGCAGCAATGGAAACAATAAAAAATAATTTATCCAGACGCCCGCTTTGCTACATAAATAATCATTACGAAACGCATTCAGACACAATTACATACTTGGGGATGGCTCGTTAAAAATCATATTCTAAGGGCGCACGCAGACTGTGCGGCTGTGCGATTTACGCCATTTTCTGGCTGAATTAGTTTTAATGGTGAGTATGTACGTGAAATGTGAAAGCTTTTGGATCTAATATGAAAATAATATGATATAATGAGATTTTTTATTTATAAATTGCAACAAAATAAAACATATATTATAAAATATATGTAATGTACTATAATCAATACTCCATACTTAATAAAACATTTCTTTCGCCCAGATAATTATATAGAATACATTATTGTTACTAGAACATATTATTAAACTTACCAAATGAGTTCACATATTATTTATACAATAGCATCATAAACATTTTAGGTACTCATATTTAAAATATTTTTTTAAGTTATCAAATGAATGAAGAGCAAAAACATAATAAAACATCGTGATATCGACATTATTTTTAATTAAGTAATCTATCGCTCACCACACTATTCAGCTTACATTTATCGACAAAAAGTCGCAGTCGCACTGCTTACGCTAGTGCGGTGCCTCCCCCAGTTAACACGGTTAATAATAGGCTCCTTACCCCCGCTTCTTATCTGCAGTATTAAACCATAAAACATTATAATTTACAACGCTATGTCGTCCCGCTATGACGTTCCGCAGGCTCTCAAAGTTTTATTCATTTTGGGCAGGGGGCGCTAGTGTTTGCAGTGTTCGTTTTGAATTATTTTATAAAATATTCACAATTTTATGTGATGGAAGTTTTCACTTTTAATGTTGTACCTACTGATGTCAATATTCTAAATATTTTTAAGCTGTACATTATCAAAAAATGTGATTCAAATATATTAGGTGAAATGCGTTTTGTACTGTTTAACATACAACAGTTACAGCGTACCGTAAAACGAGCCATCACCCTCGCATAATCATCAAAATAAACAAGATAAGCTATATGCAAAAATCCCAATGTTATTTACAAACAGAGAATCCTCATTCAAAAACTCTTTATCATAAATTGTGGAACTCAAGCTATATTTCAAGTCCCCTCCCAAAAGTTTAGGAGCCTTTTGATACTTAAAAATAACGAGATCCTAGCAAATATTGTAATAACCCGCTTCTCGTGTGTTTAGTTGAAAACCATTGTTTTAATAATGTTTCTTTGCTGATTCGCTGGGGCCGTGCCACCTCGGCACCTCGTCAATATACGCCCCCCTGTTTACATTTCATCGATATATTCTTGCAAATTTCACTTTCCCATCCCTAAATATGTTATGTGTGTGCGTATAATTGACTGTGTTTTAATGGGTGCCTGTGTGTGTTTAGGCATGTGTATGTTGTATATTTCCAAAATGTTGGCGTTTTGTTTTTGGAAACACGTTATTGTTATTGCTACTTTGTTAGGGAAAATACGTTTTGATGTGTTTGAACGATACTTTTTGGGATTATTTTCTTGTAATTATTGTGATTTTCTGAGCATTCCGTAGACTGTATGTTTCATTGTATTAATATCCATGCTTATTATAAAATGAGGCCCCCTTTTGTCCTGTCTGTCTTTATGATCGCAATAAACTCAAAAGCTATCCTATAGATACTGTAATTCCTGACGAAGATTGAGGTGTATAATATACGCAGGTGGCACTGCGGGCGAAGTCTACTACTAAATAAGAATAACGACAAAAGCTCGTTTTTTGTATTCTGCCAAACGAAAAACGAAACATCCATTTATTTGATTTTGCGAAGCTAAAAATATGAAAGCTATTACTTGACAATTTATCCCCGAATTATTCCGTCATGATCGTCTAACATTAACCCTGAACGCATCAGTGCGGTCTCAACGACCACCGGATTACATTCTTCAAACAAGTTGATAGCTTTGTCGGCGAAACTAAACGAGCCAATAAAAAAGCAAATATCAACAATCAGAGCTACACTTGGGTAAAATCCAGGCGTTGTTTGCGGTAACAATAGTACCTAATATTTACAATATCTCACAGATAGAGGGCACGTGGGACGAAGTGCCCGTCGTCTTAACTTGGTTGGTTTATACGATGCTACTATCAATATTGCATGATAATGGGCGGCTTGGAAGGGATAAGCTGAAGCGGATGATGCTTTGATACGTTGTATAAAGGAAATGAAGTACAATATCATAGTTATATTAGTTTATTTGAATAGCGAAGTAAAAGTATTTGTACTAAAATATCTACTTAAAACTAAATAAGTCAAGTCAACTTCGATCAGATATTGGCGCTGGCGCATGTATTATATAATTATGTTTGAGCTCGTGTCAAAATTTATTGTATGATCTACAAACTGTTGTTTTGAAACTAGGTGTTTTTAGTCCCCGTTGACGGAAAGTTTGTGAAGTGCCTCGCTAAACAGAAGAAATTCCAAATGCAGGAGCAGTTTAAAAAAATAAAAATCTCGTAAAGAAAATACATAAAGAATAATAAATTGTTTTGATGATACCATATTTGCCTCACGAAACGCATGACTTAGACCACACGTCCCTTACTCTTTATCACCGGTGCGTTTGCCGAGATTACTGCAAATCTACTGATTGCGGAGTCCACAACTATTGATACAGGCATTAACTCCGTAACTCCGCATCGCGTAACGTCCACTAATCTACCCTAATGTTTGCTTTGTTTCTGTAAATTTACTTTTGTCGTAGCTTATCGTGTGATGCGATAGCAAATATTTCTTTTATTTCATTGTTTTAAGCCGTGTTGGCGGGTTCTAAGGTCTGTTGGTTGTTTAAGACGAGTGGGATTAGAATATTTTATTGGATTTGTGATTAGCAGAAACTAAGGCATGGTTACTGCCCTGCTTTGAGAGGTGTTGGTTTTAGACTTAATTTAATAGTTAGTGTTGTTGATAAGCTGGAAACATTAATTTGGTTCCATTGGTAGGTGCACAGTATTTGCTTTCTAAAGCAGTTTCAAATTCAAAGGTTTTCAGCCTTCGCTTGATTTAAGTTTCTGGATGGAAATAGACGATTTTGGGAAAAATCTATAGTTGCCTTTCTTTGTTGGTCGTTTGACTAGATAGCACATGGAATTGTTCTTAATTTTGCCTAGTCCTTGTAACAAAAGAAATATTTGTAAGCATTTCTGTGAAGACATTGATTAAAATATGTCTCAGAATTGATAGCAATCATTACCAAATAAAAAGCCAGAGAGAGCAAAATATTTGTCTATTAGTATGACGACTCTGAGGAGTAACAGCCACAAATAACATTAACCATAACAGGTCTCCCTTTCAATCTTTTCAAAACACTCGCTTAAGTCTATTGACACTTCATTCCACGCAAGAAAAAACGAGAAACAAACATCCCGATAGAGATCCACTCCAGCTTCAGATAAGTGTTGCGAGTATTGGACAGGTATCATTATGCGGGCATACTTAGCCGGAAGGTAAGGGGAAAGTGGGGAATAGGGTGGTGGGGAGGCAATTTAATTCTGTCCACGTTCTAATAATGACCGTCATAATTCGTTCAAAGTGTCCGGTCTGGGACATTTTCGCCCCCCGCGCCGCCGACGGGTTGATTCCTTTGCATTTCCCCCCCTTAATTCCATTTTCAAGCCACCTTGCACACATTTGCGCTTCATCTGTGGGCTGTGCTTGTGTGTGTTAATATGTTATATCGCGGGGGTACGGCAGTACTTGTGTTGACGATGCACATTTTTGGCGTTTACTTTTTGCCTACAGATGTAACACAAGGTTTTTTGATTAACTTTGTCTAAGGGCAAAGAGTTGAGGCGTAGTCGTCGGTGTTCAAGTAAATTATGTCTAAATTAAGCATAATATCTAAGTGATAGGTGGCTGGTGGTTGAAATGTTTTAATTTAAAGATAGATATATGCACCCCAAACGTAACTCGAGAGATGAGTTGATTTCTTCCACTAACCGTAGGGAAATTTTAATGGCGGTATATCTCCACAAAGTTACCTTGTGATCAAATCTCAATTTAATAATAAAAAAAATAATTTAAAGAAAAACATAAAACCCGACTGCATAAAAACTAATTTTAAAAAATACCTGAAAAACTTACCTTAAATAAAAACTAAAAAGAAAGAAACAAGCCCAGTAGTTTAGAATTCTGTTAAGTAATATGCAGAACAGAACGACTCACAGTCGGGGCCCCTTGGGAAGATTTGATTGGTAAAATTTGAATGGGCCCCGACTGTGAGTCGTTCTGTTCTGCATATTACTTAACAGAATTATAAACTACTGGGCTTGTTTCTTTCTTTTTAGTTTTTATTTAAGGTAAGTTTTTCAGGTATTTTTTAAAATTAGTTTTTATGCAGACGGGTTTTTTGTTTTTCTTTAAATTATTTTTTTTATTTTATACTTTTTAGTTACGATTCATTGACTTCGTTATAAGATGGTAAATTTAGCAATCAAGAGTTTGTTTATCGTTTATACTTGAAATAAAAACTTAAATCTATAAATAAGAAAATTAGCGAGATTTTTTTGGTTTAACAACTTTAAATCCTTATATATCCTAAACTATTATTTAAAATGAACAATGATAAAAGGAACCTAAAGATGATTTTAAAATACCTATTCAAAGACACCCTACTTGACATAGTTCGACTATTTTCTTTTTTATTTTGACAATATGGCGTCTGGTTGTCGCTGTGGTGAATTTTGATTACTGTCATGTCTTTAGTGACACTCGCAAGGTTAAGACGAATCGATTGACGTAAGAATCATCAAAATTGGCCTACGCATTTGGTCTCTAGAACGCCACATAGAAACAAACATACATACATACATACATAGACTGATAAACACATTACCCTCCTTTGCGTCGCGCAGTCGGGTAAAAACTGAGATTATCTATCAAGTATTCGTTGGTTAAACGAAGTTTCAAATATATTAATAAAATAATTTAATTGCCTCAGATATCCTCAATTATTACCAATCATAAATAATGTTACAGTTGAATTTTAATTATTTGTCAGTCAGACACTTCTTTTTTATAAATTTACCATTATTTCACCCATTAATACTTTCCAACCCCATTTGCATCTTAATAATAATAAATATTATCAATTTTACTAAACGTCATAACATTTTCGGACCCCTTTCAGATGTGCTGACCCTTTGAAGACGTAAACATAATTCATAATATATTAGATCGTTAATGTCCAGTTCTGTACATGGCTACATGGGTTCCCTATCACGTTACAAAAACCCTGGGGAGACATCGCAATCACCAGTCACAGGTGCATGCCTTGTTCAGACATGTTAAGTAATATTTTGACTATAAAATATTATTCATATTATTTTTTTAAATTTTTATTTATAGTTTACTTACTTTTTTAATTTTTATTTATAATTACTTTGGTAGGCAAAGATGTAATATTACACCTATATTTCGCCATGAATTTTTAGGTCCCACGTAATAGGGGGTGAACCTATTGCCGTTACCAGGCACATCACCAGACTCCGTGCTGCTACTGAGAATTCGGAAAACACAAAAAACATTCTGTAATACTTTTGCTCGACCCGGGAATCGAACCCGGGATCTCCGATCAGCAGTTGCATACGCTATCCATTGGACTGGACTGGAGGCAGTTGTGTAGTGTTATTATTTTTAAGCCGATAATAATTTCCTTTTATCATAATTATCGTAAAATTAGGTTTTAGTTTTATCACAGTAATTAGACTCCCACGAACATGGGTTCATCACACTAAGGTTTGTCACGTCTGGGAGCCGAATCCACGACTGACTTAGTAGGAAGGGTCACTGATGATAGCTGAACAGAACAGTTTGGTATAGCTCAGATCAAAGTACAATAGTTTTATAAAATCATTTTCAGGCAAATTAAGTGATAATTTTAGCAATAGAAATTACTCATATAAACTATTACACATTTTTAATCCGCTTATTATTATTTTATCATAATTACTTAGTATAAGGTCAGGTGAGGGATTTACCGCAGTAATTAGATCTGATAACATTTTTGCTACTTGTAATTGCTACTGGTTTCTATGGTCTGATTGTAAGCAGTGACATCCTCTTTGATTGGTTAACGTATCTATTGGAAAACAGTTACTATTGCATACAAGCATAAATATTTAAAATATAATTTACAGTAATTCTGTCACCACGTATTCCATTGCTATCATAGTCAATATTTTTTGAGGTTACGGATGAAGGATACAGTGTCTCACTATTTCTGTTCTTGGATGTCGTAGGAGACGACTAAAAAAAATACACGAAGCATAGAGACTCTAAGCTAAGAGACGGAACAATCGACATCATACCCTACTCTAATCCATCTGGCCAGCGTGGTATACCTACTAGCCATGCCTTTTAAGTTCTGACTTTTCCATATTTCCCGGCATTTTGAATTTGGAACTGTTCTATATCCGAATGCGTTTAAATTTTGAATCTCAAAACAGTTGAAAGTATTAGGATTAATGGGATTAATGCTATTGTTTAGTCACAGCGTCGATTGGAATCTGTCAGGTTACGTACGAAAATGAATCTTCCTAAGGAAGTTGAAAATTTTCGTGCAATAATTTTGCTTCAGTGTTTTGAAGAGCTCACATCTGTGTTCAATGTTTTGAAGCCCCATGTCTGCGGACTGTCGAACGCTGGTATTTAGAATTCAAGCGTGGATATCCAGTGTTAGTGACAAATCTCGCGAAGGACTCGTAGTAGGGCAAATCTGCCTATTGGCTCCCGCTATTTTGACAAATAAAATAGAGGCTTATGTCCATCAGTGGACCATGAAAATTAATGTGATGATGATGTTGTATTCCATTTCAAGTAAGCTATTTGTAATAAGTATAATATTTATATCAAGAACAATTATTTCACATCCAACCGTAAAATACTAATCATACCCGAAATATACACCAAAAAAAATCCGCTAACCCTAAAAAGCTCGCAGCAGAAAAATAGAACAATAAACATTCGTCATTATAATCCGAAACACACATTAAAAAGATAATCTCACGTGTTCTCCCCAAGACGCCATCTTGTTAAAATGGCGGGCTTTATCAACACATGTAGCTAATATTACATTTGATTTATAGCTGTTATATCGTAAATGGATTAGGGAAACGTCCCTCCAGTGCACTTGTGTACTGTAATGTCTTCGTTTTATGTATGTGTGTGTGTAATTGGTCTCTGTTTGTTGTAATTAGTGACGCCATTTTTAATTTCTGTTGTTTTTTTTCAGGTAAGTACGTTTGAGGTGGCAAGGGTTCAGTAAGTCCGTCAGTGTTGGCAGAAAATTTTAGATAGAAACTCCTTTGGTATGGAAAAATGACTGCTATATTAGAGGTATTTTTTAAAAGCTCTTAACTGCAAGGAATACTAGTCAATTTGATTGAAAGATATCATGTAGAAAAAGCAAAACTTAAACGTCCAATTATTCCTTTTCATGATACTTTTTGTTACCATAGCAAAATAACAAAGTATGATGCTTTTAAAAATAATATAAATTTCTCCAGATAGCATACAATTTTCTGACACATACAATGTAAAGCATTTTGATCATACTGTAACAAAATAATTATAATATAACACAACAAAACGTAAAAAAACTAATTTCAAACATCTAACATTCAAAAACCGTACTTTTAATTCAAACAGCCTAAGTAATTAGGGTGCGCACACATTACAACCATCGACGGCCGGCGATGTTTACGGTTTTTAATTAGAGCGCCACGTCGATAGTCGATGTTGCTGTGTTGTACGTGACGCCAGCGCAGATGTCCGCTATTGTAGACTGGGTCTAACGAGTGTTGTACTCGATATGGGAAAAGACGAAAACCGTAACTTCTGATTATGCTGTTTTGATAATTGACTAAAGGCAGAAATATATTTTGCTTTCACGCAATTAGTTCACGAAAGTAAAATATATTTCCACCTTATGTTTCTACCTTAAATCTTAATTGACACTGTGACCCAAAGTGTTGATACCACTTTCTTCGTGCCTATAGCATCTCTTATTTTAGCATCTACTTTTTTAAATATTATTTTTAACACATTCATTGATTGTTCGCAATATAACTATTAAATATCTATATACACAAGCAACTTTTCACTAGCAATTTTCTTTCTAATTTAATTAACAACAAATTTATTTTTCTAAACACAAACGAATAATTATATTACCGAACGCTAAAGTATCTTAATTAATGACCGTACCAATTATCGTGAACACTCAAAAGTATAAACAAAAGCATTTCAAGATTCTACATCACGAATGTCTTCCACCGTCACGTACCACAGTGTCGCATTAAAACGACTGTCGCAAAAAATCGCCATTTAACCTCTCCAGAGTGGATCGTTTGCATAATTAATGTACGTAGATATTGGACATCGGCGAGCGACAATAGTGTGGGTCCGCCTTTATAAAGAAAAAATAAAAACTTACTCCCCACTTGGACTTTACACTATACATCTATGAGAATAGAGTCGAAATCACATTAATACGAAACAAAATTTGTTCATACACTATACTAAGTAATTGTAATAAATAAACACTAATTGTCGAAGTTTTGCTCGTTTTTTTAGATAAGGACGAATTTTTAACAAGTTGCTAACGACACAGCTTACAGTGACTTAGTGCAAAGTGGTGTGCATTACCGATGCTTACCGTAAATATACGGTTTTTAATAACATACACAGCGACAAGCAAAGGGTATCGAATCATTATGCCGGTTTATCAAGAGTAATGATTGTTCACTAATTGAGAACAGATATTAAAGAAGGGGAAAAATTAAGTTCAAATGAATGTAAAATTTAATGGACATATTTTGGCAACAGAAATTTCAAAGTACTGCAAATTCTAATTAGATACAAATATCTAGATTTAAAAAGTTTTGAGTGAATATAAGTAATTTGAAAATCATGGAAATTGGCTTCAATAAATATGTATTCATAATTATATTTTCTGAATTTTATATTAATCGCAGATTTATTAGGTACAACCATTTTATTTATAGGTAAAATATTTAAACTTATCTTAACATTTTAATTTTTTTAAAGTGATGACTAAGTTTGATGGGAGTTTATTTTACGTGCGTTCTTAGCAAATCAAGTAACACTCCTAAATAAACAATAATATTTCAAGATAAGTGACACGCAGTGACTTTTGATTGAAGGGATGCTGTTTACAATGGTATAGAAAAATATAAGTTACGGTTAGACCACCCTGGCACGTAGAAGATGTCATTGTATTTAAAAAAGAAGTAGTTTATCCAAATAATATTTGGAAGGCGATTTAGTATATTACGTTAAGTATGGGTTAAAAAAGAGGTTAAGAATGAAGATGACTTTTTAAAATATTGCATTTTTGACATAAGCATGTGTCAGAAACTTACCTATAAATGTATATTTATGGTGAACAGCCCAATCATTAGGTGACTATCTATAATATAAGAAGAAAATTCTTGAAATTTGCTTAATATTCTGTACCATTCTGTACGCAATGACATTTTCATTATCAACATCGAATTGTTACAAATGTAACAAAACCTTTTTAAATTTCCAACAAGCACTGCCAACGAAAGAAAATCCTACATCAAGCACCACTTAAAACAACAAAACACGCTTCATTAACTTATCTCTCAAATAAGCATTCAAAAAGCTGAAACAAAAAGCAAAATGTTACGAACAACGGAATGCCAGACAAAACATTTCAATTTTCCACAAGATCACTGCGAATTAAGAAAATGCATTCGGAACGAAGTTCGTCAAAAGAAACCTAAACAGCGGAGACATTCCGTCCACTGAATACAAAGAGGATAAAGTGGGGGAGGGAGAGGGACAAAAAACATTGGCTTCTTCTAACGAAACAATCGCAGGCATAATTGATTTCAACTGAGAGGAGACTGCAAATGGACGTGGACTCTTGACTCCTAATGTGGTGGATAGAATCTTAGATGAATTCAAGTTTAGGTTTTATGTTGTCTACAGATTTTTAAAGATAACTGGCATTTCAGTAACAAATATATCAGTGTCCATAATATCAGTAGGTAACAATAATCCAACTTGATCACTTGAACTTTTTCTTGTGATCATTTTTTGCTATGACTTATGCTTACTTTACTATTTACTGTTTTTGTTATAGGTATATTTACCTATTGTGGGTTCAGTTTAGCAAGATAATACACAATAAAATATTCAACTCTATAGCGACCAAGTCATGTGCTTTTTCTTTTCTTCAAATTTTAAGTAGCATGGAAAATATTAATTCCCAATACAAAATTTAGTTTTCTTTTTCTCCATATAAATTAAAATCCAAGAAATCCACGACTACAGTTACATAGCAAACGATTCTTTCCTATATTGCCTTCTAGCAATAACAGTTGAAACACTCGGAACTTTACACAATCCAGATAATACTGAGTCTGCTGCTATAATCAAGAACCGTGTACCTGATTTAAATATGTACACGGTCCTCTCGATGTTGCATTAAAGCGGACTGATTCATTAGTATGGGCAAAAATTCCACCTTGTGCCACTCTTGGGCTAAAATTGCCATGTACTGGGCTCTGTCGGACTGTAATGAGTGCGATTGTTTAGGTTTACGCATCAGTAATGAATGGTTGGAAAATAGATTTAGCAGTTTGATGACGGTTTCAGGTTGAATAAAGATTGGGTTAATATGAGATAGGTCTGATTTTACAATTGTGAATAATCGATTTTACTTAAAATTTGATCATAGATGATTTTTAGTATTACATTGCATTTACATGTTTATGTTTTATAATTTGATTTTTTTGGCATTTAGAATCAGGATAGGGTCTAAGACCTCTGTCTTCAGCAAATATTTCGTATCAATCTATTGTGTAGGCCAGGGCAATACACATCAGAACGCTCAGAATAAGAAAATACCAAACACATTTATATGCACAAAACAGAATAAAAACAAACGCGGAGACTTATGAATTCACCAAATAAAGTTACGAAAAAAAAAACAGAACCTTCAACATCAAAGTATCTAAATAAGGGCCGCTGCAAACCGGCTACTGGTCGCCGCGCACGATCGCCTAAATATTCCGATTCTTCGGTCGCAGCGATTCATACGCGATGCATGAGCTAGATAGCCAATTTGCAGTACTGCTCCGTCCATTTCACTCGCGATTCTCGAACGCAGATATGGTAATCTTTGAAAAAGTCGCCGCGCAGTCGTCTGCGATTGGTTGCACCGTAGGGCGTGTACCATAGGTCAGTTTATTGGGATGAATAATTTATATAGAATTATGTTAATAACGATTGACTGAGATCTGGTATAGTCGACTAGTTTGATTCACTGACTTAAGCTCTCCGCTTTTTACATGAAGTTGGGAACAATCTACTTCATACTGATTTTATCGAGGTTTATTTTGTTTACAAATAAAGTTTTATGACGTATTCTATTTATAGATTGATGGAGACTGAGTTTTAGACTCATATTAAGACAAGAGCAGATTAAGATGGTCTCCGACCATTATTACTGAAAAGTATTCGAAACATTGAAGCTTAAAATATGTACAGCTAACTTCAATGAAATCAATAAAAAGCTGTTGTTTGATTTCAACGAGTAAACTGTTTGAAAATGTGAGACAGAATTGGTATATCATAGAAAAAGACATTCGTGTTATTGTCTATGTTCAAAGAATACATAAAGTAGTCATCTTGTTTATTTTTTATCGCTTATGCCATCATAAGTCATAACAAACAATACATGTGGATTGTTTCTATAATTTACTATACCATTTCAGTTGAGGCACAGAATAATTATGTTTATTTAATTACGTTTTGTTAACCTTGAAATTGTATTCAGTAACTCACATGCTGATTTTGAACTTGCGGCTACCAAATAGATAAAATTTCATAAATGGAAAATCTAAAAATATATCTGGACGTAGGTACTTATCTAATATTTCATCACAAATTCGAAACCATAAACAATTTAATTTTGTGCTTTAAAAATGTCATATTCAAAATTTGAATATCGAGTGCTAGAATACTGGCCAGTTATCCAAATTAAATACTACCTCCATACTCAACTTCTAATACATTCTTAATTTAAAACAAGTGGAAACAGTGCCAACGCGCAACGGTAGACGTTAAAAACCCAGCAAGACTGTCCCGCTGCGTCGGCTGTCTAATTGATAATTAGTATTCAGCCGGCCATTGCAGGCCTACGTGTGGGCCCCGCGACGCCCACTGGGGGCATCGGACCTCACCCTCCCTCTAGGGGTGGTCAGTGCTGCATCAGCACGCCCAAGACGTCTGATATTGACGTAAGATGCCAGCCGCTGGGATTGGAAGACGTGATTCAGAAATTGTTAGTTTTGGATTGTTTGAGATGGACGGTTGGATTGTGACTCATTTTGTTCGACTAAGCTATAGTCTTGGGGAGAATTGTAAGATTTATACTTATGTTGTTATTGCCTATGCTTATAGCATGCTTAACTGATTGCTCTACAAGTTCTATATCATAGATTATATGTATGACAATCAAAACAAAGAAAAATATATATAAAAGCTATCTTCGATTAAATAATTCGATTTAGCAATGTTTTGCCATTGTAAAGTCGTAGTTACCCATGATCTAAAATTAAAACGATACTTTCCGAACGATAAGTTCTAATTATGAACTTTTGAATCAATTCGTTTTAACCGAAATATTCGAAAGTTTTGAAAAGTAAATAAAAAATATGATTATGGATTACTTTGTTTGGTTTTTTCATATGCCTTTATACATGACCATAAATACATACAGAGAACCAACAGTCATGCACATAAAAACGCAATAAAATTATTTATAACTTCCCAAGCAGTATCTAGATTATTGAATAAAACAACTTAATTTCAGCAAGACTTCTATTTGCAATGGCGCCTTCGTAATAACAGATTATGAACCAAACCTATCAATATATACAATAAAACTATTTAATGTCGATTTACAATAAATAACGTCTATAAAGATTGCAACTAATTAAATATGCGTCCGCCGTAAAAAATACCTGTCACAAGGAATTATAAGCACTAATACCTAACAGTCAGTGGTGATATTGGCTTGTATTATTTTTATTATGATTATATTAAAATATTTGTGAAGGGTTATCAGAGCATTTCCATAGTCAAGTTACTTTTTAAATGCACGATGTCGTTAACAGATCGTAAAAAGAGCTTTTTTACAAATAACATCGAATCGGTTTTGAAAATAAAGTCGAAATGGCTTGTTCTTTAGATAAACATTTGATTATTTTATTTGTAAAGTAATTTTATAGTTTGTGACGTGTTCTGGCCTTTACGTATAAAATTATTCTGATGCTTTTAGGCAAAGGGCCTTTTCACTGATATCAATCACCCATTAGGTACCTACATATAATTGACTTTTTGTCACTCAATAACCCAAAAATAGCTCAATGAATTTGGCTGAAATTTAGTACAGAGATAGTTTGTGTTTATTGTACAAGCGGTAAGCCTGTATAAAAAAAAATACGTCTAACTTTTTTTACTACCAATTAGGATTGTAGGTTATCATATTCAATTTTATGAGAGAAGCTCTAATAATGTGATATATAGGTACAGACCAATAAGTGTTTGTTATTTTAATACTATTTCGTAAAGCTAGGCTAGCTCACAATTTTAATTCGCTTGCTACAGGCATATGAATGGGTAACGATTTTAGACTACACGACATTGCAGAGTACAGAGTTAATATTTTTTGGTTTCGAAATGTTTCTACATTCAGTTTATATAATGAATAAATTTCTAGCCCTCAGTTAAATTTTACGAAGAAATAGGGTTGCCATATGAATATCCATAGGAAACCCCACCGAAAGATCTTTTGGTAAATTAAATCATCTAATTTCGAATGAGATGTTCGTTTTCTAATGAGATGTTTGTAAACTCTCTCATGATACACGACCTATACCTAGTCACAGACTTAGGTATCTTTCAAATGAATGAATAGAAAGAAGTAACACGAATCATTCGATACATAATTTTATTATTACCTTTTGTTACAAGATCGTTTGTATCTTAAATCAGGTAATAATATAAGTAGCCAAATGTTCTTAGTAACGCAACCGATTGCGCTATTAATTATACATTAACAATGCAAATATGCACAGTCGTTTTGTTTTCTAATAATTTACGACATATTAAAACATGTGGCAGATATATGTGAACGATAAGAAAACAATAAAAAATATTAATTGTTTTCTTTATTACCTTTTTCATATTTTTGTGTCTTGTACATGTGAATGTTTATGTAGATTTTGTTTCTCAATATATTGCGTTAATATTTCGCCCACGTGATTCTTAAATATTTCTTTAAAATCATTTTATTAATGGTGACACTCACATAAAACGTCAAAATTATATCTTCTAGTCTATTATTTTAACATAATAATTATATTAGAAGTTGACATTTTCACAGCGGTCATAGCTTATTAAAAAAAACCACTAGACTACCAGTAGGCTTGAACTCCTTGCATCCACTTATTTTTCGAGAGTTATTTATGTATTATTGATTGTTAATCGTCATGTCATGCCTTGAATAGCATGTTGAGAAAGACAGTATCCTCAAATATCTAGAAACTGGTCTTACGCAAAGAATATGACTATAAATTCAAGTTGTAAAGGTCATTAAATCGAATCTGGTACGTCAAAAGAGTAGAGACCACAAACTCCAAACGAAACTATTCAATGAAACAAATTAATATTCGGATATTGAGTCCTCATCCTTTCAAAAACTTCTCGTTACGATTCGCATTAGTTACGCTTACTCCACAAAACCACGCGTACTTTCATCGTTCACTAAAACTATTTTAATAAACCTAAAGACACATAAAATCCCCATTAAAACAGACATAAATTAAGCCTTATCTTTCAACAAACAATAAACGTATATTCAATCAACGATCGTCCCGGAATCGTGTCGCCGCATATAAACGTCTTATTTCATTCACTTGATGGATATACTACGCGTTCTTCCGGCCCTTTAATTCATACGATTTTTTATATAAATTTATCATTTTCGAGATGAAACGTTGGTCTCCCATCTTTGATTAGCTTGCGTGATTGAGTAGTGTGACTTCCGCTTTAATTAACAAGCTTGTGTATTTTTGGATGTAAATATATAGTGGTAAGAAGTTTCGTTAGTTCGTCTTGAAATTTGTAAAGTGTTGAATGAATTTTTATTGGAGTTTTTATTTTTAAGGCGATGATGATGGCATGGTTTGTTTGAGTCGGTTGATGGCTTACTTTACAGGAAATCTTTACTTGTTTTTTTTAGTTTGTACTGATGAGTAGTGATGGAAATGGATATTCTGTATGTGCTATAGATGGATAGATACTAGTTTACTCCTAGGTCAGGTAAAAGGTTAGCCAATTATGGCTTAGTTTAATGAGCTTTACTAAGTATCTAATAATAATTATATTTACTGTTAGAAATTGGTTAAAATACCTTCCGAACAAATGTGATCCTATCTACAAATCAATCAGCAATGTTTATTTCATGATGACAGTGTGACTGATGACACACTGTCATATCAGTGATGGCGGGATGAACTAGACTCCTTGAAAAAGGATCTGTTCTAGGAGGGAGAAGATAGAGACTTGTGGAATAAGAGTGGGGAGGCCTTTGCCCTGCAGTGGGACGTTACAGGCTCATAAAAAAGTGTCACTATTTTCGCAATGACAGTTTAACTTCTGTGTTGACATTTTCTATCGACTGCTTTATAACAGTTTAGCAGACTATATTAATATAACCTGCTAGTGACATTAAAGCACTTATATAAAGTAACGTCCGCTAATAAAGTTCAAAATATTATGATTTATGTATTTTAATAACGAGGTATGATGTAACTGAATTTTATTAGATTATAAAATAAATCTTTCCTCACAACTTTTAATCACATCATCTAGTTTTCTCGTACGACTTCATCAAAACTATTCAAGCATTTTACGATGCTCTTTCTACGTTTATTAATTTTATTGAATATTTCTTTTTTATATTAACTATTTTTAATTGTCGATAAAAATGATATCCCGTGAAATTTTATGAGGTTTTGATGGGACGTCATAAATGTAGCTATGGGTTTTATGGACCGCATTGGAATGGCTAATTGTTGAAATCATTGATATGTGTTCTTCAGTTTAGAGTGCAGGAGATTGTTAAATAATGAATTAAATTTACGATACAATTTCTTTATTAAAATCTTTTAAGTATTAATGTTTTAGTAAATCTACTCTAGAGGTTGACCTCTCACAATCGAGCTTGTAGTTAATTAAGGATAGCCTTTAGGAGATCAGATATTGAAAAATGTAAGGAAATACATTAAACTATTTAAGGAAGAAGATTGATCATTATTGTATTATGTAAACGAATAAAATTGCAACCACAAAACTCTATAATCTGACCATACGAAATTCAATCATGATCTAGCTGGTCTAGTTCATGATTTAATTCATGAACTAGACCAGTGGTTCTCAAATGGAGAGAGAATGGCTGAACTAGACAACCTAATCATAGATAATGATTCAATCACTCCATCTAATCTAAATTATAACAACCACAAAACAACTGTTCACATAAACTCATAAAATCACCAACACACGAAAACCGTATATCCTAATAAACCGTAAAGAAACGCTTAAAAGGCCATTAAAAAGTTTTACAACAATGAAAATTAATCTACCGTCATACGCACTAAAACAGAAAACGTATAAAAATCATTGGTAACATTTATAAGACGTACTATCAGATTTCTTGTCGTAAAAATGATAATAAAAGTACGTCATTTGACAGAGTTTTAATGTAGTACTAAACATACAAAATATATCCGGGTATTTGGACACGCAGGGTCGTTGACCTCTGAACGGCCTGATTTACTGTCCGTCATAATTCTACCCTCGGACGTCACCACATGAACGTAAAACTTCGAAACTGAGGGATAAGCATTTTTATTTTTAGTTTTAACAAGCATGCGTTTTCTTAATTCGGTTGTCATTATTGATTTTGGGACGAATAATAGTTTAAATAATAATCTTAAGTAGAGTTAACCTAATTAAAGTTTTCTTGTACAGAATATTATCATAATCTTAAATTATGTACGGAAAATGAAGCTTAAAAATTATTTTTACGACATGGGGAAGAAGATAGCTATTGTTTTGTCACTATCACTATCGACATTATCCAGCAGACGTTTAGGTATACCAAAATCCAATGAAAATATAAGTGATTACATTCTAAAAATGTTGATAGGGTAGTGGCTTAAATGGCTTCTCGTTGCTTAGCAATACGTCGAGCGTTTTCATCACACTTTTCCACACGGGACAACGCTTGTGTGATTCACAAACTATTATATTATACTAGAGGACGCCAGCAGCTACGCCTGCATTTTTTTAATTTATCCGTTTTGGCCGATCCCGTGGGAATTTCGGGAAATCCCTTCTTAGTACACCCCTACGGTCCCCAAGGAACATACATACCAAATTTCAGCTTCCTGCGCCCAATAGTTTCGGCTGTAGCGTGTCTGTCAGTCAGTCAGTAACGCAAGGATTTTATATTATTAAGATTAGTTGTGAGTTGTGAGTCCAACACGATGCAGGATGTATACTTGGTGGGCGAAATTTATTTCTTTTTTAAGGTATACCTACTTATTTTTTTAGTTGCTTTGATGCGATCTTCGTAAAAAGGTGGTAAGTTACATAAAACTAATAGACTTTCTTCAAAATGACTTGCATTACCCAAAATCCTCCGACATAGTTGCAGGTTAAGTTCCCGTCAGATCGCCCAATCGTAATTTCCGTGGTTTATGGTTCTTCTCACTTCAATCGTGCGTGTATACGTCCAGAATGCTTTATTTATGACCAAAACGGTTCAAGTCATGGCCATAAAAACTTTTACTGTGTTCCGATTGAGGCGCCCGTGTATTTTATTATGCTTTTTATCAATATTGAACCGCTTTTGATGACCTGTTTAGGGATATTGCCAAGTTTTGTTTGTAAAGAAGCCATGCTTGTTATGTTGGCTTGTAATGTGTGTAACAAACGCGAGCCGATGGATTTATTTGGTACTAGGTGGGGTTGGTTCAAATTTTGATGGGTTTTTGGTCTTAGCGTGGTTGTAAATAGCTTATTATGTAGGTACTTTATGACTTGAAAATGTCTTTGTTGTACTTATTGCATGTTCGGGAGTATGTACTTGGGATTAACGCAAAGAAACTGTTTTGCCATATGATGTGAAATAAACGACGAAAGCAGATTTAAAAAAAATATGCATGCCTGGTCAGAGTTCCCAAGAGTCTGAAAACTTTTGTTTACATTCGTAAATTCAATTCGAGATTAAGATCTGTTGTCAAAACAGTCGCCTGCAGCTATACTTACCTACATTGATTCGATGGCACATCAAAAACATATAAATGCAACATTTTGTACTTAATACATCTTTTAAATTCAGCCAATATTTAAATCTATCAATTTAAATACCCCTTTGGCATAATCGTTATAATTCTCTAAATCGAAAAAGAAACATTTAAAAGTGGAACGCCATTACCGTTGACAGATGCGTTCAAAAATCACAATTAAAATACGAACGAAGTTTTTAAATTAAGCATCAAAATGGCCCTTTAAATCGGTTAAATCGATCTCGAGGACCTCTAAACAAAAAGGACAGACGTATAAATAAATTATAGGTTACAAGACGGTGATACTGTGTGATACAGGGATACACACTCAGGGTCCCATTGATGGAAGCTTTTCAAACGCCGTTTAGATAGCATTCTGTCGTTGACGTATTATTATCGCTACGGACGATGTTTCCGAACGATTCTTCGGTTTAAGATACGAATTTTCGTTCCGCATTTTACTGTTATGTTCTAACGCTAATGTTTTTGTTGTGAATGTGAGGTTAGTTGGGTTATTAGAATTATTTCCTCAATCAGTTAGACTGTTGTTTATTGTGTAATTTTGCACACATCTTTGAAACGGGTTGAGTGTGTTGGATCAATGCATGTACCTACTTAACCTAAGCTCGGGTCAGTTTACTTGAGCCATACAAAGTTTCTTTATAATTTCTCGTTTCTCATTATTGGTGCAGCACGACCAAGTGACTGTATACCTAGATACTCCCTAAGAGAAAATATGTACGTACTATTTATTCAGCGGAAAGTAATGTTTTGGAATCCTATAATATAATTGACTGCACGGTTGGCGAAGTGGTTTAAGCGGTCGCCTTGCCGCTTGACACTGCGCCGAGTTTCGTGGGTTCGATCCCCACTCGAGACAATACTTTGTGTGCTCCATAAATTGTTGTTTCGAGTCTGGGTGTACATTGTGTCCGTTAGTTGTATGTTTGTAAAGTCCCCCGCGACACAGGATTTAGTCCTAGTGCGGGAGGTTTTTTTTAAGAAGATATCGAATTTGATGAATTGCGATTTCAATGCGAAGTATCTGCTGTATCGCTTATCTGCAAACTTATAAGTTCGAAAAATACATTACCTTAAATAAAATATGTCTAATATAAAAAGCACATACAATTTTGACTAATATACTTGCCACAAAAAATGGAGGAAGGAAATTTAAAAATAGAATCAAACCGCCCATTGAAATTATCTAAAGTATTAACACCATTTCAGCGAACAGAATTTCCAGGACAGTGTAACTCTCAGCAGTGCAGGCACAATAATTACAGCGTCGTATCTGTATCTTATGCGTGGGCTAGGGTGACAAAGCGTTGCATGTCCATGGACAATGTGCTATGGACACGCGGACAGCGTGTTCACACGATCAGATTGTGCTGCTTTATGGCACCGAACCGATGCCATTAGTACCGGCTGCTCGAATTACCTAATTAGAATTACTACCAACAACCGGTTTTTAGATTTCGCTATTCGTGTGTTGCGATCTAGATTGTGTTGTGTTTTTACTCGGTAAGGTTTGATTTTACGAGCTTTTACTGAGACGCAAATGCGAAGTATATTTTATCTAGTGATTTATATACAATTTTAGTTCCATGTTTTTTCTTTCTATATGACATTATTTAAGTTTTTCGTTTGGCATTTTTCAACAGTATTATTGGTATTGTTATTTTATTAGTGTAGTACTAGTGGTGGAAAACAAGAAAAATATATTTTTGTTTAGATTTTCTTTCTTTATTGCCTATATTTACATTAGTGACAGTTGAGTGACTTGTTTATTACATGCGACTAAGTTATTTAAATCTTTAAAATATTTTCGACTGTGTAAATAGCTTGTACCGATACGTTTAAGACGTCGTGGTTTAAATTTAGTAACACTGTGGGAACTATGAGATAAACTTACCATATTAACGATAATTTGAATGACAAATGCATTGACTTTAGTTCTTAAGTACTGTAACATATCTCAATTGTCATTATTACTCACAGCATGAGCTATAAACTTTATTATAATCGATTCCCACTCTCGTCCGATTCTCGCATCGTATAAAAATCAAACGAACGCGAACATAAAAAGTATCTTTATCCGACACAACACAATAACGTTATCGTTGAAATATCGATACAATTTCCATGATCAGTAAAATAAAATCGGACTCTCTTGACGTTTGTTCAAATTTATATGCGCGCGCGTCCAACGTAAGATTGTCGTAAACTTGAAGATGTTATGTCCGTTGATAAGTGCGATGTCGGGTATCGGACTGTCCTACGTGACAGGTTTATTGTGGACACCCTACTAAATGGGTGATTCGTTTTGCGAAAAAAAAACAAATATTTATGAGCATTATATTAAATTTTAAACGAGTTTTCGATTTGTTTATGATCAGTGTTTATCGATTGCTGATTTATTTTGGTGGCTGTTTTAATTAACTAAACGGTTACTTTGTCCTAATATTATGTCACGTGCCCCTGATGGTGGGCTTTAATTAGAGTTGTTTTTAGCGGCCTTCATGGTTTATGCCAAAACTTGTCACATTTTAACACTGGCTGTTATAAACAGGTACCTTAAAAAGTTTCGTAAAAGCCAATTCAAATCAGCCATCTCTTAGACTTATATTATTATCTCATCTTACAAAGCAAGTGTTCATTTTTCAAAAATCCAGCACTAATGAAGTGTTGTTTTTTCAAAACTTTTCAATGTTTCCAATTCCTCGAGGTATCAAAGTACGTCCGGTGGCCATTTATTTTTGTTTATCTGTTGACATTCGCCCGTCCGACCCCAAAATTATTGTCAAATCATCAATCACTACTCTGAGCAGACAAATCCATCATTCGCTTAATTAATTTGTCAAACAAACTTCACCATATCATCCTGAAACTGAAAGGCAGGCGAAAGTGAACTTTATACGTAAGAGGTTACGGTTGCGTCGATGATATTGTAACTGCATAATATATGGTGGTATTTTTATGTCAAGCAAAGTGATAGTTTCATTTCATATATGGGGTGTTTACCTGGTGTTAAATGCGATCGATCACTGCATGCGCCGGCGCCGACAAGTCGCGGTGACTCGATAAACGTGATGGGAAATCGATAATTGTTTCCGATTTTGTGTTGTTAACTTTGGCAGAGGGATTTCATTTTGAAATATTGTGTTGGCCTACTAATGAACCTTTTTTTGTGTCACAGCGTAAAACCTTGGTCTCCCTCTGCCAATTAAGTTGAGTTTGGCGCCTGGTGGAGGTAGTGTAAGCCAATCCTGAAAAAAGATCGACCCACACACTAAAACTTTTGCAAATCAATCTGGAAACGGTACCAATGAACTGCCTAAAAATTACGTCATGAACAAATATAATTATTCTGCAATGCAAAAATATTCTCAAAAAAAATTATTTATTGAATGTCTTCGTCCGGTCATCTTAACAAATAAACAAAACAAAAACATCGTACTTTCTATAAAACAATAGCTGAATGGTCACGTCATAAGGCTCGGACCACACTGGCGACGCGATGATTGATCGCGCGATTGTCTAACCGTGCGTATCAATCATCGGCCGCCGGACTGTCGCCGCGTCACGAGACGTCTTGATCAATCAAAACCCTTTTAACGGATATATTAAAGTGCCATTTTGATTCTGTGTGGCGAGTTTTAAGGTGGTACAAAAAATTACGGGTGTGTTATTTTTGCAGGATGTGACATCATTTTTGGTAAGGAGCTTTCTTTTCTTTTATCGCAGATGCTATCTATCTATTTAAAAGTTGAGTTTGCGGAATCAAGCGCACAATACTGACTTTTAGATATTTTTTATTGTGTTACTACATAGGTGTAGTAGGTATCGAGATTAATCGAGAAAGAACATATTTCTATGGCCGCAAGAAAGACACAATAAAATAAATAAAAATAATTAATGAACTGTTATATAACTTAAAAGTAACACAATGCTTACACAATACACAGACATAATTTTGCACTGATTGAGTCTTACGGTTGCAGTAACCAGGTAACTAACATGACTTGTGCCAGGCCTCTAGGTGCGTCACTGGTTTTCAGCTTGGCATGAAACAAGTTCGATCGTTTGGCTTCTTTAACATATGGAAAGACTTCATGGTGACTAGTTTTTCAGATGTAACAGGACTGAACAGATTTAAAAACTTAATCGAATGTAATCCGACTTTTAAAGAAACATACCCACTTGTCTCACATACTTATAGGTGCAAAGATAAATCCACAATATGTTACAATACTCCACGCACATTTTTTCAAAACAAAAGCAATAGAATATAAGCACCGACAATTTGTAACTATAATCGTAAGACATTATAACGCGTATTAATAAAAGTCGTAACTTGTAAAGTCTGTCTGTGCGTTCAACGCCTATAATTATATTCTTCGCGCTTCGGAATTATGTCAGTTGTTTGTTAAAACAATTAATTTTCAACATTCATGTGTATGTATGTTAATTTGAATTGCTTCTGATTACAACGTTGGATTAATATTTTTAGAGTTCCTTAGGGATTTGTAATTGGGTTGAGTTAGTTTATAATGGGTTCAAGTAATTATTATGAAGTAATTGAATATATAAATCTGTTCAAAGTTTCACAGATTGAATGCGATGAACAATTAATATTATACTAAAAGTGCATGAAAGTTAAAAAAAGCATTGGATGTGACTTTTTGATCACAGTTATGAAGATTGTTAAGAATTTCAAGACTGCAAAATATAGTGTTAATTTTGAGGCAATTACATTACTTATTGTCAATTATCAAGAAGTCTCGATTTGTTTGTTCTATACGCGCAAAAAAGTGCTTCAGTCACAATTAATGCTTTGAGTCTTTGAGTTTCACATCTATTGATTGCTGTGCAGAACCTTACAATACTTACTTTTTTTCTTGCTTCGGTCGATCAACTGTATAGTTTGTAGGGGCTACTTATTATCCGTAGTTATACCTCGAATGCAAATAGCGACCGTAAATTTGCATTCAAGAACTCATAATTATCCCTTAATTATCTATTGCTGTCGTTTCGTGCAAATGTTTTCTGATACAAGCGACAAAAAAAGGATTATAATTGCTCAGTGTAGTCATTAAATGGTATAGGTATGTGCAAATAGTAAAAAATATTTTGCAAGCGAACTTTTTGTTAGTTCACAATAACTATTGTGTAACGATGAAAAACCCTGTATAGATGTGTTTTTTTAATTTAATCTCTAAAACCAGCCACTCCACTGTCCAATAAATTCCGGATAAATTTAATGGCAGGATTTTAAAAACAGATAACACAATACAAATGTTGTTCTAATTTCAAATATACTTAGGATACTGCCCATCTAGAGTCGGTTAAAATAGGCCTTTGCATCTTGTTTGGAATTTGGAACGCTCTCATTCATGATTGTAGTCACCAGCCTTCCTCTAACCAAGACTGAAAGTAAACTGGTGGAAACATCGAGGCAAAGAATACTTTCATACCCTTTAAATAATTACCTACGATAGAAGTTTTAAACTGCTTATGAATATAATTTTATTTCTTACTAGTGTAATAGGATTTCTATGTCCAGCTGTTTAGAACACCAAGTTGCAACTAGATATTGCTAGCGTTTACACATACATAAGTACTATTAATAGCTCTCTGTTCCGACTTACAGGAAACACATTCGAACTAAAATTCAATATACATTGACCTCACATCCTTATCAAACAGCAAACCCATCCATTTCCAAACAGACACCAACGAGCTTGACCTATCTTAGATCGCGTGTTCTAAGCAAAACGAAAAGCTTCGCGTGCAAATCCCAATTTATTCTAAGCCTTCAGACTATTTGTCAATTACACGTCGCATATCCGATCTCCAGCCATCTTGGATAGCTTGTAAATGTCAAACGGCGGTCGACCAATTACAAGAGCGCGCAAGCTCACGTTGACGGCAACAACGCACCACCGATACCATAAAGTTTCGAGCCATTTATAGAAGTGAAATCTGCCCTGTAGAGATCGTCCGGTCCAATTAATGCAGACGCCCGATGCCTGATAATGTACGTAGGACTTTATTTGTGCTGTGCTGCCTTACGCGATTTTTATTGGCTAATGACAAAAGGGGTTTTGAAAAGTCTCATGGAAAATGCAATGTTTGTCGTACTTTTGCATACGTTACTTATTGGACACCTTACTTAGGATGAACTGTTTTTGTCTGCAGTGTAACATTCAAATTTACATGCTAAGACCTACTGTTATTTTCTTTAGCATGGGTATATATATATAATATACAGATACACGCTAAGATCTAACGCTACGTCTCGCCGTTGGCGTAGGCAAACGGGTATAAGAGACGCCCACATTTAGCCAATAGTTTTTCTTTTACCTGTGTGATGTGTAGTACTGCTACTGAGTATTTTTCACAAAAGAGTTCACTCAACCCAGAATCGGACATGACATAAGGGGTACTGAAACACAACTTCGTCCTTAAGTATAATTTTAAGACTTCTGATAGGATCTCTCTTGATGAAAACTAATCATTTCGTCCTTCGACGTCATAATCTCGGAGTTAGAGCAAACAAGACAAGTCGTGTAACCTTCGCAATAACTTTACTTTGTATGTGCATAATGGAGTCGAAAATTATACCACGAGAGCATCCGCCAAGTGAATTACTATCAAGCATTGCATTGTAGGAGGACATCAGACCGTCCGATAATTTAATAGCATCGCGGCCACGCCACCCGCAATTTAATGTAACACCGTACAACCTGAGGGCATTAATAATTTTCTCCGAGTTGGCCATTGTACTACCGGAGGGACACTCACGATCCTAGACGTCATCGGTGCCTATCGTAATTCCGCCGCGTCCATGTTCAGCGCGTTCTAACTTAATATGTGCATCACGACATACGCGTATATGGTGCGCACCCCGCCCAGCCTCCACTAACCAATCCTATCGCGCATTTTAAATGCCGCCGAGCATTGTATGTATATCGCCGAGAATATATTGAGTGGTTGACGCGCATCACCCGCGCCCGCGACTCCGCCACGCACCGCGCTATACTCGGCGACGTCTCGCGATAATCCGCCGCCGATTTAAAAGCGCTTATCCCAACACTCTCGCCCCGAGGAATCTCCCTCCTAAACCTACAAATCAATCGTACGCCCGCACTCCATAAATTAAGAGGCGAAACAATGACCCTAAATTATTGGGCCGTCTCCTTTATCGGGCGCCTCCGTATTGTTCGTTTTTTTAAACGACTCCTTACACAAATGAGACTCGGCTCGGACTTATTAGGTTTCGGTATTTCGCTCGCAGCAGATCGACAGCGGCGATAGCGTCTGTGGGAATGCACGGTGGACTGACGACGCGCGAGCCTTAATTATTCGACTTCCTCGTGCGTTTGAGACAATGGCCGGCGTTAGGTGGCGATCGGCCGGGCTGGGTCGACGCGACGGCTAACGATCGCCGTCTGCGTATCTGGTATTCCATCACGGTGGACGTCGGCGCGTTATTTTTCCAGCAGCTAGCCGTTTATGCCTCGCATTAACATAAAACAAGCGGGCTCGCGGCGGGCTGCGTCCATATTTCTGCTACCGTCGTGACGGCCGGCCTCGGTATTGTGCGCGCGATACAGATCTCAGGACGCATGCGCACGCTGCCACTGGATATTTAGAAGCTGTCTCTTAAATCCGCCGCGACTTAACGACTCGTATTCTGCGTGCGCGACATGCGATCGCCTATTGTATGTGGAGTAATGATAATTTGTTGGAGGTTAATGCGAGTGGAGTTTTCTAACGGGCGGCTTAACGCGTTCCATTAGGGCGGGGGATGGTTTCATAAATATTTTATTGGTTGTGAGGAGGGCGGTCGGGCGGTCGGGCGCTCTCATTACGCGGCGCAGACGCCGGAGATCATTAGTCGGTGATAAAATGCGGTCGGGACGCGTCCTCTCTGCGAGTCGGTGCATTCTTAACAGGTTAGCTTCGTCCCCGGCACCGAGTCTTTTGTTTTCGCGTCCGCCACCTTTATAATTACTGGCGTTTTAGGGTTAATGGACTGGTTAATGTCGGTTTTGTTCGTTTGCTTTGGTTTGCTTTAATTGATTGGGAATCGGTACTTGCGCTTTCCAATTCATCTCTAGCAGAAAATCTTTATTGCGTTCACACGCTTCGTAAGTGAGTTTGAAAGAGGTTTTTAATCCTTCACACGCTGCCGAGTCGTAATGTCTAGCAAAAGATGTATCTATTGTTGCTAATTGGTTTGGCCTATAAAAGCTTACTACTCTGCATCTGACAAAAAAATATGAAAATCATTGCCACTCTATGAACCTCTTCTAGAGTCGTCATTGGTCTTGACGTCCTTGCTTCAAGCCTCTAAGAGGGTATAATGTTTTAAGATTTTCTATAACTCTATTCTCATCAGTCTCGAAAAACAGACTAAAATCTCAAAATAAAATATTTTTTCTAAAACACCGATATGCTAGTCTTATTACCTACTTAAATCAGTGACATATTATAAGTTATGTTAATCCACAATTTTCCACACGTCCAACTTCTTTCGTACACAATCTTAGTCAGCGCTGTATAATGAGGTCCTATCTATTCCCAAGTAATCTAGACTGAATATCACACCAGTCTGGAAAGTCAAGTGTCCCAACAAGTGGTATGGAAATGGTCCTCGATCGGTACATTCTCTGGTTAAAGATGACTCTTAATGTGCATCTAAATACTACATAAAATAGTCGGCGTGTTTGCTCCGGGGCATACGGCTAGCTAGTTCGCCGAGCGTCGTATTTAGTTTCGTATTTTATTATTTTAAGTTCGAGTTGAGTTGCTTTGTTGGTTGTTGTGCTCTTAATTGGATGGTTTTTAGAGTAAGTGTATGTCAGTGCTAAGCATGGGCGTTTTCGGATTTTTACGCAAACCGATAAAAATCAGATTTCAGATTTGGAAATCGATTTCAAAAACCGATTTTAGAAATCGATTTCAGTAGCGGATGTTGGAGCGTAGCGTACGACAAATGGAAACAATCGAAATCTTATTGTATTTTAGGCATGAGACCAATCAAGTCAAATAAAACTCTCCAAACATAAATTCCTAATAACTATTTGCAATTTTCAAAATAAACATTCAATAGTTGCAATCTGAATTAGATATTATCGCCTCAATTTTTAGTTTTATATTATTTTTAGTATTATATTCAATTTGCAATTCATAAAACCGCCAAAATCCAAAACGATTCGCTTGCTTGGCGACAATTCGCTTCATTTCTTTCACTCTTTCCATTGAAAGAGTGAATGGATCACTAAGTTAGAAAGAAAAGGGAATGAAATTCGCTCTCTCTCATGCTAACTAACTAGTCGTGAAAGAGAACGAATGAATATGAAAACTATCTAAAACGTAAGTTTCGATTTATTTTGTAGTTTGGTTGCGCTTGCACCGTTTGGTTCGGATTTGTGTAGTTTGCGTTATCGTGGTATTGTTTTGCGTTTTCTAAAATCGGTTTTTCAGATTCGTTTTGATATATCGGTCTCATGCCTAGTCAGTGTATCTGGATAAAACTTTTACCAGGTCAGAGAGCATCTGAAAAAGATCTAAGGTTTTTGGTTTCCTGAAGGATGCCTGATGAGTATTATTCAATTTTAAAAACTAAGAGTAAAATGATAGAATAATGAGTAAATCTTCTATATGAAATACTGAGAGTTAAAATATTTTCAGATCTTATAAGACCAAGTTTTATCACAACTATAACTCATAAACGTCTGTTAAAACGAAGTCAACTAAAAAGAAAAAAAATCGTAAGCCTTTAAAAACTATCGTTCAAAACTACAGCTAATGCACTACTTGTAAATGACAGTGTCAAATTCACCTATGATACATGGCGACAAAATACAAAACCACCACAAATGCATTATCATGCTGACAGGAAACAAATTTAATTGATGCCGTATAACTTTACGATAAGATCCATAATTCAATGAAGCCAAAACATTGGATGTTAAGTACTTATTTATCTGGTTATCTATAGTAATCATTTAGAATATTATTTTATGTTTACTAATCAATCATTTTAGTGCTATCATTATAGTTGATAGATGGCCTTAGTTGATAGGTAACTAATATAGATACCGAATGGAATAACTTATCATTTAGTGGGTAATGTAAAATTTCGTTTTATGATTGTTCTAGATTATATTTGTGCGCATCGTATAAAATGTGGAACATTCGGAGGGGTACATCGGTGTGGCTTTAAAAGATAGTCGTTATATTGCGCGACTGTAATCTTTTTATCATGTTGGTTAAATCGTCTTTAGTGGCGCCTGTTAGTCATAAATATGTTCAGACGAAGATTGTACAGTATCTGTTGCTGTGGCACACTGAAAATTTTTGAATAAATTTATTTGCATCATTACTCGAGGCTTTTCCTGTACAAGATCTTATACATACAAAGCAATTTATAATAATAAACTAGGAGATAGGCCAGTGGTGTACGTAACGGACTGCCGAGACGATGGTCTCGGGTTCGATCCCCAGGTACCCCGAGCACACACCTCTGACCATGCCTCTTGACTTTTCGAAGTTATGTGTGTATTAAAAATGTTAATTGTCGCACGCTTAACAATGTGTCCGGTAGATAGCAATAGGCTCGCCCCCTAGTACATTGGCTCTGAAACATAACTGGCGAAGTGTGGGTGTGTAATACACCTCTGCCTACCCTTTCAGGGATAAAAGACGTGAAGTTATGTTATGTAAACTAGGAGAACGCTTAATCATCGTAAATATGATGAGAGATCAGTTCTGAGATTCGAATCCAAGACTCAGGGTATCAAAACCAATAGACCAGTAACTGGTTGGAACTTGAAAGCCGCAGTTTTAGTGGTTATTGACCCCGACTACTAAAGGAACATAAAGAGTCCGGTTACTAGCCTCTAGATCAAATAAGCCTGGCAAAAAGACGTAATGCACCCAACAAAAACGCTCTTGCAAATAAAAGTTGGCCATATTAAAGGCCCGTGTGTCAGTCTGGCCGGCAGTGCATCGCACACTCTCGCACTCGCGTTATGGTAATGTGATCGAATCCGAAATTGGACGCCCTGACCGCCGAAGGATTTCACACACTTGGATTTATATAGAAAGCATATTTTAGTACAGCCTTAGAATTTGTCCGGCTATTCTAATACGAGTTAGCGTAAGTGCTTAGTTTAGTTTTGTTTGATTATTTATTTATTTACTTACTTAGTTGAGGCTACTGAAGATTTATTTTGTGTAGATTGAAGATCTGTACATACTTCAGAGTCTCAGCAATTTTATCTTTATTGTGACACAGCCTTATAGTAGATATTATTTTTGTTAATGATATGTAAGACGTTTGTGAAACAGTATTCTTCATTTGTTTGTACATTTGTGGTATGTTAGATTGCAATTTAACAATAAGGTTGAGGTTATAGAAATATGAGTTTATGTATAAATAATGTATAAATCTGACTTGCCGCCTTATTCATCACGCTGTTTTTTTTTCATCATTTCGTCACAACACTTTATTAACTATAGTGCAAACCTTTTAGAGGATGACTGTACTCTAATATTTTTGTTTGTAATATTATTGTAATATTTTTCCGACACGTTACTGATATCGCGAAAGAAAACCACTATTTTCTTGACAGTAATTTTAGTATGGAATAGCTGATTTTGCCGCGATATCGAATAAAAGGTTTTTCGTAATGTCGAGCACAATAATTCCACTAGAAATATATATTCAATCAATGGACACAAAGAACACTGAAACAACAATTTGTGAATCACACAAACCATTGTCTCGTGTGGGGAATGAACCTTCAACCCTCAGCGCAGTGTTTAATAGCAATATACCTACTAGAATTAAGATTGCACGATGTCAATGAACACCTTGTGTACAATTTTATTTGTAACTATAGGACGCCAGCAGCTACGCATGCACATTTTTTTAAATTTATCTGTTTTGACCGATGTGGTGACCGTTGGTATTTCGGGAAATCCCTTCTTAGTGCACCCCTACGGTCCCCAAGAAACAAATATGCCAAATTTCAGCTTCCTGCGCCCCAGTTTTGGCTGTAGCTTGTCTGTCAGTTAGTCAGTAACGCAAGGATTTTATATATTAAGGACGCGTTTACGCTTGTATCAAAAAACCACATATTTCCGGTACATTTTACGACACTTTTAGAGAATAACTAATAAAACTAATGATAACGATAAATTGATTACTTTTTTATCTATAAATCAATTTGAAAATAAATAAAAAATATTTAATATATATTAATGTAAAATCGATTCGAAACGGCCTCTTAAATCAAAAATAGGCATATACTGCTATTTTTTGGTACAATTTTCTCTCTATTTTTACATTTATTTAGATTTTCAAAGATAGAATAGGGTAGTAAATATAGTCAACTCAAAAACAATTTGATTTTTTTTTTCAAAATATTGTAAATTGACTCAAAAAAAGCAAAAAATCATCTTACATTTTTCTTCTATTTTGCTCGCATACGTGTGTCTTAATATGTGGCAATAAGGTTCGTTTTATTTAGCCACTTTCTTGATTTATATATCCAAATTCTGCAATGAGATCTCAGTCTGCGCTTGAGCGCCGTCGGGAGTGGACTCTATGTCGCTTGTCGCTGCAGCCCGAAGACGAAAAAAGCAATATACGAATACAAAATATTCGCTAAAATCAATTTGATACTTCTCGTATTCTGTGCGAATTACGTACAAGTAAATTTCTTTTGTATAAATGGACATTATTACTTTATTTTCTCCGTTATGTTGAGTCAGGATATATTTCGGTATTTAGATATTATTTTGTTTCTTGCGTTGAAATCTGGTAAGATTATCTGGACTGATGGTATACCATCCCGTTCAAGTGTTGCGACTGGAACTCATAAAAGAGTAGACCTAGTTATGCCAGGTTGGGGCTCATTTTATTTGTTTTGGTGAGACCCTACCACTGGTACTAGTGAAGTAATCTTCCAAGGTTATTCGATGAGTCGTGCTGGTACTCATATGTGAGTAGAGCTAGGCATACCGAGTTTGGGCTTATTTTGTTTGTACATAAGAGACCCTTCCACTGGAACTTATGAAGTAACCTTCCAGGGTTATTCAATGACCCTTGCCGGTACTCATGTGTGAGTAGAGCTAGGCATTGAGTTTGGGCTCATTTTGTTTGTACATAAGAGACCCTACCACTGCATTTTATGAAGTAACCTTCCAGGGTTATTCGATGACTCTTGCTGGTACTCATATGTGAGTAGAGTTAGGCATGCCGAGTTTGGGCTCTTTTTGTTTGTACATAAGAGACCCTACCACTGGAACTTATGAAGTAACCTTCCATGGTCATTCAATGACTCTTGCTGGTACTCATGTGTGAGTAGAGCTAGGCATACCGAGTTTGGGCTCATTTTGTTTGTACATAAGAGACCCTACCACTGCATTTTATGATACATCATAAAATGCAGTGGAAGGTTACAACCTTCCAGGGTTATTCAATGACTCTTACTGGTACTCATATGTCAGTAGAGCTAGGCATGCCGAGTTTGGGTTCATTTTGTTTGTACATAAGTGACCCTACCACTGGAACTTATGAAGTAACCTTCCAGGGTTATTCAATGACTCATGCTGGTACTCATGTGTGAGTAGAGCAAGGCATGCCGAGTTTGGGCTCATTTTGTTTGTACATAAGAGACCCTACCACTGCATTTTATGAAGTAACCTTCCAGGGTTATTCAATGACTCTTACTGGTACTCATATGTCAGTAGAGCTAGGCATGCCGAGTTTGGGTTTATTTTGTTTGTACATAAGAGACCCTGCCACTGGAACTTATGAGGTAACCTTCCAGGGTTATTCAATGACTCTTGCTGGTACTCATGTGTGAGTAGAGCTAGGCATGCCGAGTTTGGGCTCATTTTGTTTGTACATAAGAGACCCTACCACTGGAACTTATGAAGTAACCTTCCATGGTCATTCAATGACTCTTGCTGGTACTCATGTGTGAGTAGAGCTAGGCATACCGAGTTTGGGCTCATTTTGTTTGTACATAAGAGACCCTACCACTGCATTTTATGAAGTAACCTGCCAGGGTTATTCAATGACTCTTGCTGGTACTCATGTGTGAGTAGAGCTAGGCATGCCGAGTTAGGGCTCATTTTGTTTGTACATAAGAGACTCTACCACTGGAACTTATGAAGTAACCTTCCATGGTCATTCAATGACTCTTGCTGGTACTCATGTGTAAGTAGAGCTAGGCATACCGAGTTTGGGCTCATTTTGTTTGTACATAAGAGACCCTACCACTGCATTTTATGAAGTAACCTTCCAGGGTTATTCAATGACTCTTACTGGTACTCATATGTCAGTAGAGCTAGGCATGCCGAGTTTGGGTTCATTTTGTTTGTACATAAGTGACCCTACCACTGGAACTTATGAAGTAACCTTCCAGGGTTATTCGATGACTCTTGCTGGTACTCATATGTGAGTAGAGCTAGGCATGCCGAGTTTGGGCTCATTTTGTTTGTACATAAGAAACCCAACCACTGCAACTTATGAAGTAACCTTTCAGGGTTATTCAATGACTCTTGCTGGTTCTCATATGTGAGTAGAGCTAGGCATGCCGAGTTTGGGCTCATTTTGTTTGTACATAAGTGACCCTACCACTGGAACTCATGAAGTAACCTTCCAGGGTTATTCGATGACTCTTGGTGGTACTCATATGGAAGTAAAGCTAGGCATGCCGAGTTTGGGCTCATTTTGTTTGTACATAAGAGACCCTACCACTGGAACTTATGAAGTAACCTTTCAGGATTTTCAGGTTTTTTCGAAGACTCTTAGTGGTACTCATATGTGAGTAGAGCTAGGTATGTTCCAGTGGTAGGGTCTCTGATGTTCATACAAAATGAGCCCAAACTCGGTATGCCTAGCTCTACTCACATATGAGTACCAGCAAGAGTGATCGAATAACCCTGGAAGGTTACTTCATAAGTTCCAGTGGTAGGGTCTCTTATGTACAAACAAAATGAGCCCAAACTCGGCATGCCTAGCTTTACTTCCATATGAGTACCAGCAAGAGTCATCGAATAACCCTGAAAGGTTACTTCATAAGTTCCAGTGGTAGGGTCACTTATGTACAAACAAAATGAGTCCAAACTCGGCATGCCTAGCTCTACTCACATATGAGAACCAGCAAGAGTCATTAAATAACCCTGAAAGGTTACTTCATAAGTTGCAGTGGTTGGGTCTCTTATGTACAAATAAAATGAGCCCAAACTCGGCATGCCTAGCTCTACTCACATATAAGAACCAGCAATAGTCATCGAATAACCCTGGAACGTTACTTCATAAGTTTCAGTGGTTGGGTCTCTCATGTACAAACAAAATGAGCCCAAACTCGGCATGCCGAGCTCTACTCACATATGAGTACCAGCAAGTGTCATCTAATAACCCTGGAAGTTTACTTCATAAGTTTCAGTGGTAGGGTCTCTTATGTATAAACAAAATGAGCCCAAACTCGGCATGCCTAGCTCTACTCACATATGAGTACCAGCAAGAGTCATTGAATAATCTTGGAAGGTTACTTCATAAGTTGCAGTGGTTGGGTCTCTTATGTACAAAAAAAATGAGCCCAAACTCGGCATGCCTAGCTCTACTCACATATGAGTACCAGCAAGAGTCATTGAATAATCCTGGAAGGTTACTTCATAAGTTGCAGTGGTTGGGTCTCTTATGTACAAACAAAATGAGCCCAAACTCGGCATGCCTAGCTCTACTCACATATAAGAACCAGCAAGAGTCATCGAATAACCCTGGCAGGTTACTTCATAAGTTCCAGTGGTAGGGTCTTTTATGTACAAACAAATTGAGCCCAAACTCGGCATGCCTAGCTCTACTCACATAAGAGTACCAGTAAGACTCATCGAATAACCTTGGAAGGTTACTTCACTAGTACCAGTGGTAGGGTCTCACTAAAACAAATAAAATGAGCCCCAACCTGGCATAACTAGGTCTACTCTTTTATGAGTTCCAGTCGGAACACTTGAATGGGATGGTATACCATCAGTCCACATAATCTTACCAGATTTCAACGCAAGAAACAAAATAATATCTAAATACCGAAATATATCCTGAATCAACATAATGGAAAAAATAAAGTAAAAATGTCCATTTAGGTATATAAAAATAAGAAACTTATTTGTACGTAATTTGCACAGCCAGGCCTATAACACATAGATGCATATCACAAAAAATTCTAAGTCTCAAAGTTATTTAGTTGAAGTACATTTCCGCAAATTACCGTACGTAGTACGTACTGTTGCCGCCGTGTCGCTGTAGTGACGCGATTTTGTACCTACTAATTTTGTAAACGCGTCCTTAAGATATCGTGCACAGGGTGTTTAAGTTTATTGCCATCGATAAATTATTATGCATGATCCTGGCCTAAGTAACTTTTATGTACTTGTAAGTATGTGATTATAAATATGAAAGTTGTGATAATATTTAGGTACTACTGACGATTGCGCAATTTAATTCCTATAGCCAAATTATTTTTATCCGTTATCTATAGGTAATTGTGCTGTGCTAATTTTAGTCGCTTATCAAATAATATCACATTCGATCTGAATAATAATATTAATCGTGTGTTTATTTCTGAAATTATTTTATCTTGTAGGTGATAGGGCGTATTAATATATAAAAATAGAGCTTCTTTATCTAAGAATTTTTTCGTCGTATAATAAAAAATACTTTCATAATAATGATAATTATACCGAATCGGATGTGGCCTTTAAGACTTCATTCTTGCACAACCTACAGCAATCTTTATTTTTGAACAAAATCTTATCCAAATCTGTTGAGCTCATTTGTTAAAGTAGACCCCTACAAACTTTGCTGAAATAAGGATCATTTTTGAAATGTTGTTTTTACCATTTGCGTAATATTTTCTTATTTTATTTAACATGTATTCATGTAAGAAGTTTTTGGAAGAGCTAAGTCGAAATTTTGATAATTTACGTCACAAATACGGCATAAGTGTCGAGTCATCGTTATAACTGTATAATTAAGTATGACTATGAATTTTAAGATTGCCCAGAAAGAAGTAATGATTTTAAGGTTCATGTCGAGATTCTTTATTCCATCATAATTTCAAAATGCCTGAGTATATTTGGATTTATGCTATGTCGTTAGACTTAAAACACTGACACTATCCTGAGTGACGAAGGGTTTCAATACACAAAATTTTGTTGAAGAATTGGAGATGTTTTATTGAGTTTTGATCGATTTTTGAGAAAGTTGAGATGTTTTGACTTTTATTTTGTCGAATAATAATTTTTGACTCCACTTACGGTAAACGAAGTTTGATCCAGCCTGTACTTTTTTTTTTACAAAAGCCAACTCCCGCACTGGGACTAAATCCTGTGTCGCGAGGGACTTTACAAACATACAACCAGCGGGCACAATGAACACCCAGACTCGAAACAACAATCTATGGATCACACAAAGTGTTGTCTCGTGTGGGGATCGAACCCACAACACTCGGTGCAGTGTCAAGCGGCGGCGAGGCGACCGCCTAAACTACTAGGTCAACCGTGCAGTTACTAATAACTAATTTGCAAAACAGGTAGTGAGGTACTCTTTTCTTCAGAACAGCAACTTTTTATACTGAAACCGTTTGCTAAATACGTATTCTTCCGTAACAAGCTCAAGCAAACACAAAGACGTATCTACAAATCAATCCAACTTACAAGTTAAAAAAATCCACTGCATACAAATTCGCTCATACATAAATCTGATTATCATGGAAGTAATGCTAATTCTTGTGCGTGATCGTAAGTCACACAGAATGCCTACAACACATGTCATCAGTAACCGATGGATTTATATGATACGGTTCAATTATAAGCTTTCTCTACTAATCAGTTGATAGGGAAATGCAATATACAATAATTTACATTTCAATGTAGCTCATCTTAAGAATTAGTATCTAAATGCACGCTATTGTGTATCTTTACTGACATATCGGCATGAATAGTCAATCAAGAAAGGTTGGTTGCGTTTGAATTGTGATATAGTTTATCATCAATTAGTTCATATCAGTCATTGCGTGACCGCGATTGGTGTAACTCATTTCGAAGAGTCGGGGCAAATAAAAGGTATTTCGCATTTATTTAATATATCATCAAAATTAATTACGCAATTTAAACCTAACACATAAAAATTGTCCGTATGTGTGTAAATCACGAAAGTTTGGAAGTATTTACCTAAACATTATGTACTTCTAATTTGAATGTAATAATAAGCCATTATGATAGTGTGTCTTCTTACTATTCCCTATTTTTGCAAAGTATTTCACAAGAAGGATATTTAAAATTAAGTTAAGTCAAAATCAAGACAATTCAAAAATAAATTACATCAGCTTTAATCCTCTTATAAATATCCAACATTTGGAACATTATTTCCAAAATGAAAATATTGTCAATTCCAAAAATCATCATCATCAGCCCTGTATATAATATCCTACTGTCACACTGCTGAGCACGGGCCTTTTCTCACTATGAAAAGGATAAGGCCATAGTCCACCACGCTGGCCAAAAATAGTACCACATATATCTATAACAAGCTTACCATCATTCAGTCCACCTGTGCATAAACAGGTTAACACAATACAAGTGACCCATGAAAAAGCACCAAGCTACCCCGCGACCGCCGCCCCGGTCACTTCGTCCCTGTTATCACAAAATCATTTTTCATAATTGCGATCGGTCGATCAATCTTGCGTCGACGGAAGCCACTCAACCTCGCCCCGTTCCCCATAGATTTCTGTGTATTATTGTTGTTTATTATTTGACTGATAGCCCTCCATGACCCACTTGGTTTATCGCACGCGATTAGACGGTTACGTTAAATACACACGAATTGTTAATGAAAATGATGAATTCTTGCGGTGTTAGATTTCTCGTGTGATTGTATGTGCTGGTTTGGTGTTAGTGGCGTTTATGTGGCGGACTGGGAATGCAATAGAAGCTTATATTCTTGAAAAGAACAGAACTAAGAAGTGGTTTTTTTCTATTCTTAGTTCAGAACTCACATCATCAAGAAAGGAAAAGATATACTGTATAGCAATTGCCCGTATGCATAAAATCTAAGCATAATAAATAACTTTGTAAGGTTTTTTATAATACCTACTTTATTAATCCTCTTCCAATAGTCTTTGAGTTAAACGTATCACTGCATCACAAAAAGTACCTATTCCAGTTGAATACCACTTGCTCAAAACGAACAAAAAACCCAAAAGACGGTAAGGTCAAACTAAACATCATAACTCTAAACGAAACGTTTCGTTACCTGAATTAAAACTCCAATAAATCGCATAAAAAGATCGACTCACATAAATCTAAAAGACAACGGGCTCGAGAGGAATAAATATATCAAGTCCCGGTAAAGCCTTTGGATTCCAACCAAAGAAAATATCGCACCCGAATTCCGGTGGCGGTTGACGGGGCAAATGGAAAAAAGCGCGAAAACCGCGCATTCTTCGCAGGCCACGCCCACGTGCGCGCGCGCACCTTAGACAGGTGAATGCGACGCGCCGCAGCTGCCACGCCACACGACAACATTTGCTGCTCTGTTTCTCTCCACTCCTACCTCCTCGAATATGCTTAATAAAATATTGATATACAATGGGTGCTGACACCCCGCGCGATTTCTGTTACGTCTGCCAACCTCATTGTAACTGTGTTCGACAATCTTTTTTTATTCTCTCTTTAACTATGTTGGAATCTTTAAATGTGTTTTTTTAAATAGCGATTGAAATTTTTACACAGTGAAAGGCCTGGAGGGCGTCTTAACGGCGAGCTTTCGACTTTGTACACTACACGAGGGCAGCGAGGTCGTACGACTATGATGACACACCGGCTGCTCCGTCGCATTAAACTTATCAGATTGTATTCCGTACGGCTCATATCTTAAGGGTAAGCGTACTGGATTATCATATCAAATTATGTATCACGCAAACAGTCCGCTTATGTAAAAGCCAATGATTTCCCTGCGAACACATTTAGTGGCCTCTATCCAAGGCCTCTGCATCCATGAAAATAAACGGCTAATTACAACCGTAACTCACAACCGGGCGAGTCACGAAAACATAAAAAGGCAACAAAACGCGATATATCAAGTTACTCACTTATCTACATACGAATATGGGTTTGTAAGTGTACACTAAGAGAAAGACATAAAACAATGAACAATGGGAGCATAAATCAGTATAATTAGTTTTGCTTGAACGGAGCGAAATCATTGGTCAAAACGCATGGAGACCCCGCCCCTGAGTGCAGCGTGCATCGGCTGCGATGTTAGACCGCGCCGCGGCCGCTCACCGCTCACCGCTCACCGACAGACGCTCAATTGGATCAAACGTAACGTCAGCAATGAGAGTGCTCGTTTGCACCTGTCTAGGCATTCACTGCAAAAACTCACGACAAAGACGCTTCTGAATTTGCACTGCTGCATTGGATTTAAAGAGTTATTTTTTATAGGTGGTTAATATGGTAATAATGGAATATCGCTATCCCTTTGGGTTGCGAAGGTCAGACGGCAGTCGCTCTGTGGAAAAGTTGATATTCTGTCATAATATGTGGTTAAACCAGTAAGCGGACCTCGGGCTCCAAGACGGGTAAGTCTTGGATGATTGGATGTGATGATGATGATGGTTAATTTGGTAATAACTGTAGGAGCGATATCCACATTTAAAATTGCTAGTGTTGGAGATGATGGCGTTTTTCTTGATACACCGATGAGTTGAAGATAGAAAAAGAAAGCTAGAAAAAGGTATGACATTTTATATACTTACTGAGAAGTTGAAGACACGGACATCTAAAAATCGGTAAAATTCATAAGTACAGGTGTGGTTGCAATGCATGCAATAAAAATAACAACTTTTAGGTGATGGGTCTTACTATTCTTATTTTACCTAAGTTATTGGTCACTGCAGGTTTTCGAAAACCTACTGCTGGCGTCAAACAGAAGTCCGTATTTAGGTTATGAATTTATTGCAATTGCTAAAGGCAACCTAGAAACTTCTATTTATTTATTTTAAGGAAACTCTACAGCTTTTAAACAAAGATACATTGTTATGATACTGATATTGCAAGATACACTACTCTAAAAGAGAACTCGACGACATTTCAACTTACGGACTAGAATTATAAAAAATAATTATGATTATGATTCCTATAATTCTTAAAGGAAGTCCTCAACAAAATATTTGTCATTTATAAAATTGCAAAAAAAAAAATACGAACGTTTTGCTTGCTGATGGTACCTGCACTAGCTGGCCTCCGGGCGCCTCGCGACCGTTCCCGCATGTGTATACACAGCTTAACCGTGTAACCTACGACGTTAATACCAGTGACTCGCGAGTATCGCCTAGTACAACATACACTGATACATGAATTGGTAGTATAAATATCTACTAGTATACGCTATTACAAGTATTGGTATAAATGAATAATGCTTGTGACAGTTAATTTGAATTTGGAATTTGTTAATCGTTTGTTACCTTATTCGTAAGCGCTTGCGCATATGTCGAGTTTGAGGTACTGGATTTAATGCCTGGGTCAAACGTATTTTCATTGCGATTTATTTAGTAATTTCAAGTAAACAAATCGTAAAAGAAAATAAAAAAAATAGGATGTTTATATAACTTTTACTTATATTGTACTCCTTACTATATGCCTGTATACGGTCAAAACACAGAACTAGTAAAATATTTTAATATCAGCATCTAAATTAAATTAGGGAACTCTATTTTTATCAAAATACAATTGAGACTTTAATATCTAAAATGGACTTTAAGCAATCTCTCTTTTGTTAAACAAACAAACAAATATTTATGTTAATAACATACTTTCTAAAATTTTCTTTAACCCTTAAATTCCTATCGACATTTTTACTACCGAAATAAAATCTTAAAATTTCTTCTTCGTCACCTCATTAAGCTTCTCTTTTGTTTCATTAGTAGCATGTATAACATGAATTCCATTCATTTTATTATACAAAAATAAATAATTATTTAAATATAATTTACATAAGAATGCAGACTTTCTAAAACATATTGAATTAACACTTAATTATAATGGTTATGACACGGAGGGCCTTTTAATGGGTGTCACAGGTTACGAATAAAATCGGCGAGGTTAAGCAACCGCGGTCCGGTCAGTAGTCGGATTGGGTCAGTTTTGCTTCCGAAGATTTTTATCTGCAGTTATATGTTTTTGTTTAGTCAATGAGATTGGGTCTCGGTTTTTTTATTATGGCCAAGCTAATTATTAAGGCTTAAGAATGACGATGCCAAAATAATTTAGTATGTTGTCCTTACCACATTATGATTCGTTGTTATTGGGAATCGAACCCACGATTGCCTGCTTAGTAATCGAGGTTACTAACTACTTTATCTTATTTCTACTACTGTATTACCTGTTTAGCCAGGTTCACTAGCAGTGGCCATGAAGACTCCGAGTTTTGACACTTGTAAACTCGGGACAAGTCGAAAGTGTTTTGGAACCCGCAACGAATTTAATCAGAAAGAGTTATATTGAAGGTCTTGGAAAAATATCGAAACAATTACGGGTATCTGAAGCGGTTTTTTATATAAATGTCACCTAAAAACATGGAATTTGGACATTGTGTTACTTTTTAGACGTAGTCCTCTAAGGAAGTCAAGTAAGGATTAAAAGTGTGTTTCTAAATCTGCTGATTTTGAAGTTAACAGTATGAAAATGCTGGCAACACTAACTAGTGGTCTAATAAATCATGAATAATTCAAAAAGCATTATCGAATAACTTAATTTATTCACATTATAACATTATATTTTTAATCGATCAAGAATGCCTATAACTCGTTGGATATGAGGCTGAATGGAAAACAGAAGGAACGAAGATTATCATTTTAATTATTAGATAACTAATACTAATTAATAATTCAGATATATTACGTATTGTAGAGAAAGTTTAAAAATTGTGAGTTATATGTGTCGGTCTGTTAGTTTTATTTTCCTAGTCGACTATATCCCTTGGAATTTTGATAAAGCAACTTGAAATAATTGTTGCTGTTCAAACCAATACATTGCTCGCACTTATAGGTTTTTTTATGTCTCAAGTGCACTGGCTGTGGTTGTCTTAAAAAATATATAGTTTCAATCTATCTGCCTGTATGTTATCACTCTTTAAGTAGGTATATTATGTAACGAAAATCAAAAAATCATGATTTACTGACTACAAATGTATATAATCTGGCATTTACAAGCCTGATATAATATGAGTTGAACTATTATACATATATATTTGATTTATAAATATATTAGTTTAAAATATGTAATATATCAGCTGTAAGGCTAATTAGTATAATAAAAGTATAAATATAGAAAAGCTTCCACTAATTCATTTACAAAATGCTATTTTATTTGTTATATACATTATTTATAAATAAATGAACAATTAAGGAAACATGTTATCTGTAAATCAATTATAATAACGGCAAACATTTACGATTTAAATTTTTATTCAAAAGTCGCTTAAAAAGCTATAAAATTGATTCATAATTAATGGCAAAAACAATATATTTTAAACAATGAATCTTTAATTTATTTATATTATATCTAATATAAAATAATGTCAATCGTAAATGTTGATAAACCGATAATTCTTTACATTTGGATAATGTTTTAATTTGTTATTTATTATTTTATTGACACGGTAATTATAAATTTTAATATATCTTGTTATTAATGTTTTGGACATTTGAAAGTCTAAAATCAAAGTCATGAATTGTATTTAATTTGACGTCTTTATGTTTATTTATACGCGACACATATTATCATATTATTACAAAAAAACATATATATTTAAATACATGCTTGCATGAAGTCAGATGTGATAAGGTTTGTTAATAGAAAACTGGTCAATCACACAAAAATTGTCCTACTGCCTATGAATATAGCATACATAATCATAATTTAAGCACTATTCCAGTAGCGATCTCAGACCTCCGCCTAGGAGCATATGGAACACTTATTTATGTGAATAAATCCTATGAATCCGATACATATTCGACTTTATATGAACAAGTAAAACATAGATCAAATATCTTTATTTTAAAAGGCACTTGATGAATGATTATTATATTAGGTGAGTCCAACCGGGGACTTCAAAAGACTGAGGATGATGAAATTCAAGGTTTAAACACAACATCGCACAATTATATTAATCTCTCTGCGCTAATTCAATCGCATTTAAAAATTGCACTTAACCCTGCAACTCTATCAAAATCTCGAACAAAAAGGAACGTCCGGTCCTACCCTATCTGTTACTGAACATTGGTACAAATGGCGGCTTTGCTAGCTAATGAAAATGATGTTCGAACATCACAGCGTTGACAAATACGGATCGCACCGGGCCGGATGCCATCAGTCCGGGATTTTTCACGCGTACCCGGCTAATCCAACGGGGTTAGACCGATAGATATGTCCCGATGTTTGTTTCGAGACGGCCGCTTTTTTGGGTTATCTGTGGTCCGGTGCATTTATCTCTTTTGGCTATAGAATTGGTTTATTTGGATCGATTCAGCAGTGCACAATAGCAGATCCCAGTATTATGCCCTCATTTTTAACCCATTGTTTGTTATTTTGGTGTAATGCCATTATTTTTAATTATTGTTTATTATTTTGCTTAGATTTTTTCACAAGTAAATTAAATCGTCTAGTAGGAATGCCTGTTGTCACATTACGGACTGAATTACTGAATGCCTGTTACATTAGGTACTGGTTCACTTTGTAACCAAAAGTATCGCAGGCATATTTTTGGGACAACGCATTTACGAGGTTGGAATTCTGTTTCACAGGGTGCGCAGGGGACTAGCTAACATTTAATAACCAACGGTCACAGTCAACAGCAAGGCTCAAAACTACAGTTTGTGAACCACACAAACTGTTGTAGGTATTGTTTGGGAATCGAACTTACATGCACTAGGTACTCCTCCACATGCCGCCAACCAATTTTTACAGTAACCATCTAGATATACTTTTAATACATGCATTTCTGCTGGTCTTTGACCGTTCAGCATCATGCTTAAGCACAATAATTTGTGCAGATGCCAATGTAAATTACGAACATCATTTATTTATTGTTTTCGGTAGTTTTTATTGCTATTTTTAATCTGTGATCCGCAGAAGATTTACAACTGTGATAATCTGTGATATTTAAATGTCATAAAAACGGTCACCTTCACATTTAGACGATGTTTGATGTTTATTTTATAATTGACGTGAGCAGACGAGATTTTCTGACAGTGCATTTTATTGCCTGTTTATCATCTAGTTTGATTATTGAATAATTTAATCGATTTTTTTCAATAAATTTTGAATATTATGTCGATCAACATATTTTAATCTAATATAATAATCAATTATTGTAATGCATATGGTATTCATTGTTTAAATATTATGATCAGTAGCCGAATAAAATAATGTTTCTTTTGCGTCTTCTATAATATATTAATTATTTTTTCATCTGGGCATCTTCGTAGTAGGAATTACTACGTAGTTTAAGAAAAAAAATCATATACCAGAGTATAATATGACTAATGATATCCATACCGGTCCCATTGCCATAGAGAAACTGCCAATATTATGGCTATCAATAGCGACTTGCCATTTAAAAAAGACTGAATGGATATGCATGTGGACAAGAGAAAATTAAGGGTCTCCTATACTCGAAACAATACGATCGCAACAAAATGTCCCTCGTGTGGCCATGGAACTAACAGCAAAATTTTGATTGCCGTGCCGCTGAAACCACTAAGCTATTAGCATAGAGCATAGATATTTATATAGAGGCGCATTTCTTATGGGTGCTCTGTAGACAAACTTTCTGTGACCCAAATTGCCGCTTGGCGGCATGGCAGTCGCGCTGCGACAGCTGTCACTATGAGTGCAAGAGAGACGAACTGACGACACCCACCAACACGCCACTTTGAATCGGCACAAGAAACTCTTAAGAAATGCGCTTCTATTATGTAAATCTGTATTCTTTGCTATTAGTGCGATAGATTTTGACAGTGACATGACATGAGAGATCGTCATGACAAGTCAGACTAATCTTATCCTAAGAAGCTAAGATGTTTACTAGTACAGGAAAATACTACTCCTTATTAAAACAAAGCAAAGAAAAAATAACTGGTACAGCTATTAGCCATTAGTGGTGATTTATATACAAAATAGTTAACAACTAGTGATTTATACGACGAAAATAAATATGTCTAACTCTATTATACACAGTCACGACAGCAAATCTTGTTTGTTGATTTTTAATTACTTATTGGAATATAATCTAAATGGTTGAAGATTCGGTGGCCTCGAGATAAGAATATGGTATTTTTTGGGACTGGTTTCGTCCTGGGCTAGGTCAGGTTTCTGTTTTTGTCAGTGAAGTTTTACTTTAGATTTACAGTATATGAATTTATTATGGATTTTCATCAAGAACAACTCATTAGGTGTGTTATGTTAATCTGGAAATGTAACTATGTGATAGATGACATACATACGTTTATATGCAGATTTGGATCAGTATCTACCATTTTTATGTGGTTTTAGTATGGGAAACTTAATTCACCTATATGTATTTACTTTATAGTGCTATTGAATAGATAATACTTTTTAGTTATATTTATTTCACAATGAATAAATTTGGTAACAAAAAACAAAATGATCTACAACAATATATAGTGTGTATAAATGTAAATTTAATACGTCTTCAAAGTACCTAGAGTAAAGTCGTTTCACGTGACATCATTAGTAGTACCAAAGAGCTCAGATATTTACATAGAGGCGCATTTCTTATAGGCGCTCTGAAGACAAACTTTCTGTGACCCAAATTGCCGCTTGGCGGCGTGGCAGTCGCGCTGCGGCAGCTGTCTCTCTCTCCTACAGTGTATCTTAACTACGAGAGCGAGAGAGACGGAGAACGACGCTAGCGCCGCCAACGGCGCCAACTACGAACTAAACTGGTGACAGTCCCCACTTGGAATCGGAACGCACACGAAATCCTTAAGAACTGCACTTCTATGTAAATCTGTATTAATTGGTAGTACACAACAGGTTGTATAAAGCCACGAAGCAGTGGCTTATAATCACTTCATCTTCATCCACAGTCCACAGTCCAACTGTGTCCACTGCTGAACATGAGCCTGTCTTGATTCTAGCCATTTTGCCCACGATCTTGTGCTAAGTCCAGGTTCGATCTTATACTCTTCAATATTTTTTTGTAATGTCTTTACCGTTTAAAATCAACAAAAATGTCATATTGTCTCCTTGTGTCAAGGCCAAATGACATCAATGTCGATTGAGAGCCACAGATTAATAACGCAGACTTACCAAGACTTTTTAACATTTTAATTACTATTTTTTTTTTACTGATTTATTACTTTTAATCTTCGTCGCTCCTATGATGAAATGCTCATTGCCACGACATATCAGCATGGGTTACACTAGCTTAATCATAGAAATGTTGCAAATGTATTATTATGTTAGTCAGGCCATTGTTGTTAATTCATAAAAGTCATGCAGGATTTTTTTGTATAGTAATAGGCGACTATCGAGCAGACGGAGCGCCTGATGGTAAGCAATTACCGTCGCCCATGGACACAAGCAACACCACAGTAATCACAAGTGCGTTGCCGCCCCTTGGGGTAGGGAAAACGGATAGGATGAGGAGTGTAATATGATGAGGGATGAGGGAGAAGGAGTAGGGGATAGGGCCTACTTCCCCAGTCGAGCCGGCCCATTCATGCTGAAATCAGCAAGGCTACCACCTGTTTATGTAGGTTTCTTCTGAATGGGCTATAAAACCCACCTCACTCATATACCATTCTAGGCTTCGTCCGCTTGAATTATACACCTAAACCTTCCTCAATAATCGCACTATATAGGTTGTCACAACTTGAGAAGACCCATCACTAAGCCGAAGTCTACTCGTGTTGGACATGCCAAGTCATAATTAGCAAAAATAAAACCTGGGAAACGATTTTTTTTAAAGAGACAAATTTTATTACGCTATTAAAAAAGCGCGCGTGCAATTTTCGAAATCCCTTCTTATTCATGGGTGCATAGGACATCTATGGAACAGGTTGGTGGGGTAAATGCATCGATTTTGTGCCTGATTACAAAAATTTATATAGTAACTTTGAGCCACAATATCTCCTGAAACAGCTATTTCCCAGCTATGGTACCGAGGTAAAAAATGTTTGTAATGATTGGTACTATATGGGGTTTCAATTTTCGTTAAGGGTCTTTTTACACCCTGTATATTGCTGTAAATTGTACAAAAATCCGTTCAGTGGTTATTGATTTTATCTCGCTCATACAGACAGGACAAAAAAGGGACTTCATTTTATTGATAGACTAGCTGTTTCTTGCGGTTTCACCCGCGTCCTGAGGGAATTACTTTGCATACCCGGTAAATTTATAGCCTTAGTTACTCCTTGGTACATAGGCTATCCGCCAATGAAAGTCCCGTCAAAATCGGTCCAGCCGTTCCAGAGATTAGCGAGAACAAACAGACAGACAGACAAAAATTGTAAAAAATATAATTTCGGTATAATTATGTACCGTGTATACATCCATATGCATTTAGTAAAACGCGGTTATTTTAATATTACAAACAGACACTCCAATTTCATTTATGTGTATAGATGAACTTTAGTTTTACTTTTTCTGAATAAGCCTAGAAACCAAAATCGTGGTGCGTAGATTGTAAGTATTCAGGTTCACATTTTCAGTTTATTTTATTACGATATTCGAACAAACCTCCAGCGCTAATTTTACAAATGAATAACGTCAACGCCATTGATATTCGTCGATAGCATGATTGATACTAGATTTTGTTTCGACGGTCGACAGCTCCAATCAATCAACGACACGACTTGATTGATAAGCGGCGACATTCGATTCATGAGAGTATTAATTTAACTTGGCTGCGACATTGATCGATATTTATGATATTAACGAGGTCTATAATTATCTGTACGTGTTCAATCTTCGCATAGGTAAAAGTTTTGTTGATTTATGTTTGTGAGCAGGTCTTGTAATTAGGTGGGAATAGTGTTATGTTAGATTTATTTGCAGGTAAAAAGGATTGCCGATGCCACGGCCAATTTATGTAGAACGTATTTAGATTTTGATTGTTGTACTCACAGAACAGATATCTATGGTTGTACTGTTAGATAAAGAATTGCATATTACAGGTAGTAGAGCCTTGCTGATTTCGGCATGAATGGGCCGGCTCGACCGGGGAAGTACTACCCTCTCACAGAAAGTCGACGTAAAGTAACTGTTGCGTTTCGTTCGGTGAGTGAGAGTGCCGGAGGCCCCATCCCCTATTCCTTCTCCCTCATCTCACTCCTCATCCTATCCCTTTTCCCAACCCCAAGGGGTGGCAACGCACTTGTGACTCCTGTGGTGTTGCTTGTGTCCATGAGCGGCGGTAATAGGGTATTTGACTAAAAAAAATGAATTAGTTCGTCAGTTAGATTATCGAAAAATATTGGACACTTATGTTTTCTTTAGTCCCGTAAACAAAAAATGAAGACGACAAACTTCTCTGAAAACTCGTGTGACGTCACTTGCCAGTACACTTTTTACTGGCAAGTGACGTTACAAGCCCCCACTCTTAGGCGTTTCTCCATCTTTGATGCGTTTTATCTTCGTATTTTTTGACTGATTTGATAAAACAAAAAATACTTATCCAATATTTTTCGATAATCTAACTGACGGACTAATTCAATTTTTTTAGTCAAATACCCTATTGCTTACCATCAGGTGATCCGTCTGCCCGTTTGCCGCCTATTACTATAAAAAAATGCAGTATGTATGTTTTAGATTGGCTGGGTTTGATCAGGTGGTTCTGTTTCATAGGCGTATCTGAGTCTACAAGAACAGATGCGGGATTCATACTGTTGAAGAAGTGTTGGTATTTTATTTCTGTTTTTGGAAGTTTATTATGATCGTGTACATTATACCATGATTGATATATACTTATCAGTCGTGAATAAATAAACAACAGATTATTTTAAGAATGAATTTGATCGGAGCTTCCTGTAATTATAAGTCCCGAATGACGATTAATTTACAAAAGCATGTCACTGGTCCAACGAGGCGGTCTAATTATTGAAACACAATTAACTCGTAGGCGGATGATTGACTGTCTAGATTTTAAATCGAGATACGTGTTTCTTTGATTGTGTAATGATGCTGTCCAAAAGTAATTAGAACTCTTGTGGCTCGACTTCTGTTGAATGTGTGAGTTGCGACATGCCCGAGATTCTTCATTAAACTTATTGTTGACTAGAGGGTGCCCGCGGTTACACCCACGTTATTTAAGGCTACTGATCTGCTCCCATAGCCTTCCTCGATAAGAACTTTTCAAATCGGACCAGTAGTTCCTAAGATTAGCGCGTTCAACCAAACAAACTCTTTAGCTTTATATATAAGATAATAATCATAAGACTACGATCACTCTATAAAGACTGAGAGATGGACAGAACTGAGTAAAATAAACTTTCCTTTGGCCACAGATGTCGTTATTCCATTTAATCTAATGAAATGCATGTTTACTATGAAATGTACCTAACGTTAACAATGATTAAAGGCTTTTACAGGAATCGGTATTTCCTAATATAATAATCTCAGTTATTTTACTCATGGCTAGTGACGTAATCACTCTTTAATTAGTTGGACCACGTTTAACGTTAAAAAATATTCAAAGCAATCGATATTTTTCTTATTTGCATCTTTTCTAGTCATTGGTAATTTCTATCTGCTACATATTGTGCAGATCAATGATCCCTCCTCAAACATTCAAAATGTCACTGTATAAAACACTTCTTAAATCCATTTCCATCCTCAACAAGAAAAGCCCAATGGCAATCAATTACAAGATCTACATTAGTAAGAGCCGAAATAGTTGGTATACTAAGCAGAGTCAACCCTCCACTGCCGGCGTGCCGCGGAGTGACAGGGACAAATTGTTACTTGTTGCGCAGCTTTATACTCGGGATGTTTAGATACTGGGTATCATACATGTTTATTAATGTACACCGCCAAGAAAATATGGTTTGGAAAAGGGTGACGATTCTGATTCGTTTTTTGGTGAGACTTTTTGATTGTGATGTTTGATAATTGGTGATTTGTGGTGAGTTAATATGCACTAGAAAAGTATTGAGTGCATGTTATAATGGCGTAAGCCTTGGTTTATTTAATTTATGAAAAGTGCTGTGCATATTTGTGTTTACTGTTGATGGCGCAGTTATAATAGCAAAATAGAAGTAATTTTATAATAATAATACTAACTTAGTTTACAATTTAATTTTTAACGCTGAAATATTTGTATCAATTTCAGTCAATTTACTACGACAGTAGCCTGAAAGATAACATAATATAGACTGTTACATAAAAAAATTGTTGAACAAACATTTTAAGTTCAATCTATATAACCTTAGCAAATGAAGACAATATTGTATCACGCTCAGAAATAGATTGCTTCAAAGCTCATAGCACAAACCTAAACATCGCTATAATTACTTACTAAGTTCTCAACATGCAGCACAAGAATGAAAAAGCGAACTTTCAACGATGAAATGTTTGCTGCCCACGTGGGAAATGTAAAGCAAACGTTTTGACTTAAACCTCAATCTACCAAGCCTTAGAAGATCATACCGTATCATGCACAGCCGACATAAAGCTCTCATACAAAACTAAAAACGTCATGTCAACCTAAGATCTAAGCACTACACAAACATTTCAACAAAACCCAATCCATCGGGCCTTAGAAGATAGCGTCTCATGCACAGCCTACACAAAAGTTCCATGCAAAACTAAAAACGTCACGTTAACCTAAGAGCTAAACCCTAGCACAAACAACCTTTCAACAATGTTCAATCCATCAACCCTTGTAACTCTTGGAAGACCATACCGTATCATGCACAGCCTACCTAAAACTCAAGTTCAAAGCTAAAAACGTCACGTCAACCTAAGACCTATACACTGAATAATCATTTCAGTAAAGCCCAATCCATCGGGCCTTAAAATATAGCGTATCATGCAGAACCTACCTAAAACTCAAGTTCAAAACTAAAAACGTCACGTCAACCTAAGACCTACCCTACAGAAACATTTCAATTCATCAGGCCTTAGAAAATAGCATTATGCACATCCAAAAGTCCATACAAAACTAAAAACGTCACGTCAACCTAAGATCTAAGCAATACACAAACATTCGTCCCAACGAGCTACTCCACAAGGCCGGTCACAGCTATAAACAACGCGACACTTGCACAGTGCCGTGACAAGCCGCACTTGAGCTGTGTTTGTTACTTGTTGCGCGTCATGGCGGCTGACGTCATTGATGATGCTGGTGGCGTTGGAGGGTTAGGTTTGTAACGTCTGTGTATGCATGTGTCTTTATCATCGCTTTGAAAGATTTTAACAAATTAAAACATGAAAAGAGGTTTTTTTTTTAAATGGTTTATCACATCAATTTGATGTGATGAAGATGATATGAAAATAATATTTCTTGTTCTAAACTGTTTCAAGATTGCCAGTATTTTTAATAGATCTTAATGTAATTGTGCTTCAAAGCTGCGACGTCGGTTTACTGGTATCAAATATTATTGACGATAAGGATGTGATACCTGCGGAGATACTTAGGATAGGAGTATGTACCTAACACAATAGCTACGGCATAAAATCGGAACTTCTTAAGACTTTCAAGCTTTTACCGACCCAAACTCTCTTGGTGACCGCCCTTATCCTGCAGCTCACTTTATAATCTTGAGTAGCAACACGGATCTTTTAATCACATTTCTATCACAGCCATTATTCGTAGTATCACCGACTCACCTCGGTGGCCGCTATCGTGTACACACGCGCAGAACGCGGTATCAGACATTTTACGAGCGAACACCCGGGACGCGCCGGTCAATTACCGCAGATACCACGCTTTGTGTTGGGACAGCTAGGATTCAATATTGTAGTTTTTTGTGAGCAAACTCTGGATGTATTTTCGTGGTTTAACAAGGCCGATTTTGAGCTGAAGTTATTTTGCTGGCGATGGATTATTCAAGCACAATGTGCTCTACATTGAAGGACTTTAGGCTTTCATTGTGCTTGAAAGCGTACCTATATATGTATAATATTATCTTAAATTACGCACTGAAATTAAGCTAAAAGATCTACGTCTGCCTTGACCACGATTCTTGTAAAGCAACCAGATAATAGTGAAAATGTAACTCAAAATCTTTCAGATTAAATTTTCCTAATAAGCCGCAATAGTTTTTCTTCCAATCATAATTGATAAGGTAATTATTTCCGAACTCTGATAAGTCTGACTGTATTTGTGAAGGGTTTGTAAGATCTACCTAGAACGGACGGGACTTTCGGCGTAGACTCCAGAAAAGGCTTTCACATTGCATAGGTTTTTGAGGAGCTCATTAAGACAATAAATACGAAGAACAACTTTGAGGAATTTCTCCGCGTGGTTGTCTCTGCAAGACATAGTTACTGCGCTACCAACCCTAGGAATGCTTCTTCGAAAGCTATTTACAGCTTCCTAAGAAGCATTCTTAGGAAAATTAATTTTACACGTTTATATTGAAAACATCTTGACAGCAATAGATATACGATAAATAACATACAGTTCTGAAGAAATTGAATCACCTGTACGGGATTTACCAGGCCATATTGGTAGTTTTCTAGTTATGCTAAACATGATTCACACTTGTAACAACTTTCACGAGCCGCTGTTTTAACGTAGCTTCGTAGTGATGTCACATTACAGGACACGTCATCAGGTATGGGGTTGGCCCGTGGGTTATTTGAAAATGCTAGACTAAATACAACTTTGACAGATATAGTCGACTTTTTCATACGAAACAAATTATTATTATTTCTTTATTGGCCAAAATGTAGTACTTTAGTAATGACATAGTAGACCTAGATAGTTGTGAACTCAATAGTTACACCTACTTTACATTGTTTCGTAAGCCTTTGCTGCGATAGCTTTACAATCAAAATTAAAAGTTAGGTAAATACAGAATATCGTGTCAACATAATAGTGGCTCGTTGGTCTCGCGGCATAAATGTGGGATTGGGAGGTCTCGGGTTCGATTCCCGGGTCGGGCAAAGTGTTATTGGGTTTTTCCGTAAGGAACTTCTCAGTAGCAGCACGGAGTCTGGTAATGTGCCCGGTACGGCAATAGGCTCGCCCCCTATTACGTGGGACCTAAAAAATCATGGCGAAATGTGGGTGTAATATTACTTACACCTGCCTACCCCTTCAGGGATACAGACGCGAGGCTATAAAAAAAATATAAATAAATATAATAGTGATTAATCCAAAATCCTAAATGTATGTTATTTTGATGGCCGGCATTAAAATAACATACATTTAATTCACTCAGTAATAACACAGACCTAAAATCACCCGGCTTATCAAACCAGTCGCTTATAATTGGATCACTTAATTCGAAACCGAAGGACAAATTCGTTGCATCTGATCACCAATCGGTGTTCAGGATTTATAGTGTTCGTGCGTGCGTTCGTGCGATTTATCGTCACGCACGGGAACCAGACAGATCGGTGATGTTGCACTCTTGATGGTTTTTTTGAAACACTGTTTGTAATTAGTAAGGGGCAGTTACTGGCCTTAGTGAGTGAGAGGAAAAGTACATGCGGATTTTAGTTTACAGATAAAAATGTGAATAAACTACTTTGATGTGTGAGGGTTTCTTTACTTTGTAAGTGTTTTTGAGACTTGCTGTTCACGTTTGAATGCCTAGCTTTTGACGAAGTCCAGATGAACTTATCATATAGGTACTAGGTACCTTTTGGTGGATAACTGACAAGGGCTGCATAGACCTTTATTTCCAAATATGTTTTGAGAAAATAATAGTGACAATAAAGTGTAATATTATTTCAGTCAGCCTATGCACCATGTCACTAGTGCTAGTGTAATAATAATGTCCTCCTAACCAATTTCGGCCACGGCGGCTTGTCTATATATGAGACTTGCCATCTGCGCGGGACATATTATAGTGCACAGGTGTGTGCTCGTACACAGGTGCACCCTGTATTCTCTCACTCTCATAGTCCGATGGAACGCCACATGCGACACGACCGGATAGAGATTGGGCGCAGGACCAACGGCTTAACGTGCTTTCCGAGGCACGGGGGTATGACACCGCCAACTCCCTGACTCCGAACTTCTATTGGATAAATCCTAACAGAAAAACCCAATATCACTTTTTGTTCGACCCGGGAATCGAACCCGAGACTTCATGGTCTGTAGTCGCTTACACTGCCGCAGAACCACAGAGGCAGTCAAAAAGTGCTAGTGTACCTACCCTATGTCGAAAGAACAGTTAGAATGCATGAAGGCTTGTGAACCTTCATCTTAATATATAAAATCCTTGCGTTACTGACTGACTGACAGACACGCTACAGCCGACACTACTGGTCGTAAGAAGATGAAATTTAGCATGTATGTTCCTTGGGCACCGTAGGGGTGCACTAAGACGGGATTTCCCGAAATTCCCACGGGATCGGGCATAACGGGAAATTCGAAAATATGTGCGTGCGAAGCCGCTGGCGACGACTAGTTTTAAAATAATTCTGCGATTGAGATCCATTGTATCAATTTCAGTAGGGATATTACTACAGTACATTTTAGTAATTCCTACTAAAATCTAAGTCATACTACAATTCATATATTATCATCTAACGTTATAGCACGTGTATAAAAAATAACAAGTTATGAAAACTACGTTTGATATTGTGATTGATGAGATGCTAATCACCAACAGGATTACGTTATGTGTGTTATTATTTGATAAAATATCATTACTGTTTGTTAATAACTAATACATTGTTTACGTCAACTTACAAAACATTAATCTAAGTCTGATTCCTGAATGTTAGAAAAAGTCTTACCGGCAATAGAGTATTCATACAGTACCTAACCTCAAACGTCCGCGGCGTATTTATACGTAAAACTAGCCACTGTCACCTAAGTGTAATTAAAAAAAGCAGCAGCAACATGAAGTCATTGCCAGATACTTTAAGGGGACTACAAGAGCTAACTTCGCTGTCCTTGTCGGATTGTATGCGTAAGAAAGAGAAGCGCGACGACGACGGGACGTTCAGAACGCTTTACAAACCATAAAATAAATTAATTACAGAAAATGTATTGATCGGATTAAAAAAATAAAACAGTATTTCGTTAGTATGTTGCTTGTTGAATAATTTGTCAAAAAAATCAATCATTATTGTATGTATTTTAATATGGTTTTTACTCGTTAAAATATTTTTTTTAGAGGTATCTTTGTGATTTTTTTCTATCGAATAAAGTTAGTTGTATTATGTTTTCAACACAGTACTTAACTAGATTATATCCTGAAGAATATCATATATTTTTCTGATTGTGCTAACTGCATTGAATCATATACTTTAAAGCATTATAAAACTTGCGTTTAGCTCTTGTAGGCCCCTTAACTGAAATATTCGGTGAAACGTAGATATTAATTCCATGACAACACATTTTCAAGTACATACGTAACTGATAGGATAAACAAATTGTTTATCCTATTAGTTTTTCAGGATGTGGCTAGTGCTGAAATTCAACTTTTTTGGATACATCAGTTTACAATTAATTAAATCTTTAACTGCAAATTTCAATAACACACCTCCGCCTGCTCGTTAAGATGTAGAGCCATTCTTACAAGCGTGTTCCTCAAAGAATAACGAACCTTATCTGCCAGAAAATAACAACTATTTCCCTTTAAAAACGCCAACAACGGACCGATTGCACAAAAGTACATTAACAAACTATTGATCAAAGTAAAAGTTTCAAAGCGTTCAATCAGTCGGTGCGGTGTCGTGGCTAATTTCCTCGGTCGTGCCGCAGTCGTCCCGCCGTCACCACGCTGTCGCCCCGCCGTCGTGACGCTATCTGCGCCGGACAGCACAAAGGCTAGAACTCTTTGTTGTCGCCAGCCATTGAAATTGAACGGAGATATTGATAGGTCAATTTTAATTTTTAATAAGTTATAGTTGTTTATAGTTTGGTCGGTTAATATTGGTTTTCTGTTGAGTACAAGCTTACATACTTTGCATACTTACAAATAGGTATGTATTTTCTGAATGTTTGTAAAGCAATATGCAGGTTTTTTGGGAATAATGCTGCAAGCCGTGAACGAAAACGTTTCATTGGCCCCTGTACGTCAAATAGTGTAACTCTTCGTTCGTGAAAACGCTATCCAGGCAAAATCTACGTAGTTTGACTGCGATTCTTTGTAGACCCGAGAAAGCCTCAGTTAAGTAGCTTTCTCAGGAAGAATGATGCTCTCTTTCAATATTTTTTAATACTATCTTACTCTCCAATATTGATGCTATTTTTACATAAGCTTAAGGAAAACCCAGACCAAAACACAAAAATACGTTTAATAATACTTCAGTTTACCACAATAGTTACACGTTTAGACATATTTACATTAACGAATAAAGTGATTATCGTCAAAAGTACAGAATAAACACTCTACCGTGGTTATTGCGAAACTGTTATCACTCTGGTTTGGATTACACACATCTGCCGTTTGATTGATCACGTGATAACGGGGTGATAAGCCACGGTAAGTGAAACCATGGTTCGTAGTCGCAGTTGTTGGTATTAGACCGGTTGACTGGAGTAGTCGTTTGGGTGATATGGTCTATATTGCTATATTGTGCACTCGATTACGCTGTTTTTATCATAAGTTATATTACCTACAAAGTTGCATCAAAATCTGTTTAGTAGTTTATGTTTCTATCATTATTTATACATATATACATACTAAGACTCACGCCTGTGTCCCGGAGGGAAAGGCAGAGACTACGGAACGCCAATTGCTACGATCCTGACCTGTCTTGTCTTGCTTCATTCACTCTTGTCAAATTTCTCAAGCGAGCTCTTTGGCTTAGGGTCCTTCTAACGAGAGGCCCAATTCTCCTAAATAAATTTGTTCAAAATACAGTTTCGATATAATGTCAGTGTCATACTTACGTCACAAATGGTATTCCCCTAAATTAACTGATATTCGAATGATATTGTAACTAGATTTTAAATTGAAACAAGTGTCAAAATATGTGTTAACGACGAACTGTTTACTTATTTCAAATTATACGATAATGACATTAGGTTAGCAGAATACTGATTCTGAGTCAATTCAAAATATAATCTCATTTCGTTCAAAATATCATTTCAATGTCATATAAAATACGCGAATTGGTCCTCTGTCCTATTTATTTTGTCCGTATTTTATGTTTATCTAGATTATACTCGTTTCGCGCGTTGGTTTCTCGTCTGATAGATTTCTGAAGCGATGATTGTGATTACTGTAAAAAATAAAAACAATTCATTCAACTTTCATCCAAGATTTCGTCTAAATATTACAAGTCAAAAATACATTTTTCACTCCAATTCGTCACAGAAGAAATTAACAAAGATCTTTTGATATCTTTAGAGACTGCTAGACAATAGATCAATTTCACCAAAATCGCCGTGAAACCGATACGATTGGCGATTACCGATTATAATATCGATTGTTAGGACGACAACGTTAACTAAACCATTTCTTAATAAAAGTTACAAATCTTGATACTATCGATTCTTTAACTAAGCGGTTACATTAGTCTTGTAAGCGAATTTAAACTCTTTACCTGCAAAAATAAGGATGATTTTTTAAATTGAGTTGATAGTGCAATTTATACAGTACGGTAGAAAAGTTGATTGTTGAAAATAACAACTATCGTATGAATGTTCGAAAAATGTAACAATGGGAAAGGCTTAGATTGCCCCTTAAGGCTACAAGTGCACCTACTGAACTAGTAACGGTACTAAGAAGCTTTTGCCATTGGCATTGACCCAAGTGGGTATTTTTTTACCGATTCTGATTTTGTTTAGAAAAACGCAGTCAAATGATATCTACATAGTAAAAAAGAAACGCCGTTTTTTTGGGAGTATTTGACATTAATAGTATATTTTAGGCCTAATCCACACCTGGCCACGTAATACAAAACAAGCCAAAGAGTATGACTATTAGACATACTGATACTGATAAACATACCAAAATGAGCTCAAATATCCACTAAATTGAAGCTCACATGCAGAATCAATCATTGTATTCTTTTTTCGTAACAAAAGATTTGTTGTGGCCAACTAGGACAAATCAGTTTAAGGGATTTGAAGGTAGCCTCAGACCAACAGGGCAGTCCTAATACATATGTACCTACACACTAGTTGTATATTCACATACTTATTTTTTGGTAAGCCATCTATAGAAGGACGACAGGATTTTAACAATCCTATGCTGGACTAGACCTCTCCTTTGAAAGGAGGAATTGGCCTACCACGCTAGCCAAACGGGTTGGTATAGAGTTGTATCAAGTTTTCCTTCTCTTACAGTGTTGTTCTATGCATAATATATTCCCTCTGTCGGCTCTTACGACACCCATGGGATGATATGGGGTGGTGACATTCCGTATTCTTAATCCGTCACCAGACGGACTCAACATTGACGATATATTTTTTTTACATGCCAAAAGTTCATATGAAACACTTTTCATTCGATATGCAGACTCGTGAAGGTCCTTCTACCATGTATTTTAAAACTGTAGGCTCTATGTATTTATATGTATAATATAAACATCAATTGCTTTGAATTTTGCCGATAGTCACAACGATATGCAAGCCAACCAATTAGAAGTTCTAGCGACTGAAATATTTCAAAATTTGTAACCTACATTTAGGATTTATTGACATTTCTATGCGATCAAACGATTACAGAATACCGCATTGAATATATTGTCAGAGTCTCTCCTATTATGCAGTTAGAACGAATATAGGTAACCACTGTACTATCTACCGTTAAATACTACAACCTTCTACTACGGATGTTTGGTACACTTTCTCGCAAAAACTATTGAACATAATAATATTTTGATAAAATGTTCTAGTTTTAAAAAAGTTGAAATCTATAAAATAGTAGCACATAGGCTACTTTTTGTCGCAACATTCGGCCCCACACAGCCAAACCCGCGGGCAATACCTAGTCAAATATAATCACAAACGAAACTGCATCTGTATCTACATTAAAAAATCCCAACCCCAAACAATAGTCATATAAAAGCCTTAGGCAATACGCAGTCAAAGCGTATCGCATAATGGCCGAACACGTTACAGCACGCAAAGGGCTCAATTAAAACACGCGGTCTATGAATGCGTCATGATCACCTGCAGAACAAGCCAGCGGCCGATCAACTCCTTTGATCAATTGCCTGGCTGGCACATACGGATCTTAGTGATAGGCAACACTGGGATTTGGGTCCCGGGATTTGGACGCTGGGATTCGAACACCGGGATTTGACGCTTGAGATAGAATATGGATAAAACAGTATTTTATTTAATACAGTATTTTTTTGGGTAGTATAGATTTATTTAAGCAGAATAGTAGTTCAATTGCAGTGGATTTTTTTAAAGTATATACATATATTGAACAGGAGACTTACAATCATTACATCCATTTGTTTAGTACCTAATTTGTATTTATTTGTTGTACAAACATTCGTTAATGGTAGTTTTCAGTGAGTGTTAAACTGAAAGTCTTAAAAGCTATCAAAGTTAAGTTAGCCTATAACTTTCCCAAGTTTTAAGTTTGGGTAAAAGACACCTGCCTGCTGTCGTTAAAGATAAAAGCTTTTTAATTCCAATTATTTGTCAAATAATATAAATAAGTATTTGTTAAAAATGTACCTTGTTTTCGTTTTCTGAATTTATAATCATTAAATCGCTCTAGCCGGTTCATTGCACGTATTATTATCTTGACCGAATAAGAATGCACATAAACAAATTAACCTAAACCGCAACGAACTATAAATCTTATAAATAATTCAATTAAACTAATCCGTTCACACATTAAAGCAGGCACACACACTACTTTGTTCAACACCACCATTCATAATAAACTAAACACTCCACATAAATGTCGTGTCGTTCCCAAACCGCGGGACTTGTCCCACCACTAGCCACAGTGCAGACCGCCACGGGCGATTCGTCCTTAACCGCATCTTCGCCATCCGGCCCGGATTGACGTGTTGCGTTTTAATCAATTAACAAGCAGAAACGCGGTTCACGAGTCAATGGGCAGTGAAATAAGCCGGCCGGCCACCGCGGCGCCAATTCGACTATCCGGTTTCAAATACGGCGGTTTTTTTTCAATGCGTTTTTCGGACAGACGATAACTTCATAATCTGTGGGTTCTCTTTTTACCGCCGCTTTCGTTACGGTCAAGCGGGCGCTTTGTTTTCCGATTAGATTTTTGGCTTTTGATGTTCATCGTTGTCTGCAGGTGTATCTATTTCATATTTGTTTAGTGTCACACATCAACTGTTACATATCCTTGTAGCTTTGAACACCACACTTTCATTTAAAGAGATTTATAGATTAGCTATAAGCACCCTTATTAACATAGCAATAAAAACTAGGATAGAAGAGCCAATCTCTCAAATGAAACTGCTACTGAGAGGTCCTGACGACGCAACACCTCGTGTAGAATCGAAACACGTGTCGACACACATACTGTCAATTGGATAGAACTGAACGTTTGTACATATAAAGCTGACCAGCACAGGGAATCTATCTATTGTTACCTAGCTAACATTATAATAATCTGACAGTCGCCCGCAAGTTCGTTCAACTTAGATTTTCACCCTTATTTTACCGACTTAAGAGAATAATATTAAAAAATTGGGCAAGTGCGAGTCGGACTAAGGGTTCCGTCAAATTGCCTAAAAATTACGTTTGTTGTATGGGATCCCCTCTTTATTATTAACTTTTTTTTAATTTAATTATTTATTTTGAAAGGTAACATACAACTACATATTCTGCGAAAATTTAAAGCATCTACCTGTTACAGGAAAAACAGGTTTTTTGTATGGGAGCCCCCTTAATAATTTGTGAAAATTTTAGCTTTCTAGCTATCACGGTTTATGAGATACAGCCTGGTGACAGACAGACGGACAGACAGACAGACTGACAGCGGAGGCTTAGTAATATGGTTCCGTTTTTTTTACCTTTTAGGTACGGAACCCTAAAAACCCTTCCTTAATAATAAGCTTCCTTATATAAGAAACCTATATTCCAAATTTCAGTTTCTAGTTTCAGCAGTTTGGACTACGTCAGTAAGGACATGTACTTTTTTTGTTTAAGATGATGATACTATAGTAGTACTCCTTATTGTGGCAAAAAAAAAATTGAACGAGAGTAGTAGTCGCTCCAAATAATTGAGTCACACAATTTTTCATTTCATCAAACAAATCTACAAGAGAGCAATGACTGCTGACAGCGCCGACCTACTGAGTATTAGTTTCATCTATTACATAATTACCCGAAAGCATATTGTCCTGCGGAGTGATCATTATCTTCCGAAACATTACTGTCATACGAGCCAAAAGGCAATTTTGACAAAGGTTCCATCAATTCAAGAACACATAAAATAAAATGATATGACCTCCTTAATTAGAAAAGCTCGTAAAAGTCCAATTACTATGACCTGGTAACCTTCAGAATAGGTGAAGTAACTGAAGAAAAAATCAGTCAAAAAGATAGTACTTAAACACTATCAATGAAACGATCTAACAATCATACTTATAAAGCGCTGTATTACCAATAACTAAATCTGTGTCTAAATAGGTGACTAAGTTGCTATCAGACGTACATCGATTATCGCTATCAGTTGAAATTATGTCAGAAGATTTGAATAATCGTCGGACACAACTAATACGAAAGCAATCAATCATAAATCGATCACATGCGTTGCGCAGCTCGCCCTCATTACAATTGTATTTTTCCTTATATTATCAATTTATCACTAATATCTATCTTATCACTTCATTATTACGTTTAGATGATGAACGATCGCAATAAAATGTGTTATATGTATCCTTTTAAAACGATTTAGATATGATTTTAAAATATCTTTTTTTATCATGATTAATTTGTGTTGGTCTGTTTTCAATATTAATTGATTCAGATTGTGTTTCGTTTGTCATGTTGTTTGCGACGAAATTTTTCCACACGATGTTTTGAGTACCTAAGATTGTTTGATGTAATTATATGATTTATTGATGGATTTCGATGTTTATCGTCTAATTTGTGATTGACGCACCTCCTGTGTGTTATTGTCGGGATCCGGATTTGGTGCTTATATGATTACAGTATTGATTCATTCGTTGTCATGTTGAAGTTCAATGAATTGTCATGCGTTAAAATATTTGTACTCTTTGCATTAAAACTCTACTTTAGAACATGTCAACACTCTACATTGAAAGGAGGAATTGGCCTACTATACCACGCTGGCCAAACGGGTTGGGATAAGGTTTGTATCAAGTTTTCCTTCTCTAACAGTGCTGTTCTCTGCATAATATGCTCCCTCTGTTGGCTCTTACGACACCCATGGGATGATATGGGGTGGTGACATTCCGTATTCTTAATCCGTCACCACATGGACATGTTATTACTATGACAGAATTTGTAGCATAATTTATTCGTGATATGAAAAAGACGTACTGTTTCGACACTATCATCTCAATCGAAACACGTCCCATCAACTGATGTTAACTGTTACTTATGGCATTTTAAATATAAGTTTATATGCTTCGAATTACCATTTTTCTCAGATCTTAAAAAAGCATAAATCTTAGGTCGTAAAAATAAACGAGGCAGTATTGGCTTTTGGCTCTATGTAACCCTGTATCGAATTCAAAACTAGTTTAAAGATTTGTAGTGCATGTCAATTTAAACATCGGATCTGCCTGCTGTTTTTCAAAATCAAATATGTGATGTCATAATAAGTAATAAATCTTCAAGGAAAAACAAAATATTAAATGTCAGAAAAGACAACTGTAGGATTAGGATGAGGATTTAAGGACTAAAATATCCCGTTTTAGAATAAGAATGAGAATAATTTATTTGTTAAGAATGTGGTACATTTACAGGTGTGTGTGTACATTTAGTGTCGAATTACACATTTCGCCAGTATTGGCATACAAATTTAAATTTCAATATTGTTTGGTAAAGAATTAATTGAAAATCAATCTAACCAGTTCCTTCTCTTTTGTCCACAGAAGAAGAGAACAGTCCAGAAAGCGGAGTGAAGGAGCGAAGCGAAAGGGGGGAGAGGCAGGAGGGGGGAGAGGGAGAAGCGTCACGCTCCGTGTCCCCCGCGTCCCGCACCTCCCCCGCGCCCGACGAACGAGATGACATCGAGCACAGCATACCGGCTACACTGATACAAGACCCTAATGCTGAAAGGTGAGTTATCACTTACACCGCTTCTAAAGTATTTGCTTTTACAAGAAATTTGTGATTCTTGATAAACTTTTAGCAAGTGTAGTAAGGACTTTTTGGAAAACTGAAAGGTTAGGAAATACATAGGTCTATATCAAAGAATGGGTTGAAAGGCCTATGAAGAAGATGATGTAAGGACTTCTAAGGAATGTGCTTTTGAACTTTCACATAATTCTGTATTCGAAAATGAATGACAGTGTTAAAATGTTGGATCTTAGAATACGAAAATAAAAATTTATCAACAAGTTGAGGTTTGTTTAATCTATTCTATGGTCTCTAGATCTATGGTCGGGTATGGTCTTCACAGTAAAATTCTTTAGTTTCGTTGTTTTTTTTTTTACTTTGAATACACAATTATTTAGGTCTATTACGTACGTACGTATTTTGCCAACTATGTTAGGTCTGACATAACAGGGAACAACCATATTACCACTTACAGAAATCATTAGAAAACTTTGATCAACTGTAGATAATAAAACTAAAACCACGGAACCTGAAAATTAGCAAAATGTTCAATTGATTCATCGTATTTGTTTACTATTTTTCCAAAATATCTACGCCTTGAACGATTTACTGCATAACTGTAATCTCTTACAAACCAAGCTCATTCATAACCCCATATACGCATTGTCAACGCGGAGGTCCGCACATCACTCCACGGTGTCCACTTTAATGATCCCATTGTTTTATCCGATCAGTTGACAATGCCTGTCCAGCAAAAGCACTACTTACTCGACAAACATAAATTTACTTCAACCATAACCTTTATTTAAAGCACAGAGAGTCGCAATTCCAATGATAAATTCCTCGTCAACAGTTGTGCTAGATACAGAAATGAAAATTTTAATATGCAGTCAAATTATAACTTATTAGAAGTAAGTAAGGTTTAATTTGATCTTGTCGAAACGCAAAATGAAGTTGGTGGAGATACAGAAACGAATGACTCGTCAATGACAGTTATAGTGGGTAGAACTAAAAATGATCAAAATTTTCGATTTGACGCGCCATCAATTTTCATTTTGAAATTTATTTTTTTCTGAGTGAATTATTGACTGTGGATGTGGAATGATTGATGTAATAGTTATTTTTATTGTGCTTAAAGTGACTGTCTAATACTGTAAGTGTCTTTTGATATTAGCTTTCACTGTATATTGATATACGGACCTATTGTTATTATGACTAATGTAAGCGCTTCTGTATACCACTGCAAATAAATTTTCAGTACCTAAAAAAAGCAAAAATTTCTGGAGCAATTTGATGTATACCAGTCTACTTAATGCAATAGTTATTAGACTTAACATACATACATACATACATAGACTCACGCCTGTTTCCCTGAAGGAGTAGGCAGAGGCATATTAAACGCCCACTTTTCGCCAGTGTTTTGATCCCACGTAATAGGTGGCGAGCCTATTGCCGATTATCGGGATATTTTGTTTGCCAGAGCCTCGTCCGTTGATCGGCAGGTGCACCACTTGCAGGTGAGGTTGGGTTGGGACCCTAAGTTCTTGGTGGGAACCCTATGCACCTATTAGACTTAACAATGTTCTTAAAAAGGCATAAGGCTTTACTTAAGCACAACTACAGATTCAACTAGGTATAAAAAAAATATTATTTTTGTCATCAGAATTCTTGGGTTTCTGAATGACTGAAAAGCAACGCACAGCCGAAACTATTGGGAGACAAGAAGCTAAAATTTGGCATGAATGTCCTTTGGGGAGGGAAGTTTGTATTTCCCTAAATTTCTAGGGTATCGGACAAAAACAGTTAATTTAATAAAACTGCGTGCGTTGCTGTGGATATCCTCTAGTATACATATTAATCATAAAATCAAACAGGATGAAAAATATTAAAAATTATCTAATTATCTAATCGTAATTATTTGGATGAGTAGAATATTTTGTACTTTACGGTATTACAATAATATTTGCACACTGGCGCTACTGAGAATTCATTGATTGAAAAAAAACCAGTAATACTTTCTTTAATTTTATCAATATATTAATCATTTTTAATCAAGTGGTTAAGTGTATAATGGCACGGATAACGTAATAACATTCAATTATCATATTTTATCGGCGTAATTAATAAACTAGCGATTAACTTTCTATGAATTTGTGTTCCAAAATATTGTATATTGTGCAATTCCTTCATTTATCGGTATTTACTATTACTATAATAATAGGCAAAGGCTTATCATGCCCAGATTGTCCCGATATTTTGATATTCTTTTCATATCCCGATTTAAGAATAAACTTGACTTTTCAAATATTCAAACTATGGACTAAAAGAATACCCAGATTCGAAAAAAACTATTCGTGGATCACACAAAGTGATGTCTCGTGTCCCAGTTGCATCCAAGATCCCTTGGAGTCCTGGTGCTGCTTACTGGTCTAAAAAAAATTGACAGAATATCAGCTTGCCTACAGAGCGACTGCTTTCTGACCTCTACAACCCAAAGGGATAGCGACATTCCATGATTGTTAAATATCAGTACCATCTGCCCATAACAACTGTCAAAGACTTTCATGACAGCTGGGACCTACAGGCTTAACAAATTACGCACATAACTTTGAACAGTCCATGGTGCGCGCCATGGTTTCGAACCCTATACCCTCTACATGGCAGTCTATTTGGTATCTTCAATCGCCTATAGATATAGACGTGCATGCAGTAGAGACAGTTGACAGATAGGGTTGATGATGTAACCTAAAGAAATTTCCACAGCTCTAAGCCTGTCGGTCTCAAAGTCCAACCGCAGTCTACTTATTGTACACAATTAACCGATTACGATAATTCCAAAGATCACCTTCGACAAAATATCTTATCACGTTCAGTACTATAAACCGAAACGAAAATTAATGACAATTTATTAGTATTAACGATTGATGTACTGATATTGGTTAATTAATCATCGAAAGATATGAGTGATCAATAAAGATTATGATCTCACACGGATCTTTGTGTTGTGAAGCAACGTACGCTAAAGATGTATTAATAAATTAATTTGTTTTCTATATTCTGGTGAGGATGGATCATTGTGAGTTTGATTGACGAATGTGACTGTGATGTGTCATTGAAGTTTATTGATCTGCAAAGTAGTCATAAAAAACTGTATTTTTATATTATTAACGCAGTTAACAATTCATTTTTATATATATGTAACGTTTATTGGTGTGGTGTGGGTACCTATACCTAATGAGTACCTAGTAGGTATGTGTACTGGAGAGATAAGTTAAATAGTTAATGTTCGTTACAAAATATATTGACTAGGAAGCGTTACAATATAAACCCGGTAGCTAGAGGTAAGAGCTAAGACTCAGGGCAGGGTAGGCATGCAGGTTGACGAGGCTTCGGTGCTCCTGGACAGAAGCAGCACTTATTTTCAGCGGTGGTGTCCGGGATCCGAAATAGGGGCGATCGCTGTCGCGCCGGGGTATATATGTGCCGCTACCGCTAGGAAGCGAGGCGGCCGGCCAAGAGTAGTGGGGGGCAGCGCGACGACTACGACGTCACATATATTTTAGGGAAAATGTATTTCACTGTACCTATATGTATGAATACGCAGTATATGCAGTATAAAACGAATTTATCTGTGTATAACTGGAGGTAAATCGAGCTGAGTGTTGTGCAATTGGAGACGCCTATATCTAGCCGCAGATTGTAGCAAGCTGATGATAATCATGATGTATCTGTAGACAGGTAATTTAATTATTTATCGATGGATGACTCCGAATAAATAGTCTTTAAGTCTGAAATTGCAGCTAAAATGAGACAATTATGTTAGAAAGTTACTTTTATCACAACGAAAGTCAAATCTAATGAAAATTGGTTAAGTTCATGTCGTGAAAAAGGTCTTTAGTCCCACAAGACACTGTCCTATGGGCAGATAATCCTTAAATCTGCACATCAAATTGAAACATACAACTTTTTGTCCTGACGATCGAAACTTCAACATTTGATACGGTGTAAATAAGATGATGACTGATGCACCCGGTGCGAGTGCCAGTAACTACGCCCTCGAACAATTTTCTAATGTTATCCCCTAGTGTCTCGTAGTCCGTGTGGTGACGGATTAGGTAAGAATACGGAATGTCACCACCACATATCATCCCATGAGTGTCGTAAGAGCCGACAGAGGGAGCATATAATACAGAGAACAGCACTGTAAAAGAAGGAAAACTTGATACAAACCCTATACCAACCCGTTTGGCTAGCGTGGTATAGTAGGCCAATTCCTCCTTTCAAGGGAGAGGCCTAGTCCAGCAGTGGACTGTTAAAGGCTGATGATGAAGACACCGTAGTGTCACTTGGTGTATAGGTTAGAAGTCGGTGTAGTAAATTCCAAAATCTGCGCCCTATCCTTGGTCACCACTGGCAACGCCCTAGTTCAGACAATGAGCATTACCACTGTGGATTCGTCTGGATGACGTAGTACTAAGGCTAATACGCCATTCTTGCAGTAAATCTATGAAATCTAACTTGAGAAATGCTTCGGTTTCGTTTCTTGATGGTTTTTTATCTTTCACGTCTGTTATTCTAACCTTTGCTGTCTTTCGAAGATGACAGAAGAATAACCAGCCCATTGCAGGCGTACACGGAGACATGGGTCCAACACAGAGGCCCTTTGATTTATTTTAATATTATTTATTAATAATAACAATCAATATACAAGACGTCACATAATTTATCTTACAATGAAACAATATGGATTATTTACTTTAGTACCGTTGTTAATTTATATTGTAGCATAGCCCGTTAATCAGGTTAGACGCGTAACTAATCGCAGCTCTATATGGACAGGTGCAGTCTATTAATTATAATATGTATTGACGTAAGTGTTTGAAGATTTTATTTTAATATTTTATTTGTAGATTTGATTATGTCAAATAGCTTAATCAATCTGGATATACATAGCGTCACAAGACCCATCACCAAGCCGAAGTCTACTCGTTGTGGACATCATGCCAAGTCAAAAATAATACCTGGGAAACGATTTTTTTTTAAGTTTTCACTTTTTTTAAACCGCAATTAAAAGCGCGCGCGTGCTATCCCCGAAATACCTACTTATCCATGAGATCATAGGGCATCTAAAGAACATATTGGCGGGGTTAATGCATCGATTTTGTACCTAATTAGAAAAATTCCATCCTAGCTTTGAGCCTCAATATCTCCTGAACCAGTAATTTCCCAGGTATGGTGCCGAAATAAAAAATGTTCGTAGTGATTGACACAACATGGGATTTCAGTTTTCGTTAAGGGTCTTTTTACATCCTGTATAATAAATTCTTGCGCTACTGACTGGCAACGCACAGCCAAAACTATTGGGCACAAGAAGCTGAACTTGTACTCGCATGTATGTTCCTTTCAGTCGAAGCTGCGGGTGCGGACATCCTCTAGTCATATACTAATGGCTTTCGATGACAATGATCGTCTGCCTTTTTCAACGCTCCAACTAAACGTATATACATATGGACTATATTCTCGTAAAACCTGTGTAGTTTGCCAACTCGCACATAGTCAGTTACTTTGTCCTGTAATTAAACAGAATTACCTATATAAATGTTATTAGACATCTTGGGACAACTCACACATAACTTACATAAACGGAAACGTGGCAGATGCTTACAATGTATATGTACTTACATACAGTCATAGGGGCAAAAGGTAGTTTATTGATAAATTACTGCCAGGCACTGGCCAGGTAATCGTAACACAAATATTTGTCCGGTTAGGTTTGGGACTTGGTTCGATTCCAGGTACCTTATACTACACGCGTTCACAATGTGACCTGCGTTGCCGTTCGTAAATAGGTCGGTATGGTTAAGCAATGCTTGCACAGATTGCTACTTGGATGGGTCGTCGCGTGTGGTAAATGTAAAAACATTAGAAAGCTTCCGAGCTTCGAAGGACACATCAATTTGTCGGTCCTTGTCGGTCGGTGCTTGTCTCAAAACATGAATCTTTAGGCCATCATACAATTTTATTAAAACGGGTCTTATTCGCGATATTTAATTAATCTAAGGTATAAATACCTCTGTTTTACCGACGTTTCGGTGTATGATGTATACAAATCGCGAAAGTTTAAAATTCCTTAGGCCATGTCGGAGGCCTTCGGGCGATCTGAAAACTCCGTCAACACAGTTGGCCAGACACTCGCATGACTGTTTGCTGTACTTAATGATGTAGTTTATAATATTATTTGATTCTTGAAATAAGACATGTATCATTAAGGAATTTATTTACATGATACCATAGCAAAGAACCAAGCATATCAGTCTATCGGCGGATGTGAAAGATGAACTTATTAGTTCATAACTGTCTTATACACGCCTCAGATTCGTAGAATTGTTAAGCAACACCGTTGACTCTTATATAGAGTAGAACAGAGTCTCTCAGATACCTTCAAAATCACCGCTTCTTAACATCTGATAAAGAATCATACACATAATTGAACAGTGTGGAAATCAATCTCACATTAGTCTCAGTGTAGTAAAGACTTCTTATGAGCAACGCGAATCCATGCATTCATTCTACAAAACTCTACTCTTTTGATCGCTATTACTCAAAAACTCAACGGTATCATTAATACGATAATTGTATTAAGATCTTTTATTTCAAATCTTTATCTTTCGTCCAGTCAGGTGTTCTACCACGTCTATTTCATCCATCAAATCGTTTATCAGTCAATTTTAAACCTTACCCCGTAGAGATAAGGTGTCAGAATATTTTATAAATAGTATTTGTGTCTTGGCTATGTTCTAAGCCTGTTCAATCAATGTCAATTAGGTGCACTGAGGTGGCGTGATCAATCATTTTGAGGTTCTAGTGCCCCTTCAGGATCTATTGTTTAGATTTTAGATCGTCTGATTGGGTTTAGGTGGTCGGTTTGCGGTAAAATTATGTGAATCTTGGAATTTAGATTTAGTCTAGAAAAGATGGGATGGTGGACTATTGAACTAGATTCTTGGAGAAAAGTGAAATGTAATATAAGTAGCTTTAGCTTTACTAAAAATGTATAATGATCCGAATTTATAATAATTTTTACACTGTTTTACTTTTGTAGGATAGACAAAAGTGGTCTTCTTTTGACCACGGTTACTGAGGATCCGAAATATTTTGAAGATAGTCATGTAAACTATAATATTCAAACCATGTTGGTTTAATTTACTGACTATATAAGTAGATAGAACCATGATAAAGTATGATTAAATTTACAAACATGATTTTAATATACAGTATTCGCTTAAACATCTGCAATATTTTATTTAATATGTTGGTACCTAATAAAAAACATTATATGTACCGCGATAATCATTTCATAGTAGAGCAAAACAAAAAATCTCTCTGCTTGTCAGAGCTTGTGTTTGTGACCTTCACAAACTTATTTTATTTCTGGAAAATCGTTCAAACATTTTACATATTTTTCGGCATGTTTCTTTGCAATTACTCGATGACACTAGAACATCTTTTGAATGACTATCAGATTCAAGTTCGGAATGCAACTTACTAAGTTATATTGGAAGAAAATACGTTACCTTAATGGAAATACACTGCAATACATAAGATCGACCAGATGCTTCGAAACGCAATCGTTTAAATTGACGATTTGAATGCGCAGCACTCGCTGTGCCACAGGGGTTGTAGATTCGATTCCCCCTCGAGAATAATATTTGTTTAGCTTAATATTTATTCTGACTCTCTTATTTATGTAATGGTACCCTGCGCAGGTTCAAAGCCTCGTTAGTTTTTAAATAACTGGGATGTAACATGCTTTTGAAAGGTCTATCCATATTATTTGCTAGAGAGAGTAATAAGATGATATACATATTTTATCTTTCTGCATTGAAACGTTGTAATAAGCTTTTCTAAAAATTACCTTTTGCGTTCTAGGTATTACTGTCGAAATGTATGTCACACAAACGTTCCCTTCTAAGACATCCAAAAAATTACATTGTCTTTGAAAGACAATGTTATGTTTCGGAAGGTACATGTTCTAATAAGCTAAAAATGTATTTGAAACCATTCTGATAGTTTTCTATTTAGAATATTAAACGTTCCTATTACAAATAATTATGACTGTATCAAGTCTAGAATCTTATTACGACTAGCATCCATTTTGTTTACTAAAACTGTAAAGTAGGTACATTGAAATTGACCAGATTGGAGACATCCTGAAAAAAGGACAAGTCAGAAGTACCCTTAACAGAAGAGCATGCATGAGAAACTTGATGGGAGTGAGTGAAGCAAGTGAGGTATGTCAGGATCGTTGCAAATGGCGTTCCGTAGTCTCTGCCTACCCCTCCGGGAAAGAGGCGTGAGTCTATGTATGTATGTATGAAATTTGAAAGTATTCCTAGCTAAAGTTCTTCAGAAGTCAAAAATATTTAAATTAGCGAAATTCTGAGAAAAGTAATAAACCCAGCATTCCACACCTTCAGAATATATAAGTTTGAAGATATTATTTTGAACTAAATAGAATATATCGGCTGATTATCTAAGTCAATGTTAATGAACATCGGGCAAATTAGCACTACTCCAATTATTAAAGTCTGGCCTCTCCAAATGTACTTAAATGTACTAATTGTTAAAATGTTTCAGTTCATTTATTTAAGAAAATATGATATCGAAACAAAACTTTAACTAATTAAGTTCATTTAAGTTCTTTTATTTCTTTGATGATAATTTCTATGTTAATTGTAATATAATTGAAATTTAGTTTTCTGCTTTGTGTTAATTTATATTTTAGAATTGTTAGTTAGATGGAGTTTCATAAAAGTTTGTTTTTACATGATATATATGATAGTAATTGTTTAACCCACATTTAGACTACCTGTTAAGATAATAATACATTGACTATGTAATACCAATGAATACAGATTTACATATACCTAGAAGCGCATTTCTTAATTATTCCATGTGCCGATTCCAAGTGGCGAGTTGGCGACTGTCGTCAGTGTAGTACGTAGTTGCCGGCGCTGGCGTCGTTCTCCGTCTCTCTTGCTCTCGTAGTTAAGATACACAGGAGGAACGTTCGTCTCTCTTGCTCTCGTAGAGACAGCTGTCACAGCGCGACTGCCACGCCGCCAAGCGGCCATTTGGGTCACAGAAAGTTTGTCTACAGAGCGCCCATAAGAAATGCGCCTCTATGTAAATATCTATGCTCTATGGTTAATACATCGATGAAATAAAATATTTTGGGTTCGAATTATAATGGTCATATCGCTATTAGGTATATCAATAATAGAATATCAAGGAAAATTACAAACGGAAAGAAAATAGGGGATGCACCGAAAGTACTGTAGTAATGATTATACAAACATGGCTGTTATCGCCGACCAGCACACCTCAGCCATTACATTTAATCACAATAATAAAATTAATCTTAAGATAACATATAAAGATTCAAAGATCGCGGCAATTTATTGGACAATTGTCACAAAAATCGAATGATTACAAAAAAAAATATTGCAAGTCAGATACCTAGAAACAAAAAGTGAGAAGTTACATTAATTTCATAAAAAAGCAATAATTTCTGTTGATCCATCTCGTAACTACGGATGGTGTTAATTGCGGGTCCCGTGGAAATTTCGGGAAATCCCTTGTTAGTACATCTCTACACTCCCCCAGGAACATCCATCCATTTTTGCGCCCAGGAATTTTGGTTGTGCGTTGCTTGTCATTCAGACAGTCACGTCAGTTCACAGTCAGTAACGCTCGACTTTTATACATACAGTAGAGGATGCTCGCGGTTACACCCGCGTTATTTAAGAGGTGGATATACGCCGTTGACCTTGCTCATACTACTGGTTAGTTGTCCACGCGCGATTTGCGAGTATCGGTGACGTAAAAAATCCTTAGAAAATAATAAGTAAAGTTATTTGCAAAAATAAGCTGAAGGTTCCCTTGGTGTTCTAATATATAAGAGGCCGATTCACTTTAAACCATCTTATGATTGATAGAGTAGGAGAAAAAAGGTAATAACTACAAAAACAGAGGTTACTTTGCATATTTTATTCAGATATTTAAAATACTTTTTTTAGGATTTGGTACCGAAGAGAAAATGCTTTATATGATGTAGATGAAGACATATTTTTTTGGATTTTTTTTTCTATAACAATTACGGACAAAAACGGTTTTAATTTACCCCTAATGACGCCCAATTCACATATGTCCTCGCCTTAAGGCTACTACTGCTCCGCTCCCGTCAAACAAACAGTAGTATAAAGCTGAAGAGTTTGTTTGTTTGGTTGAACGCGCTAATCTCAGGAAGTACTGGTCCGATTTAAAAAAAATATTTTAGTGTTAGATAGCCCATTTATCGAGGAAGTATATAACATCGCGCTATGAGTGACGGGGGCGGAGCAGTAGCCTTAAATAACGCGGCTGTAACCGCGGACATCCTCTAGTATTAGTATAAGATATAAACAACATAGTTACCTAATCGGGACTCGATAAATAAATATGATAGGTAATAGTATGTAGTCCGGAAAATTCTACAATATACAAAATTTTACAAACAATACGATCCAGGTGTTCCGTGTCTCACTTCTGTTTGGTTCCTGGTTTCAATGTCGCGATTCATAGTTTGGCGCAATATGAGCGATGTTTTTTTTACCAAAGATAAGATCGCAAGGCAGTTCATAACGTTAGTATAAGATCAAGGATCACGGAAATGTACACCAGATGTCGATAAGTTTTTGATATAAAGTTAAATAACATGAATTAAATAAATAATTTACAAAAAGAAACTAACGGTTGCTTGCGTTTGCGTAGTGCTAGCTTTACTTCGAAACTAACGAATTTTAGAGTCAAGTCAAAGTCAAAATTCTTCATTCACGTACATAGTCCAAGTGTGACGCTTATGAACGTCAGATTTTTTTTTCAGATTCAGATTCGTTTATTTTGTCAGACATAGGCATTTACAGCTGTTACATCAATAAAATAGAGTACAAGCTATGTTCCGCCTATAGGGCATACAAAAGAATATTTCATGCATTTAACATTGTAAAGGTGATATTATTATATTAAGTAGGTATGTAGGTTTTAATTATAATGTTATACTAATCATGGAAAACAATACAATACATTAGAAATTTAAAATATTATTATAACTAAATGTCCAATAATCTTAATATATAAAATCCTTGCGTTACTGACTGACTGACAGACACGCTACAGCCGAAACTATTGGGCGCAGGAAGCTGAAATTTGGCATGTATGTTCCTTGGGGACCGTAAGGGTGCACTAAGAAGGGATTTCCAGAAATTCCCACGGGATCGGCCAAAACGGGTAAATTTATAAAAAATGCAGGCGTAGCTGCTGGCGTCCTCTAGTTATCTATATAATTCGTATGAGAAGAATGTCAAAATTTAATTGAAACTAATATCTTAATCATTATGTCAGAAGGTAGAATGCATGTTTACATTTTCCATTATATGATCAGTTGTCATTATTCAACATGAGAGAACAAATTTAAACGAGCTATACTTATGCTATATATTATCAAAGCGATCATCAATATAACCCTTAATAGAATAGTATGTCTTGTCTTTCAGCAAATTAAAGAGTTTACATTTTAATTCATTTATGTCTTTACTAGTTTTAATTGTATTAGGTAACTTATTAAATACTAGAGGACGCCAGCAGCTACGCCTGCATTTTTTTTTAATTTACCCGTTTTGGCCGATCCTGTGGGAATTTTGGGAAATCCCTTCTTAGTGCACCCCTACGGTCCCCAAGGAACATACATGCCAAATTTCAGCTTCCTGCGCCCAATAGTTTCGGCTGTAGCGTGTCTGTCAGTCAGTCAGTAACGCAAGGATTTTATATATTAAGATTACTTATTAATATTGGGTTTTTCTGTCACGAAATTCTCAGTAGCAGCACCGAGTCTGGAAATGTGCCCGGTACGGCAATAGGCTCGCCCCTTATTACGAGGGACTAAAGTATATCTGGCGAAAAGTGGGTGTAGAAATACACCTCTGCCTACCTCTTCGGGGTTATAGGCGTGAGACTATGTATGTATGTACCTATTAAATATTTTCGGTGCCATTGCATAGATGCTTTTATGGGCAAATGTCGTTTTGGTGGGTAACAAGTGTAGCTTATTACAGCGACGCTTACTTGCAACAATATTATATAAATTCATGTTGTTTCTAACAAAAATATTAACCTCATAAATATATAGAGACGGAACTGTCAAAATTTTAAGACTTTTGTAATGAGGCTTGCAAGAATCTGTGGGTCTGAGTTTACAAATTGCCCGAATACACTTCTTTTGTGCCAGTTATACATCTGATATATTCGTCGTATTGCCACAGAATATTAGCCCATACCTTAAAGTAGAGGCAATATAGCCATGGTAAGCTGCTAGTAATGCGGATCTGTTGGCCACTTTACCTAACATATAGAGAGCGTAAGAAAATTGAGACAGCTTCATACATACGTGATCAACTTGCGTTCTCCATGACATATCTTTATCAATGTACCTATATTCCTAAAAATTTGGTCATGTTTGTTTCTGCTATTGTTTCTCCTCTATAGCTAATATTTGATTGTAGCTGCCCCATTTGCCTAAGACTAAAGTTCATAATTTTAGTTTTTGCAAGATTGATTTTAACATTGTTTATGTTTAACCACTCAATAATCGATACAAGGCTGCAATTTATGTCTTTTTCGATTTCTTTGTGACTGCCGGTATTATAAATAACAGTGCTGTCATCAGCAAATAAAGATATATGATGAGTGATCCCTGTGTGTAAGTCGTTAATGTAAGAGATAAACAGTAACGGCCCTAATACCCATCCCTGTGGAACACCGTAAGATAGCTTTCTAGAACGTCAAATTAAAATAATAAGAAATTCTCTAAACAACCTTTTGACTGCTATTTGTGCCTTTTGGTTGTGGAATATTAAAAAAATCATCGTTAGTGGGTCTCTTCGTCATACTTAATAACAAACCTACTGATCAGATTTCATGTTTCTAAATTACGTAGTTTAGGCTCTGTCATGATATTATATCAGTCAGGATTTGCCTTTTGTCTATAGTGATAGACTCAGTGGCAAAAGGCGTTCACAACGGTTTTCCTTGAAGCCTTTTTGAGTTCTGGTTTAGGCTGTATATGTGTTTGATCACAATGAAATAAGTATGTTTTGTTTATCTGTTCGTGCTTTATTATGTGTGATTTAAAATATACCTACCTAGTTGGCAAAATATTGATAGACATCGTTCTGATTCTCATAAAGCGGATCTTAGAGAATGTTGTAAGCGTTATTGTATAGGTACATACGTGACTAAGACATGGTTTGTCTACTTTCCTATATCTAAATGTTGACACATGTTCATAATTTTACTAGCTTCTAGAAGCCAAGCTATAATTTTTAATTTTTCACAATTTATTAGCCTCTCAACAAAACATTCGCACAATGTTTGGCATCGACCACACTGCAGTTTTATTACAGCGGAGACATCTGTGACAGTTATAAAATTCGCTTTGTTAGTGCAAAATTATTCAAACGATGTCAGGTGTCCCCCATACATCGGCCCGCACTATGCACACAAACGCATAACATCACTACGTTCTAATTCCTCCACATCAAAACCACAGACTAAAATATATCCTCTCTAACATTTTTATCATCTGTCGTTACAAAATAAAAAATAGCTCACAATTCTTTTGTTTATGTCACAACCCACTCGGGCTATTTCTGTTCCACGATAGAAAGAGTCGGCAATAGTTGTCACATAAATACATGTGATTGATTGACCCGCAGCCGACTAATGTTCATAGGAAGCAATAAACAGCTGTGCCATATTGAAAACTTTTTAAGTTTTTGATCAACGAAAAGGTTTCTGTCAAATCACTGTAACAGTTGTGCCGATCGGCATCAATGATAAACATTATAGTTTTAGATCGTTTGGGGATGATAAAAAACAGTATTATGGGCCCGAAAACTCGTACGTACTACATTAGTTTCCGGGGATTAACGGAACAAAGTTTCTTTACACAGTTAATTTATTTATCTAGACGTTCTGTTGTGTCATTCACGATTCCTCGCTTGACATTTATATTGTCGTTCGGAAGTGTCCTAACGTTTCCTCGCGTAAAAATAAAATAAACATGAGAAAATATTTTCCCTTTGTCAAAGCAGGAAATCTGTTCGTGATACGCGTAAATCCGTCCGCGTCCCCTGTCTGTCCGTGAGTCGTTAAAAGGACTCGTCTCGGCGTTTTGTTAACGCGCCATTTCCTTGTCAACGCCGTCAACCCTGTCCGGGTAATCTTCTGTAAGCCTCGAGACTTCAATCTACCTCGTCGAGCGGGCCTCTAGGTTGCTTACACTACCTACATAAATGGCATTCCGTAAACAATCTCGTTAAAAAGTTATTGCGCCTATTGGCCATCAAGGATGCTCTGTACATTTTTCATTGGTGTTACGACTGTGACTCAGCTATGCGGAGTAGCTCCGCTGTGTCAGTCGGCTGTCATCGGAACGATCGCCCGTCACTGCACGTCCACCTCGCGCATCGCACGCACGCTTGCATTACGCAGCGCCACCCCCCGAAATAGGATACCGATAGTCGTCTCTGTCTTTCGCACGGCACGCTCCGTTGCCGCAGCACCTGTCCTGCTCTAGCGAGGGGCGTGCGGGGCGGGGGCGCTGCAGGCGGGTCGTAAATCACGCGGCGTCTCATTCCACGCGGGACCGCCGCCGCCGCCGCAGGCACCGCGCACTTCCCTCCCGACCGCCGGCATCGCGGCGCGTCTTTCGCGACGTGTTTACATTTTCAACTATTTTTGGGGAGTCACAATTGTTGTATTGGAACAAAGTGTTATATCTGTAATAGTGTTGTTTTGATGGATCCAAGAGTTTTTCGACGTTGCCAGTTTGGAGTACTTTGAAAAGATTTCGTCTAAAATGATTGTCGAGCCCGACCACGTGAGGTAGGTTTTATATTTGTACAAGTGTTTTATTGTTTTGTATAAATTCATCATGTTTCCTATTGTTTCAACTATCAATTATTGAATTCTCGTATGATACATAACATTTTCTTATTCAACTTAGAATTTTGTATGCCCTTTTCGTATGAAAAGTGACGGCAAATATTTATGAAGTGCCGGATAATATTTGTCGTGTGGATTTCATTGTTTTCTTCGATGATAAAACTATTATAAACACCAAGTGTCACGTAAACCATATTTTTGAAATAGATTTGCACGAAAAACAAATCGAAACTTACACGAAAATCGCTAGAAAAGTGGATTTCTAACTGTTTGACATGATTTTGTAAAAAATGTTCAAAGTTCAAAAGCCCACATATTTCTGTGGTATATCTTATTTATTGTGCTATCGAAAAACTATAACTTTTATTCCAAATATGGCGTTGGGTTTCTCTAGATGTCCGTCCTGTTAGTTCGTGCGAGTGTTAAGGAATTCTTTAGAGCATCGGTACTCTTTCACTTTTCCATGATATAGAACCTGTTTTTGTGTATTTTATTGTCTCATAAATAATCGATAAGCGGTGTCATCAAGCATTGTATTTGCCATGTTTATCGCATCAGATACCACCACGGTTCTCTGAATAATTGTTTTACAATATTATTGATTTTATATTATAATCTATTCGATACGCTATAAATGTTGATTGTTGAATTTTATAGCTGTCGTTAATATTACTTCTTTGATATAAAATTGATTATTCATGTTGATGTGAAGGCTTGACCTATTTGTACCCAATTTACCTTAGATTTATAATAATGTCGTATGTCATAGACAAGTTTTTCCTTTTGCATATGATACTTAAAAAGTAATGTCCACGTCAACCCAGATTAAAAGGAACCAACTTTTGTTTCATTTTCGTAATTAACAATATTTTGACAAAAACAAAAAGCTCAATCGCCGCAAGGACACACGAACAACGAGCAATAAAGTTTTTTTAGATCCATATTAAACGATATAAACCCATTAGTGTATCTATTTGCTATTCACGATCGAGCTATTAATTTATTAAAAATGGTCATAAAAAATAACTTGCATTCGTTTTGTTTACTGTCGATATTCAAATGTCGATAACCGGTTTAAGATAACGACTGGCGAGAGACAGAGGCGGCAATTTACGCTAAGTGAATTATGTCAGTCGATCTAACGTTGCGTCACGATTTTGTCCCCAGGGAGAGCCCGAGATGTCTGTCGCGGGAGTCGTCGGGTGCGCCGCGCTGTCCCTCCAATGACTCGGTGTACTCGAGTCGCAGCGGGGCGGGCCTCCCCCTCCCCGCCGCGCTGACGGCTGCACTGCCGGCCGCACTGCTGCCCCCGCACTCGGCAGCAGTCGCCGCCTACCTCGGCGCCGCAGCCGCGGCCGCTGCCCAACAGCGACTCCTCATGTCCTGCCAAGAAGACATGACGCACTCCGAACGTGCTGACGCAGTTCTCGACTTCAGCACAAAGCGCAGCGACTCACCCCACGACGATGACGAAGCCGATGACGCTGTTAATCTTAGTAAGAATGAGAACGGACCACTTGACTTGTCTGTCGGGACTAGAAAACGCGGTCCGGAAGACTCACCTTCACCTGTCCCGTCCAGAAAAAGCTCAAGAACTGCTGATTTCAAGCCATCTCCGTCTCCATGGTCTACTCCAGTCGCCCCGCACCTTCCTTATTTTGCGGCCGCAGTTGCGGCTGCTAGCCTATCTCCCAAGGGAGGCGTTCCAGCGGAATGGAATGGTAAACTTAAGCATGGCGGTCCCACACCGAGTGATGCTACGAAAGCTTTGGAAAAGATGAGCGAATTGAGCAGACTAGGAGGCGAGGAACTGTTCCGATCTGTACAGAGTGCCGCTCTCGGTGCTGGGTTAGCACCAAATGCCGCTGCTCGACACTCTGCTTGGCAATCGCACTGGCTAAACAAAGGCGCCGACCAAACTAAGGATGTCCTGAAATGTGTCTGGTGCAAGAAGAGCTTCAACTCGCTTGCAGACTTGACTGTTCACATGAAAGAGGCCAAGCACTGCGGTGTAAACGTACCTGTACCTCCGACCTCAGGCGCCCCTATACCACCCTCCCTACAACCACCGTCTAGCTCACCTTCTACTCCGTCTCACAACTCATCCTCTTCAAGTGGTTCGTCCAAACCGAGTCAGAATGATCTGAATATGCTCATAAAGGAAAACATGCCAATTCCTAGAAAGCTTGTACGTGGCCAAGATGTGTGGTTAGGTAAGGGCGCAGAACAAACCAGACAAATATTGAAATGCATGTGGTGCGCGGAGAGTTTCCGCTCACTCGCAGAAATGACCAGTCACATGCAACGTACTCAGCACTACACTAATATCATATCGCAAGAACAAATTATTTCTTGGAAATCTTCGGATGATGGAAGCAAAGGATCCAATTCTAGCGCACCAGGTGGACCTAATAACGCAGCTCCACCTGCCACCGGCACCAGCAGTCATGTTAGCGCTGTATTAACTTGTAAAGTTTGCGACCAAGCATTTAGTTCACTGAAGGAATTGAGTAATCATATGGTTAAGAACTCTCACTATAAGGAGCATATTATGCGCTCCATAACTGAGAGTGGTGGCAGAAGGCGTCAAACGCGAGAAAAGCGAAAGAAGTCTTTGCCAGTTAGAAAACTCCTTGAATTGGAGAGAGCACAGCACGAGTTCAAAAATGGGGAAGGTAATGGGGTACCTATGGGCAAACCAATCAGAGATTTTGGCGCTGGTAGCCGAATTACTTGTGAGAAATGCGGGGATAAAATTGAGACTGCAGTATTTGTCGAACACATACGACAATGTATAGGAGCACCTATGTCGAATAGCCAAAGGAACTTTTTGAAGAGCGCTTTGTTATCTAACAATATCATCCCGCCCGACGTACCTGGCCACATCACTCCTACTGGCCGGGATGGCCGCAAGAGTATCAATGAAGAATTGCCGTCCCCTGGTTCCGGTCACCACCGCTCTCCATCTTCCGTGAACGATTCCTCCCCGAGTTCCAAAGACCCCAACGCGAGCAATGACAAAAGCTCGTCACCTTCGGTTCTCAACGCCATAGAACAATTGATAGAAAAGAGTTTCGATACCCGATCGCGGCACACCGTGCCCGGCATGCCAGGCGGCGCCACCCATGCGCCAATTGGTTCTAGTATCCTAAAAAGATTAGGCATAGATGAGAGCGTAGACTATACAAAACCGCTTGTGGATCCGCAGACCATGAGCATGTTGAGAAATTACCACCATCAGCAAGGGTACGGCCGTCGAGAGCGCAGCGGCAGCGAATCTAGTTCGATGTCTGAGCGAGGTGGGAGTAGAGTAGAGTCTTTGACCCCCGATAGAAAGCTAGATACCTATCACATGACCCCACGCACCACTCCCGATACGCGCGGCTCACAGACTCCGGCCTCTGAGGATCGCCCCGCCGAGGTCCGGATAAAAAGAGAGGTCGAGGAGGAAGAACGCGAGAACGGCGTGGACTTGAGTAGCCAACCCGTGCGCGTGAAGACTGAAGTAGATGAGGAAGAGGAGCCTCCGCGGCCGAGCAGCACGGCCGAGGAGGATGTGAAGCCAGTTGTACCCAAACGTGAAAGCGAGGGCCCCAGCCCCGCTGCTAGTCCACGCAGCCCAGCCAGTGACCGCTCCGGCAATACACCAGGAGCCGAACGAAAGCCTGCTTCTAGCCTAGGCGCCTTGTCTTCTATGTTCGACAACCTGGCCGGCGGCGGTTCTTCTAGCGAGCCCAGTTCCTCGCGCCGCGGCGGCAGCCACCCTTTAGCCGCTCTGCAAAAACTGTGCGATAAGACAGAGAATAACCCATCGCGCGCGCCGGCCCCGGCTCCGTCCCCGGCCGGCCCACCGAGCATCCTCACATTCAGCTGGGCTTGCAACGACGCCGTGGTGACGGACTCCATAATGAAGTGCGCGCTGTGCGACACGCCGTTCATCTCGAAGGGCGCGTACCGGCACCACCTGTCCAAGATGCACTTCGTGAAGGACGGCGCGCTGCCGGAGCCGGTGCCGCTGAAGGCTCCGGCGGGCGCGGCGTCGCCGGGCGCGCACAAGAGCGGCTCCACGGCCGCGTCGCCGCAGGACCCGCGCAGCCCCTCGCAGTCGTTCGACGAGAGCCCCCACTCCAAGTTCCTCAAGTACACGGAACTGGCGAAGCAGCTCTCCAGTAAGTACGTGTAGGCTGGAGCCCCGGCCGGCAGTTGTGATGATACCATATCTTGCTACGTTAAACCTTGCTAGGGTTAGGTCGCAGCCGCGACGCTAAGTATTTCGAAACTCTTTGCCAATTTAATTATTTAGGTAATTATTGTTAGATTTCACCGCATAGATCGGTTAGTGTAATAAATTAATAGCGACTTAAGTATACGCCAAACGTCTTACGTTCGTTTTAGGTATTAAGAGAATATTTTCAAAATATTGCCTTTAGGTGGTCGGTTGTTGTAAGGGCCGCCCGCGCCCGTGGCTTATCTTCCACACTACCTTATAATTCCATTTCAATAAATGTAAATATAAGTCACGTTAAGTCATAAAATACGATTCGATCTCTTTTGTAAATGTATATTTTTTGCTAATTAATTCTTTGGAAAAAGGATAAATCGTGAAAATTGATTTGTTTCATTGCAATCGCCTTTCGCATGTGATTCGATAGTCTATCGCATTAGTCGAGTAGTTGGCGTTGACTTTCAGTATTTTTACAGAAATTTCGTTGCAATATCATTTTTTTTCGTGTTACTTAATTTTTATGTAAATCAGAGTTAGGGTTAACGTGGTTAGTTTATGTATATTTTGATGATTTTCTTGTTTTTTTTTATGGAATTTAAGAGATCCGTCGACGCGTATAATCTCGGAGATCCAATCTCGTTCGTTTCTGTTCGTTTTGTATATACAATTCGACATAGAATGCAATATAACAATCTCCTTAGTGTAAATTTCGCTATAGGTATGCTCTCAACGCGAGGATGCTATTTATTATTTAGTGATAAGTACATAATATTAGGTAAACTACATCTGTGAACACTTGTATACCAATATACCAGCGCATTACTCGGTTGTACATTCAACCTTATATTTAAAAAGGTGATACATATACATTTTTTTTCGTTAAAAGGGATGATAACAATCGTATACGTATAGAACATAAAGATATATCGTGATATATCTTCCAATTTGTAACGACAGTTATACGATTATGTATATACGGCACTTAAGAGTGATGAACCTCTTTTATATTTAATAAAAAAATATTATAAACTGTCTAATGTAAGTTTCAGGAGATGTCAACAAAAATGTTTTAATTGAAAATGTTTTACTGGATATTCGTAACGATTAAAATTAATTATACGATTACTCTGACGTATACGACATTCTGATGGAATATACAATTAAGAATAATAAAAAAATATTTTCGATTTTATTTTTTGATGCTTTAATTTCACTTATTCAAATGTAGTTACGAATATTCAGTGTAATGGTTAATAATTCGAACCTTTTCGAAATCGTAAGAAAAACTATCATTTTAACGATAATAATGAAAACATACGACAAATATTATGTATACGCTAGCTCTGATGAGAGATTTTTGCTCATTCTTAAGGAAAAAAGTAAAAAAATGGTGTTGAAATAATATTGATTTTACCAAATTTAATAATCTTATTTAATATTTTATGTTGTATTTCAAAATGCAATTAAAAGCTCAAAGAAATATATATGTTACATACTTTAAATGTTCATTTTATTTAACCTTACCCCTTTTATACAACTATCCATACATACACTCACACGAATACAATTATCACTGCACAAATGAAACATACACAAAATACACATAGAGGCCAAGCTGGTTAAGTATATTATACATACCTACTAACACAGATAGAAATCGTAAGTATAAATTAATAAAAAAGATTCCTGTTGATTTTCTTGCCAGCTCTTTTCAAAAGTAGCAACGTCCTGAACTGGTTGTAGAGCAAAAAAATACATTTTGTATTTTTTTTATAGTCTAACGCCTGTATCCCCGAAAGGGTAGGCAGAGGTGTAAATATTACACCCACATTTCGCCATGAATTTTTTGGTCCCACGGGGCGAGCCTATTGCCGTTACAGGGCACATCACCAGACTCCGGGCTGCTACTGAGTATTCAGAAAAACCCAGTAACACTTGCAATCGGGAATCGAACCCGGGATTCCGATAAGCAGTCGCATACGCTATCCACTGGACCACGGAGGCAGTCAGCACTTAAAAAAAGTTTACCAGAAATATAGATTCATTTCAGCAACTGCAAAAATACAATTTATAGTGTTCAAATAATCCAAAAGATTGTCAAAGAATATCATACTGCCAGTCAATTCCTTTAAAAAAAATAAAGAGGAGAAATCTGTTACATAGATCTCCAGTATCATCTATTGATCCCGTGGTTGAGGAAAGTTGTATTTGTCAAAATTTAGTTAGAATACACGGTTTGCTTTAGCAGCAAAGAGCAGATTATATAAAATCCTATAAGTAAGACCAAAATGTTCTCTAGCAATATTGGCATAACTAAAGAGTTATAATTGTTTTCAGTTTTCTCACAATATTTTCTTTCGTTTTAATCGAGCTGTAATTAACTATTTGATACGCATATAACTTACAAAACAGATGCGTTACCTATTTTCTATTTCAATTAAATTTTCAATTTCAAATTAACTGAAGAGAATCGACACGCGTTGATCTGATTTAAAATTAGACATAGCTAACTGATAAACTTACTTAAATATTCATGAATACATACATGTTATAGCGATCAATGCATACATACGTAACGCTCGTAGTGAGACCTGGCCTACTGTTCGGATAGGGTCGGCAAAATTAAGAAGCGCTTGCACAGGTTACCACTTGGATTAGGTGACCACGTCTGGAATTTACAGATACCATGCGTCGGAGGGCTCTTAAACCTGTCAGTCCAATTTCTTGTCTTCGGGACAAGATTCGTTAGGCCATGTTAGCTTCTGGTCAAACTGAAAACTACCACACTAATGTAATTGGCCACACACTGACACGAAAAGAAAGAAATACATACATTACATAATATTACTATTATGGATACATTACACCTATATACAGACTATATCATCGTGCTCATCACACAAAAAATATCCTCGACGGGTAAGGAACCCATGATATCCATTTCAGCAGTCAGGTCACTCGACCAACAGGCCAGCAAAATGGAAATAGAACAAAATATTAGGAAAACAAGTCTAAGGTAAATTTCAATCACGAGATAAGCTATAACTAGGGAATAAATTTGGCGTCCTGACAGTTTCTACAGAAAATCTTTCAAACAAAATGGTATTTATTTTCCGATGTGATCTGGTGATTGAAAATACTGCCATGAAATAAGTAAAGCTACTTTTTCGAAACACTTTTAAACAAGGTCATTTATTTATTTATATACTCTTGCCTGACACCTCTGCCTGCCCCCCGAAGGAGTAGCCAGAGGTGTAATATTATACCCACATAACGAAGAGAAGAAGCAACCATACAAATATTAAAAAAAAAAAACCTAAAAACATAACACCTTTTTTGAGCTGACGTGTAAAAATTGGTACCTACCCAATTGTGTAGAAATTGAAATAAAATAAATGTTTTAAATAAAAATATTTTAAAGGCATTTTGTTGTTGATTGTATTTATCTTGTATTGTACAAGGTTATCCTTAGTACTTATACGCTCTCAGGCGAAAGTCTTCGATCGCAACTGGGACAACATTAGGATGAAGATGATGATACTTCCTGTAGTGCAAATCTAATATATTAGGGGGTGATTTAAAAACAAAAGCTTTTTCATGCAAATCAAAATTTTAATAGCGACAAAATGTATGCTGATTTTTATATCGCGATTTCGGCAATGTGTCATAACAAAAGTTGCTATTATATCTCGTACAATCATATCATATGAGATTCACACTATATATGTATTAAAAGTAAAGCAATACATTATAGAAGGTGCAGATTGCTATTTTGGATTAGAATCACCAGAATCCCCACTATAGTTGCAGCCAGGTTTAGCAGCAGTGACCATTGCAAAAAACGAGCCTTGATACTCGTGATGGTTAGGGAAAATTAAACTGTCTTAAAACCCGGCAAGAATTCTATCAGAAGTTTTTGGGTAGAGCTGGAAAATTACAGGTTATAAAACATACGCAAATACAGTAAGTACATTATTAGATATTTTAAAATAAAACGCCAGGTCCCGCACTGGGTTAAATTCCAATGTCAGTGGAGACTACAGACATCCTACCAGCTGACAATCATAATCATAATGTAATATAATACAATAACATAATATTCTACCACATTCACACAACACCATCTAGTCCCAAACTAAGCAGAGCTTGTACTTTGGGTACTTACTAGATAATGGATAAACATACATAAATACTTTTTTTTTGTAAATACATACATATTATACATAGAAAAACCCAGACCAAGACAAACATCCATGTTCATGCACACAAATGTTTGACTTGAGAGGGAATCGAACCCGCGACCTTCGGCGTAGTTGTCGCTTACACTCCCGCTGCGCCAACCGGCAAGAAATGAAATGAAAGAGTGTTATCTCGTGTGGGGACAAAAACACAACAATCGGCGCACTGTTTAGCGGCGAGGCGGCCGCTTAAGACACTGCCAACCGTGCAGTCAAAATTTGGAGACCAAACATGATATGTTGAGATGGATGTGTGGGGTGACAATGATGGATAAAATTAAAAATGAGTATATTAGGGGAAGTTTGAAAGTTGCTTCGGTGCAAGAAAAGCTGAAAGGCTATCGTCTAGCGTGGAATGAGCATGTAATGAGGAGGGATGGAAAGCATGTGACTAGAAAGGTGATGAATATAGGAGTTGAGGGATATAAGGCAAAAGGAAGACCAAAGAAAAGATGGATGGATTGTGTGAAGGATGACATGAATGATAAGGGAGTGAGTAATCAGATGACGGCTGATAGGAGAGAATGGAAGCGAAAGACATTCTGCGCCGACCCCAAGTAATATGGGAACAGGGCAGGCAAAAAAAGAAGAAGAATACAATTTTTAGTTCTACGGGGAATGAGTAGCTGGCACATGGCGCAATGGCGATGATAACCACTTTCACATTTGCGCCATTCGTGCAATCATTCCTTGGGAAAATCACTCTGAGACTTGTTGTCTTACAAGTGAGATATCCTTGATTTGTGCTTAAAATTGTTATATCTTAAACAAGACAATGTCCACGACTTCTACTGCGGTCCTGAAAAGCAATCATGGACAACACACCTTATAATTAAACATATCTGTAATTTCCATATGGGTTAGGCTCACTTTACTGCAAACTCATATACCTCTAGTTGGCTCTATAAAAACTACATAATAAAAAACAAGAATATCATGCAGCCTTTTTTCAAGGCTCTGCCTTACTATTTAACTCTGAGAGAATACACTACGATAGCAACTCGATATCGAATCCGGGGTCGTCAAATCAGTCCAATATCCTCAGCTTCAAGGGAGACCCTATAATCTGTAAGTATAGCAAATAATAGAAATCAGTAAAGTATGACGTAGCTGTTCGTGTATGCCGATTGGAAACAAAGGTGATCTTGACGGACAAGGAGTCCGAGGATTAAACAAAAACGATAACTACGAAATTCAATATTCGATCTATAGATAGATCTGTAGATTTTAGATTCGTTTTTGACATAAGCTCCATACAAAATATGTCAAACACGAATGTCGAATCTCAAAATCAATACTTATGGATCGAATGAAAATGGCCGTAAAAAGAAAAGCCATGAGTTTCATGCCTGCTTCTTTCATGAAAAGCTGTACTGTCCTGACCCAGATTTATTTTATCTTCATAACTTATTCGTTGTGGCTACTGACGAAAAGTATATTTTTGTGAAAATAAATGAGTTTTAGTTTGAGCAGGAATAAGCTGAAAATATATAGGTACCTATAAAAGAATTAGCAAAGGTAAGTTAAAACAGTCGATATTAAAGCATTATAATTGGCTAAAACGAAATACAACAATTCAGTGCGCTACTTCAAATAAAATAGGTTCATTAAACTTATCCCGTACATATGTGCAGTTGGAAAATCATTTTATTTCTAGGGATTTTTTTGATAAGGAGTAGCTCAAATTGCCAATAAAAGCACTCATACTTGTCTCGTAACTGTTTCATGTAAGTTACCGAGAAACAAACATGGCACGCTTCGAATAATTACACTTTTGACAGCTAGTTTACAGGCTTATGACGTAATGAGGTTGCAGGAGGGCTGTGTGGTGTTTGGAGACACGTGATAATAGTATCTTTTTAAAGCTCTCTAGCTCCATGGCAAACGCTGTTTTGTCAGATAATAGAGTTTCTAGGTATCTTTTATGCCAAGTCATAAAAAAAACTAAAAAGTAGTCTACAAAAAAACGTTGTGCCTCTGTATAAAGGAAAAGGCTCGCAACAAGACTGCAAAAACTATAGAGGCATTAGCCTTCTCAGCATTGTTGGCAAATTGTATGCAAAGGTACTGATTGAAAGAGTTATGAAAGTAACCGACAAGAAAATATGGGATGTACAAGCGGGATTCCGAAAGGGTATGGGATGTACGGATCAGGTTCTTTACTTGCGAAGCATAGCCGAAAAGTTTTTGGCCAAAGGTCAAAAGGTCTATTGCGCATTCGTTGATTTGGAAAAAGCTTACGATAAAGTGGTGAGGAATGAAATGTGGTCGGTGCTGTCAATGAATGGGGTGGACAGCAGCCTCATTCGAGCTCTGAAATCTCTTTATGAGGCTTCTAGAGCTTGTGTGAGGATAAACGGGGCATACACTGACTGGTTTACCATCGAGTTGTGGTGTTAGACAGGGATGTGTAGCGTCGCCGTGGCTGTTTAACCTATTCATGGACAGTTGTTTGCAAGATTTAAAGCATAGTGACTGCGGATTAAGGATAAATGGGTTACTCGTCAAATGCCTCCTTTATGCTGATGATCACGTAATTCTTGCATCTACAGCGGAGGAGTTGCAGGAGATGGTAAAATCATGCATGGTGCGTTAGAGAGGAAAGGAATAAAAGTGAATGTAAGTAAAACGAAAGTTATGGTTTTTGAAAAGGAGGAATGCGTTACGGCTTGTAATGTTTTGATCGATGGACCGCGAGTGGAACAAGTGAATGAGTTTGTTTACTTAGGGACGTTGTTTACAAGAGATGGTAAGAATGAAGAAGATATTGAAAGAAGAGTTATTGCAGGCAATAGTGTGAATAGAGCTCTGAAGACGTTTATGAACAGTCAAAACGTGTCCAAAAAGGCACGTTTGGCTGTGCATAGAGGCGTGTTAGTGCCTACCCTTATGTATGGTAGTGAAAGTTGGGTATGGCAGAAGAGACTTGAAAGTAGAATAAATGCTGTAGAAATGAGAGCACTGAGAAGTATGTGTACGGACAGAGCGGGCGAAGCGGACGACATCGTTTCACCGCTTTTTATACTTGGGTTCACACCGCCAACTAACACCCAACTAACACCCAAGTATGAAAAGAGGTGAAACGATGTCGTCCGCTTCGCCCGCTCCGTCCGTCAGTTGGCGGTGTGGCTGCGCTTTATGCATACCGACTAGCGCATGTATCTGCCCTTGAAAATAAAGTTGTATGATAATAACTCATGGGACGATCTGTAAACATGTCTTGCTGCTCATTGTAAACATGTTTACATGGTATGTAGGTGTCCATACATTGGTGACTATTTGTTAGAAATATCTGTCATAAAGTTTTCTGCAGCGATAATTCAATTTTAAATACATTGTTGATTACTATATACTGCCTCCGTGGTCCAGTGGATAGCGTATGCGACTGCTGATCGCAGGTCCCGGGTTCAATTCCCAGGTCGGGCAAAAGTGTAACTGGGTTTTTCCGAATTCTCAGTAGCAGCATAGAGTCTGCTGATGTGCCCGGTAAAGGCAATAGGCCCCCTATAACGTGGGACCTAAAAATTCATGGCTAATTGTGGGTGTAATCTTACACCTCTGCCTACCCCTTGGGGGATACAGGCGTGAGTCTATAAAAAAAAAACTATATCTAGGGGCTGAGTAAGAATACTTAGTGTCGCTATATATGAAGCGGTTCATAAATTTGTGAAGAGGCAAAATAATTTTCATCAAACCCTATACTAACCTTCATGACGCGGTATAGTCGACCAAATCCTTATATATACTTAGCGTTATCCCAGTTTCATTCTGGGGTCCGCTCACTAGTCTAACCGAATTTGGCTGAATATTAGCTTTTCCACGGAGCGAATGCCTGTCTGCCCTCCGCAACCCGAAGGGATAGCGATATTCCATGGTTTAGACTAGTGTCAGTTTATTTTGAAGGTAGGTACTGACGCCCTGTAACGACTGTCAAAGATCTTCATGACAACCGGGACCGACGGCTTAACTTGCTCGCCGAGGCACGAGACAAGCGATAATGAATAATTATAATAATAATATTCTACCACATTCACACAACACCATCTAGTCCCAAACTAAGCAGAGCTTGTACTATGGGTACTAGATAATGGATAGACATACATAAATACTTTTTTTTTGTAAATACATACATATTATACATAGAAACACCCAGACCAAGACAAACATCCTTGTTCATGCACACAAATGTTTGACTTGAGCGGGAATCGAACCCGCGACCTTCAGCGTAGCAGTCGCTTACACTCCGGCGGCGCCAACCGGTCGTCAATACGTACTTACATAACTCCGAAAAGTCATTAGTGCGCGCTGTGGATTCCAACCCAATACCCTCTGCATGGCAGTCTGTTGATATCTCCACTGGGCTATCGCTGCCACACAGAGGCAGTGTGACTCAAATCAGGAGAAGCCGCCCAGCACTGGATTTCGAATCTTCTTTGTGAAATTTGTGAAGATAGAACGCTGTCTCAGTATGATGATATTTAAAATTAATATTAACATTCAGCAGCAAAAATAACAACTTCTCGCCGCCTGGCGCTTGTTTAAGCGTGAATAAAGCTTTCAGTCTTGTAAACTTTCGAAAAGCGATTTAAATGTTCTTCTATAACGTCCGGGTGCAATGGATTTGTCTACTAGCGGTTCATATTTTTGACATATTATTTTGTATGGAGCTAATGTTATTATGTATCTCTGGTAGTTAAAACCAATGATGTTACAAATATAAAAAGAAGTAGATATGTTATAGGCGTACTAAAAGCAGGACGTTAAACATAAGCCAGTTGGCAAGTTTGTCATACGTGTGTGTGACGTCGCGAGCCGGCGTCAAAGTCAAACTGACACATCTTGTCAACTGAAAATAATGTAAAATATGGAGTTATCGATGTGTGCGTTAGTGTACCGTTTCTACGGATTGATTACTACGTAGGTAACGTATCTACCTTTTTCTTGTAATATTATTGGTTAAAATACATTCGCTTTCAAGGTTTACCCACTCTATATGATATACATATATTTTTTAAATGTTCTATTTGCGCACCATGCTTATCATCAATATGCTAAGCTATCAGTGATTTGTAAATAAAATATCCCGTACCCCGAAGCTACCAAAATTGGGCCGATTACTGGGTGTAATTGAATACTGCGTCTCTCTGATTTAGACCGCGTCTGGGTCAAAGTATATTCGTCTGAATATTTTGTTGTCTGTTAATGGATTACGATTAGTCATCATCATCAGCCTTTAACCGTCCACTGCTGGACTAGGCCTCTCCTTTGAAAGGAGGAATTGGCCGACTATACCACGCTGGCGAAACGGGTTGGTATAGGGTTTGTATCAATTTTTCCTTCTCTTACAGTGTTGTTATCTGCATAATATGCTCCCTCTGTCGGCTTTTACGACACCCATGGGATGATATGGGGTGGTGACATTCCGTATTCTTAATCCGTCACCACACGGACGATTAGTATGTCAACAAAATTCATAAATTTCAAGAAAGGCTCAGTCGTTGCCCATCGCTACTGAGGATGCCGCGAAATACGTGTCAAAGCTTAGTCGACGTATACATACAACGGGATACTGCAGGTAAGGTATATTCCTGGAACCTATGTATACCATTCCTATACTTGCCATATCCTTTCTCATCACAGGAGATCGGTGATTTCAAAATTTTTCTATTGCAGTGGTTGGGTGGTCAAACTGAGGGTATGTGGTTGGCATTGGTATACGATGGAGTTCTGCCAAGTATCGCCTAATCCAATCAGCTATATACACCACTATTTTTTAATTAGTACAAAAAATTAACACAGTACTAAGTATCTTTAACTGATCATATTTATGTAGTTAAAAAATAAAAACACTAAGTCCCAAAACTGTCTCAAAACTGACCACAAAAATACGTGATAATTGGTAAATGCAATACTAATACTATGACCGACCCGCGTACTATCATAGTAAAATGAACCATTGATAAATTTCAACCTATTGTATATATATGTAAGTTTAGTAAATAATACGTATTTAAGTAAATAATAATTTGATGCGGGCGGCTCAAAATCGGTCTGTGTTCTCCACACACCTTGAGGAAGGCCTATGTCCAGCAGTGGACGTCTCTAGGCTGACATGATGATGATAAAATAATATTTGTAAATAGCAGATGATTCTAACTTCATAAATACGCCAAAATTACTCTTTTCTTTTAGTCCAGAACACCTTCTTTTATTTTGATATTTGTTTGCTTTCTAATTACATACCTCCGTATTTAATTACTTGTTAAACGATAAATTTTACCGGTCCTACGCCCGAATGAAGTATGATACATTTATTATTTTTCTTCATTTTATTTTCTATGGCTATCTACATCATAAGTGCGATAGAGAGAATGCAAATGAGCAGGATGGAATATTACCAATGAATTAGTGAATGGATTGTATAATATGACTATGATTTAAGTGAGATTTTCTACAATAAACAAATGATAATAACTTTGCTCTTTATAGATATTATGAAATTCTTACGTCACATATATGATAATAATATCTTCACTAATCTGTCCTTAAAGTTTTTGTACTAATTAAAAAGTAGTGGTGTATAATAATAATAATATAATAATAAATTATTTATTTTCAGACTAAAGCCCATTGTGTTAGTATTACATTATTCTTACAAGCTAATGTTAGTAGTAACAGTGATCTATATATTTCTTAATCTAACATTTGTGCCACGGGCTTGTGTAGCCGTAGCCAATGTCCTAGTATCGGACTGTCCCACCGGTCTGATATCGTGTTGAGGATGCTGTTGGTGCTACCGCGTAACCTGTGCATGATCGAGGCGCATCTTTTTCTTAAAATTGCATGGAAGTTATCTACTGCCGCCTCGACAAACATGCCAGATGCACTATAGTAGCGCGGCAGACCCATCAGCATCCTAAACGCGTTTTTATACTGTACGCGTGGGGCACTGTATGACCTCTGCGTGTAGTTAACCCATAGACTGCAAGTGTAGAAGAACTGGCAGTACGCTTTAAAGAGCGTTGCCTTCACTTGTTTCGTGCATCGTGCAAATCTACGGGCCAACATATTCATCAGACAGCGGACAGCCAGCGCCCTACGCTCACGCTCAATATCTGAGTCATCTTTAAGGTCTTCAGAGACCCAGTGACCCAGACACTTAAATCTCGTTACCCTTTTTAGTGGACTTCCATAAAGTTTTACCTCCGGTAAGTCTGAGTAAAATTTTGTTCCAGCTTTAAACACAAGGAGTTCACTTTTTACAATATTGTATCTGAGTCCATGGGCCTCTGCATACCTCTCACACAGACCAAGCAGTCTCATCATAGCGCTTATTGATGGGCATACCAACACCATATCATCACAATAACTGATATTATTCAAGCAAATGCCGTCTACGTGACATCTTATATAGGTATTGCTAAGCTCAACAATCAGCTGATTAATGTACAGACTGAAAAGCCTGGGGAATGTTAGGCCACCCTGTCTCACCCCGCATTCCAGCCCGTAAGCATCGGATAAAGCTCCTGCCCATCTTACACTATTTATCTGATTGTAATACCAATATCTCATTATTGAAACAATAGCCCTGTCTACCGTGGTTTCTTTTTTCAACTTATCCCAAAGCAAATCATATTGGACCAAATCAAAGGCCTTGGAAAGGTCTAGGAAACACGCATCAACAGGCGTTTTCCGTGACGTGTAGTACTGGACGGTGTGCTTAAGAGACAGTACTGCAGTCTCTGTGGATAATCCCGGCCTGAAACCAAATTGTGCATCATTCAAATTGATCCGGGTTGCCATGTGTCTATCTATCAGACCGTCCAGTACCTTAGCCATTACAGTTGCAAGTGATATTGGCCTGTAATTTGCGGGATCAGATGTGTCACCCGTCTTGTCTTTAATTATAGGGATTACATGGGTTTTCATCAAATTTTTCGGCAGGTAGGAGTGACTCAAACACAGCGTGTAGAACATTGCTAGTACTCTGGGTAGGTGTACGCCCGCGTGCCTCAGGTGCTCGATGCTAAGATGATCGTGACCCGGGGATTTCCCTCTAGACGTATTCTTTATTATATTAGCAACGTCTTTGGCTATATAGAAAAGCATAAAAAAATTCAATAAAATTTCAAAGTGCTTGTACTCAACCTTCATAATATTGAGTTTTATATTAATATCGATACTCTTTAAACAAATATATTACCAAAATTCGGCGAAAAAGTCTCGCGAACCTCCAATTAACCAGTCATAAAACACATCCACCGACAGTACTAAATCTGTCGGGCCCCGAAATCACTCAACGAGACGTCTTAACTCTGCGAAACCTCGTCTTTATCACAATAATGACGTCATTCATCGCCGTTTACGCACCTCCTGTACCATGACCCGAACCCACGGTATTGCCACATAACCACGCATACATTGATGGCTTAGTATCGCGCGCTAGATTACGCAAAGGAACGTGGGGAGTAATGGATAGGTTGCGATTGTTAGCGGTAGGGGTCGAATGGCGACAGACGGTCCGTCAGTCAAACCCTTGAAGGCGAGTATTCGTCGCTACAGGTAAAGGAAAAATACGGGGAGGTGTTGTGAACGTTTTCGTTGAGTAAAAAATGAATTAAGAGTCTAATCGTAATAAACATGTCACGTCTCCTCATATTTTTGATTTAACTATAAATAAATAATTTTTACATTGAATTCTATTTAATTTTGAGTGCAAGATCAAAAATATTTAAGCAATAAGTAGTAATAGAAATTCAAAATAGAGCTTGCACTAAAATATATAGAAGGCTTATCTCTATCCTGGTATATCTATTTTATTAAGTTGCTAAAGGTTTTGCGATAGAGTTGTGAGTATTTTTACAAAATATTCATATCAAACTTATGTGAAATAGGCAGATTATTGAAAATTATATAGTTTCTTTATATGTGAAACATTCAGCTTCACAAAAGAAGGTAGCATTTCAGTGTTCAGGTGAGCGTCTGATCCGCGCGTGTGTCCGTATGTCCCCAATGGCCCCGACCCAACCTCAAACAAGACGCCCATCCCCCAGACCGCTGTCTGTCATTGTGCGTCTAATAATGGTGACTAATTAAAATGACATTTTGTTTTATATCATCAAATTAATGAATACAGCGAGGGAGGTGGGCCCCCCCTACCAACCATCGGGGGCCCATTGCCCACAATTTATGAGCCTCCACAGTCGCGAGATGGATAGCATGATTTATGCGCTGTTTATCATCTTTTTATGGCAACGAATGAAATAATACCATGTTTATTTTTTCTACGTTTTAATTATAGTTGTTTCTGGACTGTAAATTCTTTTATTTATAGCGCCAGTGACGGGGATGATAGTTGTCGAATGGATGTTAAATTATTTTTGTTGTTAATAACTGGCGGCTTTAGGTCTTTTCGTAAAAAAAGGTTCGGTATTAAAATCGTTACATAGTCTATGGGATATTATGTTTTTTTTAATTAATACTGATTGAACATCTGTGGGCTAGATATTTGGATGTACAAATCATTCGAAATGGTTATAAAAAGTATATTTGATGTTGTCTAGAGCTTGTTTATGTTTAATTATAAGAACTGTTGATGTATCTTTCTTCTTTTTGTTACAATGATGTGTTTTGTTGTACTATAAATCTTTTGGTTGATATCTTGCGCGATGTAATTGCTAAAGTAATGGTGCATTGACTTCTACTAAAATCGAATTGCTATCATCAATCTGAATTTTAGGGTACTTGTCTGACTATATGATGACGTAGTGGATAAACAGTTGTCATGTCATTAACGAAATTATTATTCTGAATACGATGCCCGTATGGAATAGATAATGAATCAATGGTCACCCTTAATCTTAATATATAAAATCCTTGCGTTACTGACTGACTGACAGACACGCTACAGCCGAAACTATTGGGCGCAGGAAGCTGAAATTTGGCATGTATGTTCCTTGGGGACCGTAGGGGTGCACTAAGAAGGGATTTCCCGAAATTCCCACGGGATCGGCCAAAACGGGTAAATTAAGAAAAAATGCAGGCGTAGCTGCTGGCGTCCTCTAGTTTATTATAAGTTGTGAATTTGGTTCGCATTTTGTATTTTTTTTTGTAAAGAAGTCAAAGAATGTGTGGCTCTAATAGAGGGCTAAAGAGAAAGGTTGAATGAAAAGAGGCGATAAGCATCGGCGCATTTCAGTCTACTTTTATCTCCCTGTCATCACTCTCACAGAAGGTGTCCGACGCAATAGTAATTATGTAAATAACATCCTCAAGTATAGATCTATTTAATATATTAGAATGCCAGGTACGATTTAGAAATTTCGGCCATTTCACGTCTCATTCGGCGTTCGGCGCCCTTTAGCTTGCCCTGAAGATATTGAATCGAGACGTTTCCTATGAACTCTTTTCCACATCAGAGTGCGGTTAGCTCTCGATTTTGTAAGGTTCGTAGCATGGGCTCCCAAGGTGGCTATTACGTGTTTAAATCCACAAACTGTTACTTACTGGTGACCCTACCTATTTAAACTATGACTGAAAATGTCCTGCCTGAATACTAATTAATACTGAGTCATAATCGAATGTTTTATTTTTAGCTTTAATTAAACGAGTATTCTTGTACCCTTCTGTACTGGTGACACATTTTCAAAACCAGAAAATAATACTTAGTTATATATTAACCTATTATTATATTATTCTAGTTTAGGTATGAATTAATTAGTGCTCTAAATCTCACTCCAGTCTAGCTTACGACAACATTAAACCATTTACCGAACAATAACTCACACAGTGTACTATTCCACTCAAATTATTGGCCAAAAACATTCTCGAATCTCTTGACTGATGGCCGTCCATGATCGCGGAGTAAATAGCGAGATTTAGATCGTACAATAAATGATTTAGTTCAGGTCGCCCGTAATAAGTAGATGGATGTCGCCGACCCCTCAGCCATTTGTCTCGTCGAGGTAGGGTTAACTTGCGTTAGTAAAAACAGATGATTTTTTCTTCGAGAAGTGTTAGTTTTTGCGGTCAGCTTTTAAGGGTTGTGTTGCTTTTTGCTGCATTTATTTGCTGTTGGGTGGTTATGGGTTTATGAGTAGTTTGTAATTTTATTTCGACTATCATAAAACGTGGTCCAGCTAGATAATTCTGGCTGATTTACCTTCTTTAAACGGTGGCCAATCCAACATAAGAAAGATAAATCTAGAATAGCAGGTCAATTTACCAAAATTTTATTTACAAAGTCACACCAAATAGAAAGGTAAGTTTGTCGAAAACTTAAAGTGTTGACCTGTATGCGAATTGGACCTGTACTCAGGACCAGGCAAGGTTGCCGCATAAATCATTTAACCTGCAGTTATGACATTCATGAGTATACGTTTAGCATTACTTAAGCTACCTTTACCAAGAAAATACATCCGTATTACTGTTTACAAAGAGGCTGCCTGCAGGTTTCATATCTGTGAGAGTAAACGATATTAGGCGACCATCTTTGCTACTCACCGAACAAACATCAAGCACAGATAATTTTACATAACAAGACTATTATGAACTATATATTCACACTAATATTCTATATGTGTTTGTTTGTTTCTTTGCCTGCCAATGCGAAAGTGCGATATAATGGCATGATTTTTGTGTGTGGAAAGTTAAAGACTCCTATTGAAGCTTAGCTGCTGGTGAAGTATTTTTTATATTAAAACCTGCAGGGTATACTGAAAACAATAAAAAACATGTGCTATAGAATCAACGTCAATACTAACAATATCAGTTAAACAGCAGCTACACTACATTGTAGCTGCTTAAAATATTATAATCTATTCCACAATGGCGTTGATAGTCATCAAAATACGAACACAATAATATATTAAACACGTTAAACAAAATATATGAATTAATCTCTGCACAGTGCGCTAACGTTTGTTTATTTTGGACAAAATTATAATATTGTAACATTTCTATTTAATGTAGGCGTAACATTTAGTTACATTTATTGTAACGTATTATTTTTGACGTGAAATAATTATTATATTTTGTGTGTGACGCCCGTTAGCTGGCTTCGGGTGATTATTTTAATTGATTTAGTTGGCGGGAATTTGATATGAACTTTGTGATGTTATTATTGTGGATAGCTGTATCTTTAGTGTATATTTGTGAATGGATGGATATTTGTATATGACGAGAACATTTTAGGTGGATATTTGTGTTGTGTGTCATCAATTTGGAGATGATTTTTTGCTGGCTCTAACTGGTTATGTTTTGATATTGCAAGATTACAAAAATTTGTATTAATTGGACATAATATTATAACCTACTAGAAATATTGGTAATATTGATGTTTTGCAAAAACAATGCAATTTAGCACCGACATAATTTCAGTTAACCAACAAGATAAAAAGCGCAAATTTTAAACTACATGTTCGAAGATGCAATTTATGTTATTTAAAGGTAAAGTACTTTCAAATATTTGAATAATACTCGCATAAAGACTATAAGTTTAATAAGCACGGTAATGTATTTTTAAAGGAGTAGGTATATGTTAATCTTTAGTTCATCATCAATATTTAGGTATATATATGAGCACTTGTAATAATAATAAATATAAAACCACATTTAATATTTGTAATAGTTATTCCTGTGCAAGTTGTAACCCTAAGTTCACTTGTAAACTCAACAAAACATGCTGACGCATCCCCATCGTGACCTTGAGCGTTGTAGCGCCCTCCGCGCCTCAGCTACGGTAAATGAAAAAACAGGGACGCAGAGTAAACTTCAAATCTGACTGTTTTTTGTGTAAATATGATTATTATTTTAGAATTTGGATGATTGGTTTGTACACAATATCGTAGTGATGTATCTAATAACAAACTGTATTTAATATTATGTTGTAGATGACAAAAACGCTTAAGAAAGTTGGGGCCATATCTTGTAATCAAAATAGATAGCATATTTATTAATCAAATTCAAATACATAACAGTTACAAATTAATATTTTTGAACATAAATACGACATACAACTGGACTCGCATCAATTGTTAAAAGATTAGGCATTACATCCAATGATACTAAAAAACCCATTGCACCAAAGTCTAGCTAATATGCAGCTTAAGATCAAACATTACAAATATTATTTGCATCAATAACTCCTTCAAACTCAAAACGAAAACGCTACGAGCAGAATATCGATTACTTCGGTAACTTCAACTATATTGAAATGGAGCGCACTCCACCAATAATTCTTGTCGAAACAAATGCCGTCCACTCGGCGGCATCTGTCCGCACTGATGGATGACGGGACATGTGTCCATTATCGCTTGCACACTGCTACGACACTGCACAAAAGACGGACAAAAAATAACGCGTGAAAATGACACGCTCGTTAATCAAATTATGCGATTTAGTGCAATAAATTTTACTACCCGCACACGAGGGGTAACTTTACAAAAATGGATGGCTACCTTAGATTTTTTCTAAATACAAATTACATTTCATTCAATTCCACAGACATTATAAATAAAGTGACGTGATTGGCAGGATTTATGACTGAAATAAAGATGGCAGTTAAAGAAATAACGGCAATATAAATATTGGTTCACGTTCGCGAATGTACTTAAATAACAGACGCAGACAAACCGTTGAAAAACAAACGATCTCATGGAATGATAGAAAAATTATTGTTACGTAGATACCCACGGGTGTCTTCGAAACTATTACGAGGCTAAATTAAGATATCTCTCGTTAGTGCTGATCAAAACTTATTCCTACGTTAAATATTTATAAAGCTTTTGAAGCAGACCTTCTTTTCATAAATTATGTGGTTATTCACAAAGTTGATGATATCATTACAACAGACTCGCAGTCAACGTTACGAAAGCACTGTTTAATTCTAAGCAAAAAAAAAAGCTTTGTATGAATAAGGTAGGAGAAGAGATAAAAATGTTTGATTTTTAGATTACGTAGTGTTTTCGTATATTTCTACGTTACTCCAAAATTATCAATTTGCCTTAATTATTTAGGCACTTTCATGCATGATTACAGATACGCATAGGTAGGTAGGCATAAACATGATTATAGTTTTAGTATTTACATACCCTGACTATATAGATTATAGTCAAGATGCACTGGCAGTGTTCACGAGCAGACTAAACATTATACAATAAATACACTTTACAATAAATTCATAACAATAACTTAAATCAATACACACACAGCCTACTGATCTCTGACACAAAAGAACTAGTAAACAGTAATAAAAAAAACGATAAATACAATAAGAACGTACCTACTTATATGTCCATAAATAGATATCGTAAATAAAATCTACCCGAATACAGAATAAATTATACGTATGGCGTAGTGGCTTAAGCGGGTGCCTTGCCATTTAGTATTGTGCCAAGTATGCGGTTCGATCGACACGCTAGACAAAATTTGCGGTCCACCAATTGTCCGGGTATCCTATGTATATATTTTTAATGTTTGTAGAAGGCTCTAGACAGGTGGTATTACTAGTGCGAGAGCTATGTTTAACAAATTATCTTGTCATACTAATATTAATCCTGGATTAAAATTGAAGCCACGATCTACGTTTGGCAAAACAGTCAAGGTCACTTGGTCACTACTGGATCAAAAGACCAAGTACGTATATGATTTAGCGTTGATTGTGAAGCATACACACTTTAAAGAGCAATATTTAAAAACTTACTTATAAAGAATACAACACAAAAACCTAAAGTAAAACAAAGTAGAACTCATTCGCCCCTTAGCACAGCCTAATCACGCACTCAAACATGATTTCACCCTTACGAAAAACTAACCAAAAACACCTGCGAAACCCTTTGTCCAGACTACATTCGCGTGGCTCCCTGTGCACACATTTGACGATGACGGATGACGGACGGACGCTTCCGCGGGGGTTGGGAGGGGGCTCGCAAGACCCGCTCTAGATATATTCCCGTCTATCAATCCACGTTGACGTTGACGGGTTGCATGAAATGGCTGCTCGTACGGTATTTTCGACCCAGTGAAAGATGTTGTATTTTAGTGGAAATTTTAAATTAGGTTTCTGCTGTGAGTTGACTTGTATATTTTGTATTTTATGTAACGTTGTTGATCTTGAATGCATAATATAGCTCACGTATAATCTAATGCATTTGTATTTGTCTAGATTTGGGCGAAAGTACTGTAAATTATTGTAAGGAAAATTGATATTCAATATTCTTTATTGCACACCAAAGTGTAGTACATTTCATACAATAATTTTATGCTAAGTTAACTGACTTCATATTTATATGTAGCTTTAGTTCCTACATGATATACTAATATACCTTATTGTATATGGAAAAGCTATACCTATTGTAAAGCTCTACCAAGTTGTGTGGTTATGTTCATGCATGTCCCCTAAACAGCAAATAGCTCGTCGATTATAATTATATATTTCTTTCACCTGTGCTCTTCCTAAATAAACATAGGTAAGGCAATGTATAGACACATTTCTGTGCAAAACAAAAAGAGAAAATTATATTCACCTGTGTTTTAAATCCTGTAGCGATAACTTATTTGCTCTGTAATGAAATACACTCTTTGGGGAGACTCCATTGTCCAAACAGAGGAGTGTGACAGGCCGTTAATGATAATGAATGAATACGTAACGCCTTGTCAGTCTATTAAAGGAAAACTCGGAAAGGGGTCATCTGTGTTGTATAAGTAGTAATGGCGAGAGTATAGGCTAATGATTATTTGCAAACCGTCCTCTACGTCTGACTAATATTATTAAGGCAAACTTGAGAGGATGAATGGATGGATGTTTGTATCTTTTTTACGCAAGAACTACAGAGCAGATTTTAATCAAACTCTGCCGTACTCAGCTTATACGTCACAATAGTGCATAGGTAAATCACCTTATGTCATGATATAAAATATACGTAACAATAGGGTAGTTGACGAAAAAAAAATTATAAGTCCGTCCTTTAGATTATTCAAAAATAAGCGATACGTATTTTTTATTTGTAAATTAAAGCAAAAATGACCAAGATATAGCTCATTAAAGTTACGTATAACGTCACACCGTGGTGCATTTTTTCGCACTAGTTGACGTCACACTTAACTTTAATGGGCTATATCTTTGTTATTTTTTATTTAATCGAAAAAAGAAAAAATACGTGACCAATATTTTTTTTTAATCTAAAATAGGGACTAAATAAAATGTAATTATTTTGACCCTGGAAGCTACCCTATTGTAAGAGTTGTGAAGTACCTATATTTTGCTCCGACATTTCGACGTAGGTTGCAGTAGCTGTGTTTCTGACATGACTCATATCATGTGGTATCAATAAGTATTACGAATCAGTAAGTATTAGCACTCGTATATTATGCTTAGCCAGTAGTACCCTGTACGGGTAGGCCTCCCCTAAGGTAGACCCTAGATATTGTTTCCAAAAAGATCGTCGGTCCACCTTGCGGGACGCGGACGGATACGGGTGGCTCAAGATCGGTATGTGTGAAAAGCTCTGGAGGACGGCCTAGGTCCAGTATTGGATGTTTAATTCCAAGAAACTTTTGTTGGCGTAATTATACAAACCTAATGCTATTTTTGTCAATTGCTGCATTTAGTAAGACATTTTTGAAAGAATATGTATAAGTGACTAACTATTTAATATTCTTGAGAAGCGTTAAATGATTTAACTCGTGGAATTAAAGTAATACATTTCAATGCGTAATGCCATAATTATGTCATAATTAATCAAAACTTTTTTTTTGTCGAGTTGGAAAATCCTCATGGAGTCCCTCCGCCCTGGGGGGAAAGACGAAGGAGACTGTCAGACTCTTACTGACTAAAAACCAACCCGTGCTCCTCATGTACCCATGTGTCGGAGGGTAGGGTTTCACCGAAGCATTCCTCGCTACCCCCCGACGGGTATTGGCCCACCAGATGGTCAGGCGGGCCCCGAACGAAACCTCCTTGGTGGCGGATGAAGGTGTTGGGCTCCGCCGCCAAAACACCCAGCGGCCGTAGAGGATAGGGAGGACGGCAACGCAACACCGCATCTCCTCTTCCTCTGCGGCCCCACCGCGACGCAACAATGGTGCGCCCCCATTTGGTCGCGGGAGATAGGGCGCGCGGCAACGCAACACCGACACGCCTCTCCTCCCGCGACCGCACCCGACTGCGAGGGACAGACAGAACTGTCCCCCGCACCCGCACTTTGGACGCATCCTACGCAGGCCTCACTCAAGCCCACGTGGAGCGTCCCCTCCCGGGACCCCGCTTAGCTTCACCGTGGGTGTACCTCAAACCCACGGTTACTGATCCCCCCCACCACGACAAGGTGGAGATCCCACGGGGGGAATTAATCTAACCCATAATGAATAAACAGCGTAATTTTTTTTTTTATACGTAATATGCGGCAAATGAGCAGACGGATCGCCAGATGGTAAGCAATTAACGCCGCCCATGGACACAAGCAACACCACAGGAGTCACAAGTGCATTGCCGCCCTTTGGGGTTGGGAAAAGGGATAGGATGAGGAGTGGGATGAGGGGGAAGGAATAGGGGATAGGGCCTCCGGTACTCTCTATATGATATTTATGTGAAATGTCAATGGTTTTAAGACTTTTATTGCGATGTTATATAAGATATTATAACTGTTTGTTTTCCCAATAAAATAAAATAAAAAAAATAATAATATAATAGAAAACACGGTTGGTAAATATACTCCGATATAGTTCTATTTTTAATTTTCAATTGTTCGTAGTATTTTTCTACCAGCGTACTGGTGCTTGACCAACCACAGATGTTTCTTTATTTCTAATATATGACATTTGGATTTGCAATACACCGATCCAATAAATACTTACGCAAGCTATGTAGACTGACGTGCATTCGTGAATTTCGTAATGATTGATTTGAGGATTATAAAATAATGGATTGATATTTGATATTCAGACATGTCTCACAGTTGATCTGCGCAGATGGGGCAATGGTATACTGGTTACACTTTGAAATAGAAATGAAAATAACTCTTTATATAAATAGTTCTCAGTAATGGCTTTAGTAATGGCTTGACAAAGGGCATGTTTGTAAAAAGAAATATATGTATCCCTACAAAAACCTATACTATTCCAAAAAAAAACAAAATACAGGTGCATTTAAAACAATGAGCATACCTATGTTTAGCATTACAAGAATTTGTATTATAACTAAATTTTGTTAACCTTTCCAACTGAAATACATCTCTGTACAAACAGAATATTCAAGAGCGACATCATCATGGCTGAATAATCTTCAGTGTAATTAGTTGACTACCCTAATATACTGAAATATTTGTCTCAAATGGAAATGTATCTAACATTCACTAGACTCTCGCAAAAAAAACATCACAATACGCACAAAATCACCGACAAACGAATTCAAAACACAAACCCCACATAAATGAACACATCAACTTTTTACATCAACCTCAAAGAATAATATAATTGATAAAAATCTCTTTGTCCGCGCACGCGTCGCTTCGACACACTGTGCTGATTGACACACGATCGACAGCCGATGTTATCTCGACATCTATTCACTTTTGAGTTTTCTATAAATATATACGTGCATACATTTATTGAATTTTTGAATTTAATTTGTTAGAGTTGAAAGGTATTTAGAGATAACCTTGAAGGGGGGTCTGTATGATTTTTCAGTTTAAAGGTATTTATAGAAGACTTTGAATGGGGTGCTGTAAGGGTGTTTTTTCATAAAGGGATTTTGGAAAACTGAAAAGTCTTTGATATCTGTTTTTATGCTGTAGCCATGGTTGTTTACCAGCATTATACTTTGACTAATTTTAATACTTTCTCAAATTATTAATTAGTTAGATGTATAGTTATGTATGTTCTTTATTCTGTAATACTTTTTTTCAGCGTTAATTACGTAGCGTTAAATTTAAACGATTTCAAAGCCATAAACAAAACCGTTTATACATTTTTGCCTGTCTGTCAGTCTTTCAGCATATCCCTAGTAATATTTGACGACTTAACAGATTTTAATGGGATTTCCAGGCTTTGACTAAAATCGATAGATAGAACTATCGTTGGGGTTTAAAAATTACGTGAGTGTAACCACTGAACAACTAGTGTCATAAGAAACTCTAATATCCTCTGTTTCTTTTGGCCTGATGTGCAGGCTCAAAAGTCGGCTTTGATGTCCAAATCTATTTAAATCAAATTGACCAAGATTAAAAAAACAACAAAAATGAAATCAAGACCTCTGAATCAAAAGAGAACCTCTCTCAAAACCAATGTACTCTCAATAAAAATAATTTAAAGAAAAACAAAAAACCCGACCGCGTAAAAACTATTAAAAAAAATATACGTGAAAAATTGTACTGAAAAATAAACTAAAAAGAAAGAAACAAGCCCAGTAGTTTAGAATTCAACAGAACGACTCACAGTCGGGGCCCAATCAAATTTTACCAATCAAATCTTTCCAAGGGGCACCCCACTTGACATAGTTCATCGACTTTTTTTTTCATTTTGAAAATATGGCGTCTGGTTGGTGCTGTGGTGAATTTTGATTACTATCATGTCTTTAGTGACATTCGCAAGGTTAAGACGCATCGATTGACGTAAGAATCATCAAAATCGGCCTACGCATTTGGTCTCTAGAACGCCACATAGAAACAAACATACATACATACATACATAGACTGACAAACACATTACCCTCCTTTGCGTCGCGCAGTCGGGTAAAAAACAGATACAAATGAAAAAATTACATCCAACGTCCCTCTCAAAGCCTAGCAGATACAGGGCAGACCTATTCTTAGTCTCAAACCACACAATCATTCATCATACGATCAGCACCTGATAAAACAAGATCGATCAAAAAATACAACACAAATATAGGTTCAAACACGTCGTATTTAATCAATATGCGGTTGGAAATTGAAACTAAAAGACTCCAGGTCAGAACTATAATAGCCATGCTTATGTGTACAGAGCAAACCCCAACTGGATGTGGTCCAAGGCAAAATAATGGGAGGTTTCTCTAAACGAGCAGACTGAGTGGCCTACTCAGTTTTCTGCTCTTGCAAAGAAAATGCTACTTTATCGATACCTGTATGTATATAATTCTCCCGTTACTGACTGACATGCAGACACAGCTGAAACTATAGGGCGCAAGATACTGATGTTCTTATGAATAATCCTTAAGAAGTGTACTTAGAGGAGCACTAAGAAAGGATTTTTGGAAATTCGACCTCTAAGAGGGTAAAAACGTTCCACGGCGGGGGAGCCGCGGGTGAAATCTAGTAATATATAAATACTTTCGCGATGTCAACACTGAAGCATGCTAATATTTTGTTATGTGTCTCGATCGTGCTGTTATTTGATAATGAAAGTGGGTTGCATTACCTAACCTTAGTCAAGGTATGACTGTCATGGAATTTTTAGTTGTCTTATCTATAGGAAGTAATTATATTATTACTTGTATATTTTAGACACTTTTAATGATAATGTATGAATACCAGGCACGATCACCCAGTCCGGTAAGAGGGTCCGCCTTTTTGTTGGAGGAACACCCACACCTTATTCCTCTACATACCTTTATGGAATACCTGTAAAGAACTATTTCCGCTACCTCTTATCCCTCAGGCCATTCGCCCGGCGCACCCCGCGCCGCGCACACGTCAGTCACTACACATCAATCACTGCTGCCGTGACGGCACCACTCATATTTCAAAGGAGAGGGGGGGACCTTCCACCGGACCGTCACCCTTATCACGAGGTCATAAGGTCCAATTTAAACCAAAGGTTAACCTTCCAATCGATTAAGTGGTGTTCCGTTTAATGAGTCGGCCATAAGTTTGGACTATCAGTTTGCTTTTTGGGATATGTATTCAGTTTTTGGTGGTGATTTTAAATGATTTTAGATTACATAAAGTGATAAAAGTTATATCATCATCCTCCTAGCGTAATCCTAATTAGAAACTGAGAGCCGCTTTCGAGTCTAACCGGATTTGCCTTTATATTAGCTTTTCCACGGAGCGACTGCCTGTCTGACCTCCGCAACTCAAAGGAATATCTATATTACATGGTTTCGACTACTGTCAGTTCATTCATTGGTACTGACTCCTTATAACGACTGTCAAAGATGTTCCTGATAGACGGGACCTACAGTTTAACGTGCTCTGCGAGGTACGGAGCAAGCAATAATTCACAATTCAATACACATAACTTCGAAAAGTCATTGATGCGCGCAGTGGATTCGAACCCGATACTCTCTGCATGGCAGTCTGTTGATATCTACCACAGAAATATCTATTTATTTCTGTGGTATCTCCTCTAGGCTATCGTTGCTCTTCACAGAAATAAAACTCAGATGAACCAACGGAAACTAGTAAATAAAAGATTTTTTTTGTAAAATTCAAGGTGATTTTAAATGGGGATCACCGTTAAGTGAACAACAGCCTGCTACAATATGGGCTATATGTTTACTTTACAGCTTTTCACTGTTCACTGCTGGACTTTTAAGTCTCTCCTTATTTGATTCACAGTAGCTTTATGAGTTAACTAGATGAGCCCGCGGTTACACCCGCGTTATTGAAGCTTACTGCTCTGCCCCCGTGCCTCATGGCGTGATGTTATATAACTTATAGCCTTCCTCGATAAATAGGCTATCTAACACTGAAAGAATTTTTCAAATCGGACCGGTAGTTCCTAAGATTAAGGTAAACGTCCCAATAGCCGTGAAATTCTAAACTTCGCTGACTTTGCAGGTCTGCTATGTTAAGGTTAAAAGACTAACAAAAATGAAATTTACGGATGCTTATAGATAATTTATTCTAGTTTTCGTGCAATTTTATAGCTTTTGATATATATGACGTTAAGAATACTTTAATTTAAATAAAGTTTAAAAAGACCCATTTGTACCAGTATCCGGTAGATTTGTCCTAGTAAACGGTAGATTGTCCCAGATATCGGCAAATTTTAACCGCGAATTTGAACCCTATTTGCTTAATGTTAAAGCTTATAATATTTGAACTTTATATTTAGAAATATTGTGTAATGTAATTGTTATGTATCTAAAGGGGCCAAAGAAAATATTTTTATTGAAATGTATTTGCTGATTAATGCAAGAATTAAAATTGACGTAATACTATCGTATATCTTTTCAACTGCTTTCTAAAATAAACTAAAAACTAACAAAAGTATACCTACATCACATTATTTTTAAACTTTTAAAATTTTCTTAGGCTTTAAGCTAAACCACAAAATTGTTATGTAGTTTTCTGAAAAGAGATGAAAATCTAAGATATGCGCTTGGTTTAATTACAATTTAGGTACAATTTATAGCTTCGCAAGGCCCTTTCTTTAATAGAAAAACTCACGCACTAGGGATAAACCCAGTGTCGCGGGAGTCTTTACCAACATACGACCGACACGATGAAGACCCAGTACCACAACACCCACAACACTAGGCAAGTGCCAAGCTGTGAGGTGGTCTTACACCACGACGCCAACCATGCAGTCAGCTCAACAACCACTCTTTGTTTGCTGAAATAGGGTCTTCTCTCTAAGACTTGTCTGCTCCATCGGTCGGTCCTTAGGGAGACGTGGCCAGCTCATTGCCACTTCAGACTGCTTATACGGCGAGCTGTGTGGGTGACTCCAGTTCTCTTCCTGATGAACTAGTTGCGCATTCTATCCTTTAGAGAGACTCCGAGCATAGCTCGATCCGACGCTGAGCTATTTTATATCTATGGACCAGCACTACTGTAATTGTCCAGATTTCAGCACCGTATATCATTACTGGTAGGAAGCATTGGTCGAAGACTTTTGTCTTGAGGCTTTGCGGGATAGGCGACGAGAAGAGCCGACGTAGCTTACCGAATGCTGCGCACACAAACTGAATCCACTTATCGATTTCCTTCTCGAAGCTGTGTCTACCCAACTGTATTACTTGTCCCAGGTAGACATACTGTTGCACAACTTCGAGCAAGGAACCGTCAATGCAGATCGGTCTAAACACGACGTGTTCATTGAATATTACCTTCATTTTAGCCAGGTTCATGCCAAGATCAATCCACCGGGGAGGCTTCATTAAGGTCGACAGCATTCCGCTAAGCTCTTCCAACGTCTCTGCTATTAGGACGATGTCGTCAGCAAATTAAAGGTGTGAGATGTACTCGCCGTTGATATTCGTTGAACCCACTCCAGGGTCTTGAAGACATCCCCAAGTGCCTTGGTGAACAGCTTTGGAGCTATTACATCCCCTTGCCGGACTCCCCTACGCAACTCTATGTATCTTAACACTCTATATATCGCCAGCTAATGCGTCATCGTTGCAGGCTGTCAAGAACTGCCCAGGTTTCGATAGAGTCCAAGGCTTTCTGGTGGTCCACGAATGCCATACACAGCGGCTGGTTGTACTCATGGGTCATCAGTATGGATGTGGTCCACGGTGATGAAGCCTTTTCGAAGCCCAGCTTGCACTGATGGCTGGAAGTCGTCGAGTCGTTTGTTACAGCCCTCGAGAACAACTTGTAGATATGGCTCAGGAGTGAAATGGGTCTGAAATTCTTCAATAAAGTTTTGCAACCTTTTTTAAGAATAGAATCACCACACACCCGCTCCAGTTTTGAACCTTCGTGGATAACGGCATTGAAAAGACTTGCTAGCTCTCTCAAGGCTGTGTCTCCACCTGCTCTGAGGAGTTCTGCAGTGATTCTGTCATCACCAGGTGCTTTATTTTTCCTAATTTACTCTAATGCCATCCGTACCTCACTCTGTTTGACATCCGGGATAGGTAACTTCGGTAAAGTAGCTTGAGGGCTCTGTGGTCGCCCAATTGGTCTGTCACGTTGAACTTATGTTTCAGTGGAACTCCTCTTTCAGTTGAACTCAACTATGATTTGAAATCTACTTTGAGTTGAAGTCAACTTTGGCAACGCATCATCAAACTTTGCTTGCCATATAGGATCAGAGTAATCGTCAATACAATTGAAACGAGCCCAAACTCGATGGGCTTGTGTCGTTTTATTGCGGAGTTCCTATTGCCACTTTCCAGGTCCATCATGCGGGTAACTCTATATAAATTAAGAAATGGGAGCAGAGCAGCGTTTTATTTTTCATTATAAATAAGTATTTATGCCTCGTAATAAAATACGTTTTGAAATATAAACATCTAGCCCTTGCATATGATAGGGTTTAGAATCAAGTGGTAGTGTACGTCTCAGCATCAGGCAGAATATATAATGTTACTAGAGGACGCCAGCAGCTACGCCTGCCCATTTTGATCCCGTGGGAATTTCGGGAAATCCCTTCTTAGTGCACCCCTACGATCCCCAAGGAACACACATGCCAAATTTCAGCTTCCTGCGCCCAATAGTTTTGGCTGTAGCTTGTCTGTCAGTCAGTCAGTAACGCAAGGATTTTATATATAAAGATAATTAATACTCTACTACTACACTACTACAGTTTCAAAGGATAATGAGACTTATTGCAAGGCACTAAGGTGCAGTAATGGGCTCCGGTGCAACGGGTAGTACGGAGTTAACTCGTGTACCAGTATCCGGTAAAAAAGGGTATAATATTGCCGGGTACTGGGTCATGTAGGGGTTTCTGAGTCCCAGTAAATGTAATATGCCAAAATAATTACTATTTCATTAAATTCATCGCCGCTTATGGACTATATCGCGAGATAATTAACTCAAATATTTAAGCAAATAAACACTCTCACAGTGCCGCTATCCGCAGCAATATGATACGCAAACCAATACAATGTGGTACCTTTGTAGTTTAGTGACTGAACCTAAAAATTCCACAAAATTTTCGCACACCACACTTTCATTGTAGTATAGTTTTGCAACCATTACAATTATTCAGCAGCGTTCATATTATAATTATACGAAATAATATCAAGTATGTATTGCAATTCTCAAACTTCAATATTCTTTTGGTAGAAACCTACAAAATGATAAAAACCGACTAGTTACCGGGTACCGGGACACTGCCGGAATTACGTACGTTTACCTTAGCGCGTTCAACCAAACAAACAAACTCTTCAGCTATATATTTGTATTAGATTAGATAGCAGAGTATGGTCAGGTCAGGCCACGCTGGTCCGACGAGTTGATTAAGGATTCAATGTCGAGTTTTCCGTCTTTCCGCAAACATACTATTTGCTTCGTGTATTTTCCTTTTGCTGTATTTTTCTCAGTGGCTAGAAAGGTGATGAGTATGAGAGTTGATGGATATAAGGCAAGAGGAAGACCAAAGAAAAGATGGATGGAATGTGTGAAGGATGACGTGAATGAAAAGGGAGTGAATAATCAGATGACGGCTGATAAGAGAGAATGGAAGCGAAAGACATTCTGCGCCGACCCCAAGTAATGTGGGAACAGGGCAGGCAAAAGAAGAAGATTTTCCCCAGTCGCTTCTGATGATACCCGCGGAATGAAACATGCGTGACAAGTGATGAGTGTCATTGTCGAGGGTTATAATTTTTGGCATCATCCTCTTAGCGTTATCCCAGTTTCAATCTGGGATCCGCTTTCTAGTCTAACCGGATTTGGCTGAATATTAGCTTTTCCACGGAGCGACTGCCTGTCTGACCTCCGCAACCCGAAGGGATAGTGATATTCCATGGTTTAGACTAGTGTCAGTTTATTTAGAAGGTACTGACGCCCTGTAACGACTGTCAAAGATCTTCATGACAACCGGGACCGACGACTTAACGTGCTCTCCGAGGCACGGGACAAGCGATAATTAACAATTTAATACGCACATAACTCCGAAAAGTCATTGGTGCGCGCCGTGGATTCGAACCCTCTGCATGGCAGTCTGTTGGTATATTCACTCGGCTATCGCTGCCTGCGCCTGCTGGGTTATAATTTTTGACATACAACAATAAAACAGCTAGTCGTCTTCATCGGCCTTGTGGAGAATCTGCCCGAGTTACTAGACCTGGGCATCTGCTTATTTTAAGAAGGATATAATCTTCTACGTTTGCCAACTGCGGGTCGGCACATTCCACACGGCTTTCTAGAACATCTAGGAGATCTCTCAAAGATTTCTTCACGATGTTTTCCTTTACTATTTAGCAAGTGACTGTCTATAGTTTAATACTCACCTAACTTCGAAGACCCAGCGAGCCACGCCGTGGATTTCAAACCGAGACCCTCTGCGTAGCAGTCTCTTAGTCTTTCCACTCAGCTATCGCTACCTAAACAGCTAGTGTTATATTAAATGATTCATTACTGTTTCTTGATTAAACTGCAGCTGCTTATTAGGTTTTCACCCTTAGGACATGACAGTCATGTATTTGACAAGTCGATACTAGTAGCATGTGTAGAACGTTCTTACCTAATCGTCGCCGCTATAAAATTCATATTGACAGACAGCTGGCACCTTTCCCCGTATTAAAATTTACGGAGGGACAAACGTACTGTTTAAAACATTAAATATTAATGTTCACGGTGTGCAAGTGGATAAATGGCGTCATTACAAGCTTACTTTAGAAGTACAAATTATTGACTCATTGGAAAATAAAGTATGTAAGTTTTGTGCCTTATAGAAGTTCATTAAACGGTTATTAATCGCGTTGATTCAAAGTATTTCAAAACTCGTCATTTAATGTAGGCAAAACTTATGACCGTGAAAACATATTTACATAACTTCAAGGTTCGGATAGATCCCGACAAGGTCACGACGAATGTATCCGCGATTCGCTCATAATCTTAAGTACAAAATTTAAGGTAATACATCTTCGCACACCAAAAAGACTTAAAGAATATGGCAGCTCGAGTTCTCTTTCTGTCTCTTAATAAAGTCCCATACCACCCATCACCAAAACCGAAAGAGATATAGATAACCCCACTTTTACCTACCAGAAAATTTTACCTCTTCAGTTCCAAGACTCTAAATCATTCTCTACACTAACTTCTATACCATCCATCACCAAAACTGAAATAAATATACACCACTCTTGAGCACCAAAAAATTTGACATCTCCAGTTCCAAGACGTAGATTTTCTCCTGACGTGTTCCCCAGCTGACCGCCCAATCAAACACATGACACCACTTGAAGCGATCGATCGGCTCCCACGGCCGGTATATGATACAACACGTTTTGTTGTCGCCGACGCCATTTGGACTTATTAAGCTGTGCTCGTTGCCCTTTGAGTACGTTAACTTTGTGAGGATAAGACTGAGGTGGCTTCGAAATAAATTGCCGTAAATATTTGGGAACGTGTGAATTAATAGTATTATTCTTTTGTGTTGTGGAGGTCAGACGGAAAACGCTCTATGTAAAAACTAAATATTGTATCATATCTGGTAGGACTGAAAACTGGACCGGGGTGCTAAGATGAAAGTATTACAATTCGGTTAACGCTATGACTATTATGATGATGCGTTTTATACGCATATATCCGTACAAGAGTATTATCAACATCAGCCTTTAACAGTCTACTGCTGGAATAGGCCTCTCCTTTGAAAGGAGGAATTGGCATACTATACCACGCTCGCCAAACGGGTTGGTAAAGGGTTTGTATGAAGTTTGCCTTCTCTTACAGTGCTGTTCTCTGCATAATATGCTCCCTCTGTCGGCTCTTACGATACCGATGGGATGACATGGGGTGGTGACAATCCGTATTCTTAATCTGTCACCACACGGACAGACAAGAGTATTAAGGGTACATTTATTGCACTTTTTGTATTATAATATGTTATTGTGTTGGTAAGTAGGTCTACTTTGCATTGGCATCCATCAGGGTTCAGCTGAAAACCAGTGCCAGATCCAAAAGCTTGGCATATGTTGAGCTGGACACTAGGTTGCTGCTACTGCAGCAATGAGGCAGAATATGTGTATACGGTTTCTCTGTCTGTTTGTGTTATATTTATGAATAGTATAACTTAGTTAATATCCTGTTCCTTAGATTTTGTTTGTTTTCTTAGATTAAAATTCTGTTTAGTATCGCAGAGCTGGCATGTATTCCCGCGTCCACCAATATCCCAGAGTAAAAGTTGATCATAGTAACGAGTTTATTTGACCCACCGAATTCTGGAGATACACACGGATTCTCGTCAAGCTAGGCACGTTGACCTTTGTACCTTTCTTACGGCCTAGGAAATAAGAATTAAAATCGTACTTCAACTGTTAAGGTTGACTTGTCGCTGTGTGTACATTTAAATATAAATCAAAACATAAAAACCTACTTTTGGATCTTACGTCAATGAAATATCAAAGAAATGTCCCGTCTGTCTTGAACTTGAAACTGTTTATATGACAAGTTATGCGTCTTGTTTATCGATACATGACAATCACTGTCATGTGGCTGTCAAATTTAGCGATTGATATATCTTATCAAGAAGATGAGCTGTGTCCATCAATACGGTCATGTGATCAAATGATAAAGTTATGTTTTTCACTGAAAGGTCGCTTTATCTGGATATGTGCATTATTTACATTTTGCTATAACTGAGGCGTGATAAAATAGGGTGATGGTAAGCAACTACCGCCGCCCATGGACATAAGCAACACCACAGGAGTCACAAATGCGTTGCCACCCTTTGGGGTTGGGAAAGGGGATAGGATAAGGAGTGGGATGAGGGAGAAGGAATAGGGGATAAGGCCTCCGGCATTCTCACTCACCGAACGAAACGCAACAGTTTAGGTACTGTTACTTTACGTCGATTTTCTGTGAGGCGGTACTTCCCCGGTCGAGCCGGGCCAATTCATGCTGAAATCAGCAAGGCTCTACTACTGTTATACATCATCATCATCATCATATGTTATACAACATCTAAGACGTTACAGCCCGGGGTGGGCCTTGGCCAGGACTAGAACATCCCCCCATAGCGATCTATTTTTGGCTTTCTGTTACCAGCCACGAACCCTAAATATATTGCATTCACTATAACTTAAGATAGCTGAATAATCTTCTGTATGCCTTCACACTACGGCATGGGTTACAGGAGCAATGTTTACAGGATAACTACATGTCACCTATGAACAGCTGGTGTCATGTGAGTTTATGTTTTTAAGTAATTAAATTATAGAGTTTGTCATTTTTGAACGGTCTCACCGTTCAAAATGTAGTTGTTACAGACAGAATATTGCTGATCATTTATTATGAACTATTGCAAAACTACTAATGTTCATGGAAACCCACGAGAGTGCGTTTTGAAATAGAAAAAGTCACATTTAAATCATCAAACATTTGAACACACCATCGCGTCTAAATCAACCGTATTACACACAATCTATTTTCCGGAATCATCTCGAAATAAAAAGTCACATCCATATATTTCTGTCATCCATTACTCGAGATTACCGCCGATGCTTTGACAATTGATTTATGTCTGTCAAGGCTCGTCACAGCGGCGTCTGCGCGCGCGCATCTGTGGCCCCTCCCGCCTCCCCTTGGGGGGAATATCTAACAAACATTGGGCACAGAGTAGATGGGTGTGTAGATGAGATTTTTGGGTTCTTTGAGATGGTTTAGGTGTGGTTTTATGGTTTGTTATGTGCTGTAATAGAGCTGTGTCGTTGATGGTTGCTTTTATATGTAACTAAGGGACACGGCAGGCTTTGGTGTGCTGTGGTCTCTTGTATATGTCCCGATATTATTGGCTAGTCAGCTTACGCATTTTGATTTTAATGTACGTTTTACTTTTTTACGTTTTATTTAAGTGATAAAGACTTTTTTAATATTCCTTGTTTTGTTCTGACTATACACTTTCTGGACATACCTATGGCTAAGTATTCAAGTTACTTTATTGTAGGACTTTTATAACCAAACCTTGCTTAGGTTTTATCCTAAAATGTGGAAGGCTCATGCTCACCTGACTAATATACTTAATTTGTTGTCACGGCTGGTCTCATCTGGTACGAAGTGTGGATCTGGTAGAGAGGGACCTGTCGCTATGTAATTGATGCTAATGTAAATAAAATGAGATAAAACATAATTAGATGAAAGGCAGCGATAGGCGAGTGGATATAACTACAGACTGCCATGCAGAGGATATCGGGTTCGACTCCACGGCGCGCACCAATGACTTTTCGGAGTTATGTACGTATTGAAATGTTTATTATCGCTTGTCCCGTGCCTCGGAGAGCACGTTAAGCCATCGGTCCCGGTTGTCATGAAGATCTTTGACAGTCGTTACAGGGCGTCAGTACCTTCTAAATAAACTGACACTAGTCGAAACCATGGAATATCGCTATCCCTTCGGGTTGCGGAGGTCAGACAGCAGTCGCTCTGTGGCAAAGCTTCATTCAGCCAAATCCGGTTAGACTAGTAAGCGGACCCCAGATTGGAACTGGGATAACGCTAGGAGGATGATGATGACAACATAATTAGATGTTTACCACTGCACTAGTTCCAAGCACAGTAGACAACAGCAAGAGACGCAATGAAACGGATGAAACCGTAAGTACGTCTACGATTCTAACTGTGGCCGAATACATTTCGAAAAATATAATAAACTGATAATAATCTTGACCAGAAGGCAGATCTTTTCCTTGTCTGAATAAACGAATAAAGAATCTGTATTGACCTATTCATTTAGACCATTGGCTGCATTAGCATGCAACCGGTCTTCTTACTGCCACGTTACTAGATGTCAGCGTAAAGCCTAATTTAGTCATCGACTTATCTATTTTGGAAATACATAGGTAGTTGTATTATTACAAAGTAGATAAGCGGATTGCGTACGAAATTGCTGATCGCGGCTTCGATTCTCGAGTTGGGCAAAAGTGTTACTAAGGTTTCCGAATTGTCAGTAGCAGTACGGAGTTTGACAATGTGGCCGGTAAAAGCAATTAAATAGGCTTGCTCCCTATTAAATAACTCTACTAAATGTGGGCCTCGTATTACACCTCTGACTACCCCAATGGGGACTATCACTATTCTTAATTTGTGTTGTAAATAGAGTACCTAGATGACTACTTGTATCAATGAAATTTCCAATCTGTTTCTATTAAAAGTCCATAAACCATTCTGCCTAAAACCGCTTCTGTTTCACACCGAACCAATCGCGGGAAAGTCGACAATTTATCATCGAATCTAAAATAGTTAGGACGCGTTTGCGGGAGTGAGTTGTGGCGAAAAAAGAAACATTTTATTTTTAATAACCTGTCTCGCTAACAGCTGCCAGTGACGCGTGAAAGTAAACAAGCTAGTTGATTTTTATAGATTTTTTGTTTGAAATAAAGTATACAATACACTGTTCGGTTGGCCGGACCCCGCGGCGGATAAATCCGCTGACTAATCTGCGTGCAAGCGTACGGTTTTGCACGGCGCAGTGAAGAAGGCAGTATCTCTAATCTATATATACTGATGTAGGCAGAGGTGTAATACAACACCCACATTTCGCCTTAAGAATTTTAGGTCCCACTGCTGCTGAGAATTTGGAAAAACTCAGTTACACTTTTGCCCGACTCGGCAATCGAATCCGGAACCTCCAGAGGCGCATACGCTCTCCAGTGGACCACGGATGCAGTCTATACATATCCAAATATATAAATATTATAAAATGAAGTCCCTGCCTCGTTGCCTGTCTGTATGAAAGCGATAAGCTCAAAAACCACCTACCTAACTGATTTTCGTACGGTTTTCAGATAGTGTAATTCCTGAGGAAGGTTAAGATGAATAATTTACGTGCGCGGAGCCGTGGCCGAAAACTAGTAAAGTAATACGTACTTTACTTTACTTTACAAAGCATTTCTGGAGTCAGCGAGGTACAAATACTGCAACAAATCTGTGCGTGCGCGCATACTTTCCTGTACGGAGCAGTGAAGAGGCAAGCAGTGCGTAGCTTCGAAAGCCGCAAACCGTACATACACACCAAGATTTGTCCGTGAACTTGACACCAGTAATATAACATAACATAAATTCCCGCCTTTTCCCAACGGAGTAGGCAGAGGTGTATTACACACCCACACTTCGGCAGTTATGTTTCGGTCCCAGTGTAATAGTATATTAAGTATACGTATGCATATTAAGCGAGCAATAACTAACTTTTTTTTAAGACACACCTAACTTCGAAAAGTGGTGTGTGCCGGGGGTAACTGGGGATCGAACCCGAGACCATAGTCTCGGTCGTCCCTTACGTACACCACTAGGCTATCGCCGCTGTTACCCGTAATATAAACCGTGCAGATTAGTTGTACTGGTGTAAATGGAGGCTTTATTTAGTAGTATTATAGCTTACACGTGCCAGAACTATTAAAGTAATCAGTTAGAATATGAACAGCCTTCATAATGACACTACACGTGTCAAACTACTAAATGGCTAGACGCTACACATCCACTAATGTTAAATGAATGTAATCAATCTAAAACACCGTGACAAAATAACGAAGGATGGATGAAGACTGCCTGTGAGGCTGCAAATCTTTACTATTATTGAGTAAGAAAATACACGCAGCAAATATAGTATCTTTGCGAATAGACGTAAACTAGACATCAGAAGGCAAGTACTTTAGCCAGCGTGGCATAATATGCCAAAACTTTCTTTCTTTCCTTTTTTATAAAGAAAAGACAACTCCCGCAGTAGGACTAAATCTTGTGTCGCGGGGGACTTTACAAACTCACAACTAAGGGACACAATGAACTCGCAGACTCGAAACAACACTTTATGAATCATACAAAGTGTTGTCTCGTGTGGGGATCAAACCCACAACACTCGCCGCAGTGTCAAGCGGCGAGGCGGCCGCTTACACCACTACGCCAGTCGTGCAGTGACCCACAATGATAATGTGACGGTAATTGGAGAGGTTTCAGTTCTGCAGTAACTGCGAAAGGCTGTATAAAAAAAAATAGCTTTTGTAACCGAAGCTCGCTCATGTGCACAATCGAATCTATTCTACATTATATTTAGCAGAAACCCAGCCTATTAACAGGGTTTTTGGGTTCCGTAGCCAAAAATGACAAAAAATTGAACACTTATAGATTCACCATGTCTATTTGTCTTATATTTATTTATTGAACTTTATGCACATAGATAGTGCAGAGGCGGACTTGATGCCGTAGGCATTTTCTTCCAGTCAACCTTTGGGTAATGCATACATACCTAATACAAAATAGTTTACGTATATATATTATAATTATATACATACAAAATAAATAGACGATAATCCTATGATAATTCAATTTGTGCTTCTATATAAGTCTGGCGAACTCTGGTCTTAAATGTGAAACGGCTAGTGGACATCCTGATATCGAGAGGTTTTGGTCCGTATGTCACAGCCATTTTATTACAAGATAATTATTTTAATGAACATACCATACGGGCGGTGCCGTAACACAAACTTGTAAAATATATAACTTTCACATTTGATTCTATTGTAAACCGCAGATTATCAGTTCTACATAGAGTATTAAGTTTCAAGGATACACATGAGTTGAAACGTCAGAGCGATTTGTAACGCCACGGGGGTACATTACTATCAGAAGATACGCTAAACATTGCCAGTGGATGATAAGAGCAATAAAAAATTGCCTGATAATTGTTTCAAATGTCCCAGTGCGATCCAAGATTTTCACTTTGATGCCCAGGGTCCGTATTCCTTATCAAACTAGATTTCGCAGACTATTTGCTTTTCTGCGAAGCGGATGAGCATGAGAGCTCTGCAACCAACCTAAATAAAAAAGGATGGGATTTTTATTTTTTTGCACAATAATGACGTCTGTATTTTTCATCGTAGAACTAAGTATGTCAACATATTGTTTTAATTCCAGTGATAAGCTATTAGGAAAGTATGATGTTGCTATTGAATTAATTTAGCATACTACCATCACTTAAAAAATCAGACAAGAGTCTTTCATAGTAATCGAACAGTATTACGGGCTACCGACAACATAAGCCAGCGCTTAGTTGCCATGCGTTACGAAATCCCTGGAGGCCTATCCAACCTGCTTGCCTATATATTCCCACAGGGCAGCACGCAATTGTAGTTCTAGAAGATATCAACTACATTATTAGGCGCATTGCAAAACGATCATATAGGAATGATGATGATGGAGATCATGTAGGTTCATCTCATCATTGTCCCAGCTTTATCCCTGTTGCATCCAAGACTTCTTGCCTTGGATGCAACTGGGCGGATTTCGCAGAATATCAGGTTTTTCATGTAGGCTTATCCGTGAAGTTCTTATATAAAAGAAACAAGAAACCACCAAAAAAATACATATGGAATTAGCGGCAACACTAAAAAATTTACACACTCATTCATAAAACAAATATATTCAGAGCGCAAAATCCCGAAACTAAAATCCACGAACTAAAAACAGTAACATCAAGTTACCGTCTAATTAACGAACTGTCTGAACCGCTAGTGGCAGGTAAGTGACGGGTGACGTGACAAGTGACAAGTGACGTGATGTGACGTGACGGGACGTGATGTGACGCAGATCTCGGCGGTAATGAAATTGTGACGTTGATGGACGGCGCAAGTTAGAAGCGGTGGGCGGGTAATATAAAATTTTCAATATTATCTACCTTACTAATATTGATGGTGACAATTGAGGCGCACTCAACAATAGAAGCCTAAATAAAACAATTATGACGTTAACAATACCATGTTGTGGTTGCATTTAAGATACATAGTTCAAATTGTAGACTATTTCGCATGAGAGCGATTTTAAATCTTAATAAAAATAGATAATTACTAATGAAACAGAAAATGTTTATAAATTAATTTTAAATAACAAATATTCTCTGGCATATAATATTTCCATATAACGAAACTCACATAGATATACACTATGTGAGGTGTTACAGGCACTCTAAAAACCCCACTTCAATACCTCCACCTAAAATCGCGCAACCGATGTTTCAGATATCAGAAATTGGATGTACTGACTTTTTACTTTCAGGTAACCTACCAACACTATCTTCATGAATCTGACGAAGTATCTCTGTCAAACATGCAACATTTTACAATAAACCTATTGGAGGGTTAAAACCATTAATATTTACGGCAACCGCTTACAGAACACGACTTGTACCACACGTATCCAGAGCAAAACAGTCGCTCTGTCTCAGAATCGATATTAATTATTTTCACAAGACGTTTGCTTCGGATTATATTAACTTTCACAACGCTTTTACTTGATACACGTTCAGAACTTCAAGTTTATTCTACTTTTGTAATACAATAGTAGTTTCCTAACAGTACCTATCTACTTTGTGAAAATGTACTTGGCGAGCAAGTTAATTGTCTACTTTGATAGTACATCATCATCATATCAACGGAAAGACGTCTATTGCTGGACATAGCCCCTCCTCAAGGTCGTCCACATAGATTGATATTGGGTCATCAGCATCCATCTGCTTTGATAGTACTCTTCCGGAAATTAAATTAAGTTGGATTTCATTGTTTCTAAGACCTGACCCATATTCCGGGTACGCTACCTAGTCTAACAAGATTTGACAGATTATATGCTGTTAGCAGCAATAGCCTGGTAGAGGGATCAACAAACTGCTACGCAGCAGTTCCCAGCTCGAACCTAAGACATGCACGACTGTCTTTTTGGAGTTATGTGCGTATGAAATTGTTAAGAATTGCTTGCTTAACTGAGAAGAAAACATTGAGAAGCCCACATAGGATATACTCATGATATTCTTGAAAGACTTGAAGTTCAGTTCTGTGGCCTGCCAACCTGCACTGCTAGTGAGGTAAACTACGTCCTCACCCTTCCCATAATGAGAAGAGGCACCCGAGAAGATACCCCTCAGTGGTACAGTTACACTAACGGGTTGATGGTAACTTTTGGAGAATGTATGAGGTGTCTTGTCAAGTTCACAGGCAAAGGCTCCATTTATGCTCCAACTGGCATAGCTGTACCTGTGACAGAAATGAGGATATATACATCTGACTGATGGCTGGCGTAGTGATTTTAGCGCTCGCCTTAGGGCTTAGAGTTGTGTTCAATCCTCACTCGAGACAACACTTTTATGTGATCTGCAAATTCATTGATGAGTTATTTGTAAACTCACAGGCTTTATATCTAGTACGAAAGACCCAGTTGCTAAGTATTACGCCGTTATAACTTAGTTCTACAAAGTAAATAATACCTTTCGCAAAAATTAAACAATAAACAGAGTTTTGGTGAAATAACATAGGTAACGACTAACATTCACTTTCATTTCCGGCTTTTTAAAGCAGTTCACTGTTTGAAACATTTCTAAAAATGCAATTATATAAATCACCTAACACACACTAAAACACTTCTTCACAGTCTATACGCCCACTACTACACAACTGCGATGCATAACACTGTAACTGCGAAATTCGCAATAAATCAATTTTATACAAAAACTACGAAAATCAACAATAGTCGCCTCCGTGCTTCGCCCGTGTGGATTTGCATTAGTGTTTGCATTAATCATTTCATACAATTCGGGTAATATAAGCCATAAAACTTTGTATGGGAAGCCATTAATTGTCACTGACAGTTGACAGGAATGGAGGGTTGATTGACAAATGTCAGGCTCGCGACTGACAAAAGACCTTTGTCAGCGATTCGTTGTTTTTTTTTAATGCCGAATGGTTCGGTAGTGACTTGGTATATTTATTGATGAATTTGGTGGATTTGTGAACTTTTTCATTTTGAAGGTGCCGATTGTGAGTTTTATATGATGCGTGCTTGAGTTTATGGGAATTGAAAATATGTTTTAAATAGTTTATGCTTAATCATTGTCTGTAATTAAGTTTCGAGTGCTTACTTAAGTATTTTTTGGACAAATATTTATTTACTCAATGGATATCTTTATAAGTTTTATGACTTCTCGAGTACTTTTGAACTGCTATAGGCTTAAGAGCACTTAACGAGTATTTTTTTGTTAATAGCAGTCAAAGATAGACGTTGTTTTGCCAATATAGACGGTAGCAAGTACTAAGCCTCTACTACTCTGGTAATAGTACGCCAACAAATGCAGAAAGACAAAGAGTTGAGCATTAATCATATATTATATCGTCAACTGGATATGTGCCCGGTAGATGGCAATATTCTCGCCCCCTATTATATTAGGACCGAAACATAACTGTCGAAGTGTGGGTGTGTAATATACCTCTGCCTTCCCCTTCGGGGTAAAGGAATTAAATTATAGTATGTTATGTCAACTAGATTCATCAAAATGTTGACGTGTGCCACATAGTGAAACTTGAAGCAAATTATTTGGGTTCTTCACCTACTTGACACAAGAGACTGGACACGCGTGTGTTCAGTTGTTAAATACAAGATAAATATCACTTATCATATCGTCTTCTGGACACACCAAGATTTTTACATATTTCCACTACTGTATCACCTGTGTAGATAGGTTAAGTGGGAGTGATCATTGATGATAAAAAGTTTTGACACGACAAGTACCGGGGAAAGTTAAGCTGTCTTGGATCCGACAACGAACTTCAGTACCAGAAAAATATTTTGGAGGAGTTGAAAATCTCGATTATTAACCTCATCGTGCATTTCTTGCAAAAATGTATTTAATTAACATAAAAGTAATTGATTATAATTATATTTGTATATGTGGATACGCGCGAAAACCTTGACGTGTTCATCAAAAGCACTACCACATTGTTCCATCAACAGGACACACGTGTACGTGTGACCAGACCAGACCAGAAAATCAATGCAGGACTAAACAACAAACAAGGAAAAATCATTTCCTATTTAAACAAATTAAAAGAGATAATATGATTCTTGCTATTATACCTCTTACATACAGATACACCAAAAATACATATAGCTAAACATTGAACTATATAACTAGTAAGAAAATCCATCCGAGAGAAAATGTTAAAATATACACAACCACGACTTCTGTATAAAAGCCAAGCGCTCCACAAAAACAAGGACGTAAGTGCAAAATTGACATTTTATTCAATCGTCCGCGCTGTGAGTGACGCCCGTCAGAGATATCGTTGTAGCTGACAATTGACGAAGGATCACCGATCGACAACCGGAGATATGTCAAAAGAGACGTGGAAAGAGATAGGGAGATTTTTTGTGGACGAGTGAAAAGGATGGCGGAATTAATGTTTCGTGTTAATAGAATTTGGAGTATTAGATTGAATGGTTTTATTTTGGGTGCTTTAGTAAAAGTATGCTTATGTTTCGTAACATGTCGTAATGCAAATATGATCGGCAGTTATTTCATTATGTCATTGTGGTTGTAAGTATTTTTTGGGAATAGTAGTAATAGGAATTCTTATGTCACAGTAATTATACATATTTATTTGGCTACCTTATAAAATAGAGTGACTGAATAATAACAATCGCAAGGATAATAAAAATTATATCATGTTTATGATGAAACTATATCAGTTTCATATATTTCTAGTAATTTAATAATATTCCATCAACTTATACTGACTCGTAGTTACAATCCTAGGGAGTGAGTAGTCACTACATAGTATAAAACAAAGTCTGTCTTCTGTCTGTCTGTCCCTATGTATGCTTTAATCTTAAAAACTACGCAACGGATATTAATTTATTTTTTAATAGATAGAATGATACAATATGATATTAATGCGGTTTATATGTATAATTGACGCGGGCGAAGCCGCTGGCGACGTCTAGTATTATTATACGTCTCAAATTATACTATATCTAATCATACCTTTATCGACGAAAACCTCATCGACGTTCTACCTAGCCTACGCTTCGCGCTAGAACCACCACGATGACCGTTCTCGTATCTATAGGTTATAAGTATATTTACCCTGGTTTTAAATCTACCGGATAGAATACCTCATTTTAGTCTAAATTCAATACCAGTGACAAAAAAGTTTTGATAATGCCCCTTAGATTTGACCAAAATCCTAATAGCTATCGATGGTGTATCAGGAACTTACTATCCAACGCCAACCAACCAGACAATATAATTTGATACCAAAAACTGGCACAAACAAAGCATACTTCAACACAACATCTTACGGCTGACCATTCCAGTCCACCATATTTGGACGGTTACACCCCATTGATTTATAGGTTATGAATCAACCTACACCCCTAGCCATTATGGGGTTGATGTATCGGCCTGATAATGAATCTAGTTGTATTTTTGCGCGGAACGTATGATGAAAATATGACGGGTGGTGGGTGGTTGAGTTATGTGTCTGACGAGGGGGGATTGTGAAGGGGGAGGGCATTTTTGAGGATTAAATACGGACAATTACGTAGGGTGCGTTTGCTCGTGATAGACTGGGTAATTTACATAGTTTCGTCAAATTGAATTTAGGTTATCGGGGTTGATACCTAAGCTTTTTGATGTGATGATAAGTATAACCAGCTATTTTACTGTAAGGTTGGCGTAGTTTAATCGGTTGCCTCGGCGCTTGACACTAGGTGGAGTGTCGTGGGTTCGATCTCCACGCTTGACAAGAATTAAAGTGTCCATAAATTGTTTATTCAAGTCTGGGTGTTCATTGTGTCCATTCATTGTATTAATCGATTTTAAACTTTCGCGATTTGTATACATCATACAAAATAAATTAGCGGGTCTTAATCGCGTACAACTATTTTATATAAGGTATAAATACCTATTTGGTTCCGACGTTTCGCTCGTCTTGCACCGAGCGTGGTCGCGGAGAGACTGATGAGAGCTCAGCGCCGTCTTGTGGAAGTGCGGGTTTCAGCACCTACCCTCACTTGTCGGAACCCTCACACCGAAACGTCGGAACCAAATAGGTATTTATACCTTATATAAGTTAGTTGTACGCGATTAAGACCCGCTAATTTATTTTGTATCATTCATTGTATGTTTGTAAAGTGGTGCAAATTCTAAGTATGAACGGTTTATACATTATAAATACGACCAGTTTCATCTGTTCTAGAAATACGTTTTTAGCCGGGTGCATCTGATTGATGGTTCAAAAAGGTTTGTATTTTCTGCCGGATTTTGGAACGATACTTAAGGAATAGTGGTATTAATACTGGTCCTAAAAGTAAACATTTAATTGCTTTCATTCATAAAATTAGTCTCTAATTAAAAAGTGTATGTCGCTACTAAAAAACGTAAAGAAAAGACCTAATACAAACCATTTATTTTCTTCCAACATCCATCTGGTCAATATTCAATAACCTATCAAAAGTCAGTCCGTTGAATGATATTAATTTAGCAATAAAGGCGGCATTACACGGCCCATTTTTCACCCCCGTGAGGGTTGGTCGTCGGCGTTGGTGCACCGTCAATGTCGGCATTTGTCACGTCAGCGATATGCAATAATGTCCGAAAAAAATACTCTGTCAGTACCTACTTTTTGTTTCATTAATTAATGATGGTCATTTTGATCGATAAAGTCAATTTGAATTCTGTTGGGCCGGTCGTTTTTGACAAATATTTGCTAATAAATTAGAATGGTCACTCCATGTGTTCGCGACAGACATTAAAACTATGACAGTGAATAGTGTATTCGAAACCGCGAGTGAAAATCGAATAAAATCAGTGTTATCTAATCGTGCGGTACACCGGGTTCGGTTCCCGGACGTGTCAAAACGTTAAAAAATAGCTAAAATAGTGTAAATGGTTAGATTGTTAATATACAACAACTATGTAATACATGAACATTAGTCTTAAACTTGTGCTAACTGTAGGGACCTTAGATATCGAATCATAAATAGCGTTATCAGTAGTGACAGATAAGAGTTAATGCTTCATAAAACAGCTGTTTGTTTACATATTCGTATTATAGTTTTATAAGTGTTTTTTAGCTTCATATAGACTTGAAATCATGTCTAGATACCTTTTTATTGCTAGTTATTACCTTATACAATAGTTAAAATAAGCATAATAACAAACATTCGTATGTTTATCATAAAATTTGTTTACTTACGATAGTATTTACTTAAGAAATTCTGTAAATTTTTTATGCTTCAAAGTTATCATGTAATATGTTCGAATTGAATAAAGATATTTTCATGGTGTTTGTTTTAATAGATGCCCCATATAGTTGCACACAACGGCCCACCAAAATTATATATATAAATTTAGTATACGATAGTTTTTCAATAGAAAATATAGTGGGCGGGCCCTTGTGTGGCAGCATTTTTTGGGAGTTTTTATGGAATAACTTAGTGACGCTAATAGTTAGGTTTAGGTATTGTATACCAATAGATAGAACTTAATGAGACCTATCTAACGATGTATAGAACATGTATGTATGTATAATAGGATCGAAACATACGTAACATTTGTACTATTTTTGAAATAAAAATAAACGAAAGATTCTCTGTGCACGTGTTCGGTGCGATGGTCGTCGATAAGGTAAAGTTTCGAGGTACTTAAGCGACCATGTATTCGGCCAGTTGTTGGCGTCTCAACCACCATCTTGTGACCTATGTAACCATCAAGCACCGCACACCTGAACAGCATCGCTCTCAACGTATGAAGATGTTTCATTTCTGAAGCCCTTACACATCGAAGCCATACAGTCCACACACATAGAAGAACACGCATCGTCGTAGGCACACGTCAGCAGCACACTACCAGCGCACTGTAGCGGACTAGCAAAGGTTCGATTCCTGGCATCCGTTACATTTGTTGGTCGCTTCGAGCCGGATTGAAGAAGAATGCCTACGACGCGTTCAAGAGGTCGTGCTCCCGAGGTCGCCGGGGGAGCGGCCGGCGCCGGGTCTAGTTCCAGTACCCCTGCCCGCGCCGCCGCTGCCCGCAACCCAGCCGCCGCGGTCGTCCGTCACGACGGGCCACCGCGATCGCCGTCGACAACAGTCGGGAGTGACGCGCCGCCGTCGCCCCCCCCCGGCCCCGCGGGGAGGGACGAACGAAACATCACTCAAGATGCAAGGGAGCGAGCAGAGGTGCAGTCGAAAAATGAAGATGGCAAGGAAAGGACGTTGCAACCATCCGATAGATCGAGCGTTTGTACAGCGCAACATAGCATAATAGAAAATAGAGATAGAAAGAAGCCAACGAGGGAACGCGACCAACGCTCAGCAGCTACGGGACGCTCCAATAGAAATGTGATGTTGGCTCGAGAAGAAGTTTTGAAGATAAAACTACAGTTAGCACAGTTAGCACTACAGAAGGCTGAAGAGGAGGCGGACTCCGATGACTACGACGAGGATGGACAGTCGAAGCAAGATTACATACGTTCGTGGTTGGAAGAGGCTCCGGAACCCCAGCCCGGCCCTGAAGATATAGATATAGTGGTATCGGCGCCCACTAAGAAGAGGGACGTCGACGGGGCACAGAAGATAGATATAGAAGATGGACCGCCCTCACAGAAGATGGACGTTCATCAACAGGGAGGTGATTCGCTGAAGCCGTTCATCACGGATCTCACCTCCGCGATCGCCGCGCTCGCCGACAGGAAGCCACCGGACACATCGATAGTTGCACCACACCCGGCGGTTTCGAAAGTCATCATGACGCTACCGACGTTCGGCGGCGCGCACACCGAGTGGCTGTCGTTCAAGGCGATATACGACACCACCAAGAATTTCTTCAACGACGTGGAGAATACAGCGAGACTGAGAAGAAGTCTCAAGGGAAGAGCGTTAGAAACAGTTAGCTCTGAACTGATTGGGCATGCGCGACCAGATGAGATTATGAAGGAGTTGGAGCTGCAGTTCGGACGACCAGACTCGATCGCACAGGCAGAGACGGACAAGCTGAGGACCCTGCCACGCTGTAGCGAAGCACCTAAGGACATATGCGCGTTCGCGAGCAAGATTAGAAGCGGCGTCGTCACACTTCGTGCGTTGAAAAAGGAACACTACCTCATCAATGCGGAGCTAGTGCGCGTGTTGACCGAGAAGCTACCGAACTCGCTACGTGTGCAGTGGTACAAGACGTATACCGAGAAGTGCCAGTCGAAGCCGGACCTCAGCCGATTCAGTGACTTCGTGACAGAGTACGCGCGTTACTGTAGCGCGTTCGCGCCGGCTGAGAACATCACCGATGGGCCGCCAAGCAGACGTACCGTGCAGAGGACGTACATGGCGACGGCGACGGAGAAGCGAACGCATACGGACACGTCTAACGCGAAGTGCAGGATATGTGAACGCGAAGGACACTACTCGTCGGCCTGCAGCACGTTTCGTAACGCCAACGCAGAGAAGAGATGGCAGCTAGCTAAGCAGCATGGATTGTGTTTTCGCTGCTTACGCATACGCCGAATAGAACACTCGTGCAAGCCCAAGAAGTGCGGTGTAGAGGGATGCCGCGACACACAACCAGTTGCTTCACTACGATAGAGGAGCCCATAGGACCGAAGACGTGAACATAGAAAAGCAAGAAACGGTCGCCAGTTCGTGCATACGTGCAAAGGCTCAAGCATACTTAAAGATAGTGCCCGTGCAGATAGTCGGACCGGCGGGAGAGGCGTCTACGTTCGCCCTACTCGACGACGGAAGCACCGTATCGCTCATAGACGAAGACATAGCCAAGGAAGTCGGCGCGGAAGGGAACCTGGACCCGTTTACGATCCGTGCCATAGGCGATACGTCGATCGACATGCCAACGTCGCGACGCGTAGACATACAAATACGAGGAGCCGGCGCCGACAGCAAACAAGTGCCTTTGTGTGCGCGCACCGTAGCCAGCCTCCACCTGTCGCCGCAGAAGATCGCCGAAGAGGACCTGATAGACTGCAAACACCTCGAAGGCATCAAGAAGAAGCTGGTGTACGACATAGGCGTGCCTAAGGTGCTAATAGGTCAAGACAACTGGCACCTGCTCATAGCGAACGCAGTACGAAGAGGACCCAACGATCAACCGGTGGCGTCGCTTACATCGCTGGGATGGGTGCTGCACGGCGCGCGCTCACGCACCTTGGGAAACACCGTACACTTCGTCAACGGTCTCTCCGCTATAGATGAAAACATAGAAACGCAACTGAAAGAATATTTCGCACTGGAATCGCTCATAGTGAACCCACGTCGACCGAACTCGGACCCCGAGAAGCGGGCTACAGATATGTTAGAAAAACATACGAAACAATTAGAAGATAGACATATAGAGACGGCTCTTCTGTGGAAACAAGAAGACATCGTCATGCCAGATAGTTACGAGAACGCGGCAAGGAGGCTCGCACACATAGAGAAAAAATTAGATAGAAACATAGAGTTGAAAACAAGATATACAGAACAGATGAACTCGCTGATAGAAAAGGGATACGCAGAAGAAGCTCCCATGAATAGTACGCCAGGGAAGACTTGGTACTTGCCTCACTTCGATGTACACAACCCCATGAAGCCTGAGAAGATTCGTATAGTTCACGACGCCGCCGCGAAGACCAGAGGTATGTCACTCAACGATTACCTGCTCACGGGACCGGACTTGCTACAATCGTTGCCGGGGGTGTTGATGAGGTTCCGTCGACACCGCGTTGCCGTCTCAGCTGATATAACAGAGATGTTTATGCAGGTGAGAGTACGCCCAGAAGACCGAGACGCGCTGCGCTACCTGAGGAGAGGTGACCGGCGGGAGGGACCGCCCCAGGAATACCGTATGAAGTCCATTATCTTCGGCGCGGCAAGCTCACCGTGTACAGCTATATTCGCGAAGAATTGGAACGCTCGCAAGCACGCAGAAGAGTACCCGGAAGCAGCAGAAGCCATCATAGATAACCATTACATGGATGACTATCTGGACAGCTTCAAGAACGAACAGGAAGCGACGAGTATAGCGTCACGGGTGCGAGACATACACAGACAAGCGCACTTTCACCTCACGAAATGGGTGTCGAACTCTAGAAACGTCATCGAAGCAATAGAACCAAGTCAACATCGCCAGGAGACAGTCGGCCTCGCCAGCAAGGGGCAAGAAGAGAAAATTCTCGGCTTGATGTGGAAAACGAGCGCGGACGAGCTGAGCTTCAACCTTACACTCGCACGGCTTCCAGACGGACTCATCGGCACCGAAGCGCCTACGAAACGGGAAGCGTTGAAAATAGTTATGTCGCTATACGACCCACTCGGCCTCGCATCGCCCGTGACTGTTCGAGCCAAACAGATACTACAGGAAGCCTGGCGACTCGGTACAAATTGGGACGAGAAGTTTGACGAAAGCCTCAGAGTGCAATGGGCATCGTGGATACAGCACTTAGAACAGTTGAAGTCGATACGCATCCCGCGGTGTTACCCCGGGTACAGTGACGCCTGTACACTCCAAGTACATGTCTTTACGGACGCCAGTGAAGCGGCCTACGCGACAGCGGTGTACTGGCGAGCGACTACACCAGATGGGCGTGTGCACGTGACGCTCGTTATGGCGAAGGCGAGAGTGGCACCGCTTAAGGTGGTGTCAATCCCGAGACTCGAACTGCAAGCCGCCGTCATGGGTACGCGAGTCGCTCAAGCGGTAATAGAAGAACATCGCGTCAAACCCGAGGCCGTCGTGTACTGGACGGACAGCAAGACCGTACAAACGTGGATCAGAAAAGGAGCACGGGCGTACAAACCATTCGTCGCGCACCGCCTAGCCGCCATAGAAGAGCATAGTAAAGTTGAAGATTGGCGCTGGGTACCTACGAAGTTGAACGCGGCGGATGCGGCTACACGCGACGTGCCAAACAGCTTTAACTCCGAACACGAGTGGTACACCGGACCGTCGTTCCTGTACGAAGACCCGTCACTATGGCCCGTAGAGAAGCACATCGCCCCTGACGCGACAGGCGAAGAGCGCACACTGACAGCTGTAGAGAAACGTCAAACACATAGAATTATAGAAGCCGTACCGGACCCGTATAGATTTTCCAAATGGGAGAGGCTCTTACGAGCGACAGCAAGAGTTCTACAATTTATAGCATTATGTAAGAAAACCGCAGAGAAGGTTCTATATAAAAGAACGCAGAAAAATAGACAGAAGGATCCAGATTGGCGTCACGTGACGAAGGCGAAGCACAACATCAAGTCGGGCAGAGCGGCACCTCGTCCAGCCGCCGACTCCCAAAACTTCGTGCTTCTCTCCGCAGAACACACCCGCGGCGCCGAGGACCTTCTTGTGAAGGCGGTACAAGAGGACTCCTTCGGCGCCGACCTTCGGGAGCTGCGGCGCGGAGGAGGTGTCGCCAGAGACAGCCGCCTGTATTCGTTACCCGTGGAGATGAACAACGGAATTATCACTCTACGCAGTCGTATAATAGCTACAGAAGAAATCTCCGAACAAACAAAGAGACCGCCGATCTTAGACGGCGATCATCGTATTACACAGCTATACATAGATTGGACGCATAGAAAATTACATCACAGCGGTACAGAGTTGGTAATCAATGAAATACGCCAACACTATTGGATTCTTCGTCTGCGGCCGACTACAAAGAAAATAGTACATAGATGTCTACCATGCCGCATTAGAAAAACGCAGCCGCCTGAGCCAGCCACAGGGGACCATCCAAAGACGCGCCTTGCTCACCATCAGAGGCCCTTCACCTACACGGGTCTTGATTATTTCGGGCCGCTCTCCGTAACCGTCGGTAGACAGCGTCACAAACGTTATGTGGCACTGTTTACATGTCTCACTTCCAGGGCAGTACATCTGGAGGTCGCCGCCAGCCTGAGCGCCGACTCCGCAATCTTGGCGCTGCGCAGGTTCGCAGCGCGCCGAGGTTGCCCCGCAGAGATCTACTCGGACAACGGCACCAACATGCACGGTGCCGACCGAGAGATGAGAGACGCCGTCGCCGAGGAAGCGAGTCGCCGTGGCATCATATGGCGCTTCATCACCCCCTCAGCGCCATTCATGGGGGGCGCATGGGAGCGCCTCGTCAGGTGCGTGAAGACCGCCCTCTATACGGTCCTTCACGAGCGCCATCCGCACGAAGAAGTCCTAGCTACACTACTGTGTGAGGTCGAGTACACAGTAAACAGTCGACCCCTCACACACGTCTCCGTCAACGCAGCAGACAGCGAAGCCATCACCCCGAACCACATCCTGTTCGGTGGTTCTGCTCGCCTCCCTCCGCTGGGCGAGTTCAGCGAGGCTGACCTCAACAGCAGCAAGCACTGGCGGCGCGCCCAAATCCTCGCCGACATGTTCTGGCGCCGTTGGGTGCGCGAGTACCTACCCGAGCTGCAACACCGGCGGGAGCCCCATGGGTCTGGGCTCAACCTCGAGGTCGGCGACCCCGTCCTGATCGCCGACGGCCAACTCCCGCGCAATACCTGGCCGCGCGGTCGAGTTGTGGCTGTCTACCCGGGCGCCGACGGCGCCATACGCACTGTCGAGGTGCGCACAGCAGCAGGCGTCCTCAAACGGCCGGCTAAGAAGCTGGTCCCCCTGCCCAAGTGACGAGGTGTCGCTCACCGGGTGCTCTGCAGCACCGCCACACGACGGGTCACGCGCGTTGCTGCACGGCGGGAGAGATGTTCGCGACAGACATTAAAACTATGACAGTGAATAGTGTATTCGAAACCGCGAGTGAAAATCGAATAAAATCAGTGTTATCTAATCGTGCGGTACACCGGGTTCGGTTCCCGGATGTGTCAAAACGTTAAAAAATAGCTAAAATAGTGTAAATGGTTAGATTGTTAATATACAACAACTATGTAATACATGAACATTAGTCTTAAACTTGTGCTAACTGTAGGGACCTTAGATATCGAATCATAAATAGCGTTATCAGTAGTGACAGATAAGAGTTAATGCTTCATAAAACAGCTGTTTGTTTACATATTCGTATTATAGTTTTATAAGTGTTTTTTAGCTTCATATAGACTTGAAATCATGTCTAGATACCTTTTTATTGCTAGTTATTACCTTATATAGTTAAAATAAGCATAATAACAAACATTCGTATGTTTATCATAAAATTTGTTTACTTACGATAGTATTTACTTAAGAAATTCTGTAAATTTTTTATGCTTCAAAGTTATCATGTAATATGTTCGAATTGAATAAAGATATTTTCATGGTGTTTGTTTTAATAGATGCCCCATATAGTTGCACACAACGGCCCACCAAAATTATATATATAAATTTAGTATACGATAGTTTTTCAATAGAAAATATAGTGGGCGGCCCTTGTGTGGCAGCATTTTTTGGGAGTTTTTATGGAATAACTTAGTGACGCTAATAGTTAGGCTTAGGTATTGTATACCAATAGATAGAACTTAATGAGACCTATCTAACGATGTATAGAACATGTATGTATGTATAATAGGATCGAAACATACGTAACATTTGTACTGTTTTTGAAATAAAAATAAACGAAAGATTCTCTGTGCACGTGTTCGGTGCGATGGTCGTCGATAAGGTAAAGTTTCGAGGTACTTAAGCGACCATGTATTCGGCCAGTTGTTGGCGTCTCAACCACCATCTTGTGACCTATGTAACCATCAAGCACCGCACACCTGAACAGCATCGCTCTCAACGTATGAAGATGTTTCATTTCTGAAGCCCTTACACATCGAAGCCATACAGTCCACACACATAGAAGAACACGCATCGTCGTAGGCACACGTCAGCAGCACACTACCAGCGCACTGTAGCGGACTAGCAAAGGTTCGATTCCTGGCATCCGTTACACCATGCTTTACGTCAGCCTTCACTAAGCAGGTCTGTATGTTGGGTTTTACCTGTATAGTAAGATACCTGAGCCCGTGCTAAACATCCAGCGATCTACCAGATGATGAGCGGTAACAGTGTATGGATGTCGTGGTTTGTATGTGGCTGTTTCTTGAACATTTATTTTTAATTTGTCTCTATATACAGGTGTCACAAGACCCTTCACCAAGCCGAAGTCTACTCGTTCTGGATATCATGCCATACTAAGCAAAAATAATACCTGGTAAACGACTCTTTTACGCAGACACATTTTTTAAGGAGCAAATAAAAGTGCGCGCGTGCAATATATACCCGAAATACCTACTTATTCCATGGGTGCATAGGCCATCTATAGAACAAATTGGCGGGAAATATGCTTCGATTTTGTACCTTATTAGAAAAATTGTGCAAATGTAACTTTAAGCCTCAATATCTCCTGAACCAGTAAATTCCCAGGTATGGTATCGAAGTAAACAATATGGGATTTCAGTTTTCGTTACGGGTCTTTTTACACCCTGTGTTATACCCTATTTAATGTTTAAATATCAAATTATATACAATATATTATACTAAACCATGCCATGTCCAAGTGCAGATTGGCAAACATATAATTATATATATACCTAAAGACAATAAATACCCTCCCAAACCGCGAGCATCCTGAAGAAAAAGAGGGTGACTATGCAGCGATGATCACGACCAAAGCACCCTCTCTATAATACACATACACCTATGCACGCTAGTAATCAAGCCAACAGCCAACCCAAACAGACACAACTCAACCAAAAAATCAAATGAAATTAAAATGACCCGTCGCTTTGGCATCGTTCAAACTTAACAATCTAGACATTTTAGCTGCACAAACGCAGTGAAGTTATTAAAGCAATAAAAACAACGTTTTTACTGCATGCATTCGTGTATTAAACAAAATTCCGTGTGACGTGGTCCCCGCGTAATAAAATGAAATGAAACAATCCTATGAGTTATTCATGGACCGTTTTATGCAATACCTTTTTGATTTTGTATGCATTATTATGTCTGACGCTTACAGCCTTGTTCGTTGAACTCGTTAATAAAGACTGACCTATAAATAATTTAGTGCTAAGGAAAGAAATAATTTTATATTAAAGACATCAGACTTCATAAAGGTACGCTGTAGAAATGAGAACACTGAGAAGAGTGTGTGTGTGTGTGTGTGTGTCTTTGATCGACAGAGTAAAGAATTGTATGATAAGAGTGTTTTGTGGGGTAAAAGAAGATGTAATGACAAGCATCGAGAAAAGCATGTTAAGATGGTTTGGGCACATGGAGAGGATGAATGACGAAAGACTGACAAAGAAGATATATAAGGCAAGTATGAATGGGACAGGATGAAGGAGAAGACCTTGGTGGACGTTCTCTCACCGGATTGGAGACACCCTAAAAAAATTACAGGTCCGAAGAACCCTAAACAGAAGAGCATGCATGAGGAATTTGATGGGAGTGAATGAAGCAAGAGAGATTTGTCAGGAAAGTTGCAAATGGCGTTCCGTAGTCTCTGCCTATCCTTTCGGGAAACAAGCGTGATTCTATGTATGTATTAAGAAATGATTAAGCTAGGAAATTGATATCTTATGACATATAGACAAAAAATGTTTTGCTATGTTGGGTAGTGTACTAATGACTTTTGAAGATACGTTGTGCTGTCAGCAGTTACCAGTTCGTATTTCTTTGACTTGCACCAGAATCTGTTTGTGAAAACTATTATTTCTGGCTCTAAAATAAATATTTACGATTATTTTGTCCACGAGCTCTTTATTGCGAGCAGAGGCAAAAATCCATAGACGGAATCCTGATTTCTTCGGAATGATTTCCTTATGACATTGTCACTATTTTCTGACTCTCTTCAAAGTATAAGTAGCAACTTTTATTGACAGTCAAATAAAAATTTTCTACAAGTTTATACAAAATATCTATTAAAATAGAAGCTATAAAGGCCATAAGTAGTTTACCATATTATACCCTTAGAATGTACAATGTTATAATATAATCCATTACATAAGTGAAAGCGTCTATCTATAAAAGTCATTCAAGAAACAATCTCACAGTTCCTGAATCAGTTAAAAGAAATAAGTCGTCAGTCGTAAAAATTGAAGACTCCTTGCCGACAAAGTCGTAACATAATTATTTAAATGTTTCGCGTGTTTTATTGCGGCCCCCGAGACCCATAAACTGTTTAGTGGTCCATCTCATTAAAAAGGTTTAAAAAAGGCTCCAGATATACTCTCCACTGGATTTCTTTCTTTTAATGTGTCGTCAAATATAAGTGTTGGAATTGTCGTAAAATTTCAGTTACATCTTTTTTCTAGTCGTGTCTAATCAATGCGAGATAAGGAATAAACACTTAGATTTAAAGATTACAAGATAGATACCGTTTGTGATCTGCATATTTATTGATGTCTCTCTAAATCATATTAATTGCTGGCTATGAATGCTGATATGGGAACGATTGGTTTACAAGCGACCCGCTATCGACAAGTAGCATATAATAGTCTAAGGACATATTAAAATGCAAGGGGTAATGCATAACTATGGAAGATATTTATTTATACTCAAATTAATAACACTAGTAAAAATCTAATACTAATATATAAAGCTGAAGAGTTTGTTTGTTTGGTTGAATGCGCTAATCTCAGGATCTGCCGGTCCGATTTAAAAGATTTTTTTATGGTAAAATAATTGGCGGCAAACGACCAGACGGATCGCCTGATGGTAAGCAATTACCGCCGCCCATGGACACAAGCAACACCACAGATGTCACAAGTGCGTTGCCGCCCCTTGGGGTTGGGAAAAGGGATAGGATGAGGAGTGGGATGAGGGAGAAGGAATAGGGGATAGGGCGTCCGGTACTCTCACTCACCGAACGAAACGCAACAGTTTAGGTACTGTTACTTTACGTCGATTTTCTGTGAGAGGGTAGTACTTCCCCGGTCGAGCCGACCCATTCATGCTGAAATCAGCAAGGCTCTACTACCTTAATCTTTCAATGTTAGATAGGTAATTTATCGAGGCGGGCTATAATATTATAATAATAATAATATTCCACCACATTCACACAACACCATCTAGTCCCAAACTAAGCAGAGCTTGTACTATGAGTACTAGACAATGGATAAACATACATATATACTTTTTTTTTTTGTAAATACATACATATTATACATAGAAACACCCAGACCAAGACAAACATTCATGTTCATGCACACAAATGTTTGACTTGAGCGGGAATCGAACCCGCGACCTTCGGCGTAGCAGTCGCTTGCACTCCCGCTTCGCCAACCGGTCGTCAATAGGCTATATAACATTACGCTATGAGTCACGAGAGCGGAGGCACCCGCGATATTTAAGGCTACTGGCCTTAAATATCGCGGGGGTAACCGCGGGCATCATCTAGTAAAAAAGAAAAAGAAAATGTATTATAGGTGAAAACTTAAAAATAACAAGATAACCTTTTAGTAGGTAACATACTTAATATGCTCTGCCAAACATGAGTAAAACTTCATTCATCATCAGCCCTTAACAGTCCACTGCTGGACTAGGCCTCTCCTTTGAAAGCAAGAATTGGCCTACTACACCACGGTGGCCAAACGGGTTGGTATGGTTTGTATCAAGTTTTCTTTCTCTTACAGTGCTGTTCTCTGCATAATATGCTCCCTCTGTCGGCTCTTACGACACCCATGGGATGATATGGGGTGGTGATATTCTGTATTCTTAATCCGTCACCACACGAACTTGTATTCTTAATCCGAGTAAAACTTAATTATTTAAAATGAAGTTGCGAGAAATCTGGGCTGAATAGGCCTTTCATTTGTCACACATAATTAAAAGTATCATCAAAGGTGAATTATTTATTCCGTTATGGCATATTAAGAATAAGGCATTATTGTAGATTGATCTCTTTCAAATAACTTTCTGTTGGCTTTTTGTGTTGCTGAAAGGTTTAAATTTTACTTTTAGTGCCTACACTTTCCCACTTCTTACACTTTCTGTGGCTTCCTTATTCTCGCCTTTCCATCTTCGATTTTTAATTTAGGGAGTCTTTGAATACTTAGGATGCTACTTGTTGTAAAAGAAGCAGTCATTGAGGCCAGACCAGACCAGAGCCATCAGTGACCATCGATGAAGTTTGGCTGTAAAATCATCGACACAAGGTTGAGACTTAAAATGTCTTGTTTTAAGGGTCACTTTTCATCAGAAATTCTGATTATTTTTATTCTAATACTAGGCTTCGCTTTCGGGTTCACCCTTGGAGTTTTCGGTCGTCAAGGTAAAAAGTACTACGACTTGGATGGGTGACCACGGGTGGCATTTACATCTGAGTGCTACCGTGCTTCAGAGGGCACGTAAAGCTGTCCCAGTTCTTGTCTCAGAATAAGAATCGTTAGGCCATGTCGGAGGCCTTCGGGCGGTCTGAAAACTCCGACACCAGAGTTTGTCAGACACTCACACGAAAAACAACAAACAAACAAATCTATTAAAACCTCAATGGCTTTAATCAGTGACCATCGATGAAGTTTGGCTGTAAAATCATCGACACAAGGTTGAGACTTAAAATGTCTTGTTTTAAGGATCACTTTTCATCAGAAATTCTGAATTTCCTTTTATTCCAGTACTAGGCTTCGCTTTTGGGTTCGCCCTCGGAAGTGTCGGTCGTCAAGGTAAAAAGTAGCGTATGTCATCTTCTCAACTATCTCCGCACATAAATCATAGTAATAAATAATCGCACCGCCTGCGACAAAAAAAAGGACAATGAAACACACTTTCGTGTTTATAATATTAGTACGTATGGATTTAATATATCTACGTCAGTAGTATATCATAATAACGAATATCATCATGAGCTTTACCTTGTTTAGTTGATCATATTAAGTTCCTACTTCCAATAAAAAAACTGCGTTCATACCGCATAGTGCCCTCTTTCAATCGTCAGATTTGCATTATTTATGTGGATTGGACACATCGACGGCTCGTCTGAACTATGAGCTCACATGACATCACAATATTACGGGGTCACTGAAAAATGCTCAACTAAAAAAAATTCAGCCATTATCAGCAAGAGATTTTGGAAATTCTTTGGCAGATGAAGTTTGGCATAGTAAAGTAGAACACGAAAAGGAAACATACTTCGTAAACGGAAAAAGAAAAGGATACCCACAACTTGACCTGCCACTGCCCATGGCCCTTCCAACCTTACAGTTATATCGGAGCAAATTTCAGGAGGTGCGCACCCTTCTATGTTCTATTTGTGCTTAGCGGCCACCTTCTATAGTCCTTTCAACCTTCCAGTTATTTTTATTTATTCATTTATAGACTCACGCCTGTATCCCCGAAGGGGTAGGCAGAGGTGTGATATAACACCCACATTTCGCCATGAATTTTTAGGTCCCACGTAATAGGGGGCGAGCCTATTGCCGTACCGGGCACATTACCAGACTCCGAGCTGCTACTGAGAATTTCCTAACGGAAAAACCCAATAACACTTTGCCCGACCCGGGAATCGAACCCGAGACCTCCCAATCCCACGCGCACATTTATGCCGCGAGACCAACGAGGCAGTCATTTCAGTTATATCGGAAAAAATAATGGAAGGTGCACACCATATTTGCGTAGGAGTTTCAAGTGCTGAATTCTGTCTGTCTCACGCGTCTCATTCTGGAGCAGCGCAATAGCGGTACTTACTTTGTCTGCCTGGAAAAGGCTAGCACGAGAAGTCATGAAAACATAATTATTGAGAATACAGACCTCCACGTAACAAACTTCTGCAATGTAATCAACTTCCAGGTTTCAGTCAGCTGATTTGGTATATTTTATTTGTGTTTCTATCTTGAAGCCAGGTTTGCCAAACCCGCTATCCTGCTGGCAAAGAAAATGATACTTTGACACTTTAACTAGAAGCAAACTTCAAAAGCCATTCTTTTCTAGCGAAGAATTGAATAATATAATTTTTTTTGATAATGTTTGGCCTTGGTTCGGTCATAATGAAAATCTTACGCAGTAATATTTAAAAATATTCGAAAATGTTTCAGAGCTTAAATGGACGAAAATGTCCCCTTTCTATAACAATATAAATAATTGATTTTGTAAATTCATTGGACAGTTTCTAAATTGCGAGCCAAGTGGTCTTTCAAAATCTAGAAAGATTGTATTCATGAAAAACTGTACAGCTTAAGCACCCCTAAACTAGTTCTTTGTAAACAGAAGTACCTATAGAATACAACAGTATAGAAACCATAGAATATTCCATGGCAAACGAAAAAACATTCCAAAATTAAACTAATCAATAGTCACCACCCGTTGTCACCATTTCTCATCACCAATCACTAATCACCTTTTAAATAAATTCAATCATCAATATCAGAACGATAGCTTGTTATTCAATAATGATTATTTTCGTTAAATACACCATACTAGTGGCTATTAATCATCTCTTCGTTGGTAATTAATGAAATTTATGTTGAGCATAAATTTTATGTTGCGTAGGTACTTACTATATTTTGCCTACACGTGAAGCGAATGAGGTCATTGCTTTTAGGGTCCCGCTTTGTTAGATTTGACTGACTTGGAAAAAAGAGGGTTATGCGTTTAGCTTTTGTATTGTTCTTAAGTTTGAAGAATATGGAAACTTTTTGAGACAAATATGAAGTATTTTCAATTAAACGTAGGTAAACATAGCAGCGATAGCCTAGTGGAGAGACCGACAGACTGCTACGCAGAGGATCCGAGTTCGAATCCAAGGCGCGCACCGATGACTTTTCGTAGTTATGTGCGTATTAAATTGTTAATTATCGCTTGCTTAACGGTGAAGGAAAACATCGTGAGGAAATCTGCATGTCTGAGAGTTCTCCATAATGTTCTCGAAAGACATGTGAAGTCTGCCAACCCGCACTTGGCCAGCGTGGTGGACTATGGCCGTACCCTTCTCATAATGGGAAGAGGCCTGTGCCCAGCAGTGGGACAGTATAAAGGGCTGATGATGATGATGATATTATATTTATATTCATCATCGTCCTAGCGTTTTCCCGGTTGCATTCGAGACTTACCAGCTTTGGAGCCCGGGCTCCGCTTACCAGACCAGCGTCAGTATATTTGAAGATACTGACTCCCCGTAACGACTGTCATGACAGTCAGGACCGACGGTTTAACGTGCTTTCCGAGGCACGGAGCAAGCGATAATTAACAATTTAATACGCATATAACTTCGAAAGGTAAGTGGTGCGCGCCGTAGATTCGAACCCGATACGCTCTGCGTGCCAGTCCATTAGTATCTCCAGTAGGCTATCGCTGCCTCTCAACGAATATTATTTTATTATCCTGGTATTTTAGGCATTTTATTTAATAAGCAATAAAGAGGAAAAAGTTTACACTGTGGAGTAGGACTCGTACCCGCGTCTTCGACAAACCTCTCTACTTGGCTATCGGTGCCTCAGCGGATGTAAGTGCTTAAAAACTAGGCTAACTTAAAGAAAGACTGCCTACGTGGTCCAGTGGATAGCGTTACATGCGACTACTGTTCGAAGGTCCTGGGCTCGATTCCCGGGTCGGGCAAAAGTGTTACTGGGTTTTTCCGAATACTCAGTAGCAGCCCGGAGTCTGGTGATGTGCCCGGTGACAGCAATAGGCTCGCCCCCTATTACGTGGGACCTAAAAATTCATAGCGAAATGTGGGTGTAATATTTTCCCCTCTGCCTACCCCTTCGGGGATACAGGCGTGAGACTATAAAAAATTAAAAATGGCCCTTAAGTTTTGAATTCTTCAAGTTCAAGTATCAAAGGAAGCAGCGATTGCCTAAAAGAGAGATGCTTCCAAAGGTCCCAGTGTTTCTAAAAATACACGGCGCATTGTTAGATTACGCGCTAAACGGCGAAGTAAACATGAAATCTGGGTATAGTACGTGCACACATACATAGACTCACGCCTGTTTCCCGGAGGGGAAGGCAGAGACTACGGAACGCCATTTGCAATGATCCTGACATAATATCTCTCTTGCTTCATTCGCTTCCATCAGATTCCTCATGCATGTAGTGTACACCATTATATTCTCAAAATGCTTGGTTTGATAACCTGCTCTTCGCTAGCTTGAAGCAAATTAGAAGAGGCCTACAGGTATCCAGCAGTAGACTGCATAGGGCTGTCTGATAAATATCATTATCAGAGGTTATCGACCAAGTTTTGAAATATTCATCCTTAGTTCTTGACATGAATGCGCATTACCAGTAATGTCAGTACATGCCAGGTAATCTTCTGGATCAACAGCAATTATCATGTCAGCCTAGAGACGACCACTGCTGGACATAGGCCTCCCCCAAGGTTCTCCACACAGACCGATCTTGAGCCGCCCGCATCCAACCGCCTCCCGCAATCTTAGCCAGATCGTCGGTCCACCTTGTGGCCTACCACTGCTGCGTCCGGTACGTGGTTGCCACTCCAGAACCCGCCTGCCAGCCACTTTAGCCTGGCTATTCGGCGAGCTATGTCAGTTACTTTGTTTCTCCTGCGGATCTCCTCATTGCTGATTCGATCTCGCAGGGAAACTCCGAGAATAGCTCTCTCCATCGCCCTCTGAGTGACCCTGAGCTTTCGGATAAGGCCCATAGATCAACAGCAATAAAAAGTTTATAATCATGCAGTGTTTTGCAGTGAACTTTTGCCACAATAGCATTAAGAGTCCATGGGAGAATTTGACCTACTATATCGAGCTTGCCAAATCTTGATGTCGACGTGGTCCATCTCTTCCCAAAGATGTTATTAGTGTTTTATCCTTGGTCGCTTTTTGCGACACCCTCAGGACCTGGTCACGAGATCGATCTAACCGGCGAGCGGCGCGGCAAGGACGATGTATAGGTACACGGCGCGTTTACTGTGAGGCTGCCGCGCGCCGCGTCACTGTAAACGCGCCATGTACATCGAAAACGCTCGCGGCTGCCGCTTGCCGCTGTAGGCCGTGACCGGCCGTCAGCATGATAGGGCTAAGGGCTAGTGATACTTTGCAATGTCAAAACGTTGCTACATTAAGAAAAAGCGGTTAAGTAAAATGTAATGTGCTTGCTGCTTTAAAACTGGATCACACTTGACCGTTATATTGTAATCTCGCGGCTAACGGCTGTATTTTCGTCAAATCAAAGTACTTTATGACTCAGATATTGTTTCACTTCTTTATCAACTGCGTTATATTTGCTTAAGTTAACGTGTTGGAGGTCTAATAAAGTTTAAGTGGGGTACTAATTTAAAGTTATAAACAGCACCTACTTTTTTAAGTCACCATTCATATTTATGGTATACTTAATGCTTTGTATGTTTTGTACGTTTCTATAGGTACCACGCAACATGGGCCAGGTGTAGGTTAGCAAACTTCACGTCATGTCTATCGAGAGCGTAATAGAAAACTCTCAGACATGCAGGTTTTCTATGATGTTTTCCTTCACCGTTCAGCAAGCGATAACCTAACCATAATTTTGAAAGTACTGTACCTGATAACTGCATGATGTGTTGCTACCTCCTTCTCACACTTGGGCTATCGCTACCTCAGCGGCATCCATCACATCTGGCAAATACTTTAGACACGATTTGCATGACCTCTTCGATACGGGAAGTTTATGTGTGGTTGTGTTGTTTTATTTATCATAGAAGGTATCTGGCTTGAAGAGAACGGCGATAAGAGTAATATCATATCGGTCTTTTGACATTATGTCAGACGAAAAAACAAAAGAAGAAAATAAGAAACCTATTACCCTATATACCTTTACGTCTAACATAAAAATTGCCGACTTACCGCCTAAAACACAGAAACTTATCTTTTGTTCTCTTTTTGCAAATTGTATTAAAATACATCTATAACATGAAAATAACTTAATTTCACGCCTTTTTCCCCGATGGGGTAGGCAGAGGTGTATTACACACCCACACTTCGCCAGTTATGCTTCGGTCCCAATGTAATGGGGGGCGAGCCTATTGCCATCATTAAGCGAACGATAATAAACATTTTTAATACGCACATACCTTTCTAAAAGTCAGAGGTGTGTGCCCGGGGCACCTGAGGATCGAACCCAAGACCATCGTATCGGCAGTCCGTTACGTACACCACTGGGCTATCGCCGCATAGACAACTCTATTGGGTATATTGTAAGAAAATAATACCATCCATAATTTGTCACCTACGTCAATATAACAGAACTAATGGCCACTGACATATAGCATAATGTAATTTATGCAAACTTCATTTTATAATTAACATTCATAACAGTTTATAAAAAAAGTAACCAAAACATCATCGTATTCATATAATAAATAAAATGCTGACAGCAATAATTTTACCTCTAGATGCATTTATAATTCATAGTTGCTTCCTTTGCTTATCTATGGCGGGGTACACCCGTACACAGAAATAAAGAGTGTCGTATCACACGGCTGTACACACACACACGCACACACACACCCACACGCGCACACACGCACACACACACACAAGTGTATGTCCGTGATGCGTCAATTGTTCCTTAAACCTACACTTTGATGTGTGGAGAGGCCTTGCCGGCGTAAAGGCCTTGCCACACGGCACAATTTTACGTCCAACTTGACTAAATCACTTGATGAAATCGTGACGTGTAGACGCCAGTCGTCCAACTCAAGTTCGTCGGGTGGGCGGTACCACCAGATTTCGGTCGGGAGGACGGAATGAAAATCAGTGATTTGATTGTGTCGTGTAGACGGGCAAAGCCAATTCGATTGAAAATTTGATCAGTGCTAAATTTGTGCCGTGTGGCAAGGCCTTAAAATGGGCACTTTTTAAAAACAATTATTGGCATTTACATTTTGACTGCTTCATAAAGTTGCTGAAGACCTCAATCAGTGATGTGTCGTTCAAAATGCCATGTAGGACTGCTAGGTACACAGATACCTCTATGGTAATAGTTGCAGAGGATGTGGCTCTATCAATTAATGGATGAACTTAGGAAAAACTTACAAAATAATGTATGAAGGGATTTCAATTTATTTTAAAATACGGATGGCACACGAGCTAAAGTCTACCAGCCAGGATGCAGGTAAACTTAGGGCTTAGATGCCAGTAATGCCAACTGAATATCACTGCATCATTCGCGCATACCTTACAGAAAGCAAACTTTTTACGACTCCATCCAGAAACCTGCTTTTCATTCTCATTCTTACGTTTCTCTAAAGAAAAGAAGCGAAAGAAGCAGTCAGCCACAAAGGTATGCGACGAAAGGAATTTTGATATTTTACATGGATCTCCTTGTAGAAGGTACTAGGATCATACTAGGATTAGGCCAGGATCGAGTTCACCGAGTGACTCTTATAACTTTTGACTGTTACCTATAGGCAACTTTGGTCGTTTCACTAGATAGAATACCGACTGAACAGTACCCACATAATACTCGTCAGAAAACTATATTAAGTAAAAAAATCATACCAGTCTTGTACTCCCGTAATGGAAGCAACAATAAATAACGTTTTGTCAGGAAATATGGCTCCACATTGAACTACTGTTTGTATATCCAACAAGCAATATTGTCAGCCATCTTTCAACATTTTCAATAGCAAAATTTTGCCTCATAATATCAGATACGGCCATCTAACTTAACACAACATATTATATTGAAGTACAATGTCATAAAATAGTCGAAATTACGCGGGACCGATATCCAAAAACAATGTCCCGATCGACGATAAATGCTAAAATATTTTGAACTCTATCACAAACAAAATAAAGCCACTTTTATGTGTTACAACAAACGAATGCAACTACGCGACTGAATAAGTTTTTTTTCAATTATAAAAGACTTAATTTGATATTAAGCGTGCAAGGGAATTTCAATCTTTGACTGGTGATATAACGTTCAAATTCGCTTGTATAATAAAATGATATATGACGTAACAAAATCAAAAAGGTTATCCACGAAAATGTTAATATAATAGTTGCTTCAGTACTACGGGTTTTGTTAGCGTGAAAGCATAAATCAATTTTATGGCCTCATCTAAATCAAACGCGTTTTAATGGGCGGCCCACGTCATATCATGGCGTAGTATGATAATTTACTGCTACTATGTGACGAATGTTAGAAATAAAGGCCTCGGACCCCCTCATACTCCTCCCTGTACCTCTCAGTCTCCCTCCGACGTAGGGATTAGTTTTATGCCCTAAACCGTCGTCGTAAATATGTCAGTCGTATCTCCGAGACGGCGCGCGTGTCATGCGAGATAATTTTTGAATTTACTTGTTAAGTTTAGGAGGTTTCATTGAGGCGTATGTGTATAAGAATGGAGTGTGTTGACTTTTGGATAAAAATGTTTGGAGAATTGCTGGTAATGAATCGGCTGCGATATTTAATTGGTTTATGCTTGTGAATGATGATGGTTGATGCTGAGAATGATTATGTTTTGCTTTTCCTTCTTCTTTTTGCAAAAATGTGTAACCAACAATTCTCTTGCTTGGATTTTGTCAGTAGAAACCGATAATTTAAGGGCTCACGTCTATATGAAAGTAAAGTTACAATACTTAACTGTCTATGTTTAGGTCTTGATGTCCTGGTTTATCACCATCATGCGTTATCCCTATTGCATTCATAAGTGTCATGACAGAATATCAGCTTTATGTCCAAAGTAACAAAAGGCAATAGCCAACTTACGTGAAAATAGACGGCAATGAATGGTTTCCTGTATACTAAATATCACCTTCCCTGTAATACCAATACAAGAATGAAAATTATAACTAGCCGTAAAAAATTAAAATGAGAAAATTCAAGGAACTTCATTGAATTAATTTTAGTATCAAAATAGCTTTCAACATTGAAACAAAAGGCACAATGAACATCCAGACTCGAATAAGTACCCCATAAAGATATTATTATTACGATCAAAACACCACTACGCGAGGGGTGGCACCAACCATAGTAATTCGTCATGCATCGTCGGTATTTCCAAAACAAATTTAATCAAGGAAAATCATAAATTAATATACTTATATCCTTCCATAAAATGATCGGCGACGGAGCTGATTTATTAAGACCAGTCGAGCAAGACGCTCTTTTATATAAATTAATTGATATTTATACTTTATACTCATCCTTGTTTATACTCGTAGATAAATAAAATAAACACAGGAAAATAATGCCTCCGTGGTGCAGTGGATATCGTATGTGTCTGCTGATCGGAGGTCTCGGGTTCGATTCCCAGGTCAGGCAAAGTGTTACTGGGTTTTTCCGAATTCTCAGTAGCATCCCGGCGTCTGGTAATGTGCCCGGTGAAGGCAATAGGCTCGCCCCGTATTACGTGGGGTCTAAAAATTCATGGCGAAATGTGGGTGCATATTACATTAATCTGCCTACCCCTTCAGGGATAGAGGCGTGAGTCTATAAAAAAATGAAAATACTTTATATTTTAAAAGACATTTTCTGTTGATTTTCGTAATTGAATTATATATTTTCATTTACGTTTCATTCATCTAGACTTTGAGAATACTAAGATCTTTGATAGTCGTGACTACTCGTGAGAGGGAGAAAGAAACCTCTGACGTCCTAACACTGCTCTGTTATATTGGATATCTCTGTCTCTTTGAGTAATGGAGGTCAGACGGCAGTCCCTCTGAATGAAAGGCTAATATTGTGTCAAGTCTAGTAGTATAGGAGGTGGACCACTGGCTCCAAAATGAAAGTTTAGGATAATTATGACAATCTTATGTCCGAGAGTAATTCTCTTTTTATATACGAAAATAATCGATTATAAAACGACGAAGATTCGTGAACGTGAATATAAGATGTGGTATCGAAAGCGGAATAGCACATTGTTTGGTTTTGCTTTTGGCGGGCCGCGGGTTCAGTAGTCATTGCAAGTACGCATACATGTATTGAAGTTTATTTAATGACAGTATAAACAAAAAATCAAACAAAATGATCATAGAAACAGGTATCTTAACTTGGCGAATGTAGGAATTTGGTGAACACTGAAGGCACCATCTTAGTTTCGTAAATTTTTAAACATTAAAATAGGGCTCATAATGCTAGATCTATTTTTGTCCCACTTTTAAATGTATCACGTTTTCTGAATATTGTGAGCGCAGGTTCACAAAAGACAATGAAGGATTAAAAGAAAATCGAAAACCTATACAATCAGTCAATAGACTTTTTATACCAATGTAATAATTTGTATCAATTAAAACTAAAAACACAAAGCAGGTTCTTAAAAAGTGTATCAACATGAATAGAGACATACCGAGCTCTATCTTATCCGACCAAATAAAAAAGTCTAAAATCATTATTTATCTACTTTATGGTACACGCCACTCGGGATTGGTGACGTAAACTTATGGTCATCGGCCATAAACCAAAGAGAACACGATTGGTCGTCCAACACTAAATCTACCATTTTAGTGTCGAAGAGTTTTATGGTTATACCATAAAACTTTAAGGTGTCAATTGATTTGTTATAAAAAATAAATATATAATGTATCCAATTAAGTACTTTGGTATATTTTATGTTCTTTGGATCGCATGGAATGTATTCTAGAGCTAAATATTAAGAACAATTTTGTATTCGTTTCATCTCATAGAGCTAGTAAGGAAGGCATCAGGTGGAAGCTTACAAATACATCAAATAGACCAACAAGTCCATAATCTGCCAACAAATTTGTATTTATGTATCTGATGAGACAGTGTTTGTTTTACAGAGCGACTAATGAACAAGTGATTGCTTCAAATATGATCCGAGAATATCTAATAATAATAATAATATAATCATATTCTACCACATTCACACAACACCATCTAGTCCCAAACTAAGCAGAGCTTGTACTATGGGTACTAGATAATGGATAAACATACATATATACTTTTATTTTTTGTAAATACATACATATTATACATAGAAACACCCAGACGAAGACAAACATCCATATTCATGCACACAAATGTTTGACTTGAGTGGGAATCAAACCCGCGACCTTCGGCGTAGCAGTCGCTTACACTCCCGCTGCGCCAATCGGTCGTTTATGGATCTTATGAGACAGTGATTGTTTTACAGAGCGACTAATGCTTCACATATAACCCGAGAATAATAAGATTTTCTAATGTATCAGTCAGTAGGTATATTAAAAATGACAGAGTTCTCTCTACAATACGACGATACTACGTGATGCGATTACCATAACTCTAGACAGTAGCGATGGCAACTCACGCGCAGATTGTCAAACCTCGGGAAAAGAAATAAGAAGCCGAACTATCCTCTTACTCTACACCCAAATTCCGTTACCTTATCTTTCTTCTTGCCATTCCCATATAGGAGCAGAAAGAAAAGAAACTGTTAGTAGGAATACTGTAAATTCACGTTGATTGTGTCCACTCAAAACTTGGTACGATTTTCGCCTTCTATTATTTTTATTATTAAAAATGTTTCAAATGTACAAATTAAACAAATGCTGATAAAATGTAAACACCAGCAGTTCAACGAAAATATCGACGGAGATAATCTCCATTGGTATTTGAAGTTTGTGACGAAAAGGCCACAATGTTCACTGTTGCAACACCTCACATATAGACCACCATAGAAGTTTTGTAGTAGAGTTTCTTAGTAGTGTAGTAGAGTTTCTTAGTAGTGTAGTAGAGTTAGTTATACTTACATGCTCTGAGAAGTATGCGCTCGTATGTTACACCCACGTGTCACCAGACTTAGGTCCCTATGATATGATAAAAAAAAAAATAATGACAAATTCCTCAATTTTTAATTTACTAGCAAAATTCTGCCCATGGCTCCAACCGCCTGGGTAACGAATATTGTGTCAAAAGGTACCCTATGTGATTTTTGATGTACAGTCGAACAACTTGTCGCTAGACCACCATAATAATGAGAATCGCTCAGCAAGACATCGTCGCTTCCAGTGCTATTTTACACGCACATTGACACTCGTATACAAAACCAGCTTCTAGTGTGCCTCGACTCTATGAGCGAGCCCAGGGATTTTTTTAAACTGGTCCAGCGCCGACTTGTTTGATTGTACTTACATATACTGCTAGATTTCACCTTAATCCGATTAGACGTTTTTGTATAAAAGAGTATCAAACATACAACCATCCACGGCCTTCAAAAACTTTTGCAGTGTCCGAAGGAAAAACCAGATGCTTAATGCTTACCACAGAACTAAGTTACTCAACAATTTCAAAATACTCAGTCTCTAGAATTCTTACATGTAGCGGCGCAGGGTCGAGTCAGTCTAAACACGAACTTGCCGGTCCCCTCACTACATAAATCAATTTGTCAGTTACACAGTGACGTGGTGCACACACATACGCACGCAGGGTGTAGACGTTGGTACGAGTTCTTTTTTAAATTCGAGAATGGTCTGCAGTTAATGATTGATAGGTTTAAAGATAATTTGAAATGGCGACAGTGGTCGAGCTTTTGTAAATAATGTTTTGCAGACCATTTACATTCTTCTGTTTTTCTTTAGTCATGTCCAATAGACATAGACTAACTTTTTTATAATTAGATACAATGGTATCATATTATAAAAAAGTTAAATTCTATGTACCTTTATATTATTGTGCAGTATAATAATAATACATTTGAAAGCTTTCAACTTATATCAACAGCCATATATTATTGTTTGCTTTTAAAATTTAGAGTGTGTAAGTTATTTTTTGTATAATTTGTTGAAGATTCAATCAATATCGTGTATCATTGTATTGTTCTTTCCTTGAGAATATTATCAATTTACACATTTTCTAATTTTCGTTTTATAAAAGTTCTCAGTTACCAAAAATTGATCTATGTAATCAACCAATTATAATATAATATTCTACCACATACACACATCACCATCAAGTCCCAAACTAAGCAGAGTTTGTACTATGGGTATTGGGTACTAGACAATGGATAAACATACATATATCCTTTTTTTGTATATACATACATACATATTATACATAGAAACACCCAGACAAGAAAGAAAGAGCAATCAAACCCAAAGCAACAAATTGTGGGCTACGCAAGCTATTGTCCTCTTTGGCAATCGAACCCTTTGCTTAAACCACCACGCTAACCTCAAAGTCCAATGCAGCATAAACAACTCTCGAAACTTTAAACTAAAACTTCTACGTCCTAGCTTACCCTGCTTTTTATAATCATTAACTTTACTTGTAATCTGTCCCGTTCCTGGTAACAGGCAGGTCGGAATAGTCCACCACGCTGGCCAAGTGCGGGTTAGCAGAGTTCACGTGTCTTACGAGAACGTAATGCAGCACGCTCAGTTATGTAGGTTTTCTTACGATGTTTTTCTCCGTTTAGCAACCGATGATGAACAGTTTAATAGCCCTGCTTTGAATCTAGTCAAAGGACACTTAGTTGATTTGAAAAAATAATTATGATTTGACACAGCTAACTAGCTTTTGTTTTTTTGTTGAAAAGTTACATTATATTAAAGGACAGAGTTTAAAAGCCTTTTTTGTATCTCTAACTTTTGTATTTTTAACTTGTATTTTCAACTTTTTCTTTCTTATAAGCCGAAGCTCGACACCAAAATCTGGTTCAGCAAACAGTTGAACCAGATTAACTAAGAGCTGAACTAGATAAACTATTAGAACGTCTCGTAAAAACCGAAAATACATATTCTTAACACTAGTAGAGATATGCTTACTTTAGAGATATGATCAAGTTGGATGTAATGATTTACTGATAGATTATAGGTATAATCTTTGGATTACGAATTCTAATTAATCAAAATGAAATATGTTGTCTTTTTTCGCTAATTTATAACTTGTCGCCATATGAAGTCACACAGTTTTACGAGTTTATAAGACGTGACTGAGACTTTAAGCCTCGTCTGATCTTTATCTAACCTTCATTTTAGTTATAATTTAATTTTGTATACATCTAATATAGTGATACGAGTAGGTGCGTATCATATTGTTAACTATCGCTTGCTGAGTAGTGAAGGAAGGTATGAAACTTATTTGTTTTCAAGTTCTCCATAATATACGCAAAAGACACGTGATCTCTATGAAGTATCATGCCGCATTTGACAAGCTCAGTAGATTATGACCTAATTTTCAATAGTCAGATGAGTCCAAAACCTTTCTGTATCATAGTTTATAAACAGGGCCTGATATTATACTATTTGAAATTACAAAACAGACACATAATAAAATGTTTTCTGCCTGATATGTTTTTATAATTGAGATAGTTCTGCAGTACGAAAAATGGTTGTAAGTAGCAGCAAAAAAAACTTACTTACCTATAAATATGGGCTCCCGATTTCTCACATTCTCACGAAGTATACAAAATCGACGTCACCTGTGGTACCTATATATATTTTTGTAAATTCAAATCCTATTACAAGCAATTGACACTTTTATATTAGAAAATATACGAAGCAATATTTCTCCCGATACCCTTGCATTGGTTCTAAATGAAACGATCGCGCGATTACGCTACGTGTTTACTCAATAATTCGATGCGACTAACTTGTTGGTGCAAGCGAGGAGCGATGAGCGTTTTTTAGTTCTACTGAGATTTTCGTAATACAATTGGAGCTTCGGTTAAAAACTCGGTGTTTCTGTTTTTTTTTTGTGTTGTAGGAGTCCATTAGGTGTTCCTCAAAATGGATCTCTGAGATTGTAAATTAAGGGTTTGCAATTTTATGAATAGACTTAGATATATTAATTTTCAAAACCGTAAGCCGTTCAAGACCTAGTAATCAATTATATAAAAACACAAACAGATTTAGCTTACTGCATATTGAATCGGCGACAGCGATAGCTTAGTGGAAAACTGTTACGCAAAGGATCTCGAACTCAGGTAGATACTGCTATAAGAGGCCCGCGTTCAGTCGTGGGACAATTACTTGTAGAGCTGATAGTTATTATCGCTGATACAGAAATATTCTTTCATGTAGTCAAAACAAAATGTATAATTATATAAAAAAGTAATGAATTCGGTTTGTTATAATAAACGACCTAAGCAAGTAATATGAGTTTCTTATCAAATTTGATATTCTAATGTACCTTTTCTTAATGTACCATATACGATGTAGTCGCCCGCATCGCAATTCTGTTGGCTTGTACCACAGGCGAGTATCGCTTGCGATCCGGCCGCGACTCGTCATTTCTCGCATTGTCGTAATCCGCTGATTTACTAGCGACATTAATCAGGTTGACGGCCGATAGGGACTAAATCACAACCACGCTGTCTAATGCCATCAACAAAACCCTTAAACACATCAACATAAGATCTAAAATCGCACACAATTTTGTTTTCTTATACACGCAATATTAACACTACTGCATGTTATTGCTTGTAATTCTTTTTGCGAATTTCGTGCACATATATACATTTTTTTTTGTTTCATACATGTTTTATTTGTCTAGCTTGACATTTCGCTGATTTATTTTCCGTTTCTTTTTATGCCCGTTTTAGAGGGTTTGATTGTAACACGAGATTTTAAAGTGTGTTGAGTATTTGAGTGATATATTGTGATTATTTATTTCTGTATTGTTATGTAGTTCCTGTGCGGCTGTGGAGAATGAGTTTGATAGGCGTGGAAGCAAACAAGGTTCTTATATGGTTGATACAGTGTTTTGTTCGTTTTGCGTGAATAATGTTGGTTTTGCCAGCTGTTCCTGTCTCGGATATTCGTGAAATGGGAATAGGAAGCTTAGCATATTTGATCTGTTTTTTAATATTTATTTAACAGTTCTACCATGTTTGTAACTGCCTTACTAAACATGTGATATAGTTTTCAAAACTTTTATTTAAGAAATGAGCAGAGTTGCAAGTACTTACACCAATTTATTTCGTTTTTATTCTTCTTGTCGTGCCAATGCCAATTTTAAATATTATTAACCATTAATGTAGAATAGGATTGAATTGTCGGACCCTAGTTGAATCTACGTACTGCATTACCATAGCAGCTTGTCCCAGGATATGCCACTGGGAGGCTTTTCCACTATATAAAAATATAAATATTGTATGATTGTCTTTATTTTTTTTATTTATTATCTTTATATAGCCTTAGTCATTTTCTGCCAGTCTACTTTAGAGTGGTGCAGAGATTAATGGTAGGTCATTAGAGCTTTATATTTTTATTTATTCTACTCGAGCCGAGGTAATTTTAAGATTTTTGTCTTAATATGTCGTTCGTCGTTTATGCTAAGCAAATACCTTTTTCGTTCTCAACTGTCCGTTTCAAAATATATTTTTGCACGATTTTGATGGGCCGTTTTTCCAACAGCTGGAATTTTGTAACGATTTTAATAGACATTACCCAAACCACCGGCTACAGTGGATAAGGCACTATCGCTTTCGCTCGCACTACTGCATCATCATGTACAATCGAACAACTTCCCGCTAGTACACCATAAGGGCGAGAATCGCTCAGCAAAACATGGTCGCTTCCAGCTTAAAACTGTCATTATTAGTCAAACGTAATATGAGCGCGTGGTTTCGTATAAGTGCGTGTGCCTCGACTCTATGAGCGAGCCAAACGAAACTTTTTAAAACTGATCGACCGCCGACTTGTCTGACTGTACTTATAGCAGCACAAAGTATAACTTCGAAATGTTGTATCAGTGCAGAGCTTTACCAGTAGATCTATTTATGCTGAAACCAACTAAGCTACATTAACTTCAATAGTTTATTAGAATAGTGCAGGTGTGATAATGATGCCTACTCCTTCAATGATACATAAGCCTTAATCTGTGCAGTTGTTGGATGAAGACAGACTGACAAAGAAAATATATAAGGCAAGTGTCAAGGACGAAGGAGAAGGCCTAGGCGGACGTTCACTGACCAGATTGGAGACATCCTAAAAAGAGGACTGTTTAGAGGTACCCTAAACAGAAGAGCATGCATGAGAAACTTGATGGGATGAAGCAAAAGAGATATGTCAGGACCGTTGTAAATGGCGGTCCGTAGTCTCTGCCTACCCCTCCGGGAAACATGCGTGAGTCTATGTATGTATGTATGTTAGTCTATTAAGACACCAAAACATAATCAAATCGTCATTCAACCTTCAGCAGTTCACATCTACATCAGCACCCATATAATGAAATGTACCTAGTGACAATGTCATCGAGTGCCTACTATTTGGAGTTGTGAAAATTATTTATTTTTCTTTTCTTTTACTTTTCAACTTTTAACCACGTCACCACACGGATGATTTTGACGTCCGGTTGGCGTAGCGGGAGAGTAAGCGACTGCTACGTCGAAGGTCGCGGGTTCGATTCCCGCTCAAGGCAAACATTTGTGTGCGTAAACATGGATATTCGTCTTGGTCTGGGTGTTTCTATGTATAATATGTATGTATTTACAAAAAAAAGAATATACCTATGTATGTTTATCCATTATCTACATAGTACCCCTTGTACAAGCTCTGCTTCGTTTGGGACTAGATGGTGTTGTGTGAATGTGGTAGAATATTATTATTATTATATATATTGTACTAATAGGGACTAATTATCTAGCTCTTCAAAAATAATGATTACTCTTCTATTCTACTTTTACGGATAAAACCAAGACTATACTTCGGTCTACATTTAGTCCTATTTCCATAATAAAGAAAGGAAAAATCTTTTAAAAATCCTTCCTATTCCCAACATAACCGTCTCACAAAGTTGCCAACGCCATTCATCACTGTGTTTACTTCACCCCTTTAATCAGGCGTCGTAAATCGCGATCAATGTATTATATTTTTAATTCCGCAGCTCTAATACATCAGATAGATTTATGTCGCGACAACGACTCATAGATTTATTGCACTTCTCATCTCTGAGCGTCTTGTGCGTACTAGCGTTCGTTCGTATGAAATGTTTGCGCGAAATTAAGGGGTATGTGATATCTGGTCGTGTTTAGAGGTAAATTTTAGGCTTTTTTGGGAGTTGTCGTGGTAAAATTGATACACAATGCCTCTAATTTGTTTTTTGTATCTAACTAATATAAGAATAGAGTCAATGTTTTACTTTACTCGGATCATAACTTAACTATCGTCAATACTGTTTGCGAACTATTGAAAAATCAGTCCATAGTAAAATTAGTTCGGTACATCATCATTCATGACTCGAATGGTATTTTTGACATTGATTTCCAATAGAGTGATGCCAATTTATAAATTTAATTATCCCGATAGCGTCGACGTGTGCTATAACTTTGCAATGGAGCGTATGGTGCTAGACATGTTAACTATTTTACGTAACGCGTAGAATTTGAATTTAAACACATAATTCTTATTGCTTCATTGCTCTGTAACATTATAAATAACTCCCTTGATAAAAAGTCTATCATACACACTAGATACTATTACTTACTTTTACACTTAAAATGCCTTAGATCGGTCGTTTAATTATTGTACTCAATAGTTTTTCAGGAATATGAGTGTTACTTCAACAGCAACAACTACTTTTTTTACTACTTTATAAATAACCTTAAAACCTGTTAATATCTGCTAAACATGATAAACTAAATAACCGTAACGATACTAATAGATGATATACCCAACTTGAGGATGTATAGCTCGGTTCTGACACAAACTTGTGATGGGCTGCACTAGGTCGAAGTTGTTAGTCGCCTTTTAGTAAGACGTTTGAGGTTTTGGGTTTGTTTACGGTATGAGAAGAACATACATGTCTTAACGCTTGGATTTGATGCCCGAGAGAGGCAAGTTCGGAACGACTCCTACGGCTACGGACTTTCATCAGCCGACGTACAGCTTTATTTTATCGTTTAGCAAGCTGTAACTTCAAAAAGCCAGTGCTAAGGGTTTGCCGTGGGGTTGAACCCGAGACACCTCTGCTAATGCTGTTAGTCTCTCCACTACTGCTTTCTTCCGCGGACAAGTGCCACAAGAACGCACAACAACATCTTTGTCGTAAGTGAAGCAATATTAACATAGTATATAAGTATATTTACTGACAAAAATTGGAAATATGTTAGTATGTAAGGTATGTAAGGGATGGCACGTCTCAAAAGAGACATCGTGCTCAGACCATAGATATACAACCCACACAGCTCCTTAAGAAACCACACAACACTGACAAATCCAAGTATGTCCTACTACTTAAAGAGAAACTCACCCTTACTGCTACGCCGACGGTACTGGGTGACACTGAACAGATCGACGAGCAGGTATGTACACTGACACACTACCACGCTAGACAGCTACCACGCAGCTTGCCCGGAAACCATTCCGCCTTCAACCCCGGGTAAACAACCCTGGTGGGGCGCTAAGCTTAAACGCAAGCGCAAGAAGGTAAGAAGGGCCTTAAACAGAGCAATGAACACAAGCGCGGACGTAGTTTGGGACGCTTATAAAGCGGCCAAATTAAGCTACAGGAAATGCCTCAGATTCAGGCGCACCATGGGATGGAGGAAATTCTGTGGGAGCATTGAATATTGCCAAAAAGCAAACCGGGTAAGGAAAGTACTGGCTCAGCAACCGGCAGTTACACCAGGTACTCTCCGTAAACCGGATAACACCTTCACCACATCGGAAGACGAGACAAGACGCGTCCTACTTGAAACACACTTCCCAAGATGCGTCCTCGCCCCGATAATAAAGTGTCATGATACACAAACAGTGGCGACCCTACACGAATGGAGACATGCAAACACCATGGTCATAGAAGAAAATCTCCGATGGGCCATCGATAGCTTCCACCCCTTCAAAGCAGCCGGACTAGACGGCATCTTCCCCGGGGTTATTACAATTGGAGGGTGAATCTGTCCTTAAAAGACTCGTGGCAATCATGATGGCTAGCTTGGCCCTCAGATATGTACCGAAGAGATGGAGGGAAGTCAAACTAATCTTCATACCAAAACCAGGCAAAACAGACTATACAAATGCAAAGTCCTTCAGACCAATAAGCCTGACCTCCTTCATGCTCGAAGCCTTGGTAAGGCTTTGCAAGAGGAAACTAAGAAGTGGGCTCTGAAGCACCTGCCCCTACATGCCAACCAACATGCATACAGCTAACGGAAATCAACGGAATCGGCCTTACAACAGGTCGTGAACCAGATAGAAGCTGCTATACAACAAAAAAGCATCTGTCGGGGCAACTTTATCGACATAGAAGGAGCCTTCGACAAGACATACTTCTCCAGCATAAGCAATGCCCTAGCCAGACATGGAGTGGATCAGATGCTCATGCAGTGGATCCACAACATGCTCAGCAAAAGGGTAATACACCTGCATGGCGACACCCAGACAGCCTTGATAACTAAAGGTTGCCCGCAGGGAGGAGTTCTCGCCTCGCTATTGTGGAACTTAGTCATCAATGAACTCACAGACAAACTCAACGCTAGAGACTTCTACACAATAGGATATGCAGATAATCTGACCATTCTCACTTCAGGTAAGGTAGCTAGTACAGTGTACGACCTTACCGAACAAGCCGTACGCATTACTATGCGTAATATTACACCACGTACTGCATCCGTATATTACACCACCGCTCTACTGAGCGGTGGTGTAATATACGGATGCAGTACGGATTATCTGTAAACCCGACCAAGACCGAACTAGTCATGTTCACAAACAAACGCGCTCTGGGTCCCTACCAACTGCCCAGGTTATTTAATACAGAGCTTGAGCTGTCTACCGAGGTCAAGTATCTGGGCGTCATTCTCGACGGCAAATTGTCATGGAACAACCACATGGAAAATAAGCTCAGCAAAGCCAGCATTGTCTTCCGGCAGTGCAAGAAGATGATAGGCAAACGCTGTGGCTTATCCCCCAAAATTGTCTTATGTTTATAAGACAATAATACGTCCGATGGTAAGCTACGGTGCAGTAGTGTGGTGGCCTCGGACCAATCTAACAACGGCCGCCAACAAGCTTCAAAGACTAGCATGCCTAGCAGCCACGGGCTGCATGAAAACCACACCTACAGTGGCACTAGAAGTGTTGCTGGACTTGCCTCCATTGCACCTGTTCATACAACAGGAAGCAACAATGTCGGCGTTTCGGCTAAGAGCTGTGAAGCTCTGGAAAGACACCAATACACCGCACACCAGCAACTTAGACACACTCTTCAAAGAAGTTCCTATAACACAAGCCATCGGCGACCGAATAACAAAACACTTTGTGTTTGACAAGAAGTACAAAATCCAACGAACGAGGATCTACATTGAGGAGCGGTTAACCACAAAGAGCTCACGATCTTCACAGATTGGTCAAATACGGATACAGGTACGGGTTCAGGAGTATTCTCCGAGGACCTAAACATCAATATCGCAGCCGTTACACAGGACACGGATCCTTTAATAAGCACCTATTTACTATAGGTATCACTGACAACCCGCTGTGCAGAGCCTATATGGCAGCAGAAGAGACGGCAGCCCAACTGCTTCTCGACTGCCCTGAGGTCTCACAGTATAGGCAGCAATACCTGATAAGACACAGCACCCTGAGGGTAGCAATGGGCCACATCAAGAGTCTTCTGGCCTTCCTCGAAGAGCGGGGGTGGCTCGAGTGACAAGACCATTCCTACCCGCATGCAAAATTCACGCCAAGACGTGGAGTTGCGGAAACAGCCCGTGCTACCAAGTACCTTAACATTGACAAATATAAAGAACATATGATTTTCTTTCGCTATTTCAGAAATGTATTAGGATTTCTTTTCCATCATCTCTTAATAAAAGAATTGCGTTATACTTAATATAATCTAGTCCGTGTGGTGACGGATTAAGAATACGGAATGTCACCACCCCATATCATCCCATAGGTGTCGTAAGAGCCGACAAAGGGAGCATATTATGCAGATAACAACACTGTAAGAGAAGGAAAACTTGATACAAACCCTATACCAACCCGTTTGGCCAGCGTGGTATAGTAGGCCAATTCATCCTTTCAAAGGAGAGGCCTAGTCCAGCAGTGGACTGTTAAGGCTGATGATGAATGAAATGAATAATATAATCTTGAAGTGTAGTGTGCATGGTTCAATAAATAAAATATAAGCTCGGTCAAATCCTCACTCACAAATTAATCGGCGTTCCATATCATTCAATAAATCGAGATCGAATCCATCATCGCTCAAATACATGTCAAGTTTTCATTTAAATATCAAGTGGCGTCAAATTATTATTTGCGAGACTTCAAACGCAATGTGTTGAAAAAACAGCGACTATGCCAATATTTTGTTTAAGCTTAAAAGTTATAGCATTTTGTTTTAGGCGTTTTAGTTTTTATAATGAACAGTGTTTAGGGCTCCTATCCAAATAAAAAGCTGTGTGTTCGCACTCTAGTTTCCTGGTTTTGTTTTAAATCCTCACAATTCATTCCGTGTGTGTAAAAGGTTTAAAATATACAAAGCAAATAGAATCTTTGGAAAAAGACGGAAAACACGATATTAGATCATATGATCTAATATCGTGTTTTCCGGCTATATATACCAATCGTATGCATACAGAACAGCATAGGGTTCCCACCAAGAACAAGCCATCCTCACCTGCAAGTGGTGCACCTGCCGATCAACGGACGAGGCTCTGGCAAACAAAATATCCCGATAAGCGGCAATAGGCTCGCCACCTATTACGTGGGATCAAAACACTGGCGAAAAGTGGGCGTTTAATATGCCTCTGCCTTCCCCTTCGGGGAAACAGGCGTGAGTCTATGTATGTATATACTAATCCAGTACCAAATCATTCAACTGATAGATGAATTGAAGATGTTAAAAATAAAACTAAATAATAGTTCTTTCATATAGTTTCGTAAATATAATTTAACCATAATTAAAAAAACAAAAAATATTAATAATTAAATTCATAACTAACTTGCATTTAAAGAAATTGTGTCAATCATAAAGATCTGGCGCTTTTCAGCAAAGTATAAGTCGTAAGAAGGTGGGGCCAAGAAATAATTATTCATAGCGTTTTTAACAGCCGGGCCAGGCGGCGAGAATTGTGAGAGGCCACTAGAACAGCGGCGAGGGGCTCGCTAGTGTCGTAAAAAATTGTTTTAAGAAAACTGTTGAGTAGGTCTGATAAAAAATATTTTGATTTATTTTTGTAATTTAATGACGACTAACAAAGCTCATTATCAGGCTTGCTTAACAATTGTCTATTGATGACCACAAGCCTTTACTCACTATGAGAAACTGTAGCTCATAGTCCGATAGACAATATTTAGGTGTACATTTCAAAATACCTACAATTAATGCTGAGGAGACATTTTTTTTAAGCTAGCTAGCTTCTACAATTATTATGAGGTATTGTGCATATACAAAGTGCATATTCTTTTAGTAGACCTGCTTTAAAAATAATTGCAATTTCAAAAGCATGATACTATTTTTTATGTGTTGTTATACAACAAATAAAAAAGTAGACACAGTAAACCTTTACTACTTATATCAAAAGATATCTTTTCTCTTTTCAAATGTTTCTATTTTCTTTTTCTATCTTAGTTTCTTGAAATAATATCAAATTTAGTATTTTGGTCAAATGATTACAAAGCTTATAAATTATTCCGAAATAAAGGTAAATATAGTCCAAAACAAACAAAACTCGTCTTGTCCTCTCCATACCACCCCTATTCCGTTGAAACACAACCATCTCCTGACTTGTTAATGCGGCTGCGTACCATCTTAGCATATTGCAACTTCTAAATAAGGCCATTATTCCTAACATCCGCTAACATTCGCCAACAACCGGGTACACCCGGATACCGGGTATACCCCGGTTACACCCGGACGAACGTTATCACTAACAAAATATTTGATGGGCCGAACCGTGCGCAAATTGAATTTATTATTCAGGTTCAATCAGAAGGGCGGGAACTACTGGGTTGCCAGCGTTTGAGGAAAAATTGATTTTATTTTTTTTATCTTTGATAACTTCAACGTTCGGATGGAAGGTTCTGAATTTGCAAGTGATATTGTAGTAATCTGCACCTGGAATATTTTCACTTAGTATTTTTCACTGTGTTAACTGAACTTTTCATGGTATAGGTACGTACGCAATTCAGGATTTACTGTGACTATACGAATATCAACTACATGACATTGTTGTTATAAAAGGAAATTAGTTTAGTATTAACTAGACTGAGCCATTATTTGAACTCACAAATGGTTGAATGCTTCACGAAGGGAAAAATACAATGAGACGCAAAAAAATGTAGTCCCGGTTACAAGGTATCATCCTACGACACCTGAACCTGAGTAAAGTAAAAACCATATAATTCGTTTCCACGTCACTCTCTAAAACTATTCTCCAATTATTTCTTGCTTAAAAACTAGCAAGTATTTTACTCTAGCCACACTATGCGTTGTGCGTATTGCATATTTATGAAAAACCATTGACGAATATGAGAGTAGGTGACAACAGCAGTACAGGGACTTGTTACGTGGTCGATTGATACGACCGACTTAACTTGATGCCTTCTGCAAACGGGTTCTGGGGCAAAACCCTCATGTCTTGACTGAAAAATTCATCATGCGATATCTGTGGTCTTGTTTTAGAAACCTCTTTTTGTCCCGAAATTTTGCAAGTACCGAATAGCCTGAGTCTTTTTTATTTGGGGTTTTAGTGATAAGGATTTGCACTACATTTAACTATATACCTTATATAGTAAAATGTATGCCCTTCATCATCATCATCATCCGAGTTTGGATGTAACTGCGTCCGTTGTTAGAATATTTGTATAATTGTAGATTCGCTATTCCAGATTTTCATATAGGTTTTTTTTTTTAATTGAGACATATAAAGGTAAGTACATTGAATACATATTAGTTGTCTAGAATTACCGCAGGCAGGCAGGAATTTTCAAAGTGCGCAGTGGAAGTTGTAATACATCTGCCTGACTACGACAAGACAAGGATCTAGACACAATGTACTGCGTTGCACAGTGAATGAATATAAATTCTAAAATTAATAAAATGTCTTACCAAATCTTACTGATGCTCCTGATGATGTTCTTGAGTGGACCTATAAGATTAACTCATAATTTTGGCCAAAATAACAAGAAAATCGAATAAATACCACAGGATCCAGCTCGACGTCCTTCATCAGCAAAATCGTCGGGCAGCAACCACGTGCATCGGATTCACTCAAGTTTTACAATGTTCATTAAAATACTATTTTTATCACAGACTAGCTGACCCAGCGAACTGCGTATCGCCTTTTTAAGAGTTTTTATTTAATTCCCTTTTTTCCAAGCCCTTTTCCATAGTTACCATTGACTTAGCGCTTAGTCTCTTATCATTTCTGTAAATGATGAACAAACAAACATAGATTTTTATATAATATTGAATTCCCCATTCCTTAAAATATCGGAGACGATACCCATATCGAATTTCAAAAAAAAATTCCGTCCGCCATCTTTGATTTCCTATCCGCCATCATTGATCACAAAATAGATGTTGTATTTGGATTCATCGTCCCTTAAATCATCAGAGACGATACCCATATTGATTTTTTAAATTTTTCCCATCCACCATCTTTGATTTCCCATCCGTCATCTTGGATCACAAAATAGAAGTTGTATTTTGATTCCCCACCCCTTAAAATATCGAAGGCGATACCCATATTGAGTTTTTTTTTTTTTCTCGTCCGCCATCTTTGATTTCCCGTCCGCCATCTTGGATCACTAAATAAATTTCATATTATTAATGAGCGTCCCGAAAATCGCGAGAACGATACCCATATAGATTGTATCCTATTCGTTTAGCCTTTTTTTGCCTTTGGCCCAACCCTCCCCCTTCTCGTGACCATTTTATTACTTTTGTCTGGCCCCTAAAAGTAATGGCGTAATTTGATATAGCCTATACCCTTGCGGAATAGTTGGGCTATCATAGGCAATAACAAATTTTAAAATCCGTCTGCTAGTTCCTGAGATTAGCCGACATTATCTTTTAGCCTTTTTAGCCTTTTGCCCGGCTCCAAAGGGTCGAAGCGTTATGTTATATAGCCTATAGCCTGCCGGAGTAACTGGGCTATCGTATACAAAAAGAATTTTTGAGATCCGACCGGTAGTTCCTGAGATTAGCGCGTTCAAACAAACAAACAAACAAACAAACAAACTCTTCCGCTTTATTATATTAGTATAGATAAACCGTTGCCGGTTATTGATCATGAAGTATTTAATCTTCGATTATGCGAATAAGTAAATAATGTTGAATACAAGCCTTTCTACGAATGATTTTGAATGCAAGAGAGGGATGTTATGAGTAGAAACTCATACATTTCGATATGGTGATTCGAAAAACTTTATTCCAAGTCTGCTATGTAGAAGCTGTTATCATTTCTTTATAAACAAAATGAATATAGCATAGTCACATTCATTATGTTGTTAAATTATTACGGTATCGTCCCCTATTATTTTGGGGTCTGAACTTCAAAACATGACGAACAGAAACAGAAAAGCCAAAATAACCATAAATTAGAAACATCTACTTTCCACCTCAATACTTTCACAAATAGTTTAGAACTTACTTCATTATATTAAATCAACGAGAAAACTGTTCACAACTCTAGAAAACTTCATTTACTTGAGAATGAAAATAACAACACGCGACCAAAAAGGATCGGTAAATAACTCCGTACATACATACTTGGTTGAAAGTACTTCTTAAATTTATTGCGTAATGCTTAACCGACTCGGAAAAAAGCATTGAACAATGTAGAAAAAAAAACACAGGATCATTCTAATAGCTGAGCGAAGTGAGTGAAATACTTGGAAGAGGGGGAGGAAAATAAAATGAATTTATTTGGCTGGGTGCTCAGGAAGTTTTGAACTGTTTAATTCTTGAATCTTGTACCGGCTTTTGTTGACTTAGATGAGGCGGTGTGGCGTGTGGGGCGCCGATAGGACTGACTGAGCGAGTTTTAGGTCCTATATGAATGAAACTTTATAATATTTGGTGTGGTGCCTTTTAATTTTTTTATCGTGGACTCGTAATAATGGCTCATGTCTACGGTAGATGCATGCTGATCATAAAATACGTCGTAAAAAGGCTGTCGGATTTAGCAATGTTATTAAGATTTTTTTAACATAACGTAATATTAAATCACAGTAGAAATGATCTGACTAAATAAAATTGAATTTCAGCCAAATCTTTCCCATGTTATATTACGTCCAATTGATCTATGTACTGTGGTTGACGGCATAGAATACAAGTGTCACCACCCCCTATCTTCCCGTGGGTGTCGTAAGAGGCGACTAAGGGATAACACGATGCAAATACCATCTTTGCGTAGAGACGGAAAACTCGACTTCAAACCCTATACGACTGCCTCGTTGGTCTCGCGGCATAAATGTGCGCGTGGGATCGGGAGGTCCCGGGTTCGATTCCTGGGTCGGGCAGTGTTATTGGGTTTTTGTGTCACGAAATTCTCAGTAGCAGCACGGAGTCTGGAAATGTGCCCGGTACGGCAATAGGCTCGCCCCTTATTACGTGGGACTAAAGTATATCTGGCGAAAAGTGGGTGTAGAAATACACCTCTGCCTACCCCTTCGGGGATAAAAGGCGTGACGATATGTATGTATGTATGTATGTATGTATGATCTATGTAAACTCTCTTGGACACTTAGGTACTAATCCTGCGTCTTAATTATGCAGAAAGTATTTGCTTAGAGTAGCTCTCTTATTTAAAAAGACCACGACTGAAAGAGGTAAATACTGAATCCATGGGCAACATTATGATGACTCTTAATCAACTGACTCGAATCGACTAGCTATTTGTGGACAATACAAAGTATAGGTATTGAACCAATAAAACTAGAACCACTACGATATCTGTGCAAACTTTGCGATTAGCATGTACCTACCTACAGCTCAAAGACTAAGTAAAGACGTTTTGAAAGTCTGGATAAACATTATCCGTATATAATCAATAAATTTAAAGCTTGTTTAATTTATTACAACTATATTCTTACAGCAAATATGCTGTAGACTGTAGAGGAATATTTGTTACGACTAACATAAAAATCTGATGAAACAGTTCAAAAAAATTTTGCAATTACACATAAAAGCTGCCTTTAAAGTTGCGTAAAAACTACGTTATAAACAAACACAACCTCAATTTTACCTACATTCCAAAACAGTCAAATCTAGAGTCGTTTCAAACTTTAAAGAACCCGAAATTATCAGAAAACCACATAATCATATTACAAAGACCAAATTGCTAAACAAATATGTTTTAAAAGATGCGCGGCCCGCCATGTTTACAATGCGTTTGCGCGTGCGGCAAGTTTGAAAAGAGAACAAGTGCTTGTTTGAAATGGCGGTAGATAAGAAAGAGAGAGGCGGTTTTGTTTTTAATTTTTGTATGCTTTGGTAATGAAATGTGTGTCAGCCAGTCGTATTTATGCTCAAGATGATGTTGTTATTCTAAAAAAAGGTTGCGGTGCGGTTTTTATGAACCTTATCATAGGGATTCCACTCTGTGAGGTATTATTACACGTGCCTTTAGAAAAGAGAGTAGGTAAAGTTCTCGTGAAAGAATTGCATACATGGCTTTAATGTCACGGTCATGTGTGAGAGCTTAAAGCATGCCGTAGTAGGTACTTAAGCAGCACTGTGTCCAGGTTATAGACACGTCGCATTTATGTAAATTTAGTGTGTGAAACCTTAATTCTAAGGTCTATTGATTTGCTTTTTTAGTCATTTATAGAACACATCACACGAAAAATAATCTACACAATACCTATTTCTCATCCTCTAAGACCACCACATACATCGTTAAATCTATAAATACCACCATTTTTATCCCATAAACGACACAAAGACCTCATAATTCATACAAAAGTTTACACTAAATTTAATAGTCTTACCACACTGTACACATGCAAATGACATAAGCGACAGATCATACTGACATGTCGCTCAACGCGACAAGTGTCGCATATATCCGTCATTATACTGATTTATGCGTCTTAGAACATCTGCTTGCCATATTATATTGCACTGGATATAAGTGGTGTTTGTTTAATATATTAACACTCTTATTATAATGTACCTAATATAGAGTTTCGGATGGACGTCTTAATGGTTATAATTAAAATAAAAATAACTCACTGTCTAGGGCTTAAAGTGTATTATTCGTTTATGTATTTTGATGGCAAATCTTCTAGGATTACATTCACAAGTTGAGTAAATGAATACTGGTGTCACCCAAAGTGACATGTCCATAGTAGAAAGACTGAGAAGGATAGGCCTGAGAAGTTCAAATAGATACGCCTTATAAATCGTAGGATGAATGATTATAGAACGAATGAATCAATCCATACATGCATAGATTCACGCCTGTTTCCCGGAGGGGTAGGCAGAGACTACCCCTCCGGGTAACAGATCAGGGTAACGGATCCTGACATATCTCTCTTGCTTCATTCACTCCCATCAAATTCCTCATGCATGCCCTTCTGTTCAGGGTACCTCTAACCTGCCCTGTTTTTAGGAGGCGAACGTTCTCTGACCAGATGGTCAGAGAACGTTCGCCTAGGTCTTCCCCTTCGTCCTGTCCCATTCACACTTGCCTTGTATATCTGCTTCATCCATCCTCTCCACGTGCCCAAACCACCTTAGCATACCTTTCTCAAAATAATCTTCAATCAATCCAAGATAATCACAAATGAAGCATGTACACTGCAAAAATGGCAAAGTGGTTTTAGCAGTCTCTCAGACTATATTGATAGATTCCCATACGGCACAATAATTTGAGGATTACACGAATGTTTTTTTAAGTCTTTATGATTTTGGTGTCCGCTATTTGAACGTTTCTTAAATCTTCCGAGACATCGGATTCCATCCTAGTGCAAAAATTGTCGTATAATAACGACACACAGACAAATATATTACTACAAAGCGTATAAACTATGCCAAGCAAAAACATATTACCTAGAAAATTCCGTCACAAAAATATACTATTTCACATTTATAACGCAATTTACATCATTATCACAAAACAAATCTTTTATTTCCTGACAAAAATAAAATATCCCACAGAACTACAAAACTGTGTAATAATTCAAAAACACTTTGAAACTTTACAAACGGACTGAAAATAAAGAAAGTGTAATGTGCCACCCCATCCATCTGCGCTCGTCACAAATCAACAAGACGCATGCTTTCCGCCGGGAGTCGAACCCGGGCTAATGGCGCCGACCGATTTATTAACAACACTACATAAACACGCTAATACTGTTAAAGAAGGGGAGAATAAAAGGTTTCAAGAAGTTATGGCGACAACAATGGAGGGAATATTTTTATTTAGGCCCAAAATATGTTTTGTTTAATGACTCTGTAAGTTATTTTCCGGACTAAAAAATATTGGAGCAAAAAATTAATATGGATGATGAAAATGTATGAAAAAGAGTTTCAATTATAGCCGAGTAGGAAATAAGTGAGACAACAGATTGCTGTGCAATCAGTATCGGGTGCCCACGGCACCATTTACTTTTTAAAGCTATGTTGTATTGCTGTATGATGTAGGGACGCATCATGAGGAGCTTGCATGTCTGAGAATTCTTCATAATGTTCACGAAAGGCATTTGAGGTCCGCCAACTCGCATATGGCCAATGTGATGACCTGTCTATTATGGTGTACCCTTTGCATAGCGTGAAGAGACCGGGGACTACTACTGTTGCATAGCTTCCTATGATGAATAACGATGATAATTTGTGCATTAACTTTTTATAGTTGTTGCTGCACTGATAATCTAGTGGTTCACTGTTTCGTGTGTTGGGGTTCGATCCGTAGATCCATAAAATAGGATGAAAGATAAGAATAGGAGGTGGCTGAAACCATGAAAGAGAAGTCTAAATAATACAAGTACATATTATTTAGATACTAAAAAGGATACATAAGCCAAAAATTTTAAATCTCAAAAGCCACATTCGGTCAATACCCTTCGTCAAAGAAACACATCTCTCCACACTCTAATAATAAACATCCCAATATTTCATCATAATCAAATAATTTATACATTCTAAGCCCGCGACACACGGCCGACTGGGTGACGTTTTTTCAATGATGTATAGCTTCCTTTACGCGGATTAGTGGCATGACATTCAACGCCAAATGTTTCGCGCTGTGTGTACTGGCTCTTATAATTGGTGTGTGAAATGGTATAAAAAATTTTGTTAATTTGACAGATGGTAATTGCTTGGAACGCGTAGGGTTTGGTTCCTAAAAAAAGTGAAACAGGTTTTTTGTTGTAAATTAGTGTTTGTATGTGTTAGTGTGTATGTGTGTGCAATGCCGTAACGAAATATTGGTAAAATAGTTCCAATATCTCCTCTTCACTTGAAGAAACTATTTTTGAAGCTTTCAACACTTCAAATATTTTCGAATGGACCTTAGCTAATCAACTGTAGGTAAATGATGCAGGACTTTCCAAAATCTTTAAGTTTGAGTTCTAAATAAATTCTATTTATATTCTAGGGTAGACCGAGGCGAATCGGATCACTTTTTATTTGAGGACAAAAAAATCATACTAAAGTGTAATATATGTAACTTTATTGGCCATAACGGTAAGCAGTAATTATTTAGCTACATATTAAATATTTCAAAAATAACTCATAAATCGTGCAAAATATCAATCAAAATTAGAAAAAAGAGAAATATCCGAGTCGCCCCAATTGTCGGGGTGAATAAGATCATACATAAAATTAAGGTTTTCTCAACATTATAAGCTTTTGCATCAATGGCAATAATAAAATAATAAATAATCAGGACAATATTAATTACTAAAACATAAATCACATGGATACGGGCCTTCTTTCCCACCCAGACCAGCACTTTTTCATGGCACCATTCTTTACGTGATGGTGGATGAATATTTTTTTTATCTGTAAATACAAAGCCAATCTTTGTGCTTCGCATTCGATTCTAATTCAAGCTGTTCTTTTATTATTCTTCGTCTTAATATTTTCTTTGGTATCAGTCTGTTTCTCCTTTTTTCACAGCTTTTTCGGCAGTTTTTAGTTTCTTCTTAGCATCTCTTTCGTCAAGATTAATCTTACACTGAGGTGGAGACAAATGCTATATTGGTTTTATTGCGTTTAACCACGTGTCTTAATGACATCATTGGAGAGAGAAACTATTCTTTGTAAAATTGTGGGTCAAATTTTTTTAATCTCAGCAGCCCGACCCAAGATTCATTCTTAGGCCAGTACTTCACTTGGGGCTATAATTTTTGTTTGGGGACCATTTCCCTGCTTGTTCTCCTTATTGTTTGTCTTTTATATGTGTAAACCATCTTTTATTGAATTAACATGCTTAATTATTCTCAAAAGTAAAATAAATCATTTTAAATGCGTCATCGGGGGCGAATCGGATCGATTCGCCCCCGATGACGCGATTCGAATCACCCCGTCGTGAAGACTTTTGAAATAAACATTTCACATAATAAACCTATACTGTGCCTAAAAATTAAAATGTTTCCTAAAATAGACCTATTCCCAAACCGTTTAAGCTACATAACTCAAAGTTTTAACACAAATTCTTACATTAACACCAACAAATAGTAAGCATGTACTTTAGATGAGCGTGAAAATTGTAACGCACACAAAAAGTTAATCTCTGGCGAGCGGCGCAGACTCTCATGTACTGGTCGGATCGAAACGCCGCCGATGGCAGGAGGAGCGGGGTGAAAGTGGCTTGTGAGACGTCAGTAGCTGGTATTCCTTGTCAACGCTGTATTAAAAATATTCACAAATTTCTTATTTTGATCTGATTCACCCCCTGATCCGATTCGCCTCGGTCTACCCTACTATATTCAAACAACACCATCTAGTCCCAAACTAAGCAGAGCTTGTACTATGGGTACTAGATAATGGATAAATATACATATACTTTTCTTTGTAAATACATACATATTATACATAGAAATGGTTCTAAACATTTTTTATATGACAATAATATGATTTTTATGGTGTTACATCGTGGGTGATATCTGTGATAAGACACTTACAACCTACTTACTCTTAATAAATTCTCTGTGTGAGTCAATTGCTTACATAATATGTTTGAGTTTTGACTGCACATATGACGTTGTAGTTCAAGCAGCCGCCTGGCAATTCAGCGATCCGTCGAGTGTTGCGGGTTCGATTTCAAACTGAATAACCCAATGTGACCAATAAAATGTTGTTTCTAATGTGTGTTCTTTTGGTCGCTGTTCGACTTTTGTGAAGTGGTCTATACAAGATGTTATGGAATTTCTGGTGTGACGTTAACATAATAAAAAGACTTTTGGACCGGCGAAGCCGCGGATTGTTGCTAGTTTATTGCAAATAAGACTACCTTTGTCCACATACAACGTTGTCATCTTCACAAACAGCAAAACAAACCCAACTTCTACACCATCTGAAATAAAACTCACCCTTTAATACCAATAATCGATACAATAGAGAAATATCGAAGTATCACAAATACGGGTAGTCTGTACATAATGTTGGTTTGAGAGTCCACAGCGCCACCTATTGACTTAATCATACAACTAAATGTGCCGAACGGCGGACGTGAGAGGTGTTCTGTACACGCGTACTGTTAACTACAAAACTGATTAACAGGAATTAGTAAAGGATTATTAGTTAACACTTTTGGTCTAAAAACACTTACCTATCATATATGGACCTGAATGAATGTAACCTGAAACCTAAATCTATCACAAATGGTTTAGGACTGGTGATTAAAACATTGGGCTAAAAAGTAGAGCTGGGGTGACATCTTTGACTAAAAAGTTTTTACACCAGTGACTATCACTTTTGGGAGCGTAAACCAACACTTTTCTAATAAGATTAAGGCGAGGTTGCAGTACAGTGCGTAGCTCGACCTCACCCCCCGCAAAAACAAAAACACGGCGGTGCTGTGGCGGTGGCGTCAGCGAGTGAGCGGGGGGAGGGGAGGGGGGGGGGGGGGTTTTCGTGTGTGCGTGTGCCACAGCGCAGCGTAAAAAAACCGTAGATGAGTTATGCGAACTTCAAAAGTTGCACATTAAAAACAGGCTAAATATCTCATTTGGCTTTAGTCGCGTACGCGCTGCGGTCGGAAGCGCTCGCTCTTTTACTCGCGTGTGTGTACGTTACATTTGAAAATGCCGTCGTGTGTAATGAGGTTTTGCACAAACTATAGTAGGAAAATGACTAAAAGTTATGGAATCACTTCGCATTCATGAGTATTACAATATTACGTTTTATTTACAATTTATAATAAATTCAGTATTACAAATAATAGAGTGAATAAAAAAATTGGCATTTAGCGAGTGTAAAAGAGAAGCAGTATTGAGCGTGTTCAAAGACTAAAAAACAAAGTATCCAGATGGGACATTCGTAATAATAAAATACTGATGTGTGTTTTTGTCAAGTAATAAAAGTGATTTGAGGCTGAATCAACACAATATATTATTATTATAGAAATACAAAATCATACGTAAGTAACAAACATTGACGGATGATCAAAGTCCATTCACTTGTTCTTGTTTTTTCTTTTTTCAAACAGTAACCATAGTTGGTATTAAACAACTAAGTAGATTGTACTGCACAGTTTTCGCTGCCGACCCACCGTACCCCTGGAAGTACCCCTGGGGGTATGGTGGGTCTTTTAAAGCTTAACCGTATTCTCAGATAATATTGTTGTGTAATAAGTTTATTAATTTCAGTTCGTTAATTTCAAGTTCTACTATTTTTGGGATCATTCCCAGTAGCTCTATTGAACAGTTCTATGATAGAACTGTCCTAATTCTATTAGCACAACTTGATGAGGAGAATAGAACTAATGGAATAAGTAATAGGAAATGTCCCAGTCTAGTTCTATGTATGTTTTTACAAGGGTATTCAATAGAACTACTGGGAATGATCCGTAGTGTCACGACATCGCGCTCATATATCCGAATGAATATGTTTTGTAGACGTTCATTTGTTTAAGGTGTAAAACAAATGAACGTCTACAAAACAAATGAACGCCTACAAAACTAATGAACGCCTACAAAACAAATGAACGTCTACAAAACAAATGACTTACGGAAAGTGATCAGCTATCGATAGTGATTGCAAAAAAACAGGTGCATGCGATTTTCAACCTAATTGACATTTGTCAGAATTTATAATTTTACTAACGTAATAATGCCAGAAAGCGAGAAAAAACAAAAAAAAAACGTTTGTCATGAATTGTCAATAAGGTCGAAAATCGCATGCACCTGTTTTTTGCAATCACTATCGATAGCTGATCACTTTCTGGTAGTCATTTAAAAAGCTAAGCTTTAGAAGACCCACCATACCCCCAGGGGTATTGCCAGGGCTACGGTGGGTCCACAGCGCACAGTTTTTATGCTAACGTACTGTTTTAGGTTTCCATTGAATGTAATGAGAAGAATAAAATGTACTTTTTTAATAAATGTTATAAATAAATCACATCGACTTTTTATTTCCCTACCTTAAATCAATTAATCAAATTTACTTTGAGGCGAATTGAATTTACTCAAGACAGACAAAGTGATCATGTCGCATCTGAGTCAAATTATTGTTTGTAAAACGGTCAGCATGATGTCACAATGCGCGTCGGTCCAGAGAGTATATGTTTATCTTTCGTTATTTCGCGCTTGCGATTACATGTGCTATCTCACTTACACTTCTTATCTAATTCTTAGTGTGTCGTTTTGACATATTTATATTAGTGTGCGTACGCTTTTCGCGATGCGTGCCACTCGTAAGCTCCGTCATGTTACCTTGTCAGTAACCTGTCTACGGTTTCTTACTAGTATGTCTATGGTTTGAACGATTGAGTTTGGAATACGAATTACTTTGTATTTTTGCGAAAACGTACATGCGGGGGTGGAGGGGGATTTTGCGGAGCAACGACGTACGTCCGCCCTCAATCACGCCTAGACAGGCACTGATGAACGGCCGGCGAGCGATATAATGCCAATATTTTGACTATTTTTTTTCTTGGAGAAAAATGATAACGAAATTACGAAATCTGTTTTTACCATTTATTTTAAAATAAAGAGCTGTTTCTATTGATAATACTTTCATTTAAATTCATTACGGAATCTCTAAGCAGTACACGTTTGAAATTGTGATTTAGTGCCATGTTTGACATTTTTTTTTATCGAGCCAATCATTCCAAATCGTGTTTTTGTTTTTACGATTTACTAGAAGATATGTTCAACTTTTATACTTTAATTTTTATTCATTAAAAATATCATATTTCATGGGACTTTCAGACGTTCAAAAATCTTAAAAAGTACTGCAACCTCGCCTTAAGCACCAACGACTTAGAATTTTGTCTAAAACGTTATAGCACCGGGGACTTACACTTTTGACAAAAAGCAATTTTTGTCAATAACATGGGTGACTGACACTTTTAGCTAAATAGGTTTTTGCAATGTTGGCCAGCACTATTGCCTAAAGCCTATACGACTTTCATTTCAAAAAGCAATTGTGGTACGTAATAAGCTATAGAAGATTTAAGAAATAATGGTGCGTACACTCATTGCTTGCAGCGCTGTCTTCCTTGGTTCTAGAGTGAACTGTATAATTAATATAACTTTCTAGCGATGGCGACTGACAACTTCAACTGAAATGGGTGCTTCTGAATTGTGCAATCTAGCGACTGTCTAAACAATCATTTGTAATAACTTACAGGAGTTTTAACAAGCCTGTATATTTTACAAGATACATAGAAATACGCTTAAATTTGATCAAGGAAGAGTATAACGAATTTCGGCATTATAATGGAGCTCTTACAGACGTACAAATACTAAAAATTAGAAAAAAAAGTAAGACTACTATCCTGATGCTTAAATCCAATGTTACAAGAAATTAGCTTAGTCCGTTTAAAAGCTACTTTTCCTGACTTCATGATAATACAAAAAATATCAGAGAAGACTAAGTAATTCTTCCTCCATAAGACAATAGGGTTGTTTCCAACAAGTCAAATAAAGCACTTCTAATGAAATGTCAAAAACGACCTTTGTCAAGGGTTTTGTATGAAATATGTCGTAGTGACGTCATAGTGTTTTGCTATCAACTAGAATACTAATTATCAATAAATTGACGATAAAAAATGTTAAATAAAGTTTTAACAATAATTGATAAATGAAACTACTATTATTTTAACATGTTTCACTAGATAACAATACTTGTATAATATATTTCACTTGCAGGAAACTTCCCTATTGTTTTAAACATAAGCTGATATCCAAACCATAATTATAACCTACAAAGCAAAAAAAACATACAATATTTCCTCCAAATTCCCACACACTTTTCTACCCAACAGTACGTCGGCGAGTTATCAAAAAGCTCTACTTATGCATAGTTTGTGTGCTAAGTGCTTACTTATCAGCGTCGGTGCAAAAGTGGAGTTCTGTGTTTATCTCCAGCTCAAATGATGTTGAAACTGAGAGTTGATATCGCGGCTCTGTGTTCCATCAACTGGTTAAAGAAAATTTCACTGACGTATTTCACTGCTGGGTACTGATGGATTCTGAAGTGCTTGAAGGTTATCCATCAATTTAGAAAGCGTGTGTTTCAGCAATAGAATAGCATTATGTAATCTATTGTTTAATGTAATATTAAACTATTTAGATAGACATTACATTTAGGTGTAACTGCAATGTTATTGTTTCTTTCTTTTTTGTGTATGTGTTTGTATGTGGCCAACTACGATGTCGGCGTTTGTAGGCCGCCTGAAAGTCTACGACATGGCCTAATTATTTTCACTTGTTAGAACCAGAACCGTATACATTTTTATGAGACACTGGATGATGTTCGTGACTCACTAAGAGGGCCTTCTGGAAGACCAGCGTCAGGCTTTCGGCCTGGCATTATGCTGAAGTGGGTCCTATTTCAGTCACTTTTTACACCTGTGATGTTATATACCTAATTTTTAATAATGCCGTTAGCTAAATATTGTCTGCTTTGTTTTAATAAAATGTGTCAACTATAGTATTTACCTATCTTCCTTTAGTAGTTTTTTTTGGGTATTATTTATTTTATGTTTGGTGTATTTTGTGACAGAAATAAATGCTTTTTCTTTCTTTCTTTCTTTCTTTCTTTCAGAACCGATAGTTTTACGTGCAGCGCATTAGTGCTCCGATGTAACTACCGTATAAAGCTGTCACTCTTTTAATTGGTGACCTCCGCCAACGTTGACTTACTTTGCCCAAACGTACCCTTTGTAGTTTACTACGAAGCCCTAGAAATATATGAGAGAAAATATACGGTAAGTACATCCTAAAATTCACGAACCAAATATCAGTCAACATTACCAAACTTTTCAACATAAATAAACCTAAACAGAGCGAATATTACAAACATTTTATAAACACGAACCATCGGGGCTTATTGCGCCAAAAATCGACATCGATATTAACACCCCGTCTGCCCCTAACTAATAATTATATTTCGTCCATACGATTGTAACGAATATGTCCCAGTACGGTAATACCGATGGTGGTAACCCCCTACCACCCTTGTTTAATACCGGTAACACAACTTCGAATATCGGTAAACCTTAATAAATTTGACACTGAAATTTAAAGGGTTGTGTATAATTATAGGTTTCGATAATTTAGAAATATGGGTTAGTATAATGAGGGGTTTTTCAGTTTGGTTTGGGTTAGGTGTGGTTTATGTCGTTTGTGTGTGTGATTTTTGCTGGTGATGGTGGAGATCATAAAAAAAATTAAACTGACACTAGTCTAAACCATGGAATATCGCTATCCCTTCGGGTTGCGGAGGTCAGACAGGCAGTCGCTCCGTGGAAAATCTAATATTCAGCCAAATCCGGTTAGACTAGAAAGCGGCCCCAGATTGAAACTGGGATAACGCTAAGAGGATGATGATGATGGTGGAGATCATCATCCTTCTTAAAAATATGTCACTTTGCAGGGCACAGGCCGGTTTTTATAAGGGCTAGGGCAAAGTCCACTACGCTCGCCAAGTTCAGGTTGCAGACTTCATAGATTTTCAAGTAAATACTATGGAGTATTCTCACACATGCAGGTTTTGTCACGATGTTTCCTTCACTATTCATCAAGATAATAGATATGCACTTTACTTCGAAGTACAGTGTTGCGCGTCATGGGTTTGCAATCGAGACCCCCTGCGTATTAGTCTATTCTTTATCAAACTGTCGTTGCCTTGATGTATAATTTTGTATGTATTATGTTGAATTATTTGCAATTTTAGGTCAGTAATTACCAATTCTTTAAAAACGGAATCATTGAGAAGATAAAGCTACTTATTTAGAATATAAATATAATACTTTTTTATGCGGAGTCGTTACTTACCTACTTCAAAAACATGTAGTGAAAGAGACATTTAAGGCTGTTTCAATACGATTCGTCGCTTGGAATGTTTAAAAAAATATATATTCCATATCAAGGGTACTTGTTGTTTATTTACAAAATATAAATAGATATTTTTCATTTTATTAATTTTGGAACCACTTTTTGGCAATCTAAAGAACACCATTAGTAGATCAAATGCATCAATCTCATTGTAATCGTTCAAAAATACCTTGAACAAAAGTCTGAAAATCAAATAAAACCGGTACAAACCGAGCCGATTGATTTCCATTGTTTAAACAAATCAGAGACAAAGGGCGAACGCCGCTAATGCCATCCGATTTGATCATTCAATTAAACCTCAATGGAAGAAAAGAGGTTTACAGTCAAAAATCCTTATAAATCACACTGGCTGATAATAATTGCTTCGATTATAAGCGGCCATTTTGATCGCTATCGGTATTAGACGATTATTAATATTCTATTTTTGAATTATACGATTGTGTGAAAAATGCTTTTGAGATTCGTTTTCGAAGGGTTGGTAATGATTTGTATGAAAGAAAGATTTAGAAGCCTGATGTTATGATAATTCATGCGATATTTTCGATTTATGGACAATAAATTAATACCTACGTGGTCGAATAAAGTTATTTAATGTGTCAAATATTTAACTAAGTACTTTTATTTCAAGCTTATTTATCTTTTCATAAGAAGTCTTTTAGCCAAGGTTTTATGTCAAGGTCTTGAAGAAACTTTGTAAAATGTCTCTCGCTGTGTACCTATTAAAGTAACGTCTGGAAATATTCTTTAAATACAAAGCTAAGATACCAAACTTCTTTCATTGCAACCGCTGACTGTTATATTTCGTCATTAACAGAAAGTAACCAGTTGTCTAAATGGTAATGGTGCCGTGAGTTCCAGACATCTAACGAAATACATATTTATTAATAAAAGATAATAATAAAAATAATAATCGTCATGTTTATAACTTGACTCACTGCTGGACACAGACCTTTTTGCATTTTAAGAAGGGTTAGGTCATAGTCCACCACGCAGGCTACGTTCGAGTTGACATACCCCACACGTCTGTACAACATGTCTACAGTCATGTTCGAACTTTAAACATGCCTGTAACTAAAATAACCATAACCGTAGAAAGATCTTTCAAAACAGAAACAATACAGGCACAAATCAACGTGCGAAATTTCCAACATTCAGACGACGCAAAATTCTTCAAACTCAACACTACCGCTGCTACTAAAACATCAAACCCTATAATGAATTAGGGGCATTCTAGTTAGGTCCCCCCTCCCTCCTCCCATCTGGTGTGGGGCCCCGGCAATTTTATCGAGTTATAAATTTGAATTTGTATAATACTATGGCATTAACGCATGATTTATATTACTTGACTCCGGTAAGATTTCAAAGATGAAAAACAATAAATTATGTAACCGTAACTATTGCGTTTAATGGCGACCGTGAAGTAAGAATTGTGTGGATGTGACTCTATTTTCATGCGGTTTACAATTCTAGTGAAATTTTCAATTTTTTTGAAGTGAATTAATTTTGTTAAAAGAAAAGCGCGCTTTAACTATTGTTCCATGTGCCTATTCCAGTAGATTTTGTTAAAGTTATTTTTGTTTCAAAATTTATATTTTGGGAATGTGTGTCTATAGATCTCTACTTCTTTATAGATTTACTGACAGTTTATTTAAGCTTAGACTGAGTAAGTTTTAGCAACTGTGTCAGTATAAGATTTTCAAGAAAACGCTAGACAAGCAAATTAAAAAAGGTTATAAAAATGCCAAAATTAGTTTTAGGATTTATTTTGTAGAACGATTAGTATGAAATTAATTCAAAATGATATGCCTTATTTTTGTTTGTTTGATTTGGTAGTGTATGTTGTCTACAGTCTCATAACAATGAATAACTACGCAACAACAAGTACATCACATGCTAATTCAAACAACTAAAATCACAAAATCAACCTTATCCACACTATACCGTCGCCCCAGAGTTGACGACTTTTTACTTGGCCGAATTTATGCGACACATTTAGGAGGCGCTTGTCGTATACAAGTCAGTTAAATATTTAGCTTTCATCCACATTTATACGGTTTATACTAGAAAAGGCGCACTTTAGTTCCGCACCATAAACAGACATGATTGATAAGTTCTATTATGCACTAAGAAGGTTTGTTTCAAATAAGTTTGTGAACTAGTTTTTGTTGTAAGTATTCAGTGTCTATTTAAATGTAAGTTTTGGTAAGGTAGTTTATTATTAACGTTGCGGAGGATACATCGTATGAGAAACTTTTATTTAGGGTCAGTTATGAGGTCTCATGGTGGACTAACTTTTTTTATGGCATATAGGAATAACTTGTTGGGATCGCGGGTAGCTGTTGTATGCGTACTGCTTCAGATCTGTGTGGAGAGCTTTGAGAGACCGTATGTCCTGCAGTAAACTTCTTTAGGGCCACATGTTGACGACGATGAGCTGACATCAGCTTAGTACGAGTTTTATAACTCGGCTCGATTAGGACGGCGAGCTGATCGAATGGAGGTGCGACGCCATGTAACTATGTAATGCTAAACTAGTACTAAAGATGCAGAAGAAAACTTTTAGCAACTGATTATAAAACACGGACTAAATATACATTGAGATTTAACTTAGCCTTACCTGTGTAATATAATTAAATCCATTAAAAAATAAAAGCCTTCCTAAATTTTTTTTTCATAAATTCTCAAATGTTTTATGTTAAGTGTTTTAGTCTAAAATGATTTATTTGTTAATTTGACATGTATTCTTTTAATTAAATGTTTTGACTACAAATTCCTTTAAATAATAAAGTGTTTTTTGAAACATGAGATTCTACGAGATTTACTGCATGGATGTCGCAGAGGCTATAAGCAGTTGCCTCACTGTATAGCTCTTCGCTGACTGGTCTGCTAGCGATAAATAAGTCCCAGTATGCAAAGTAGATCCGACGGCCTATTGCATAGCTACTTTGTTTTTACCTTCAACTAGAATTTTTAAAGCTACCAGAATGGCACGATAGAACCCCTGGCTACGAACTTGGAACCAGTAAGAAACGTAACTTAAGGTGACTGTGACCTCACAGTGATTAAGTAGTATGAGGACGCTCTTACTCACAAAGAAACGTATTATTATACTAGAGGACGCCAGCAGCTACGCCTGCATTTTTTATTTATTTACCCGTTTTGGCCGATCCCGTGGGAATTTCGGGAAATCCCTTCTCAGTGCACCCCTACGGTCCCCAAGGAACATACTTGCCAAATTTCAGCTTCCTACGCACAATAGTTTCGGCTGTAGCGTGTCTGTCAGTCAGTCAGTAACGCAAGGATTTTATATATTAAGATTACGTCGTCTCTCGCCAAGTGAATCGGCCAAACGCACTGAAACAGACAATCGTCTACAACTTGCAAAACTTTACAGCATACTCTAGAATCGCGAGCTTCTCAGCTAGGCTCCTACTTGACGGCTCTGGCATCTTACACAAGCTATATCAAACTATCAAATAAATATCACAATTTACGGCATTAATATGTAAAATTAGGCTGCATCCACACAAAATATTAGTCGTAACTCTGCTATACAAAGTGATTGGAGCATTGGACTGGATCAATACTTCTACATCGCTTTTGATATATTTATTGATATTTTTTTTAAATGGTCGACTTTTATTGTCGTATAAAGATGAGTATTTAGTGGCGTTTATAAGGTTTTATGCGATGCTAAGTTTGTACGGAGAAGGCTTTTGGTTTTTTAAGCTGTGGGTGTATTTTAATCAAAACAGTGGGATTAAAATTAATCTAAGCGTCGGTAAATTATTTTCTTCACTTAAATATTAATAAGTAATTATCATATAAGTTTTTTAATTTCTTTTAATGTTATGTAACCTTTGACGTTTTTAAGCGCCCTTAGGGGTCCAAGAAATAAATTATTTTTTTATTTGAACATACATACATAGATTCACGCCTGTTTCCCGGAGGGGTAGGCAGATACTACGGAACTCCATTTGCAACGATCCTGACATACCTCTCTCGCTTCATTCACTCCCATCAAGTTTCTCATGCATGCTCTTCTGTTTAGGGTACTTCTGACCTGTCCTTTTTTTAGGATGTCTCCAATCTGGTCAGAGAACGTCCGCCTAGGTCTTCCCCTTCGTCCTGTCCCATTCACATTTGCCTTATATATCTTCTTTGTCAGTCTTTCGTCATCCATCCTCTCCATGTGCCCAAACCATCTTAACATGCCTTTGCCGATGCTTGTCATTACATCTTCTTTTACCCCACACCACTCTCTTATCACACTATTCTTTACTCTGTCGGTCAAAGATATACCACACATACTTCTCAGTGCTCTTATTTCTACCGCTTTTGATTTGAATTCCTCAGATAATAGGTATTCGACAATTAAAATACTACCTGGCTGAATATTGAAAGAAAATAATTGGTCTACTTTATGCAAATACTGGTAATTGTTTACAGAATTGGGAAAAAATAACTTGTGCCCCGTGTACCAACATTAAAACTTTGTACCTACTTACTTAACTTTTTAATCGTACAAATTTTCGGGCGATGGATTTTATAGATTTGTTTAAACTTCCGTCTGAAAAAGAAAAATGTATTCATCGTCATACAATATTATTAAGCGGGTCTTAATCGCGATACTTTACTTATTTAAAGGCATAAATACCTCAGTTATTCTCCTACGTTTCTACCGGCTTGCAACAATCGTATATAAGTCAATTATCGCGACTAAGACCCGCTAAATAATATTGTATGATGTATAAAAATCGCTGTAAAGTTTAAAATTTAGGTATTCATCGTAGTTCAGTAGCCGGCATTTCAACTATTACTGCTCACGATAAACTATAAGATAATAACTAAGCAGACAAGTGTCTCCGTCTATCGCATCAGTCATGCACGCAAGTTAATATTGTGTACACGTGAGGAACGACTCACCTTTGGATATTATTTATCGGCCTGAGGGTCTAGTACGAGTTTGCACACGATTGTCACGGTGACGATGGATTAGTCGACGGGAACAATTTCCATACATTTTCTAAAAGCGCCCCTAACGGAACGCTAGTAGCGCTCGATAGAGACCGCATGACTATCGAGTGCAAAACTCATACTAGACCCTCTGGTTAGTACTTATGCACGTATTTCTGGTAATATTTGTATTGAATAACACAATTAAAATTGATTCAGGCTCTCCGAAAATTCTAGTGTGTTCCAAACTATACGAGCATCGGCGGCTTTTGTAAATAGTAAAGCTGACTGACAAATATAAAAAAAGACATTATGGAGCCAGAGGAAGGGCCTCAAATCCGAAATCATCCAAAATCAATAAGTAAACCACTTATATAAATGAATCTTAGATTCGCGGTTAAGAGAAGAATGTGATCTACAAAAACTGGCCTCTAAAAATATGGCTCGGCCTCTATCTTTTAAACCTACTTTGGCCTTGCAATTTGCCAACAATGCTTATTAGTAATCTGTCCAACCTGACCAAGTGATTCATATCCTAAAATAATCCTTCCGAAGCATTGTATGATGATGACCTCTGGCTTTCGGGCAGTAGGTACTTGTGTCAGTTTGTACAAAGTCTCTCTCCATACTTCTGCAGCCCTTAAGACCTTGCCCCCGCCGGCTCGGTGGCTCACTCAGATCCTGTCGCATATTTATCTTGCTTTAAATTTACATGCAATAGATGGTTTTAATACTTTCTTTTATGACTATCAACGTATTTGTGTAATAATTTATACAGTTATCGCGAATTTTTTATATTTTCAATTATAACAAATATATTAAAATTATACGACTAAGGGATATTGGTCACGTCATGTTCCCTTTTTATTATCCTCATGCGTAAGATAATAATACTGGTCTTGTGATCGTTATTATATTTAGATCATAAGCCATACAGGAGCAATCATACTATTCCTAGGACACCTATAAATTCTTTACTTAGAACAAGTCCCAACCGCTTTATTACTACTGTAGGTACTGTATAGCCAGGTTCATCAACAGTGACCATTGAACACAACAAGTGGGGACGTTATGGATTTCATGAGACAATATATGTATAAATATTTTTTTATCTTTGTATCAGCAATCAGTATCGATAGCCTAGTGGATATACCAACAGACTGCCATGCAGAGGGTATCGGGTTCGAATCCACGGCGCGCACCAATGACTATTCAGAGTCATGTGCGTATTCAATTGTTAATTATCGCTTGCCCCGTGCCTCGGAGAGCACGTTAAGCCGTCGGTATCGGATGTCATAAAGATCTTTGACAGTCGTTATAGGGCGTCAGTATCTTCTAAATAAACTGACACTGGTCTAAACCATGGAATATCGCTATCCTTTCGGGTTGCGGAGGTCAGACAGGCAGTCGCTCTGTGGAAAAGCTAATATTCAGCCTAAGCCAAATCCGGTTAGACCAGTATGCGGACCCCATGCTGAAACTGGGATAACGCTAGGAGGATGATCAGTAATCAGTCTTTGGACTATGAGCTGATGAGTTGTAGGCCAATAAGTTGTTGAGAGTGTGCTCTCCAGTGAGAGCACTACTCGTGCTTTACTCAGGCTACATCCTGTCTGGTAGCTTCAATATGTCATGCCTTTTAAGACGTTTTGGATTAGCCTGAGTATTTAGCTGGAGTGCCAGCTCATTTGGATGTTCAGCGAGTCTGTGTTGATATTTTCCGGAGTATAGCCGGATTTATTCTCTTACGGAATTCATTTTAGAGTTTTGATGTATTTCGTCATTGGTGACAAACAAAGAACATTGGCGATTGTACGTAGAATTATATTTTGCATTCTTTGGATTATACTTATATTGGAGTTGCTAGCACTGCCCCACAGTTGTACCCCGTAAGTCCATATTGGTTTGAGTATGATTTTGTATGTTACCAGCATGTTGTCAATGTTTCGTTTACTGTTACGACCGAACAACCACAGCAAAGTTTTGAATTATATACGATGAGACAATATAAACATACATATGCAGCGATAGCATAGTGGAGAGACTAACAGAGTGCTACGCACCGTGTCTAACGTTCAAACCCACGCCACGCACCACTGCCTTTTAGAAGTTACTAGCTGTTTGCCGCGGTTTCACCCGCGTCCCGAGGGAACTACTTCGCGTACCCGGTTAATTTAGCCTAAGGTACTCGTTGGTGCATCAGCTATCCGCCAGTGAACGTCCCGTCAAAATCGGTCCAGCCGTTTCAGAGATGAGCGAAAACTAACAGACAGGCAGACCGACAGACAGACAGACAAAAATTGTAAAAATGTCATTTCAGTATATGTACCGTGTATACATCCATATGCATTTAGTAAAAAGCGGTTATTTTAATATTAGAAACAGACACTCCAATTTTATTAATGTGTTTGAATGTCTGAGTTATCCATAATATTCACATGCAGTCTCCTAATCTGTACTTTACCAGCATGATGAACTATGTCCTATCTCCTATCCCTTCTCTCATTGACAAGAGGGCTAGGTCCGATGATGATGAATTGAAATTTATACTCACTGAATACCTATATACAAACATCTTATATTCATCACTATGATCATAACCAATCAACCAGTTGCGATGGCGCAACGTTATGACGTTGCACCATCGCGCAATCTAAACCTGGCAAACTCTTAATAGCTTGCAAAAACTACAGGACGCAATTTATTTCTAAAAATACGCATAAATTACACACAATATATTTGCAGCATGACGCTCGCGACGTAAGCTATTTCAGCACCTAACAATATCCATTCATCTTCAATTATATTCGTAACAGAGGTATTAGAATTAGTTCCGTAGAACATAGGACGGAGACAAACTGACGTGACAGTTTGATGAGCGACGCCGGCGCACGGGTGATGTATGGACGTCATATATTTGTGATAATATTAGACTTACGGTATAACATGCTGTAATGACATAGAGATTTTGTTTTGTAGTTTTCAAAGGCATGCTAATATTGTAAATGAGAAATTGTGTTTGTTTTTTGTGGGTGGAGATAGTTGGGAGGCTCGAGAATGTCGAGAGTATCGATACTCTCGCGCGGGCGAAGCCACGGACGAAATCAAGAGGAAAATATAAAAATGGCGCATATTAGCTGGCCTTGGGTCAAATGATCAGTGATTCCCACTTAAGAAAATTAAATTGAATAAAAATGGTTAGTTAATGAAAAATATCAGTTTTTCATCAACATACCGAGTTCTTGACAAAAAGCTATACGATCCACAAAGAGGAGGAAGCATCTAAGACATCTGTCGATAGTACAAACTTTTGTAGCGGGAGGGATGGAAACTGCAACAGCCGGTGCTCTGACAGGGGTAGTACAGCCTCTTAAATCATTACAACGTCAAACTGTTGATATATTCAGGTCGTAAGCACGCCAGCAGCTGGTAAATAAAGTCATAAATTTAATACTGTTACTGTGTCTAAAAATTATAAAAGTTTTATTTTAGATATTTTCGTGATTGTTATACTTAACTGACATTTATTTATCATTGCAAAGGTGCGTTCCTTTTATTACGAAGGCATTTATTTATTAAGTAAGTATTTATTTCATATTCCATCATCAGCCTACCATAGGTCACTGCCGGATATAGGAGTCGCCAATGGCACTCCACTGAGCCCGATTTTCGGCTCTTTATGTCGAGTTGCTTCACTGCACAGCTGCCAGCCACTTTGCATAAATCGTCACTCCACCTTCACAACTCTTTGTACAATCCACAAATTGTTCTTCCGAGTGTAAAGTTCCCAGTGATCAAGTGATCGTGATCGTGATTAGTGACGACCGGTTGTCGTGTAAGTAAGCGACTGCTACGCCGATGGTCGCGGGTTCGATTCCCGCTCAAGTCAAACATTTGTGTGCATGAACATGGATGTTTGTCTTGGTCTGGGTGTTTCTATGTATAATATGTATGTATTTACTAAAAAAAAGTATATATGTATGTTTATCCATTCTCTAGTACCCATAGTACAAGCTCTGCTTAGTTTGGGACAAGATGGTGATGTGTGTATGTGGTAGAATATTATCAATATTTACCACTCAATCAACAACGCGTCCAATTCAACAAAAATACGCACAATATATCAATTATTGGATAACACGTAGGTTAATGAGATAACTCTCGCTATTATTTATTGTTAATTGTATATTATAAAGTGCGGGCAAGCAATTAACTAGTCAGTGATTCCGATCGATTTCCATTAACTTGCTATGAGTTATATGATGATGTTCTACTGGATTAGGTACGGCCTACCCTGAGATGAGCCTAGCGGCCCGTGTGCAGTGATTAGGTTTGAGCATCTGCACTTTATATTAATATGTATTTACATAAATTGTTGCGTTTATGGTTGCAGAAGTAATAGATGTATACGGCTATGTATCGCTAGATGTTCCGGCTTGTTTAACACTGTAGGCAGAGAAAGAGCTAAGAAGATACGTTCTCGTAAAAAAATAATTTCGATGATAATAGAGCTGTTCAATCCTCATATTCATGAGAGTTATTTTATCAACAGAACAGACAACAAAATGACAAAAGAAAGGTGATCTACATTTAATGTTACAAAAGCAATAAACATCAATGTGCATAGGATGAAAATCAGATCACATCAAGTGGGTCGCTGCAGATACAATATGTATAGATGTGGCTGAGGACTCTACCCGGTGCGACTGTGGACAAGGCAGGACATGCCACACTTGCTATCTTTGGCTGAGCTGTATAAGGCCACAAACAACGCAATAGCTGTAGCAGAATACTGGTCGTCTGTCATCTGAAATCGCCATTGATACGACAAGAAGAAGAAGGATGAAAATCAAACACAATGTTACAGAAAACATTTGGACAGCACTCTAATAGATATATTCACTTGCGATTTATTCAAGAAATCTATCGCTGTGCAATAACGATTAAAACGCCCGCTTTTTTATTGCATTGACATCGATTAGTTCACGTTCATTTTAATTATCATAAACTGTAATAGCCAAAGTCTAAGTAGAACACAGTCTTAGATATAATGTTTCTTTATACTGTGTTAGAACTATCTCTGATAAAATCAGTCCATGGCAGCTTTATGCCCTACTCCACCTATGTCAAAAGAGTGAGACCAGCTCAAATCCCTCATTGTTCTAGCGTTATTAGCAATACTTTCGCTTTGCAGCCCGGGGTCTGTATACTCATATTTTTCATAGAGCGACTGCCGTCTGAGCTCCGCCACCCAAAGGCACAGCGAAACTATATACCAGCCCAAAATTATCACGCAATAATATCTGAATTGGTTGAAAAAAGCTAGAACAGGCCTTAATCTATTTGCCGGTCCACTGGTGGGCAAAAAATACGCTTATTTTTTTCATTTACACGAAAAATTCGTATTGTAATGTGCGAAAGTGTCATCATATTTCATTTTCTGTCGGATCACTTAGCTTGGCAACGTTTCCACTGGCACACGACATGATTTGTAACGAGTTTGAGATAGGTATGACTGTATTGGTGTTTTTGTGTTCCTTAGATGTGTTTTATTCTGGCGTTTGAAGATGTGTGAGAGATGAGATTCTTAATGCATTAAGCTTTTAGTTATCTGAAAATGCTTTCACTGTAATGATTGAAAAACATATCTTGGTGTATACGCACCTATGTTTTAAAGTATGTATATGGACGGACCATTCAAATTAAAGTTCACACCAGTTCGAAATGCAAAATTATGACAAAATATTAAACTAATTGTTATAAAAGAGCTTATTTACTTACTAAATAATTAATGTTTATAATTTACACAAGCATACAAAAAATAATTTTAATTGAACAGTCATACCACCTTCAATTGTCCTTTTTAATTGTCTTTTGTATCACATTTTTATTGATTTAATTTACTTAGTACTTACACAGAGCTCTGAATATTGCATAAAACTACTACTAACAGATACATTTAGCTAAATGGGAGAAAAAGTCGACAATAACGCTGAAGTACACGAAAAAAATTGGCTGCATTTTAATTCAAGAAGTTAAACCTCTGCTTTTCAGAAAAGCTTAATATCACATTACCTTATCCTAAGCATCACTATCAATGTTACTTAACTACTAGCACCATCCATCATAAAAGACATATTTATTTTTGAATTTTGGTTATTTATAGCGCTTGAATGTACAAGTCAAAATCACTATTCCAGATGTTTCCAGATTTCGATAGATATCTGATCTCTCTGTAAGAAACGCCGAAACAAACACATTATCACAATTTTCTTTCATTTTCATTGACCTACATTCCATAGGCCTAATCGGTCAAACCGTTCCCGTGGTACAATGTACCCGCACACAACACTAGTGGCCACCATCCAGCCTGCACTGTCCAGATAGTGGCCGATGATTTAACGCTCAACTTTTGACACAACTAAGCTTTTTGGACACGGCCGCCTTCGACTATAAATAACGTCTTACGTGAAGTTGAGAATATGGCGTGAAATACGAGTGGGAGGCGATTAAAGTACGGATAAGGATTCGGGCGACCCCTTTGTTACAAAAAAGTAAATTAAAATCAATCTGTAAATCTTGTATTTAGTCGAAATTTGGGGGTTTTGGGAGACGTACAGCGCCATCTATTGGCATAGATGCAAAGTAATATAGACAATGCAATGATGTTAATAAAAACTTTAACGAAATGGTATCAAGCAAGTATTCTTTATCTTTCCGTACCTAGTTTCCTATATCGTTCTTTTATAATTGAATTTTATGTATTTTACATATTTTAGAAAGCCATTTTTGCCGGAGAAAATTACAAATATGCTAATTAACCAAATAACATACAGAGTACTGCAACAACAATTTTTAGATCATATTTGTATTGTCTTGACTAGGAATCGAACTAGCTATACTTGATTCACTGTTCATTGACAAGACAATCACTCAAACTCGAACCTTAAGCCTTATGTGCAGTAAGCAGTAATTATTCTCTATGCCATCAACTATCACCTCATGTATGTTTAATTTCGTAGAGTATTATTATAGAGTGAACAATGTACTTTAAAAGCATGCAGCGCCATCTAGTCTATGCAAGCGTCTCTATTCAAACTATGGATCGGCGATTGCAACGTTCATGTTGAGTTATTAACTTATTACTTTTCCTTTGTATTTTATGATTAACCTACGCTTACTCCTGTGATACTTAGCTATCTTGATACTGACATATTATGTATATTATACTTGATACATGTGTCATTCTTATTGCATTAAATATTTCTAAGAAACATTTTACCTCTTGCCGACCAATTTAAAGCCTCTATATCATCAGTGTGGTGACGGATTACGAATACGGAATGTCACCACCCCATATCATCCCGTGGGTATTATGCAGAGAACAGCACTGTAAGAGAAGTAAAACTTGATACAAACCCTATACCAACCCGTTTGGCCAGCGTGGTAAAGTAGGCCAAGTCCTCCTTTCAAAGGAGAGGTCTAGTCCAGCAGTGGACTGTAAGGGGCTGAAGATGATATCATCAGCCATCTGCGTAACCATAGTACCTTATTATTTATAAGATAACCATAACATTCTTACTAACTTTGTTTAACGAAAATTATGCATTTTTAAATGGTACTAAAATGAATAACATGTTACCGTGGCCTAAACTACTGCACCGAATATAGTGAAACGCTAAGCTTAGCTTAAATTGTACTTACCAAAACAGTTGGTACCTATACCAAATTATTGCACTATGCCCAAGTACTTTTTTAATACAAAGATTTCTTTATACTGATTTATTTTCAATAAGTAGGTATGAAAAAGAATTCAGCAGACTATATCTAAATCAAAAAGCATCTTAAAGAATAGTCAGTAAGTATGAATGTTCCTAAAGCTTATTTACTTGGCCCACAGAAACATGTATGTTTCGGAAGCGCTTGATAAAGGCCAGTTCACACATTTGTTTGAGGGCACTACTCATGATTTATTGTCGCCGCCGACGTCTGGCGAGCCCTTTTTTATTCTCTTTTCGCTCTATGCTTAATAGAAGAGCTTCCGTATTGTAATGGAAATGTTATGAAGACGAAATGTGGCAGAATCTCAATGCAGATCTAGGGTACGATTATTTGTGTCTTAGTGCACTTGGTTACTTAGAGATATGAATAAATTATGATTTACTGGAAAAGTTACGTACATCTCTAGATATGAGATACATAATTATATTCATAAGACTACTTATTTAATTTGACTTCTAAAAATGTTTTATTGGAATATTTGTTAAATTAGCTGTCTGGCTTCCGACGGTAGATGAGATGGTACCTACTACACAACAAAAGAAGCTATTTTTATGAATTACTAGTTTACAGCCACCCCGAAACGCCACACTACGCCAACAGACTTGTCCATTCAAGTATGAGTGAAGGACATATTAAACTTTATGCACGATGTAAGCACGACACAGAAACCATTCTATCTCACTTTTTTAAATAATGAACATTGAGAGATTTTTGAACGAGCACATCATAAGTATCACTCAAATCCCAACCTTTACAACAAACAACACTTGGGTGCCCAATATATCAATTACAAAAATGTATTGAAACGTCTTATCGTAAGAGGACAAAAAAATTTTATTACATGCATACGGAAAACCGATCACACCAAAAACTAACTGCATTACATATAAAACCTTCTTCCTCGAATCAAAAATCATTCCCAACACCAATATTTCCTTCAAAATTCGAGGAACACTCAAAAAGTAATATGCCAAGATATTTTATAACACTTTCATTTCTGATTGACCCCTGAAATGAATGTTTGATCGTAAAGTTTTAGTTGCGTCGAAATCGCGTGCAGTCCGATGTCCAACTTACTGTATATGTAATAATACATGTTTTTATTATAATAATATATATTTTTATTGTAATAATATATGCTTTTATTGTGTCTCAAGTGGTCATCAGCGCGTGAAGGGTGGCTGAGGAAACTTTGATATGATCAGACCACGGAGTGACTCGCTTTGGATGAGGCAGTTTTTATTTTATATAGATTGGCGAGTTGCTGGATATTATAATTATTAAAGCAATCTTGTACTAAAACGGTGTCCTCATTATGTCAGCCTAGAGACGTCCACTGCTGGACATAGGCCTCCTCCAAGGTTCTCCACACAGACCGATTTCGAGCCGCCCTCATCCAACCCCTTCCCGCGATCGTAACCAGATCGTCGGTCCACTTTGCGGGAGGTCTACCCCTGCTGCATCGTACGGTACGTGGTCGCCACTCTAGAACCCGCCTGCCCCAACGGCGATCGGTTCTTCGAGCTATGTGCCCTGCCCATTGCCACTTCAGTCTGGCTATTCGGAGAGCTATGTCGGTGACTTTGGTTCTCCTGCGGATCTCCTCATTTCTGATTCGAGCTTGCAGGGAAACTCCGAGCATAGCTTTCCATCGCCCTATGAGCGACCTCGAGCTTTCGCATAAGGTCCATAGTTAGCGACCACGTCTCAGCGCCGTAGATCATCACTGTGTCCTAGCTGACAAATAAATTTCAGTAGCTCTATGATGAGAATAATCATCTCTCGTGTGTTTAGCTACCCGGCAAATCATATTGATTCGAGAGGCGTGATCATCATCAGTCATCTCATCTCAGTTCCACCACGACCTAGTATTGAAGTCAAGTGTTTTGGATAAAATTGTAGAGACACAGATTTAAAGTGCCTTTCATAGGAATATGTTAAATTGTTGTCAGCTACGTCAGCTATTTTACGTTTATTTTAGTTTATACAATTTTATTCTGCACTCTATAATTTTTCATAAATTTTGTTATAATTTATGCGTTTAATGAAAAACTGAGGTAGTTTTTACTACCTCAGTTTTTCATAGCTACATAAAACAAACAAAATGAAGTGAGTTATCACACTTATAAAATTTTCTTCTCATTTTTCATAACTTTACACCTTTTATCCCCGAAGGGGTAGGCAGAGGTGTATACACACCCACATTTCGCCAGTTATGTTTAGGTCCCAATGTAATAGGGGGTGAGCCTATTGCCATCTACAGGGCACGTTATTAAGCGAGCGATAATGCACATTTTTAAATAAGTACACACATAATTTTCATGATGTTAACATTTTCTATTTCAATTAAGAAAATTTGGTCATAAAATTATGTGAAACTTATCCATACAAATTCGTACATCCACATCACGAGCAATAAATGGAAAACAGTGTCCATCGTACATTTCAGCGTTGCCTTTAACAAAAACTCACATTATTCAGAATCGCCTCACATCAAAGTGTTCGTTATATTTTTATGGTACAGTCAACAATAAAGCTTGATGTACATTTAGATACCGACCTTTTTGTCTTTTTTCTAGTGTTACACACGATTGGGTACTACGTATGTTTTTACTGGTAAGTCGTAGAAGTTGGCTGTTGCTGAAGCGCTCTTACATACTTTTCTTAAAAAGATCTTGAGTAGAAAACCTGAATCGTTTCATTATAAAATCCTTTGTCTTAGTTTACATTGTTGCCATGATTATAATATGTTATTTATACGGCACCTTTATAGATTAGTTCTTAGATATTTTTGCAGATTTTTTCATGGTTCCTTTATAGCTTCATCATGTTCGCACTTCCATCTGTACATCCTCGATTTTATTATATGATTATGAGTAGTCATTTACTACATTTTTCTCAGGTATTCGAGAGCTGTTATTTGGCTTAGTGATACATTTTGACTACGTCTACGATACTGCAAAATATTTTAGTCCATTCACCTTTTACATTATTCGTATCCTTAGATAGGCCTTTTAAAAAACAGTACACTGAACATTTTTAATCAAGGGTAATTCATTAATTCTAACTGGCGCCTCGCCTCCGTTAAACCTCTAGTTAAGGACTAGTTAAAGTTAAAGACTAATTGTACCTAAATACCGACCTTATCAACCGAGCGGTTCTTAAGATGATCTTTAATGCATGCGGAAGTTGATTTTATTTATGCATATCAGCTACTGATATTATTAAATATATCTTAGGTCATACACAATTCCTTGTTTCAACTCTCTTAACGAATATCCTTCAGAAAATCACAAGCTTAAAATCATAACAATTCATATTATTGCTATAATCACACAAAACGGAGCAAAAATAAACGTGTTCAGAATCGCATAATTGGTAATACTGTATGATATTAAAATATTTTATAGTTTATATTGAATATTTTCAATGATTCGCTGTTCAGATCCGTTTGCTTCAACTAGATCCTGGTTGCGTATCCGTATATTAAGCGTTATTTCAGAACAAAATAATTTAAATACAAAGTGCCAGTTCACTATAATTTACATTAATTATAAAATAATTATCGATGATGTGGAAGCTGTGGTTGGGAAATCCAGAGCATGATATTGCAATGAAAATACATTGTTGGCTAAAATTATCTCATAATTTTAGTCGATTTTTGTATTTATTGGATGAATTTATTGCAAGCGTATGAGTCCTCATGGAAGTATATCTATAAGAAAGGTAAGGTCATCTCATAATACATCACGCTAGCAAAGTGCGGGTTGGTAGATCTCACATCTCATTCGAGAATATTATCGAGAACCATCAGCCAGGCTGCCTCACGATGATCTCCTTTGCCACTATTCGCAAATATGTTTGTTAGGCTATAAGATATTGATACAAAGCGAAAATGTCACTAAATGCAAATCTAGAAACATTAAGTAGTTATCTTGTAAAGACATTCAGAAGCGTCTAATCGTGACCTAAGAAAATAAATGCTTTTGTCTTTCGAACGAAAAATCGACGGGTTTGCTGTGCCTGGAAAATCCGCATTTCCAGGCACAACAAATCCGTCGATTTTTCCAGTTGCTGCTGCATTCTTAGGGATCATGTCTTAAAAATAAAATTTTCACCAATAAACAAACTATCTAGCATTAACAGATTTTCTAAAACGTACGAGCAATTTCTGAGATTATAACACCAAAACAAACTTTTCAACATAATTCAACAAATTTCAAAATCCCACTTTAATACAAATCTGGATGAAAGGCTGCTTTAAAATCTTTAAGAATTATGACAGCAACATGTCATAATTTACACGTTCAAACATGTCACGTTGATCTGTAAAGAAATGCATCGTGTGAGATAAGCGGCGATTTGACAGGCATGTCATGACAGCTCGGTGTTTGGACGGGATCAGAATTATCACTGTTTTATGATAATGACGGCATGCTGTAAATATAAGCCATTGGAGATGGGTTTATGGAGGTTAGTGGAGTAGATGATGTTTGATTAGAGAGTAACACCTGCGTATAGGGATCTGTGCAGATGAGCCATACTTTGACGGCTTTTTTTTATTTTTGTTTTGTAGTTTACTAGATTTAACTTCTTACACATGGGCTATTTAATTGAGCGATTAAGCTATCATTTGCAGTAAAGTGCAGCAAATGAAAGAAGAACATTTATTAAATCATGTACGGCAATTGTTAGATAAACAATCCAACATTTTGTCCAATCCAAAATAATGTCACTGTTAAGATGAATAACGTGGTAAAATTAAATACTATCTTCAAATTGATGTCGCTTTCGATTGAAATTCGACTCCTAGGTGCCGGAAAACTCTACAAAAATTCAATCAGCACACATGGAATATGATTGATGATAATTTTTGTATATTTATAATAAGTGATGAAATTTGATGAAGAGTAATGTCAGCAAGGTATCATTTGCAATTTGTCAACACTAAATATAGAAACAAGGTAGCGAAATTATACTAGCTCTCCTTTCCCAAAAGCATTCTCCTTCTCATTTGCTCTTTTCAACTGCAGATGGTAAAGAGCTTGGGTCTCCGGCACCTTAACTCACTAAACAAAACGCATCTTAACAATGATCTTGGCTCTTTCATGCAGAAAACAGTTTTGCAAATAATAACCAAAAAATCTCTCGTTGTTTACAATAACCCTAAGAGTTTAGGTATCAGTACCCACTCACAGGATAACACTTTATATGATCCACAAGAAAGAAATGATGTCTTTAATCGGGCTGTCTTACAAAGTCTTTGCATTGCACAAGCAAAGTATATATACTTGTAATATAGGTACATTTCTTCAAAGCCAATTAGTCCAAGCACTGGGACATTAACAGTACTCACATCAGACAACTTAACGTTTATCGTATTTTGATTATTTTCCCAAAAGTGATAGCATTTTACGAGCAGCCGATGTGCGTTAAAGTCTTGACCATAAATTGTAATTTAGGCAACGGAATACCCTTTGGACGATTAGCGAATATATATCTTGTACAATTTACGATTAATAAAGTTGTAATCAGTAGCTATATATCGTTGAGTATTTCGCGTTCCAATGATTTTACTGTTCGATGTTTTTAATCAGTTTATGGGAATGCTTGGACTGTTTATTAGGAGATGCAATGCAAGAAATTTTGAAATTAAGTGGCACGGATACTTTTAGATGATGAGAAGCTACTTTTTATAATCTATATATTTAGCAAAGGTGTACGAGAAATATGTTTTCAAGGTGTAATAGCTTAGTGCAAAGTGACACCGCTCGACGAGATTCAGTCGCCAAGTAATTTTACGAAGCGGTGGCAAGTTGCGGCCAATATTGGCCTAAACTTAGATATCTGTGTTGAAAATATATGGCTCTCCTGTTCTCTATTTTCTTCTCGTTCTTACAAGCGTCCACATGTTCCTCAATTTATCAAAATTATATCAACATACAGCCTTTGGCCGTCCACTGCTACACGTAGAATACTCCTAATTTGAATCTCACAAACATTATGAGTATAGGAAGAATTATTAGGCTTACAATGGCATCAACAAAATATTATGCTAACCAGATAGGTTTGGAAGGGTTTGATGTTGATTTTTCGGTCTCTTCACAAAGAAATTATTTGCTAAAATTTATGTAGAGCGCTGCTTACCTATATTGTGTAAAGAAGACTGACGGTTCGTTTAAGAACCGTAACTTGGCCATCTTTACCTTAGCCAAGCTATGTTAAACTAATCTGATTTTCGTCCGATTACCGGTTTTTAGAATAATCCAGTACATACAAACAGTCATCCCCGCAGTTCTAAAGTAGTTTAGACGACACTGATTCCATAGTAAAGTCATACAATAACTCTGAATCTTTAAACACCCTTCACCTAACCCTACAGTCACTTAGCACAATCTCTTTAATACCAATATATTAATATAATTAAATTCGTAGTCGTTACCCTCACTTAGCCGGCGCCATTATAAGAATTGCGTTTGCAGAACAGTTCTCCTTTCACGGGTACCGACAATTATCGTAAGCGGGACGTGTCGTAATCGTATCGATATTTGATGCGCGTGAGACTGTTAGTCCGATATGAGTGTGTTTTCATTGTTATACGATGTTTTATTAATTGCACAAGCATATTAAAACTAGTGAATTGATACACTGCAATAAAACTGTTATAATGTATAACATAAACTTTCTAATAAAATTCATAATCCGGGTAGTAAAATTCATGCATATATAGTATATATTTGTGACCGAAACACACATCATCATCATCAGCCTTAAACAGTCCACTGCTGGACTAGGCCTCTCCTTTGAAAGGAGGAATTGGCTTACTATACCACGCTGGCCAAACGGGTTGGCATAGGGTTTGTATCAAGTTTTCCTTCTCTGTAAGAGAAGGAAAACTTGCTATTCTCTGCTTAATATGCTTCCTTTGTCGGCTCTTACGACACCCATGGGACGGTATGGGGTGGTGACATTCCGTATTCTTAATTCGTCACCACACGGAAAGGTCACACAGCACTTATGAAATTCACAACAAATTTTAAGATTGTTAAAGATACCTGAAAATTACAGCAAATTGTAAGAGCTGGTTATCGTAACACTATGGCAGTCACAAAATAAACTGCAACCCTTCTTGAAAAAATTCTAACAACGGACACAAAAACACCCAAAACTGATAATCACAATAGTGACGACAAAAACATTTGAACCCCTTCGTTATTCCCAAAGCCTCGTAGTGATTTCCTAATGAAAAAGACTGATTTACAACTTCTTTTAAAATCACAATTTCATTTCAGAATTATTGCATTCTGTCTTCTTTTACTCGGAAACTAAATCACAAGACTCCTTACTACCTACTTATACGTAAACGCAATGTGAACAAAATATTGAAAATCTATTCATAAGCGAGTCGTATCGTGCACAAATGGATACGTACAAAAATCAGGTCGAATCCGCTCATGTCAAAAGTCGAAAGGACTGTCGCTTTGCCTCTCGCGCGTCAATTTAAAACTCGTAAACATTTTTATTGAACAAACAACTACTTGATACTTATACTTTGTATGAAAATCAGCGTTTAGCCGCCGAAACATGGATTATTATCGACTATAATGTGGATTACTTACCGCAAAACTAAAATAAAATTAAAATTAATACGGTGATACGGTATTTTAGTCGTAAAAATGCTTGGTCAACACTGTTTCGGATGAAATGCACAAGAAGTGAATGGATGGAAATCGTTTCAACACATTTTGTGTTATTTTTGTTTGCTCATTACATTTGTAATTTTAATAATTTTGTATGATTCACATGTCTTCTAAAGAATTACTGTAAAAACAAATATTTTGCGGTAACAATATTGTGCATGGCTGAATATTTATGATCCAAATTTCTAAAAATATTTATTTTCAGTCATCGTAATGTATCGATTGGAAAATAAAGTTCTGGTCACTGTCTCAGCATGCAAAAGTAGGTATTTGGAAAGTTACACAGATAAACCTGCGTTCAAATCAATCAAATCTTGCAGGGAAAACAGATCAAGAAAATCCTTTATAGCTGCAAATACAAGAACACATATATGCATAACGATAAATATAAGTGTTCCATTATTATAACATTTACATCACACATACAAGATTTATATCGTTTTGTTCAATTATTTAATACACTTACGTCTTAGGAACAATAGCCAGAGCGTTACAGCGCTCATTGTTTTTTGGAAAGTCTCCGTTGATTTATTTCTTCTAAGGTCTTGTTGCATCATCAATGTGTAACGGTCACTGATCTAAAATAAGCGGCTATGTTTTGACCAATTCATGTGATAGAGCGTATTTTGGTAATAATGGAAGGATGATGATCGGTCAATATCGGCCCATGTGAATAGCCTTGAGGGGGCCGATGTACAGGTACAATCATAATAATCATAGTCCCATATCATCACATCATCCTCTTAGCGTTATCCCAGTTTTCAATCCGGGCTCCACTTTCTAGTCTAACCGGATTTGGCTGTATATTAGCTTTTCCACAGAGCGACTGCCTGTCTGACCTCCGCAACCCGAAGGGATAGCGATATTTCATGGTTTAGACTAGTGTCAGTTTATTTAGAAGGTACTGATGCCCTGTAACGACTGTCAAATATCTTCATGACAACCGGGACCGACGGCTTATCGTGCTCTCCGAGGCACGGGTCAAGCGATTAATATCGCATGGTGATCTAAAGCATAACTCACATTACGAGAAAGACCTGTACCTGGTAGTAAGACTAAGTACCTATAGTACCTATAGACAAACTGAGTACCTATAGACAAAACTGATCGTGATAAAATAAATTTTCTCATAATTTTACTAAATTGGCCCTTGTACAGTGTAGGTACATCTCAACACGCGTTTACACCTTTAGGATCAGTCATTCAATTAACATTTAATTTGTTTTTCAGGATATGTACTTAAAGTAACGAACCTTTGTTTTTGTTTATTTTTTTGTGTAAATTACCGTAATGTAACGTTGTGTAATATGTAGTTATTTTATGAAAATATAAAAATACTCATCAACATCCTCTTAGCGTTATCCCAGTTTCAACCCGGGGTTCTAGTCTAACCGGATTTGGCTGAATATTAGCTTTTCCACAGAGCAACTGCCAGTCTGACCTCCGCAACCCGCAGGGATAGCGATATTACTTGGTTTAGACTAGTGTCTGTTTACTCAGAGGTACTGATGCCCTATAACCGGCTATATATGTATATAGGGACCGACGGCTTAATGTGCCCTCCGAGGCACGGGGCAAGCGATAATTAACAGTTGAATACGCACATAACTCCGAAAAGTCATTGGTGCGCGCCGTGGACTTGAACCCAATACCCTCTGCATAGCAGTCGGTTGGTATCTCCACTCGGCTATCGCTGCCTTGAATCTGAAATACTGTCACAAAATTTCGTTACAGAAACGTAGCACTTTATTATTGCACCTATCTCTTCCCTTTGCCTAACTCTTTGCTAAGGGAAGTGTACCTATACTCTCCACACCTTCACCATACTACTGATTAAATCCGTTACCAGTTCTAACGGTACTTCAACCCTGGCGTTCAATGGTGACTGCTGCTGAACCTGAACAGGTCAAACAGGTCATACTTATTTGATTGAATGAAATTAGCCCAAGAAGAGGTTCAACTGCCACTTAATATCAGGTCTCACTTCTCAGTTCTATAGTTTTGTTACATAAGCCTCTATCACTTTCCCCCATGCTGTATGAAGAGGCGTTGGTATTACGTCCGTCTATTGTTTTATAAGTTATTACTGAATACTGTTAGATAAAATTGCATGCTATTACGTATCTCGTCCATATTTTATTGTGGCAACATAAAAATTGGCTTTAATTAATGTATGCAGTGTATCTTCTGTTTCGTTTGCGTAAATTTATAAGTTCTCTGTGTTTTGAAACAAGGCACACAGGCATTTATGCCGCTTACTTGCCTGTAACATACAAGCCACTTTATCGTCATCCTCACCTTAGCTAAGAGATGTCCACTGCTAAACATAAGCCTCCTCGAAGGCTCTCCACACATCGATTTTGAGCATCTCGCATCCATCCGTTACCTGCGATCTGAACAAAATGTTTCAGTCCACCTTGCGGAGGCCTACTACTACTACGTCGTCCGGTACGAGATCGTCACTGCAGACCGGCTATTGGTTCTTTGAGCTAGTTGAACTGCCCATTGCTACTTCAGGTTGACAATTTGCAGAGCTACTTATGTCCTGATTTCTAATGGAACCTCGCAGGAAGCAGGCCACTAAAAAGCCGCATATATCTCGTATACAAGCCAAGCACATGCCCTATATCAACATAACTGAATGTATTTACAAAAAAAAAGTATATATGTATGTTTATCCATTATCTAGTACCCATAGTACAAGCTCTGCTTAGTTTGGGATTAGATGGTGATGTGTGAATGTGGTAGAATATTATTATTATTTGTTTCTCTTTCACGCGTGCTTTTCTAACATATGATGTTAAAAAGTCCACGGGCCTTTGACAGGCGTACACGCAGACATAGGTCCAACGCGCAGAGGCCCTTTGAGAATTTTAATCTAGAATGTCACCTACTGAGGAGCCTCCATAACTGCACTATGAAATACAGCCTCGGATTAGCCGCAGCAGATGTAGGACTATTGCTACTTGTAGGGAAACTAATAACTCTGGGCTATTGTGATGGGTGTTCCATGGATAAGTGAATATGAAAACTATGGATCAAAAACGGCGTCCGCCCTAAGTACTTTTATAGTACGTCGAAAAGGGGCAGACGGTGACTCGCCAACTCACTAGATGGGCCCTCTCTAAATAGCCACCATGGTAAACGAAGTCTGTCATAAAGGCAGCCAGACGGCAACACCGGTGCGAGTGGCTAGGGGTGTAGAGCGGTGCGGCACCGGTTTCGCAATCGCGGGTCGTGACCCGGAGCGGGTTTCCCCGTAATTACGCCCTTGAAAATGACACTTCCACCCCCGAGAAAATAGCTCTTGGGACTTCCCTCTGGCCGGCCAACCAAGGCAAGCCAGAGTTGAGAGTCCTGCGGGCGCTCTTGGGCATCAACTCTAACCAGCCAATAAAGGCAAGCCGGAGACGAGGCCCTGACCGACTCTCTGAAGTATTCGGGACCGCAGTGTCGCCACACACATTCAGCTCGTCACAAAGCTGCCCTGCGGTTTGTAAGCTTTCTATTCATCTTGCAATACATCTTTTGTTTATATCACAAGATGAAGGTGATGTTTGAAAGCTGTTACTCTGCCCTCCGAGATTGCATTAGTCTCATGATGAGATAACGGCTGCCCATTATTATTATAACTGATAAAGCACCGCCCGTTTTTGAACTCCTATAGATTCTTCAACAATTTTAGTATTTACCTTCAAATGCAATAAATAATACAAACCTTCATTCGAATATCGGATTTCTATCGCCTACAATAACATGCTAGTAGTAGTACATCATAAGCTTTAGTCGTTAACATAAGTAATGTATGTATATTTAAAAACAAATTGAGTAATGGCCATTCTCAAAACTTATTACGAGACTGAACATGATAAATACCATATTATTTCTCAACTAGATATCGTCAACGATAACTATTACGATAATTATTAAGCCTATGATATATATCACAAACAAAAATATACACAACTAACCCCATATATTAACATCACGCCTCCAAAATAATATATTTATCGCTAATCACCAATATATATCAAAACCTTACAATTAATTAAAACAATGCTATACTCAAAGAAATCAAAGTCTGACATAAATCATGAAGTATTCAGAAAAAAGCTCGAGGCATAAAAGCGAGGTATCCCACCAATCTTTGCTACAATCAAAAATCGACTCTTTGAGATATGATATAACGTTGAAAATTCTTCACAATCATATGTTATAAAACCTAGCTCATGATACTACGCCAATACAACCAAAATCCAATTCTAAATTCAAGTTAAAACAACTGACAGTCGCTCGCAGACTCCGACTCAATCAAGTTAATGCCGCTCAAAACTGAAAGTAAATCTTTCTCCCATTTGATAAAGTTTCAATTCGCTTGGACATGTTATTCTATACTTTTAGTACATAGTATCAATCACAAATCAATAGTGACAAGGCTCTGCCCAGTCGGTATAGGAGTTAATTGTTGCTTGCGCACATTATCATTAGTTGTTGCATCGTGCGCGCGCGCAGCTAGATAATATCTACCGATTATAAATTTAAGATGGTCAGTCGTATGATTGTGGTTGAGACGATATGTTGAATTAATACAAATAGGTTATTTTACTCATGACAGGCTACAGTATAAGTTACGCAAAGGGATATAAATAAAAAATAATATAGGTACGAAAAGATTTTATTTTTTTGGCCTCGCTAGTTTTGGAGTTGAAGCAAGCGAAGCATGCTGTGTTTTGACCCTGTACGATTCGGATTCATCGCTTGCCCTTAGTATATCCTTTCAATATTTCCCATTAATAGTGCATTGAAATGACTTTCAAGTCCAATTTGACACAACATCTTTCTTTTCAACTGAACATAGCTACCTACACACGAAAACCTATCGGGTAAATAAAAAGCAAAGACGGTTTTCGATGATTGAACTATGAGAAGGTACTACTCACGCATATATTTTACTGTTAGCAAATGTACGAAAAGATCAGCTTGACAACAGATACACCTAGTTTAGCACAAAACACACCGTGTGACATTTTGCTATTCATGGACAGTATGCTGAATGATGCTCTCATCAAAATTATTAAGGCAAGAGAAAAAATATGTTGTATGTTTTGCTCTACCTATTATTAAGAATTATCATCAGTCTTTTACAGTCCACTGCTGGACTAGGCCGCTTCTTTGAAAGGAGGAATTGGCCTACTATACCACGCTGGCCAAACGGGTTGGTATAGAGTTTGTATCAAGTTTTCCTTCTCTTACAGCGCTGTTCTCTGCATATATGCTCCCTCTGACAGCTCTTACGACACCCATGGGATGATATGGGGTGGTGACATTCCGTATTCTTAATCCGTCACCACACGGATCTATTATTAAGAATAAATATAATAGAAACATACAATCGTCGTTTCCTATTGATGAAAAGTAAACATTTATAAAAGTTATTTAAAATTTAAATAAAAAGATATTGCGATGCAACTTTTCCATTACTTGCATGTTGTTAAGCAAAACCATATTAGTGCAAATTTCACCACTCTCCGATAGGCGCCAGTATTCGGCAGATAACATCATGCTTTAGTTCTTATTTTGGATTTATATGAAAGATAATGACTATCTAGACATACTGTCTATTGACAATACTGGGTAGATCTCTACCTAACCCATCAGACACACACAAGCACGAAGGTACAGCAAGTCCTAAAACAACACAACTTTGTATAAACTCGGAGCCCAACATAATAAATCTGCCGTTAGAATATAAATAATATAAATCATTCACAAACGTCAATGCAAGGAGGTGTTACATCAAAATTCGGAGATTCGGCGCCCGGTCCGGCCGCCCGTCACTTCAAGCTGACGCTGAGGAGACAAGCTTCAGACGTACAGCCTCCGTAGTCCCGTAGGTATTATATATTTGTACTGAACAGGTGTTTATAAACATCAATCATATCTTTATTATAGTAGATTTTGCTACAAAATTATGATACTAGAGCAAACTTTTCTTACAAGTGTTAAGTAAATAAAATGATGTTTGAAAGACCGCGCAAAAATCTTATATCTTATACTAATATATAAAGCTGAAGAGTTTGTTAGTTTGTTTGTTTGGTTGACCGATTTATCGAGGAAGGCTATAGGCTATACAACATCACGCTATGAGCCACGGGAGCGGAGCAGTAGCCTTCAATAACGCGGGTGTAACCGCGTGCTCATCTAGTAGTTTTTATACAATCTACATCAGCAGATTTTCAGTCTTTAATCCCAAGTTTATTTCTTGGGTGCTTAGGTCATATGATGCATCCACTGACCAAATATCATGTTCCTAGGTTCAGTAGTTCGGACTTTGCGTTGACAGCCGGGAAAGTGATTTTATATACGATGTTAAAATTTTAGTAAAAGTCAAAATGTAATTATATGTTTTTTAAAAGTCGATTGCTTTGAGGTGGACTCATCAAGACTTCGGGTACAGTCGTCTTCTAGGGTAGAAGCGAGGATTTCAAAAGATTCCTTTGACTAGAAACAAAGAAAATAAATTCCGTTACTGCGTAACTAACTAAGCTAAAGAACTTGGGTTTGATTGATCCCTGGGACAAATGATGAGATGGACATGGTTATTTATTTTTTCTGTATCTATGTTTAACTTAGCTACAATGGTATGTAGAAATGTAAATTATGAATATTTGTTTATCAGTTACCTGGTCGCCATAAAATAACCTTTGCCTAGTTTGGGTTCAGTTAACCGTGTGCGTCCCAGGATATTTTACATATTTTATAATTACTACTTCTGTATAGCATTAAGGTATTTGTAGGCGTGAAACGATATTTTTATAAAATATAGATCAACTTTTTTCCCTAGGTAATAACTTTGAATATAAGACCTATCTTCTCGGTTAAATAAAACATCGGTATCTACAATTAACATCGCTCCGTCTGCCACCCATCCATCCGTCATACCTCGCCGGAGGTAACAGAACCTTTTTGCGACCGTCGGAATTGATGGCCGCACTTTATTGGAGGTGGGACTGAGATGTACAACCGACTCGACTCGATATCAACTGATATAAGGCTAGCTTTTGATATTCGGCGATTGAGTAGTTTAGATACTTGGTGAAATTATTCAATAATAATAGGATAGTGACGATAGTAGACAGGTTCTTTGTACGCCAATAATTTGAAATGGATAACTTTATTGAAAAGTAAAAACAATATAGCAATCGCTCTCTGTTACAAGCAATTTAAAATTATCTACTGCTTAATACAACACACGACTACATAAAAATATAATACACTTATAATACATTTTTTTATAATTTTCGAAGCTTCGAATATTGGGCTTCATATGATTTACTGAAACTGATAGAAATATTTAATTTATGATATCATCCTTGCCGATAAAACGATTCTTTAAAATTACCCCTCGTCGATACTTATTTTTGCAAAAAAATGTTTTCTCCGTGTTATTATTACGAAAACACTTTTTTATGTTTTATTGCAACACCCTTATTAACTGACTAGATAATGCCCGCGGTTACGCCCGCGTTATTTAAGGCTACTGCTGCGCTCCCGTGGCTCATAGCGTGATGTTATATAGCCTATAGCCTTCTCTGATAATTGACCTATCTAAAACTATTTTTTTCAAATCTACTATATATAATACTATGTAAATATCTGAGCTCTTTGGCTTGGCCCTCTGTCGAAATACGATATTTTTAAAGAAATGCTTGCCAAAATAAATGGTGTTGATAATTCTGTTGTTCGCAACTAAACTAAAATTCTAACGACTTCTTGTTCTTTTAGGTAAAACTAGAAAGAGATAGACGTAAAAAAGATAGTTCCTGAGATTGGCGCGTTCAACCAAACAAACAAACAAACAAACTCTTCAGCTTTATATATTAGTATTAGATTAGATTCAATGATTTAGCTATCACGTTTATAGCAGCCAATTGATAATCAGTTATAGTTAATTGTCTATACTACTATATTAAAAACAACAGTCTTCTTTAGCAAGCAGTTCATGCAGTCTGTCGTAGTCATAGTATAAGTATATTCCTTATAAAAGAAATAAGCGAAATTGAGTCACACGTAAATTCATCTTCAGTTCATTCACGTGTATCATCATAATCTATTTGTTAAACTACGTCGTGTTATCGACAAATGTCATCATCAGCCCTGTTGGTCATATGCCTTTTCTCATTATGAGCAGGGTTCGCCTATAGATACTCCACCAAATGCAGATAGGCAGACTTCACATATCTTTTGACTATATGACTGACAAATCTACCAAAATACAATCACTTGTCTCAGTCCCCAAAACATCAACAAGCCAAGGTACCAACAGACACCACGGGGTATACAATACAACCTGCCCTACGTTGACATTGTCTGGTTGAATGCTCAGGCAACCAAAATACCGCAAGTATCAAAACCTTCCGTCGGCACTATCCCGTGCAGACGGCACACTACACTCGTATTACTACAAATCATTCAAGCGAACCGTCCTGAAATGTTTCCATTCTTTTATTGATTTATTCAGCATTATTATTAATTTTTACAAATAAATATAAAAACTCAATATGGCTGTTCATTATTTATTATAACGTTATGCCCGCCCAATCTGATAAAATGTTTTTATTTATAGCAAGTATTTTTAGTTTTAATTTACCTTTTTTGTTGTTCTCAAGGCTGTTTGGTCTCTTGTTTAGATGTTTCTGTGGAAGATTGACTGTGGAACAAATTTTAGTGGTCATGTTTATTATTCAGTGCGGTGATGGATTATGAATGAAAAATGTCACTACTTCATATTTACATTCCTTGGGTAAAAGGCAAATACACGATGCCAATAGCACCTTTCGAGAGCATAACATAAAATTACATAACTTCACGCCTTTAATCCCCGAAGGGGTAGCCAGAGGTGTATTACACACCACATTTCGCCAGTTTTGTTTCGGTCCTAATGTAATACCTAGAGGGCGAGCCTATTGCCATCAACCGGACACCTTGTTAAGCGAGCGATAATTAACATTTTTCTTCGAAAAGAAATTTATTCTCGGGGTTACTGGGGATCGAATCCGAGTCCATCGTCTCGGCAGACCGTTACATACACCGCTGGGCTATCGCCGCTGTCGAGAGATATGGAAAATTGTACATGAAACCTTTTACCAAGGTGTCTAGCCAGCGTAGTGTTGGTAGCTGCCTTTCACAGCCCACTCTTCAATGCTATTGGGACGCAAATTAATGGCCGCCTAATTCCAGCAGTGGATTGCGAAAGGCTGTACGATATGATGATGTATATTATGTCCTCTATTGAATTCACCTCCGTTAATAGCAAAAAAAAAAGCAGCGATAGCCTAGTGGAGAGACCGACAGACTGCTACGCAGAGGGTCCGGGTTCGAATCCACGGCGCGCAGCGATGACTTTTCGGGGTTATGTGCGTATTAAATAGTTAATTATCGCTTGATAAACGGTGAAGAAAAACTTCGTGAGGAAACCTGCATGTCTGAGAGTTATCCACAATGTTCTCGAAAGACATGTGAAGTTTGCCAACCAGCACTTGCCAGCGAGGTGGACTATGGCCTTACCCTTCTCATAATGGGAAGAGGCCCGTGCCCAGCAGTGGGACAGTATAAAGGGCTGATGATGTAATAGCCAAATAATAAACATAACGTCCATTTGAAAATAATTGCTATATTTTTAAAAGGCAACATATCATATCCCTTGTACTTCACTAACACAAAACATAGCCAATCAAAAAATAACATGTGGATGATATAAAGTTTGGTCCCGTATGGAGATTGAACTATGAGGTCACTCTCATATATGACAAGACCTAACGGCTGATTTGCGACCAGGTGACTTGAAAGTATTCAAAAATTAATTATATTTAGAAGTAGGTAATCGCGGCATTTATAGCCGTGCTGTCCAGTTTCTTAAATATCAATATAATACCTTGGATATAATTAAGCATATGCGTAGCGCGTACTACATTTAAATACCTACTGGAAGATAGTTTAGCTCGAAACACATATAAAGCCTTTTCAAAGATTACCTCCTCGGACAAATTAATGGACAGACAGGCAGACAAAAATTACAATTGACAGAAAGATCGATATTTATACCCTTAGCAGAAGTACCTACGTGAGTAAGATTAAATTAATAAATGACGTCTAGACTGGCTTTAATGGAGTTTATCAGTATAAACACAAATCGGGGTCCTCCGGAAGGAGTTTCGTGGATCGCAGTCATCAGCGAATAATCCAATAATTCGATCCTCACACGAGCGAAGTCACGGACAGAAAATAGTGCTCTGTACCTTATTATATTAAAATAATAGTCTATTAATAGTAGGACTCAAAGTTTAGAATAAAAAGCATTTTGTTTTTAACATAACATAACTTCACGCCTTTTATCACCGAAGGGGTAGGCAGGGGTGTATTACACACCCACACTTCGCCAGTTATGTTTCGGTTACAATGTAATAGGGGGCGAGCCTATTGCCATCTACCGGGCACATTGTTAAGCGAGCGGTAATTAACATTTTTAATATACACATAACTTCGAAAAGTCAGAGGTACCTATGTGCCTGGGGTACTGGGGTTCGAACCTGAGACCATCGTCTCGGCAGTCCGTTACGTACACCACTGCGCTATCGCCGCTTTTTTATGTGCTACAGATTATTTGGGTTTTTCAAATTGGAATGTATTGAGTTTACTGTTGTAATGTTAAAACGGCAAGGACGGAGGAAGTCATACTAATCATACTTTTCCATAGCCGCAGTTTTTTAAAGCCGCTTGTTATGTATTTAGACATGCCTTGTCAATAAAACTACCTGACAGACAATTTTCACAAATACAACCTTGAAACTATTCGATTCATCAACCCTTACAACTTACACAACAAGATGACAAAAGTCGGCACCAATCGACAACAGCCATTCAGGTGCTGTGAGTAATGTATCCGATATTGTTAAGACAATTTTCACAGAGCGCCAAACAGAACAGAGATCACATACAACCGAATAAAACACACGTCTAAACAATATGTAGTTGTCACCAGTTGATAGGACCTGTCTTTCAAACTATCTACCGTAAGCTACTCAGTTGAAAATCATAACCACTGTTCTGTACAAAGAAAAAACTACCTTGTGTAACAGATAAAATAATGTTCATTCTTGAGTAAAAGCAAAGGTTGACTTACGCTGGCGCGATAAGGAAAATCGATGGAAACGTATTCTCTGATTTTCGAATGCCGAAACCTTCCGCAGTGTTCACGATCCATTTCTGGCAACACACAGTTGCTATTTAAACTGTAGCAAACAAAGTCGTCAACGTACATCGAAATTTTGAAGTGTCCCGTTTATAACCAGGTGTGGATGTAATACAGTTTCGGGTTGACGTCCCAAGGGAGAGGCTAGGTGTTGAGATGATCCTGGGCTGGAATAGATCAATGATATGTCAAAATCGTGTTATACTTGTGGGATTTATGCAGACTAGTTTCGGTGGCAATCAGGACAGTGATAGATTCGTATTGAGGTGTGGATACGTCGAGAACATTTCCCCCGAGGCGGTTGCATCGGTTTCAGTTCTGTCATGCAGTTTGAAGGAATGATTTCGAGTTTGAAATTTTGTGCCATTAGTTCGGAAAGGAATGTTTACGGGGTTGGATAGATTGTGACAGTTTGTTTTTCAATTGCAATGCAAACTCAGCCACAGTTTTGAAAATATATTAGACATTAAATTTTGTTTACTTTTAAGGTCATCTGTAAATTTGTGTGATAAGTCTGTTAAAGAGGAATACTTGGCAATCACTCTAAGATTTGCGATGACATTTCTATTGGCCAAATCATAGTAAAGCTTCCATACTGACTCTATGTAAAATAGACATGAATTAGCAATTAATGCCGTTTATACAACATGAACGAATTTTTATCTTTTATAATATTGTACTTATTTATTTTTAGTTATTTAGTTTAATTAGATAATAATCTTAGCTCATGGTATTGTTACTCATGATAATGTTAATGTTAGCATAAGTTTTTAAAATTCGCATGCCATCTTAGGCGAATATGTCGGGCTTTTCCGTATTATGTAACATCCTTAGGTACCATATTCTCAGCGATTAAAAAAATATTTCATTTTCATTTCATGAATCAATCACATATTATCAAGGTTATCAAGTTATCATTGAAAACTAAGATAGTCTAAGATTTCGCCTTTGATTTTTAATTACTCCTTGGTGAAAACATAGTTAAAGCCTAGAGGAGAGACGAACATACTGCTGCGCAGAGTGCCTCGGGTTTGTATGTGCGTATAAATTAGCAGCAATCGCTGGTCTTGCTAAATATTACTTCATTATATTTTTATTTTTTTATAGACTCACGCCTGTATCCCCGAAAGGGTAGGCAGAAGTCTAATATTACACCCACATTTCGCCATGAATATTTAAGTCCCACGTAATAGGGTGCGGGCCTATTGCCGTTACCGGGCACATCACCAGACTCCGTGCTGCTACTGAGAATTCGGAGAAACCCAGTAAAACTTTTGTCTGACGCGGGAATCGAACCCGGGACCTCCGATCAGCAGTCGCATACGCTATCCACTGGACCACGTGGGCCGTCTTACTAAATGAAGGAAAAATCGTACCTAATAAAACTTTTCTGTCTCAAAGTATAACGTTTGTTGTAGACATGTGAATACTATACTTAGCCTTAGCACGGTAGATTTCGACTTATCGACCTACGATCAAGAGTGGGATACAGGAATTATTGATATTATTATTGTCATTGTTTGTCACATATTTTTTGACCTAAAATACATACATATTACTGTTTCTGTTTAAATTTTGAGTTCAGCGTTCTATATTTAACATTAACTTCACTAGGCTAGGTAATAATATTTACTTTTAAAATTATTATTGTAATATAGTAAAAAGTTTAATACCTGAATGTATATTCGTTACTCGAGTGTGTGAGGTTTTCCTCTGTCATAAACTACAGCGTTTGGATTTTTTGTTAAAGTGATTAGTTTAAATATTTTTTATTTATTTATATTTATTTATAGACTCACGCCTGTATCCCCGAAGGGTAGGCAGAGGCGTACTATTACACCCACATTTCGCCATGAATTTTTAGGTCCCACGTAATAGGGGGCGAGCCTATTGCCGTTACCGGGCACATCACCAGACTCCATGCTGCTACTGAGAATTCGGAAAAACCCAGTAACACTTTTGCCTGACCCGGGAATCGAACCCGGGACCTCCGATCAGCATTCGCATACACTATCCACTGTAGCACGGAGGCAGTCGTTAAAATATTTTTTGTTATGTAACAATGCTGTCCATCAGTGGACGTCTTTCGGCTGATAAGATGAAGATGATGATTAATAGTGGTGTAATTTTTGAGGAACCTAAATAAATAAATTAAAAACCTAAAATAAAAGTCTTAGATGGCATTCAGAACAACGATAAAATGAAACCTAAATGGAGAGGTTTTTATCTCACTGTCAATACTGCAGAAGACCATACCACTACTGAAGTTGGTTATTCTTCTTCTTCTGGTGCCTCTTCATTCCTGAAGGTTGGCCGTCAGCTTTTTGTACTCCTCCCTGTCCATAGCCAACCGGAACAGCTGCTCTACGGAGGCAATGCCGGTCCACTCCCGAATGTGCCGCAGCCACGACTTCCTCCTGCGTCCAGCGCGTCTCTTCCCATCCACCTTGCCCATCATTATCAATTGTAGCAGCCCGTATCTATCGTGTCTGAGCACGTGGCCGAGTTACTCTATCTTTCGTTTTTTGATAGTTGGCATCAGCTTACGAGGCATGTGGACACGCTGAAGCACAGTTTCGTTCCTGATCCTCTGCGTTGGTTGTCTGAAGTTGGTTATAGTTCCTTAGAAAGCCAGCCTTTATAAAATGCCGCTAAGCTTTGTTAGTTCGGAATGGGACAGAAATAGTTATCTTTTGAGTCTGTTGTTGTGCTAGAAGAAGAGGATCTAGGAGAACAGAGAGAGGCGGCTGAACCCAGCTGCCCAATTTGACCGATTTATATATCCAAAACGTGTAGAATAGATAACCAAAACGTTCTACAGATATGTTTCTATAGCCACATTAGAAAATATTTTCTTAATTTCAGCGCACATTTCGTCTGCGCTAATTACCTCAAAGTCACAAAGAGATAAGGGCGCGCGCACAATGCTGGTATTAAGACAAGATCAGAGACAAGTCAAAAATATAACAACATAGCGCATACATTAGAAACATTATCGGGACGGCGGACACAAAAGGTTGAAAAGTCGCATTTCGCACGTATCGCTGTTATCGTAGGTCTGCTCGAACCCTTACGTTGGAGGGAGAATTATGCGCCAGCTTAGGAGACAAGCTGAAGCGATTAAGATAATAGTTTTTCAATTTAGTCTTTGACTTACCCCGCAAATGCCCATGGCGTCTTTAGTCGGTCTAAAAAGAAGATGTACAGACTGAAGTCAGTAAGTAATTTGTGCCATGCGGACTGAATTGAACAATTTGTTAGCGACTGGTCCACAATCCCAAGAGAAGAGATGTGGACGAAAAAACATACCAAGGAATTGAAATCAAGCGAGAAATAAAAAACTAAGCTATTGTTAAGATATCTAGTAGAAAACAATACATATTTTACAGGAGTTTCATATCTCAAGTACCAAAATCAATATAATTAAAAGCACCTCTATCGAAGATATAAAAAAAAGAAAATTACAAATATTGCTTAAATAAATTTCTAATAATTTGTATCAGCGCCAATGTAATTTAAACTCACTTCATAAATCACTGTTGGTATCTCTATCTGATATTACACAGAACATCAAATCAACTAAACATATTGACTGAAAAAGAAGTAAGGTTTCACGCACACCTTAAAAATCTAAGGTCACGCGGACCCATTACCCTTTACTCATAAAACCGCTCTCTCCCGTCGCTTGAACCTCACAATTGGTTCGGAGGGCGAATTATCAGAAGTCGTTGGAATGATTTATGTACACAATTATTGGGTTATTCAGGTACGATGTTTTGCGATTCGATCCTCACCGATAGAAGTTTTGAGACAATGCGAGTTAATTTAATGGTGTTTTGAGAACGTTGCGTAGTTCGCCGTGTGTGGATTATAAATATTGGAGCTGTCCGACTATTGACAATATCGGATTGTTTATTATTTCATTATTGAGTCGATAATTTGTGGGAATATGAGATCTGTAGAATATCAGCGATGGCTGATATTATAGAAGAGAGGCGGACAGGCTGATAGGCAGAGGCTCTCAGGTTCATATCCTTGATAGGTTAGTGGACAGATCAATCGGACTACTACGGACATGTCTCAGATTCAAGACCTTGACGATTGCATTATCAAAATAAGTCTGCACCAATAGTTTTGGTATCGTTAGGTATTCGAATGTTGCCATAGCTAACGGCAAATCTAAGGACTGCTTATATGTTCTCAGGATGAAACATACAACGCGCACAACTGTCTTTTCTACGTTGTACAACATTTTTTAATATCGCTAGCTAAACGGTGATAAAAAACAATCTGACGAAACTATTACATCGTAGAGTTCTCCATTACGATGTGAAGTCTGACAATCAGTGCTTGTCCAGTGCTTAAGCTTTTGTGGAAATAAGGTTCCCTTCCATAGTTACTACTTTTTAAAATCCGATACTACTAATCATTTACAACAGACTAATCCATTCAACAGATCCCTTACTCCACAACCAACCTGCTACCACAAGCACCCACACTAGGCCAACAAAACTGTCTTACATAATTCATCCTAAAATATTCCACATGTTGTTCAAGCCTTGTATTTTTCAAGGGTACTAGAATATGTGGCTGCAGGCTGTATCTTGAGGAGCGTGTCCTCCATACGTGACAGGTTGCAAGACCATTGAGATCGTTTATGAATAATATAACAAGTCATTTCCATCAGTTTGGAACAGAGCGTACGTGCACTGTATTTTTACCTAACAATACATACAAAGTCACCTGGTTTTACTAGGTGACTCTATGTTATGTTTTGTTTTGCTACACACGTACTTCATCCGTACATTCATAGGTACAGTCCAGGGTAGTGAGTATGCCTGGCTTAATTGACTGATCCTTAAGGCTAATGATCTCGATGGTAGTTTTTCAATGTTCACAAAGATTCACGGTTCTAAGGAGTGTTGGTTTAGCCACATCTTTGGTGGAGCTGATAATGATCGTTGGGTGGCGTTGTGTTGATCCATCGTGTTGAGAGGATTAGTCACCTAGACTCTGCGTTACCGAATGCTAGGTGTCCAGGGTGCGTCGGACGTGCATCAAGCAAAGACAAACGCGATCGCGTGGCTCAGTACTGGGCTAAAACGGTATGAAAAGTGTTGCCATCGACACGAAAAGAAGAAGAAGAATTAGGTTTCACATAGTATTTATAGTTATAATTGTATAAAAGCTTAAATCGTACAAGTTTATCCACAGATTGAAATGATAGTGACCAATTTTATTTTAGGTTCAACATAGATTTACTTAGGCCAGATTACATCACTAGGTTTTTTCACCGTTCTAAGGCGAGCGATAGGTAAAATCGTTGACTAAGTATGAAACATCAAAAAGTACCGAAAGTATCAAAATAAATAAAATCGTATCATAAGATAGAACTTGATATATTTGCTCGTCCAAATACGCTATCCATTTTTAACACTGACAACCGTCTTAGCGGTTGCTTTGGATCCTTAGCATAGGCGTCTGATACCGAAGGCTTCTCTTCTTCTTATGTTTGGTTTGAGGTTATACTTTTTTATCTTTTTTTAAGAACTAGTCCAGAACCAGTCCGGGTTGTTTAACACAAACATGGAAACAGAAACTTATTTTCAGCGATCCAGTATTTTTAGCCAAACACACCTGCACGGAGTGTACCTAATTAATTCAACCACAGATTACCTAGATCGGTCCACAGATAAATAAACAATCACTAGTTTCAATACAGTTGCCAACTACATGCTGCCAAGTTATAATTTGATGACAATCGCACGGGGCTCAGTCAATATTGCTTTGTGCCCAAATCTACGTAAGTTTAAATGTAATGGAGGTGAAATTGAGAGCACCCGGTATCTTATTGGGTGTACCTGTGACGTAGAATACGGAAATACAGACAACCAGGCTAAAACGATAGGCAAAAGAACACGATTTGTGAATCACACCAATTACTTGTTGCCGCGTATGGGATTCGAAACCACGACACTACATTAACTTAAATTATACTTTTCTTTTACTTAAGGTGTGATTGCTTGACTTAGACCAGTATAGTCAAAGTAAGTACACTAAACAAAAGATATTTTACGGATTTTACCAATACGTCGTGGCGTGCTGTGAATTTACTTGTGTAGGCAATTTATATAGTTAGGTATATATCAAGGTTTACATGGTACCTTATGGAATGGATAAACCAACCACTAATTCGAATCGCATCTTATTCGAGGTTATGGTGTCCCACATTTAACCGGGCTTATGTACACACATACATACATATGCTCACGCCTTTTTCCCGTCGGTGTAGGCAGAGACAACAGAACGGCCTTCTGTTGTCATGTATTCTATGACTACAGGTACAAGAGTGATATAATTTCGCCCTGAAATATAATCACAGGTTGACGAATCAAGGGATTTCAGTAGATGCATAGTGGTAGAGTTGGTACAACTAGAATTTAAGGATATTGGATAAGATCTTGTAGGTATTTGAAAACTATAGTCCACCATTAGATACAGCCCTGAGTTAGCAATAATCACTTGCTAAATGGTAAAGGAAAACATCATGAAGAAACCTACTTACCCGAGAGTTCCTCATAATGTTCTTGAAAGATATGTAAACCCACATTCGGCCGTCGTGATGGACTACGAGTAAACTCTTCTTATAATGAAAAAAAAGCAAGTTGTTATAATGAGAACAGTGTTATACCTGAGGAAGGTTTAGGTGCATAGTTCACGCGGACAGAGCCACAGGCGAAGTCTATTCTAAATAAATACAAGATAATTAGTGAAATAACAAATAAAAATTGGGCAAGTGCGAGTCGGACTCGCGCACGAAGAGTTCCGTACCATCATCTATAAAAGAAAATCACGTTTGTTGTATGTATACTTAAATATTTTATAAGTTTCTACCTGTTTTAAGCCCCCCTTTATTATTTACTTTTTTTATTTAATTATTTATTTTGAAAGGTAATATACAACTACATATTCTGTGAAAATTTTAAGCGTCTACCTGTTACCGTTAGTAATTTTGAGCAAAAAATACGAAAAATAACACGTTTATTGTATGGGACCTCCCCTTATTTTTATTTTTGGTATTTGTTGTTAGAACGGCAACCGAAACACATAATTTGTAAAAATTTCAGCTTTCTAGTTATCACGGTTTATGAGATACAGCCTGGTGACAGAGAGACAGACAGCGGAGGCTTAGTAATAGGGTCCCGTTTTTTTACTTTTAGGTACGGATCCCTAAAAAAACAAAGTGTCCAACTTTCGTAAATCCAAAAATTGAGGTAGGTACTTGCCGTAGGTATTTGCAACTGATACTACATGATTGGTTTATCCAGCTCTTTTTGTATAACATAACATAACATAACTTCACGCCGTTTATCCCCGAAGGGGTAGGCAGAGGTGTATTACACACCCACATTTCGCCAGCTATGTTTCAGTCCCAATGTAATAGGGGGCGAGCCTATTGCCATCTACCGGGCAAATTGTAAGCGAGCGATAATTAACATTTTTAATACACACATGACTTTGAAAAGTCAGAGGTGTGTGCCCGGGGTACCTGTGGATCGAACCCGAGACCATCGTCTCGGCAGTCCGTTACGTACACCACGGGGCTATCGCCGTCTTTTTGTATAGATAAGTATAACTAATTAGTAGTAGTACCTACTTAAATGCTACGCTGTTTACATGATCCGATTTAGTTTTTACTTACTGTAGGTATATTTATGACTACCTGCCCTATCATTTACTGTCATTCGGTATATGAAGGCGTTTTCAAATAGAAGATGCTGAAGATAATATTTCTGCAAACTTATCACAATAAAGTGCAGCATTAGCCCAAACAGTAAATAGAATTTGAAAAGTTTTGAATAGAATACAATGGCATTTGAATGGGCCCGCCAGGATAGTTTGTTTACTGTTTTATACCCACGTTGGAAGCGCCATGTGTTTGGTGGGACTGCTGTCGCACAACAGCTGTCTTGCTGTCAAACGAGAGCTATAACAGTCAAACTTCAGACTTCACTTTATTTTTAACAACTTAAAATCGCTATAGAGCTTTTCTTTAAGTATCTTATCTCCATCTCTACATCACAATTCATTGTGATGCCAGGCCTGTCCTGGTTGCATCCAACCAATCGACTTTCGCCTTGCAACCTTGTGTATGTATGCTTTCTTGACTAAATGCTGTTTTTTCAAAGTCTTATCGACCACCAGGTACAGACACGGTTCCTAGCCACTAGGACCACTATTAGAAAATGTATGGAAAATGCTCTCATCGACGAATGACTCCGATGCGATCCATCGGTGTACAAACTCTGACTAGGGCCCCCATAATTGACAGAATAAATGCGCTTCTCCACAAGGCAGCTGCTGTCCGTAATCCAAATAGAAAGCTTAGCAGACTGCCTGATATGGCTATCATGTCGCAATCGAGCGATTCGAGAGATCAATTTTATTAACATGCACTTGACTTTCATGTTGTCCGTGTGGTGACGGATTAAGAATACGGAATGTCACCACCCCACATCATCCCATGGATGTCGCAAGAGCCGATAGAGGGAGCATATTACGAACAGAGATTAGAGAACAGCACTCTGTTCTCTGCATACACTTACAGTGGTAAGAGAAGGAAAACTTAATACAAACCCTATACCAACCCGTTTGGCCAGCGTGGTATAGTAGGCCAACCAATTCCTCCTTTCAAAGGGGAGGCCTAGTCCAGCAGTGGACTGTTAAAAGCTGATGATGATGACTTTCATGACTACAAGTCAAAGAGCAAGCGAAAAATAATAATTTATTATGCACAACATCATCGATAAATCAGCGGTACATGCCCGGGGATCGAACCCTCTAGTCATGTCTTTTGGTTGTCACGGAACTATTGCTGCTCTCTATGGATGTACCGGTCACTAATAAATAGTCAAGTGCTAAATCAAAGCAGAGTTAAGTAGGTATCTACCTACCTAAATAGTGCCAACTTTCAGCAAAAAGTTTGTCTTAAAATCATAAACTTCTTGATAAAAGCATTCGAGTTACAGCACTTGTGTAAAACAGAACACCAGACAACTTAAAAATTAAAAACAACATCACTCGTTGGCGTCGGCACTTCATACTTATTCCGGTTGGGCATCTAATAGATTTCCCTCTAAGTGCTCCCCGAACAATTTCATAAAGAAGAAAAAAACTTTGGGCAAGAGTCCCGCCATTCATTAGGCCCACGTACACGATGTAGGGTGATGTCATGCGATGATTTAAGGGTCCGCGCGGTAATGGCGCGATAAATAACACGGTCACAACGCTACACCCGAACTTAAGTACGCGAAAATGGCGCCACTTACGTTAACGCCATCTACCGGCCGCAAATAAAAGCTGTAAATCAAAATGTACCGCTTGATTAGTCTGTGTAGTTTTGTGGAGGTTTTAAAATGTGGTATAAGAGTTTGTTTGTTGCAGTTTTAAAGTTAAGTAATGGAAGTCCGAGAAAGTGATGGTTTCTTTGTGTTGCAAGAACTTTGAGAACTAACTTATTTTTATTTTTATATACCAATTGAATACTTACATCTCAGACGCATCTAATTGTGTTTTATCTGCATGACTTATACTAGTTTACTACACTAATAACTAAATCATTTGATAGGAAATTAACTAAATATTCTACTCAAATATATATCTTGATCGATATCGAAGTGGCTTGTAAAGAAAGTTCTATACGTAGTTCTTCATATAATATTTAGATGTCGCTAGTAATATGGTCATTGACCATATTTACAACTTTCTTAGAATTTTTATCTAAATCATTGGTATTGACTATTTATTATGTAATAATAATAAGTCTAATTGTTAAAATATATCTTACGTAATTTACGCACGAATGTGAAAATAAAATTAAACGAAACGTAGTGTTTTTAGTTAATGATCTTACTTCGAGTTTCATTTATATAAACAAAGATGGCGCCAAAACATGGTCGTTGACCATAATTGACCAGACAACACAGTTCCACTGGAATTGACATAGATGGCGTTAGACAGATTTTTTTACTGTCTTGTTCCTTCTTAACCCTTAATATCTCACTGTGTTACATGCCAATTTTTTACATATATTATTCTGACTATCTTTATAATGGTAAATATAATAAAAAATTAAAATAAATGTACAGCATTACCTATTTATTTGTAATTCTACCATTATTTTGGAACTGCATTAATTTGTATGTAAACCTACGACAACGACATCAACGTCGATGAAATACAGAAGAAACTATCACCGTGTTGTCAAAGAAGAATAGCGCAATGGCAGTATGCCTGACCCTCACACATGACGTGGACAATTTTGTAGTAGGTAGATATCACGACGTATCAATGCTATAACTACTTCATCATCAGCCATTAACAGTCCAGTCACAGATATAAATCTACATCTATGTCTGTGAGTCCACTACTGGACAAGGCCTCTCCTTTGAAAGGAGAAATTGGCCTACTATACCACCCTGGCCAAACGGGTTGGTATAGGGTTTGTATCAAGTTTTCCTTCTCTTACAGTGCTGTTCTCTGCATAATATGCTCCCTCTGTCGGCTCTTACGACACCCATGTGATGATATGGGGTGGTGACATTTTGTATTCTTAATCCGTCACCACACGGACTATAACTACTTAGTAGCGATTATAGTGAGACTTAGCGTGTCGTTCGTAATAGGTACTTAGGTAGGCCGACAAAGTTAAGCAACTCTTGTAACGGACGAACTTGGACGGGTGACCGCGTGTGGCTTACGAAGTAACTATTTAGTAATCTGTGGTGTGGCGTTTACAAAAAGCGATCAGATTATCAGAGCGCTACCATGCTTCGGAGGGCACGTAAAGCTGTCGGTACTGTTCCTAGTCTCAGGACAAGAATCGTTGGACCATGTCGAAGGCCTTTGGGCTGCCTGAAACTCTTAAACTAAAGATGGCCACCTACAATGAAAAAAAAAGAATGCTTTGGCTTTTGAGCTACTGACGCGCCAATAACTAAATGCATTTTAAATACAGCGTTAAACTCTTACCGCCTTATTACAAAACATGGACTAAATCGAAATCAAGGTTTAATACTAAACTTACCTGTGTAAAATTGATTAAACGTGCACTATGGACACATTTTTGGCAAACTATTGTCACATTTAAATGCGCTTGAACAAATGTCGAATAAAAATAAATTGTACTAATTTCGTCAAAAAGTATTTTTAAACATTTTCCATCGAGGGTTAATCCTAGTATTATATTTAGACCTTGTTTTGTAATGAGGCCCATTATAATTAGTTTAAATCCAAAACCAGGCACTGGCAACCCTAATTATTCGTCCAAATTCAACACCACGTCTGCTATCAGATAGTCGACCACAACAATAATTTATCATAATATTGATTACGGGCATAATTACTTACCCCACCTTGACGACCATAACTCCCCAGATCAACTGCTTAAGAAGCCGATTGCCGTGATTTAGTACCGGTATCGGGTCGTGTCCGTATCGTGTCCGTGCCGAAGTCGTGCCGGAACCGCGGAAGGGACGGTATCGGTAACTCACATCTCACGTCTACGGTATAACGGTAACTCGTTAATTTCTGAGATGTCACAAACGCGGCCTATAGGAAGTCGGGACACAGTGGGAGAATAGTAAATTAAAAGTGATATTTTAGGTTCTGAAACTTCTTCAATCGTCTGAATATCTTTTGAAACTGCTGTTTAAATTTTATAAAAAAATATTTATAGTTCTGAGCGTCATGCTAATAATTTAATTATTCTGTCTAATCTGGATATTCATAGAGGCTAGTAAGTGGACTCTGGGCTCGGAGACGCAAAGCTTCAGGTGGAACTGGGACGATGACGATGAAGACCGGCGGTCAATGTGTTAAAAAGATATTACGTATTTTTTAATATTATCTAAAGCAAAGCAACTTTAAACAAAAGTCATAGCAATATAATTGCAATGTGTAGCCACTATGTAAGTGAGGAGAATATACTAAAATTCTTAATATAACGATTATCTCATATCTCATCTCTTAAATGAATATGATTTTTTATGTCAACAGCCTTACTGATCTTCACCTTTTGTAGTACATAAGATCCCTTTTATAATAAGAAATACTATGTCGCAGTAAAAATGCAGTCCAAAAGAAAATGACCTATGGTGATTTATCAGCTACCTACCTACAAATATCCCTAACAATATAATTTTCTTTGGCGTTAACCACAAACTGTTAATCAATTTCGAAGCTCATCTTTTTACCTTAAGCTGCTTACAATATTTGAAGTACGTCTTTTTAAATAACGGCTAGTGTTTCCTAGTAAACAATCCTTTTCATCGTTGCTCCCGGTACGCCCCAATCTCGATACCAGCCAAAGTTAATGCGACGAAGTTGGCGGCCAAATTTTAATAATAATATATCTTTGTAATTTATTCGATTCGCGACGCTAGCGCCGTTGTCGCGGGCGGAACGTGGCGCTTTTTGTGATATATAATCTGTGCAGATTATGAACATAAGGACGTTTTTATTTTGGTATGTTGTATGAAAATGGATAATTAGTTTGCCGATTTTATTTGCTTTTTTTGTGTTGTTGCAAAGGCAATGACAATTATTTCTTTATAATGCCAATTGTAGATAGACTTTTTGAAATAAGTAAAAGTTAAGTCATTGGTTAGAGTAAGTAGGTACCTATATGATGCCAGGTTAACAAGTTTTGAATTCGCGATTCAGTTACCATACTTAAATCTTTTTTAACTTTATCATAGCCAAAGGCAGTGATTGAACGCCCAATATCAGCTGGATTAATAGACCGAGGCAATTTTACCCGTCCTCTGCCAAGTCTCTCAAATGACAAAATAAAGAAAACTGAGATCAGGAAGGTGCTCTCCTTTATGCGACTCCTGACTCCACTTATTGAAACCAGCATAACATTATTTGTGTAATTATCCAGACATATTTTGTAATATCTAACCAATCACAAATTGTGTTACACGCACTACAAGTGCTTGCAACGCAACGTAACGGTTTGCATGTAGAGCAATTCGTTACAAGTAATTAGATAATAGGCAAACGCACAATTTAGGTCAATAAAATATTGAACATTGTACCTATATGATTTAAAATTATCTCTTTCATAATGCGGCATCTAATAAGAGGAGCTGGTATGCACAATTTTGCCATCCACAACGTTTTGAGTGACTGGAGGCCTGTTGGAAGTCCAAGGCTGACTTCTTCCCAGTTAGGTACCATCAGAGGCCGTTAAATCGTATCAAGAGAAGCATTTTAAAAAATAAACATTAAGTAGGTATAATAGCCAATAGAACGGACACTACATTTTCTCATAAACTGCATTATGGGTTGGAACTTATAAGGGTCAGCTGATAACCTCAAGTATTGAAATTAGCATACCCAGAGCAAATAAAAATCATAATTGTGACACAAATGTCATATCATATTCGATCTAAATTATAAATTATATGGGCCACGGCCATAGATTAACGAATTACATCTTAACCATAACCTTACCAAAACAAAAAGTTGGGTAATGACAGCATTTTAAGTACGGAACATTACACACACCACCTAAACTCAACCCTGCGAGCGCTATGGGGAAAAACGCCCCCGATCGGGCCGCAGGCGAGTCGAACCGACCCATAAATAATAAATACTAGCACGGTGCGTCTGTAGATAATGGTAATTTACGATTCGCTACCATTGACGTCAAATCTTTGGCAGCAGCGGGACGGTTAGATCAACGCTCGGCGTTTTTCGGAAACATTCGGGTGTTTTCGCCGTTTGTTTTGAATTTGCAACGTTTTTTGTTAGGTATGGGGGAACATGTGATATGTTGCATATGAGGTGCAGTGGACATAAATGGTTTGTTGTTTATTACTGCTGAATTCAGGTTCGATTTTACTGCCTGTTCGTTGGCAATTGACTGGCTGGATACTCGATTTATTATGAAGATTGTGATTAAATGGCTGGTTTTAGGAATGATATAACCTTTTAATTTTGTCAGATAGAACTTTTCTTATCATTTCTTCTAAAAAGCATTTACAGAGTTGATCAAAACTGAAATATTTGTGGGTATTAGTTTTGATGTTAAATAAGCCGCAAAGTGTAAGCGATTTCGATTTTATGAACCTTAGTACAAGGTTTTACACGATTAGCATACTCAATGGCTGTACATGATAATTAAAGATGTTAGCTTTCTAAGAAACCTTTCTAGTCGAATCTAAACTTAATTCCTTTGGCGGACTTCCAACATGTAACTTCTTTAGTACCGCCAGCCATGACCTGTCCACTGTACCACGAAACTTAAGAAACGGGCTGTTCTTTACAATGGACGAATTATAATCGTTCTTCAAATAGCTAACTGTACTAATTATTTATTTGAATAGGTGTTTTATAATAATTTTGCTTAAGTAAATGTATTATACAGTTAATATTAACACTAAAATCAGAAGTAACATTTACTCATAAATATCTCTATTTATAACTCCTGTAGGTTGTCCCCATGTGATCGATAATAATATAAGAATAAAAAGCGTCTTAAATTCATTTCATTCTAGGGGTCTTGTAAGAGAAAACTCAGAAAAATACATACCTAAATCAAATAGGATCTTTGGGAAGAGACGCAACACTCGATATCTGACCCTTCACAATACTTTTGTGACATAAACAAGGAGAGGCTCCTATGTTCAATAATGGACCGCAAAAAAGCTGTATGATGATGTTATCCAATTATGGCCCCTGACCTCGAATGACTTCAACATAAGGCTTATCTAACTATACTTGATGCAATGTACCTAATAGATGTATTAAAATATACATTCAATTACAAGAAGTTGTTGTAACTTATTTTAAATTTCAGCTCTATGGTTACCGAGTTATATAGCGGAGAGAAAGACGAACATAGTGAAACTGCCTATATGAACGCCATATATTTTCCTACGGTATGACAAAAATCGTCTCCTGAATCAAGAAAACAAACCAACATAAATTCAACGTTTCTTCAGTCCATTCAACTTGAGGCCTCAAATCAATACCCCGGCCATATTTCTTGAAAATGGCTAATTAATAAAACTTAAGCAATAAATACTCGGCCGTAGGTAGCTGTTAGCAAAAACTGTTAGGATCATAAACCTGTCGTGGATGAGCAACTGCCTTTGTTGCTGTACGTCGCGCGATAAATCTAATGCGAGAACAATTTGGTCGTGGTCGCGAGACGTTTTGGTCGCGAGGGCTGCCGAGCGCGAGAGGGTTAGCGAGTTTAATGTTATAATGGGGAGTTTTATGTTATCACTAAGCTTTACCCACGGTTTTAGGGAAAATATTGCACTGCAAGGTTTTTTGTTATGGTAGGTTGTCGTTAGTATAGTGCATACTTAATTCTTGTTGTCATAATAAATTAGTAGGTACTTTGGATGTCAAAAAGGAATAGTAATAAAATTAAAGACATCATAAAGTTTTAATCAGAGGCATGGTTTTAATGTTAATATTTACACTGTTTAAGGACGTGCTATTGGTATTATCATGTAATAAATCATTTAACTTTCTACTTTTCTAACTATTCTCATGTTTTGAGTGTGATACAATATCATTTGAGAAAATATAGATAAACATATCAATAAGCAGATATTCTATGATCTTTTTCCAAGCATTTTCTAAAGTTCCTTCGGCCACCACCTCTGACCTCAGTTTAGATAGATAGATAAACACTTTATTGTACACCAGTAAATAAACAATATTAGGTACTTACAGTAAATTACATTGAAAACTTAACACTAGTACTTGGTGGTAGGTACAAGAGCGGTCTTATCGCACATTGCGATTTCTGCCAGACAACCTAGTTCGGAATAAATTATTAGAATATAAAGTAAAATAGTGGGTAATGGTGTACCTTGTAAAAAAGAGATAGAAGATAAAGTTATGTGAAAACTAAATCTATAAATACATACTTAAATAAATATAATACATTATATTAAATAAATAATAATAGTAATAATAGATATATATATATAATTATACATATATATATAGATACATATTTATATATAAAATATTTATAAATATAATATTAATATACACAAACAATACACGGATGAATAAATACATAAACTAAACTATGTGTATGTGTGTATAACAGTCATGATGAATCTGCCATATAATGCTTAGTGACGAGATTTTTAAACATATTTAAGGATTTAGCCCATCTGATACTTTCGGGCAACGCATTCCATAAGCGTACAGCTTGCACAGTGAAAGATTTTTCAAAGAAAATCGTTAATTAAGTAGGGACTTTCAGTTTCAGTTTTCTACTTACCTAATCATTTCTTTAATGATATTTCAGTTACCTATAGGTTATCGAATTATTACCTACTTACCAATCTTCTCCATAAGTAAGGTAATATCTAATCAACATTGCAAGGACTGCGCAGTGCGCAGTGTGCGTGTTTTCATGAACAAAAGTAGGTAGGTATAATTGAAACGCCATCTCAAGTCAAGGTTAAAGTTCTCTACTTGTCAATCATTGAGTGGGCTTTCATTATCACTCTGACGATAATAAACCTAAATACCTCAATGTTTGTAGTCAAAAGTATGTGCATCTAAAGGAAGCGCGTGGGTGAGATACAAATTTACTCACCAAACCGCAAAAATATACAAACTCAATGGTACGTTGCGATGCCGAGTATTTATCTTGCTACAAAATAAAAACTCCAAACTAAATCGATAACATTAGATCTGTCAAAACAGTTGCGTATGCGCAATAAATCCCGCTCCAAATCTATCACATTATCTCAAATATAGAACATTCCAAAATCCATCCGTTTCACCTGCACAAATACATCAATACATTATAAATTAAATTAAAAAAGAACTACTCATGACTCACATTCACGTGGAAAAAAGCTTATAATGTTATTACAACGCATCAAACGGAATATAAAACCATCAACGGATCGATAAATCTATCAACATGTGCTGCCATCTATCACGGAGTGTGCGCAACGAGTAAACGTGTAATGTGCGGTAGTGATTGATAGATGGCGTGACTGTGTTAGCGCGAGCGCACGGTAAAAGTGTTTCTGATTTGATTTAGATTGTTTATATACCTGTGTTTTTAAAGAAAGCTCGTTATTTGTATGTTCTGGCAATTTTCAGAGTATGTGAATATTTTTAGAGCTATTTTATTCTCTAGCTTTGAGATAGGTAGGTATTTATTATGTCCTGGGAGTGTATTTCTATTTTCCAGTAGTAAAGTTATTTATATATACATGTAGATCGCAAATATATATACAGGTAGATCGCATTCCATCATCGTCAACATTTTTACAAACTTTTTCTAATAGCACCTCAGGCGGTCACTATTGGACGTTACCAATCACCAGGAGAGATAGTTTCTACATAGACTGTCCAATCCGTGCTACTGGTAAACCGATGTGCAATTTTCTTTTTCTTTAAAGTCAACTCCCGCACTAGAAATAAATTCTGTGTTGCGGGGGACTTTACAAACATACAACCAACGAAATGATACCTACTTTAGGTACCTAGTTAAATTAATTTACATTGCATATAAATTTTAATAAGGCCAACGGACACAATGAACACCCACATCCTAGCGACAGCAAAATATTGTATTATTAACAGCCATTTTCAATATTCGATCCATACATGGATTTTGAGATTCGAGATTCGTGTTTGACATATTTTGTATGGAGCTTATATCAAAAACGAATCTAAAATCTACAGATCTATCTATAGTTCGAATATTGAATTCCGTAGTAAGAAATTTCTCACTGAATGTAAACTCAACTGCCTCTATCTATTTCTGTATCCAAATGAATACTTAACCAATCCGCCATCAGTCATCTGATCCCACTATGCGATAATATCTAACTAATTAGCTCGCATCTTAATTAGTCAAGCGATTGATTTATGGCTTCGATTCCGTCACGTTGTATCACGACCGCGTTTACCAACAGTATAATTGTTGTGTCTATTGCCAAGTAGTGGCTCTCTTCTTGGGCCGGAAAACAGTAGGTGTTTTAGTTGATTTAATCAGGCGTTACTTGGCGGAACTCCATTGTAACCTAATGGAAGGAAAGAGGAACCCACCACGTACCCTCGGATTGACCACCCCAACTATTGCAATAGAAAAAGGTTGACAATACCGAACTCCTTTAAAAGGATAAGGGATTATGCGTTCCAGGAAGATACGTGACTTGCAGTATCCCGCTGTATGCGCCGACTATTCTTCGACACGTGTTTCGCCTCTGCACGAGGCATCCTCAGGAGCGATAGGCAACGACTGAGCCTACAGTTACAGGGCTCAGTCGTTGCCCGTCGTTCCTTCCATTAGGTTAGTAGGTGTTTTTATTCAGCGCACGGATTTTATTCAGAACTATCCGTAGGTAGGTACTTACCTACCTAGTGTGTATCAGTTGTATGTTTTTGGTGGCCTAATTATAAAAAAAGCTATTTGAACCATTGTTTTCGCTTTGTATGATACATTAATGTATCACTTAGGTACCTTAGTTTTGAGCATTCCAGCGTGATACCACCGAATAATATAATTCCTATAAGTAGGTAGGTAAGTATATCATTATTTTCTTTTTTTTTATGGCAATAGGCGGCAAACGAGCAGACGGATTGCCTGATGGTAAGCAATTACCGCCGCCCATGGACACAAGCAACACCACAGGAGTCACAAGTGCGTTGCCGCCCCTTGGGTTGGGAAAAGGGATAGGATGAGGAGTGGGATGAGGGAGAAGGAATAGGGGATAGGATAGGGCCTCCGGCACTCTCACTCACTGAACGAAACGCAACAGTTTAGGTACTGTTACTTTACGTCGATTTTCTGTGAGAGGGTAGTACTTCCCCGGTCGAGCCGGCCCATTCATGCTGAAATCAGCAAGGCTCTACTACCTACTCTATTATTATGTATATACCTATCAGTCTGAGCCACATTGAAGTCCCACCGGAAAATATTAAGACACTAGATGAGCTTGCGGTTACACCCACGTTATTAAAGGCTACTGCTCCGCTCCCGTGGCTCATAGCGCGATGTTACAGCATATAGCCGTCCTCCATAAATGGGCTATCTAATACTGTAAGAAATTTTCAAATCGGATCAGTAGTTCCTTAGATTAGTGCGTGCAAGCAAACAAACTCTTCAGCTTTTTAGTATTGGTATGGTAGATGTACAAATCGTGAGAGTTTTATAGTAGTTACTTGACGATGCCCGCGGTTACATCCGCGTTATTTAAGGCTACTGCTCAGCTCCCGTCGCTCATAGCGTGATGTTATATAGCCTATACCCTTCCTCCATAAATGGGCTATCTAACACTGAAAGATTTTTTAAATCGGACCAGTAGTTCCACTAGTTCCTGAGATTAGCGCGTTCAACCAAACAAACAAACAAACAAACTCTTCAGCTTTATATATGAGTATAAGATTTCAAAATGCATATCAATTCTTATTATTAATCTCTAAAATTATGAGTTATTTAAAATAATTTAATCTCGTTGACTGATCTATGATAACATGACAAAAATGCTAAATTTAAAAACTTGTTTTATTAAAATATTTACATGTTTTAATCGTTTCATGTACACCACCGAACCGTTTCAAACTGAATATTTACCTAAACAAACATTGAATAAATCTTTGTAAATAAATTTGCAGCTAAAAGGTAATAATGTGACGTAAGCACAGCCCTTCCTGACGAAAGGCCCCCGCGGGCTATCCCTAATCACTCACTCCGAGGTGAAAAGGTGATGGGGATTCGATGCCCGGTGGCGCAAACTTTTATTTATGGACTTTGTTTTGCTTGATTTATTTAACATAATTAAGTTTAATTTTCAAATTGGGGTGTTGAAATCTCAATATTTCAAAACAGTTTTTATAAAATATATCTATATATAATATCTTATTTTGGTTTTAACTTTAAAGCCTAAATGGATTTAATATGAAATTAAGATTAGATAAATAGATACCTATGTATGAATTTGTAATTTAAAGTTAAGTTCGCGCCTAAAGCATTTTGGTAGCATCATTTGAATACAGCTACGACAATGTGAATTGTCCTAGCAGTATTAATAATTGGGCAAGTGCGAGTTGGACTCGCGCACGAAGGGTTCCGTACCATCATCTATAAAAGAAAATCACGTTTGTTGTATGTAAGTATACTTAAATATTTTTTAAGTTTCTATCTGTTTATTAAGATCGAGTAAAACTTTGCCTAAAAATTACGTTTGTTGTATGGGAGCCCCCCTTTAATATTTACTTTTTTATATTTAATTATTTATTTTGAAAGGTAATATACAACTACATATTCTGTGAAAATTTTAATGGTCTATTTATTACCGTTAGTAACATTGAGCAAAAAAAACGACAAAAAAATACGTTTCTTGTATCCATACACCTACAACAAACGTATTTTTTTTTACCTCCCCTTAATATTTTATTTTTTCTTATTTTTAGTATTTGTTGTTATAGCGGCAATGGCAATAAATACTTAGTAAAAATTTCAGCTTTCTAGCTATCACGGTTTATGAGATACAGCCTGGTGGCAGACAGACAGACACATTTTTACCTTTTAGGTACGGAACCCTAACAATTAACAGTTTATTGGATACCTATTACACTATCATTATCTGGCATATGCCTCCTCATAATATAATATATCCCCGAATAATGTATCCCCGAAGGAGTAGGCAGGAATATTACACCCACATTTCGCCAAGAATTTTAGATCCCACGTAATACGGGGCGAGCCTATTGCTGTTACCGGGCACATCACCAGACTCCGTGCTGCTACTGAGAATTCGGAAAAACCCAGTAACACTTTTGCCCGACCCGGGAGTCCACCCCGGGACCGCTGATCAGCAGTCGCATACGCTATCCACTGGACCGCAGAGGTAGTCTGAAAAAAAATTGTGTCTTTGCGAAAAGACAGAAAACTCGAGATTACCCCCTGTACCAGCAGGTCTGTCCAGCGTGGAATAATATGTCGAATCCTCCTAACCGACTTGCAACACTGTAAAGAAAATTAGGAGGGGCTTGAGTCCATCAATGGACTGCAAAATGCTGTAGAGAGAAAGAGATGGCGAAGAAAAACATTGTGAATCCTGTATGTCTGAGATTTTCTTTAACCACTGGACCACGGAAGCAGTCAAACTTGGCTTCAATTATCTCTCATCTTGATGTACAGCGTTGCAACCATTAATAATATCTATATAAATATCGAGAGTATAGAAATATGAAGTGGTTGGTAACCTACATTGGAGGGAAACCTCTCGTGATGCTGAGAAATAAATTATCTATAACCGAGATTGGCTAGTTGCTGCTGTGATGGCACGTAAAGTGCTCTATTTCAGTATGTTTTTACCTGCAGATGAATGATGAGTTGGATTTGTATTGTTTATTTTGTAGGTGAGGTTAAATATAGGTTGTTGATGCGTCGATGGTATTGTTTGCATGTTAGCTGAACGTGAAGTTTCAGATTCGAATTTCGGTACAATTTATTTTGACATAAGTCACACATTATTATTTAGTTTAAGATAGCTTTACAGCGAAATTTGAATGTCTGCACCGTAGAAGGTAATGATTTTGTTCTTTATCAGTTGCGCATAAACCTATTCGCAGTTTGATGCATAGAATAAATTCATTCCAAAGGTTATGTGCCTACAAAATTATTGATTGACTCTTCATATTACTGCCTCCGTGGTGTATACGACTGCTGATCGGAGGTCCCGGATTAAATTCCCGGATAAGGCAAAAGTGTTACGGGTTTTTCCGAATTCTCAAGTAGCAGCACGGAGTCTGGTGATGTGCCCGGTAACGGCAATAGGCTCGCCCCCTATTACGTGGGACCTTAAAATTCATGGTGAAATGTGGGTGTAATATTACACCTCTGCCTACCCCTTCGGGGATACAGGCGTGAGTCTATTATCGTCATATTGTGGGGAGAGTCAGTACCCTCAAGTATCCATAATACCACAGGCTCTAAGGCATCTCAGGTGCAACCGGGATAATACAAATTTTTATGATGTCGTGGTTATTTGCTTAATAAGAATAGAGTGTGTGTTAAAATAGTTTATAACCAGGCATTCTACTTATTTAAGCGCCCAATCCTGAGACACAAAACATCACTCTATTAGTTGTTCATGTAATTTGAAAGGGAATAAGTATTTACCTAAATATTTTCATAACTAGAGGTTGTCCGCGGTTACACCCGCGTTATTTAAGGCTACTGCTCCGCTCCAGTCGCTCATAGCGCGATGTTATATAGCCTATAGATAAATAATTTTTCAACTCGGACCAGTAGTTCCTGAGATTAGCGCGTTCAACCAAACAAACAAACTCTTCAGCTTTATGTATTAGTACTAGAGGACGCCAGCAGCTACGCCTGCATTTTTTTTTAATTTACCCGTTTTGGCCGACCCTGTGAGAATTTCGCGAAATCCCTTCTTGGTGCACCCCTACGGTCCCCAAGGAACATACATGCCAAATTTGAGCTTCCTGCGCCCAATAGTTTCGGCTGTAGCGTGTCTGTCAGTCAGTCAGTAACGCAAGGATTTTATATATTAAGATAAGATAAAAATCAAAGCCGAGCATCTTGCAACCCGTTGGCATCAAGAGTTAAGCTCCCGATAATTTTCAAGGGGCAGGCATCTTACAGCAGACTGAAATATCGGTGCGATCACTACAAAGTACTCGATATATATCATTCACCATGCTATGATGTGGAGATTTATGGGAAATAATCTCTTGGCAAAGAGTTTCAACCCGAAGAGTACACATGAATGAAATGATGACGGCTTACGTATCCGATCAAAAAAAATACAACATGCCCCAATATGGGTGTAATAAAGAGGAAGTCCTTTAGTAAATATACTGAACTATACACAGTAAGCTAATTAAACAAAAAGAAAATATTTGGCGCAGTATCATTATACCTATACATATAATAATATTCTACCACACACACACATCACCATCTAGTCCCAAACTAAGCAAAGCTTATACTATGGGTTATTTTTTGTACATACATACATATTATACGTCTTCTTTTTTTTTCTTCTAACTCTGTAATGTGACTTGTGGTGTACAATAAAGAATAATCTAATCTATTAAACATAGAAACACGCAGACCAAGACAAAGATCCATGTTCATGCACACAAATGTTTGACTTGAGCGGGAATCGAACCCGCGACCTTCGGCGTAGCAGTCGCGCCAACCGGTCGTCATTGACAGCACGCTTGGTGTACGGGTTGTTTGGTCACTTCGTTGGTTGGTTGGTCGATTCGATTCCCCTACTTGGCAATACTCTGTGTGATCCACAAATTGTTGTTTCGAGTCTCATTTATGCGTCAATTTTCCGGCCGCAATATAAAATATTTTTATGTACAGTCGGTACTCCATTTGCTTTTTAATTTAAGAGTATTTTATTGATATTAAACGTTGGGTATCAGTGAAAGACATTCAAGTAAACATTTAAGACAAAACTTTCACTTTGACCGACACAGGAGTCGATCCCAGGACCTGGCAATCAATATTTAATGTCCATTCTCACGCTTTCGCCTCTACATCACCTGTAAAAATATTTAACATAACTGGTTTAGTTGATATAAATGAATAATTCTCTCTCAGCCAATCCATCAACAGATTTTTTGCTACGTTTTATTATTGACACAGGATATGTAACTAATTATCATACATCCGTGTTAAAACACACATCGAAATTGAAGTGTTTAAATAAGTGATTGTGAAGATCGTGTGGTAATTTTTTATGAAGATTGATTTATTTGTTACTAGAGGACGCCAGCAGCTACGTCTGCATTTTTTTTAAATTTACCCGTTTTGGCCGATCCCGTGGGAATTTCGGAAAATCCCTTCTTAGTGCACCCCTATGGTCCCCAAGGAACATACATGCCAAATTTCAGCGTCCTGCGCCCAATAGTTTCGGCTGTAGCGTGTCTGTCAGTCAGTCAGTAACGCAAGGATTTTATATATTAAGATGAAGCTCAAAGATATGCATGTGTTAAAAATGTTCTGGATGTTTTTGCGCCTCTAATGTAAGTGGGTATTCTATTAGGTATTGTGGTTAAGACCCACGTCGCGTACCACGGAATTACCGAGGTAATGTGCGTATTTAATTGTAATTATCCAAGCCAAATTGTGAACGAAAACATCGTGGGAAAACCTGCATGACTGAGAGTTCCCCATAATGTTCTCGAGAGGCGTGATATCCGCCAAACCGAACTTGGCCAGCGTGGTGGACAATGGGTGAACCCTTCTCGGAGCGAGACAGGATTCCGTGCCCAGCACACACAGTGTTCCAGTGGGGCAGTTCATATACTTAACAAGTTAACATAGGTAAGGCGGTATTGTATCAGTAATTTTTTTTTATTTATAGTCTCACGCCTGTATCCCCGAAGGGGTAGGCAGAGGTGTAAATAATATTACACCCACATTTCGCCGTGATTTTTTAGGTCCCACGTAATAGGGGGTGAGCCTATTGCCGTTACCGGGCACATCACCAGACTCCGGGCTGCTACTGAGTATTCGGAAAAACCCAGTAACACTTTTGCCTGACCCGGGAATCGAACCCGGGACCTCCGATCAGCTGTCGCATACGGTAACCACTGGACCACGGAAGCAGTCAGTATCAGTAATATATTTAAGAAAAACCGTCCAAGAGTGTGTGCTATGCACAATGTTGGGTCCCGTAGTTGTCATTATAAGGACTCAATCAAAATTGATAGTAATGTTACTGGCTACACTTATAAGTACTTTAAATTTAATCGAGTCATCGTCGTCATCCATGGTTTACCGCAGTTGTATCCTACGCGTCTTAGAACCCGTGATCCGTCATGACACAACACATACTATAGCGACTAAACACAATAATAATTTTACCTTTTTATAGAATGACTACAACAAATAAAGCAGCGATAGCTGAGTGGAGAGACCGACGTATAAATTGTTAATTATCGCTTGCTTATCGATGACGGAAAACATCGTGAGGAAACCTGCATGTCTAAGAGTTCTCCATAATGTTCTCGAAAGACATGTGAAGTCTGCCAACCCGCACTTGGGCAGCGTGGTGGAGCTTACACTTCTCATAGTCAGAAGAGGCCCGTGCCCCGCAGTGGGACAGTATAAAGGGCTCATGATGGTGTTGATAGAATGACTGGCGTCTGAGGCTCCAACGTATCCGATGGGGCACTATATTCAATGGTTTAGATCAGTATTAGTACTGACTCTTATAACGACTGTCTTCACGACAACTCGAAGCGGCCGACGCAACGGTGCAACATGTTTGCCTAGGCACGGGGCAATCGATAATTAACAATTTAATACGCACTTAACTTCGAAAGTCAATAGTGGGCGTGGGTTTGAACTTAAATATTATCTGCATGACAGTCTCTTGGTAATAAAATTATTAACATAACATAACTTCACGTTTTTTATTCCCGAAGGGGTAGGCAGAGGTGTATTACACACCCACACTTCGCCAGTTATGTTTCGGTCCCAATGTAGTAGGGGGCGAGCCTATTGCCATATACCGAGCACATTATTAAGCTAGCGATAATTAACATTTTCAATACTTCGGGGCGAATAGACTTCAACTTCGAAAAGTCGGTGTGTGCCCGAGGTACCGGGAAATCGAATCCGAGACTGGTATAAGCTATCGCTGTCTCCTTTCCTAGCTGTAATGAAATCTGTCGTTCGAAGTGGTAGATTGCATATAATGTCTCCCCAATGTTTTCCTGATGTTTGAGTTTATGAATAAGTTCATTTCCCAAAACATTTCAAAAGCCCAAAATTTTCCAAGCTAAAAAACAGCAGAATAGGAAAACAGGTAAAAAGCCATGTACCATAAATAAACGATGACACAGGTAGCGTCCTTATTATTTAAGATGTGTGTGCGTCTGTCCGTCCGACCGGCGGCCGATATATCAACATTAGCTATGTCCCCCGTCTCGTCCGTGCCAGACGTGGAAACAGATGCTTTGTTGCTAGAAGAGACAAAAATAGAGGATTTACGAAAAGCTGGATGTTACATAGTTACATGATACGTGTGATTTGGTGGTGATACCAAATTGTACTACGATTACAGTCTTCTATGTACTTACATATAAAATTATTACGTTACTTACTGACTGACAGACAACGCTTTGCCATAACTATAGGACGCAAGAAAGTGGAACTAGGTATGTATGTTCCTTGAAGACTCTAACCACCTTATTACAAAACATGGACTAAATTTAAATTGAGGTTTAGTTCTAAACTTACCTGCGTTAAATTGATTATACGTGCGCTATAAGCATTTTTTGTAAAACTATTGTCACTAAAATTCGTTGGAACAAATGGCGAAAACAAAATAACCACCTTCGTCAAAAAGTCCTTTTAAAAAGTCTCCAACAGAATCTAAACCTGGTATTATATTTAGACTATGTTTTGTAATAAGGCCCTAAGGGTGCACTAAGAAGGGATTTCCTTGAAATTCTCGAGGGATCGGGCAAATACGGTACAGTAAAAAATGTGCTGACGTAGCCTCGGGCATCCTCTAGTAGCTAATGTTAACATATCTGGCTAGACTAGACCCCAGGCTCAAACATTAACCCCTTGGATGTAACCGGAATATAAATAGTGACGATGATAATCATGATTTAGTATCAACAGGTGTAACTGTAATCACAGATCATTTCTATAGGTAATCTGAAAGATTCAATGATCTGATGGCGTATTACAAGTTTCCACAGCTATGTATCATGTTCAGAGTGAACTACACTAGGGAGTTTTACTAATCCGGGTAGTTTTAGAAAATGTATAGAACATTTTTGTCGTCGACGAAGGGCTCAAATGCTTTCCAATGCAATGCCAACTCAGACTAGGCCTCCGTATCGGAAGATACATACATAGGTACATATATTCTGCTTTTATCAGAATTAGACTCTTAGTTGATATCTACTTGGTTTCTCCTTGGATCATCATTGTCCTAGCGGTATCCCAGTTTCATCCAAGACTTCTCGCCTTGGAGCCCGGGGTCCACTTACAAGTCTAACCAGATTTTACAGAATATCAGCCTTTCCACAGAGCGAGTTTCGTCTGACCTCCGTAACCCAAAGAATAGCCATATTCCATGGCTTAGACTAGTACATATCAGTGAATTTGAGGGTACTATCTCCCCGTAACGACTGCCAAAGATCTTTATGACAGCCGGTACCGACGTTTTAACGTGCTCTCCGAGGCACGGGGCAGGCGATAATTACAATTTAATACGCACTTAACTGCAAAAAGTCAGTGGTGCGCGCCGTGGATTCGAACCCGATACCCTCTGCAGAGCAGTCTGTGGGTATATCCACTCTGCTATCACTGCCTGGTTACGCCTATGATACTACATACGAAAAAACTACCTTATCAACTTATTCGATGAAGGTGCTAGCATGTATGACGTAGTCGTTTGAGGCCCCATTACCGCTGAACACTGCGCCGATTGTTGAAGATTGTCCATCCATCCATCCATCCATCAATCCTACACTGGACATCCATCCATCAATCCTACATTGGACAACATTTCGTGTGAACCACTAAATCTTTGTGGTTCACACAAACACCAATTTTTCTTCTATTCCTAGTGCGAAAATATGCTTATAAATGGATATTTTTTAACCTTAATTGAACTTAATCGAGAATGACGAAATAGTTCACCCATCTACCTGCTACATTTAGATGATAAAACTAAAATTGCACTCCATCATTTTCACACAAAATTTTAATTCCATACCACATCCAGTAAACCGGCACACATCAGCATCCACGCTCTGACCCATGGGACGTCAAAAATGAAGATTTAGTCCCCCACCGCGTCATACGTTAGAGCAACTAATGAAAACACGGCCGTGTGCTGATGAAGCCGTCAGCTTTAAACGTAAGGATTACTGCCAGACTTTGCGGTCACCGGTAGGGTAAAATTTCCAAGGATTATGTGAGGGATGAGCTAGAAATAAATGGCCTTGAAAATGTAAAAAAATACGGAATATTTGAAATAGATTATGGTTTTGCTTCAAGTCTGTCAATAGGCAATACAGAGAAAAAAAAATTGTAGTAGGAAGTTCATCCGGCTTATCATTATTAGCCTTGCTCATAATCTGTCCCAACTTTATTCATTATGAGAAGGGTTAGGATATAGTCCACACTGGCTAAGTGCGGGTTGGTACATTTCAAGAATGTTTTGGAAAACTTAACAAGATATGCAATTTTCCTTGCGATGTTTTTTTTACACCAGTTAGCAAGCGCTAACTAATAATTTAATACGCAAAAATCTTGGAATACTCATTGGTGCCATAATAGTAGTCAGTCGGTCTGTCCCTGCGTTTACTACCGACATTTTATTTTATGTAGTCTCGGCGAAAACTCAGCGCGTTGTATTTTTTTTGTTCTTGCGGTAGAAATCAAGCGAGCTGTCCTTACTCTCTCTATCTCTACTCTACTCTATGGATGGAGTTTGTGCCATGTAGAAGAGGTATTTAATACTCGTTCTCAGAGATGTTTGGACCCCATTCACTAAAATCACCGCGGTGTAGATTGTTTCTTTTTACAGGGTATTTATTTATTTTATTTAAATCGTTGTGTGCAGTAATTGCTAAACTACGTGTATACAATTCTAATCTACACAATATTACAATAAATAACCATATCAAACTTTACAACACAGACTTACCACGGTCGATCAATCCACCAACTCTTCAAAACGTTCCTTCCTACACAAATCGGTAGAGCGAAACTATCCAACATTTTTCGTTATCTTCCTTCATAAACAGGGATCATGAGCCTTACCCTTTCGCCATAAATCTGAACCCCCACCCCCACCGCGAGGTGGTTTTGAATGGAGATTGAGCCAATTAAAGTAATCGCCGTAACAGTCGACGCTGCCTTGGATTAGTTCTGTGTGGGCTTGGGGAGTGGAGTCGCTGTTACATTGACAAGATTTGGAGAAATGTTGCTTGTTCAGTTCGAGGATAGCGTAGCGGGAGTGTAACCGACTGCTACGCCAAAGGTTGTGGCTTCGATTCCCGCTCAATGTATGTATGTATTTATAAAAAAACTTTATATGTATATTATTGCATATTTATCCATTTTCAAGTACCTATAGCACAAGCTTCCGCTTAGTTTAGGACAAGATGGTTTTGTGTGTGGTAGAATATTATTGATAAAAGAAAACAATAATTATTGATATAAAGTGCGATTTGTGAGATATCGATGCAATTTATTGTGATACTACTACGTACTGTACTTTGTTGTTTTGACTGCTGATATTGATTTATTTCTGTTATTGAATTCTTCATATTAGGACGGGGTGGTCCGAAAAACATGCGTGGCGTGCAACTTGGTGTGAAGCTTCGAAGATGACAAATTATCATAGCTATGCATTGAAATAATAAGTATTTTGTAAGCATATAAAAATAATTCAATATATATATATATATATATATATATATATATATATATATATATATATATATATATATATATATATATATATATATATATATATATATATATATATATATATATATATATACACATATATATATATATATATATATATATATATATATAATTTGGATAGCATTAAGACAAATATTTGTGAAATTTAAATTATGAGTTATTGTTTTCTTTCAGAGATTACCGCATAAGATAAATTTCAAAAATAAATCTTACTCTTGTACTTACTTTGTCCTGTGTCCTTTATAAAAAAAACAAAAACCATCTTCAAAAATTGAAGCGCCATTTCGACTCCACGGTTTCTGCTCCCGCAGGATTAGTATCATACAATACAAGCAACAACTGAATCCTTTTATTTATTGCTATTTATTGTTATTGCATTCTCTGTGCTCATTTCTCTCATCTAATATTGTCTTGGCATAAATTTCGCTTAGCGTTTCTGAGCGTTTTAAATATCATTGCTAATTAGAGCCTCTGCATTTCCTTAAGCTTTTAGCTGATGAAGTTTTTTATACAGACTTTTTGGATGAGGAGGTTTTAAATCTTGCGAATGTGTTGGTTTCTGCCGGCGTCTTTGTTTGGTGGATCGATGTTCTGAAGAAAATATTCTACGAAAGTAGCAGAAGATACGGCTCAACTGATGGTAAGGGGTTACGGTTGTCTGTTGGCAATGGAAATACAAATTATTAACGTAACCTGAAAATGAAAACGAAAACCGTGTACTCAGTATAAACTGAAGTGGTATGAGTCTTTGTTTAGTTTTCGATCTGTGTAAAAAATGTTGTGTTTATATCATTAAAACTTGACAGGAGATAAGTTTTTCTTTCAGATGTCGTAACTGATTCGTACGCGTTTGTATTAGTTCACTGCCAAGAAAATAAATATGTAAGTACAATGTGTTCAATTACATTAGTATATACATATAGTATCACCATTACCTAGGGCAATCAATTGTTTTGACAGATTTTTCTTTGTTTATATGCAACTACATAATTTTCAGCGTTATTATGTCTACGCCGTCTTTTTTGCGTTTGGCGACTATTTAAAGTCGTAAACGTAAACGTCTAAATCAAAACTGGCTTACTTTCCATTTAATTCTTAGTTTATGTCAGGTCAAATAGTTTAAATTCAACTCCATCTTTCTTAGAGAAAACATACTGTGTTCGTCCGAACTAATGCAGGCTTTTCGTAAGTACATTTTCATTAGCAAAATGAAGTCTGTAAGGAGAGGTCACTGCGACTTTGTGTCCCGGCGATCACAGCAGGCGTTGATCCTTAACGTTATGCGCATTTATTAAAGTCGATATGGGGAGACGGTACTTTAAAGGCTACTGGCCACATACCGTGAAGGTAAGGCTCGCCGTGAAAATGTGCGTTAGAGTGAATGATGTGATAGAGTATGAAAACTTGTTCACGGTTTCGATCCGGTTTTAAACCGGCATCGTCGTGCCGTCTTTGTGTGCGTAATTTACTTGAAAGTTATATTTCAGTCTGTAGAAGCTCATTTCAGAGACGGCTTTTAAACACATTTTTTTTTGTTACCTGTTTTTTTTAGTTCAAAAGCACGTGTGAGCCACTTTTAATCGTGGTTTTTCCGGCTCGATGTGTAGTTTTTCGATGTTATAAGGTCACATATTTTCATCACAGATTAGCGAACTTGCCATACCGTGGTAAAACCGTGCTGTGGACCTGAATATATATTCATGTATTAACAAGTCAGTAAACTCCAGCTGAAAAAAGAAAATCGGATTGCAACACTTCAATTTAGTCGATAAATATCCAAAGCATTTTCAAAATATTCAAAACCAACTTCCCAAAACAAAGAAAGTAATATAATAGTTAGAACCTCACAAATCCCCATCAGTCTCTACGTAGAGTTATATCAGTGGCTCTTACAGCGACGTTATTAAGAGCCGCTCTGTGGTAGAGTATTTCAAATGATTAGGTAGATTTATGCGAGGTAGGGAAGCCTCTATCGGCACCGCTTGACTCTACCTAGAGTCGAACAAACTAGATTTTGTTGAGTGTTTTATTTGATTGTAAGTCATAGTTGTGTGCTCTTTGAATTGGGAAATCAGTTGTTCTTCGGATTGCTTTTAAAAATATTTTTATTTTTAGGAACTGTCCGCGAATGCGTTTTTAATATAAATATGTCACAAATTATTTTATGTAAGAAAAAAAAATATTTCAAAGAAGTCATAAATGGATTTAAAGTAATATTTATAAGTAAACATAGTTTCATTACAATTTATAAACGAACAATACTTAAAATTTTACTGACTCGATCGTTTGGTTCAATCCAAATGCATGCCATCTCTACATACATGTTTTATTCCAGTGATAAAATATTATAAATATCCAAGATAAGATTATTATGATGTCACCTCGTAATAGTTTAGTCTAAGAAAGTTGCCGCTTGCTAATAATAATTATATTAAAATGACACAGCAAATTCAGTTACTAAACAGCTCTATGAGCTTTTGGCGACTGCTGGAGGTGTAGGGAACCCATATGTGTCCACTGAAAATACATAGTTTACACCAGCTGTTCATATAACTCAAGCTCCAAGTGCACTAGAAAATTAATTAAAATATTCATACATATTATAGAATGCAATCCCTCGGCCTCATCTGTCTTTCTCTATGAACGCGATAAAATCAAATACTACTGAACGTATATCTGTATAGTTTTCACCAATCAGCATCATCATATCAGCCGAAAGACGTCCACTGCTGGACATAGGCCTCCCCCAAGGCTCTCCACATAGACCGATCCTGAGCCACTCGCATCCATCCTTTGCCCGCGACCCCAACAAGATCGTCAGTCCACCTTGTGAGAGGTCTACCTCTGCTACGACGTTCTGACATGTGCGTGGCCGCCACTCCAGAACCCTTCTGCTCCAACGGCCATCGGTTCTTCTAGCTATGTGCCCTGCCCACTGCCACTTCAGCCTGACTATTCGGAGAGCTATGTCGGTGACTTTGGTTCGCCTGCGAATCTCCTCATTTCTGATTTGATCTCGCAGGGAAACTCCGTGCATAGCTATCTCCATCGCCTTCTGACTTTTCACCAATATGTAGTGTGATTTCTGTGAAACTTTTGGGTATATAGTTCTTGGCTTAAAGATAGATCTTAAGTTATTTATTCACCTATTAAAATACAAATCTACATTAAAATAAAAATAACTCATATTTAATCCACACCACTAAATTGCCGAATACATATTTTAAATGGAGGTACAATAAACAGAAAGGACGGAACGTACGTCGTTTCCAAAGCCTAGAGTGTGTGTACGTTCCGATAAACACTTCTCTACTATAGAGCATAATCGCAGTAACCATTTACCCTCAATCGCACGTCGCTGTATTTCAAATAGATTTATACGGTAGAGCGACGTTATCAACGCACCCGTCTCTACCGAAGACACTCTATATTACACTCTTTTATTCCGTGATAATACGAGATTCGTTTAGGACAGCTTTAAATAGAAGTAGAAAAATAGTGAGATAGATGGCTATGTAGAGAATACGTAATTACGAAATATAAGTGAGATTAATCTAGAAAGTATCGATTTAAATTATAGTGCCAATTGTTTGAGTTTAGGTTAAAAATGCATACTGCATCAAGTGTGAATTGTTCTTGGACATTTTGTTGTATGGTGGGTTTTATTATTAATATGTTTCTCTATCACTCACTTTTTGGTAGGCGTAATCGGAGACATAGGCCCACCATGCCGAGGCCCTTTGAGAATTTTAATCTATGTAAAGACTAATTAGATTTTACAGAACATTAGCTTTTTCACAGAAAAAGTGCCAAAAGCAATAGCTATATTCCGTAGCTTCGACGAATGTCAGTTCCAGGGTACTGACTTACCATAATGACTATCAAAGATTTTCATGACAGCCGACACAGACCATATTAGCTTAACGGAGCAAGCGATAAATAATTAACGATTTTCACTACAAATATTATTATGTCATAGTAATGAATCGGACTGCCTCCGTGGTCCAGTGCATAGCGTATGCGACTGCTGATCGGAGGTCCCGGGTTCGATTCCCGGGTCGGGCAAAAGTGTTGCTGGGTTTGCCGAATACTCAGTAGCAGCCCGGAATCTGGTGATGTGCCCGGTAACGGCAATAGGCTCACCCCCTATGACGTGGGACCTAAAAATTCATGGTGAAATGTGGGTGTAATATTGACACCTCTGCCTACCCCTTCGGGGATACAGGCGTGAGACAATAAAAAATAAAATAGTAATGGATCGATATTCACAATGATTGATTCGCTAATACATATTATTTTGACTTCGACTGTAAAATCAATCAAAAGGCTAGAAGGCTTGAAGTGATTTATGTTTATTACTCTATTAAAACTTTAATTTCGTGAGATTGATATCTGATATTGAAGCACTTAGCTCAAAAACCCTAAGGCTCAAAATTAATAGTCATCATTATAATAATAATTATACACATGTTATACTTAATATCTACTTATATATTAAAAAATAATGTTACATTGATCTTGCAGCGTAGTATATAAGTATTGCAACAACAGGTCACGGTCACGCATCCAAGATGGAGGTGATTCGCGTAAACGTTGCTTAACATTGCAATTTTTTGCGAAGGAGAAGTCAAACCCTGCCAGGAGCGCTACGTAGTGTTTTAATATGTAAAGATTCAAACATACCTACAGTTAAATCCCCTTTTTACAAGTATCTATGAAAGTGTCTATGAATGCGAATTGTACAAGTGGCTATGGATTTTATTTATAACCTGTGCTCGCAATTACACTGGTGTTATAATTATATATTGCTACTGCTACCATACACGGGTACGCTATAAGCCACGGGGCTCGTAGCGTCATTTGATATAGTCCTCCTCGATAAATGCGCTACACAAAAAGCATTGTTATTCTATTGAACCGTTTGTTCTTGTCTGTTTATGATGCTTATAATTTGAGTTATTTCAACTATTCCTTAATCATAGTGTATGTGCTGACCATTCAGCAAACGTAATTTCTCAGTACAGCCTCTTCATGGCTATTGCATATGGCGACAAAAACGGTGAAGACATGTTACCTAGATATCTCAATTTAAAGACAACTAGTTTTTACTGTAATAAACTTCTGATATACAGTGTGTGACTAGGTTGGCAATTTGTTTAAAGTCTGTTTTCATATTCACTTCATCATGTATAAATATTTTGGACATCTTAGTTTTATTTCTGTAAGAAGATCGTTCAGTTATCCCGTGTAGCCACTAATGTAGCGCTAAGACTCGAATAGGCACGCGTTGTTTTGGCCCCATTCTTGCACAGATTTATAATGCACCTGGCTGTCTTCGCTGTGACTGATTGTAAAATACTCGACGCTGGAACAGAAAAGCCTGACATGCCACCGTCTCCTCCTGCGAGGCAGTAATGCTAAAAAGCTAAAAAATGCTGAACAAGAGTTAAGTAAGCGACAAAAGAGCTTCACCTATCTGTTCCCGATCCCAGCTTGCCAGTTGCCAGCCCTCTGACTAATAACAAGCTGTGGCGGCAGCAGTCCACGGGCATCTTAAGAGTGAACGAAATCTTTTTCGGGGTCTGTTTATACGGTCCAAATCCCGGCGGAGTCATGCTTGTCATAACATAGTATGGCAAGTATGATCCCACCGGGATGTGACGGACTGTGGGATATTTGTGTGACCACGCCACTCCACTACGAAAAATCGTCCTACCGTGGTGTTTTAGTACATAGGCTGAATCTTTCAGCACTCCCACATGCCCCAATCACCAGTCCCTAAAGTCAATTTATTGAATTTGAAGCCTGGTGGAGGACGACCCGCAATGGGACTGTTTTCACAGTGACAGCAAAAATTATTGATGACTTTATTCTCAAATAATTACGAGACTGAGACCCTTTTCCTGAAGTTTAATTTTGAAGTATTTAATATTTTGGCTCCAATACTGTTCATAATAATCATCATCATTATCACCGTCAACATTGACGTCTTCAATAATTCTAACTGGACACTCATCCATTTTTCTTACACGGTCATGCATATTTGTAAACTCTATTACTATTCAAAGATTTTAACAAATATCGATCACCATCCAATAATTAAACCTTTAAATTTTGGGTCTAATTTACATTGGTTTCTCTCTTCGTTCTCAATGAGGACAAAATCATAATATTGTAACTCAAAAAGTCATCCGTTAATACGTGAAAAAGTATCTGTAAATGGTAACCGTCAATCTCAATTTTACTCAAATTTTGTTCGGTGCACATCACGTTAGAACTTCCTATTCCCATAATATGTACTACGGAAAAAATACGTTTGCCAGACATTTAATTAGAAAAAGATTCCCTAATAAGAGAGCATTCAGTTCCAGTGTCATAACAAAACGAAAGTGTCTCACCAGATGCTTAAGTACATCAGTGACAGGTCGTCCTTCACAAGCCTCTACCCGCATGACCGCTGGTTGACTGCTCAATGACTGGCTCCCGGCAGCACGTACCACCCGGCCGCTTCCCGGATGAATTAGTGCAGCGCGGAGCTACATGCCCCGACTCCCCGCAGCGGAAGCAGATGATCTTCTTCGGCGTCGGTTTCTAAGGAGAGCTGCTTGAAAAATACGGTTTGGAGTTCTACACCTTCTTGCAAAAGTTAGTAGATTTGTGCCCAGATATGCCGCAGAAGTGGCATATCTGGGCACAAATCTGATCTGAACTGCTATTCAGCCAAATCCGGTTAGACTAGTAAGCGGACCCCAGGTTGAAACTGGGATAACGCTATGATGATGAGGATGATGATGATTGTTCATAATAATATATTCTTAATCATACGAGTAGTTTAGTTTAGAGAGACACTCTGTATATATTCTCTATTTACCTATATAATGATATATCTTAACGATGTGACTAATATTATACAAAGTGCAACAAAGACTGTACATCAGTTACATCAGTAATCATAAAACGCGCTTACGGAGACTCATTTTGTAATTGTATTTGAGCTACAATAACCAAGTACACACAGGCCAGTTTTAAAAGGCTGGTCAGGCTGTTGAATTTACAAATCTCAATGCCGCGTACATGTAATAATTAGTTTTGACAAAGAAGTCTTAATTTGGAAGTTACTACTGTTATTTTTTTCTGAACAAAGGCCTACTACTACAGTACAGAGGTTACAGGGTTGGAATCTGTGGCTTGGGTCACAGAGCTTTTCATGCAATGTGGGTGCTGAATGATTAGTTGTCGTCGCTGACTCAGTGGCTGCTTTGGCGTTACGTTGAGCTGGAGCTGTAATTTCATAAAATTGGTTCTCTGATATTATGCTGACATACATAGCTGCAAGTATAGCCGCTACGTATACCTATAGAAGCGGCTAGATTTGCTGCCGTGACAGCACTATGGTGACGAAATATTTACCTTTATTTTAAAAGTATAAAGTCATCGTCCTCCTAGCGTTATCCCAGTTGGAACCCAGGACCCGCATTCTAGTCTAAACGGTTTTGACTGCATATTAACAAGTGCACCCCGGGGATAACCCTGAGATAATAATGATTTGTGGTCAGAATTTAAATAGTATCAATTGCAATTGCATTGATTACTTAAATGTTGGTGAGTGATATAGATAGATAAAAGTGCAACACGCACATTAATTAATTTGACTGGATGGTTGGCGTAGTGGTTTAAGCGGGCGCCTCGTAGCTTGACACTGCGTGAAGTGCCAAGGGTTCGATCCCCACTCGAGACAACACTTTTTGTCCATTAGATGTAACGTCCGTAAGCGTTTTTAAAGTTAAAGTCCATCGTGACACAGGATTTATTCTTAGTGCGCGAGTTATTTAAAAGAACTGTGCTTCTATGTATATGTAAACTGCGCATTAACACTTTCACAGTCCAGCCAATTATTTGGAATTTCCCGCCCAGTCCAAGCAATTGTCTACGGTGATTGACAGGTACCGCATGTGGGTCCCGGGACTCCCCGGACTCCCAAGTACAAGTAATTAGCGTCAGGAGTCCGTGGTTCCACATGTAAGACCTATTTTATTTACCCTGTGCAGTTTATTTGACTCTGTGGAATTATATATTTAGTCTATTCATTCTAAAAATTAGAAATAAAAATTATAAGAAGACGGTGCTCACTGTGTTACGATGAACAGCGAAAATTGGGACTAACGGTCGCTCAAGCAAAATCGAAAGCCAAAAAAGTTGATCATGTTTGTAAACAATGTGATAAGCCATTCAGTTTGCCATATTTTGCTTAGTTTCATTTTTTTTTTCTATTTAAGAGCTAGGCTCTTGTCGGTTGAGCTTCTTCCATGCCAATCTATCCTCAGCCAGTGCCTTGACATCTTGATACGACGCAACGTTAACTTTTTCCTTTACTTGGTCTATGAATGTTCTCCTTGGCCTACCCCTTCCTCGCCTTCCTTCCATTTTCCCTTCTAAGATGTTTTTAATGAAATTGTCATGTCGTATCAAGTGCCCCAACATTTTACCTCTTCGATTTTCTATTGTACTTAAGATATTTCTTTTCTCTTTTACTATGTTTACATAATGGACGAGGCTTTTATGCACTTTGGCTTAAAAATAAATAGCTCCAAAACTAAAACAATGACAACTTCAAAATTTCCATTTGCTAATATTGAACCAATAAAATTAAATAATACCAGAATAGAAAATGTTCATAAATTTAGATACCTGGGATCCTTAATAACTAGCGACTCTAGATGCACCCCAGATATAATAGCAAGAATAGGTATGGCGAGAGGAGCGTTTAATTCTAAGAAACACCTACTCACAACAAAAAATATCTCTATTAACACCAAGAAACGCTTTATTAAAAGCTATATCTGGAGTATAGCACTTTATGGCTCTGAGACTTGGACAATGACGCAAAGGGACAGAGAGAGATTGGAAGCATTTGAGATGTGGTGTTGGCGTAGGATGGAAAGAATCAGTTGGACAGAAAGGAAAACAAATGATGAGGTCTTAGTTTCATTTAGGATAGTCATAATAATACTCATACTCGTATGTTTCAATTACGTACTGTTTTATTTCGTTCATAACTTTGTCAAAAATAAAAATAATCGGGGGTACAAAAGGTTTTTTGATTGCTAGTTTACCATAGCCCTACAAGTCCATCTCTTGATAAAAACTTTTCCGTAGAGTCCATGGATATATTTCTGCTATGAAACACTATGACTCAGACTGAACAGGGTCCTCCATATGGGACCCGGACGTGTAGAGCTATACGTCCGAGTCCCACATCTACACAAAAATCTAAAATCATTTCGGCTCGACTAAATGATCAATCACAAACGAGGTATTTTTTAGTATACCTAGTATGAAAGTTGCCGTTAGAGTGAAACGTGTGAGTTTTAGTAGCTATTATAAATTATGTATTAAACATTCATGCAAGATGGTATCAGTTTGATGGATTGATTTTGCGAAAGAAGCACACCAAGTAAGAGAACGTATGTTCTTTATTATAGACTGATATGAACCATTTGTATTTACCTACAGATATACCTACAATTTGGCGAGGAATGAAAAATCTAACAATGCAGATCTCGAAATTAGACCAATACTTGTGAATGGAATCCAAAATCAAAGGCAAGGTATGTAAGTAGGTGTGACGTGTTTGTCATTATTACATATAATCTTATACTAATATATAAAGCTGAAGAGTTTGTTTGTTTGTTCGGTTGAACGCGTTAATCTCAGAAACTACTGGTCCGATTAGAAAAATTTTTTCAGTGTTAGCCCATTTATCGAGCAAGGCTATAACATCACGCTATGAGTGACGGGAGCAGAGCAGTAACCTTAAATAACGCGGGTGTAACCGCGGGCATCCTCTAGTATATAATAATATTCTACCACATACACACATCACCATCTAGTACCAAGCTAAGCAGAGCTTGTGTTATGGGTACTAGACAATAGATAAACATGATATGATGACATATATACTTTTTTTTTTCTAAATACATGCATATTATACATAGAAACACCCAGAACAAGACAAAAATCCATGTTCATGCACACAAATGTTTAACTTGAGCGGGAATCGAACCCGCAACCTTCGGCGTAGTAGTCGCCTACTCTCCCGCTGGGCCAACCGGTCGTCGATATAATATCTGCTTCGTACTTACAACTTTGTGCAATCCTGAATAAAAATAGGTTTTAGCATTTCAAAACTCAAAAATCAGTAACCGTTGGATCGAGAATTTTGAATAAAGAAATGTCCAGCAAGAACACCTAGCCTGTGTCCGTTAGTTGTATATTTACAAAGCGATACAGATAAAGGCACTATTCCTAGAGTTGGTGGTGTATTTAAAAAAAAAAACATAAAATGGGCAGGCTCGTCCGTATGGTGACGGATTAAGAATACGGAATGTCACCACCCCATATCATCCCATAGGTGTCGTAAGAGCCGACACAGGGAGCATATTATGCAGAGAACAGCACTGTAAGGAAGGAAAACTTGATACAAACCCTATACCAACCCGTTTGGCCAGCGTGGTATAGTAGGCCAATTCCTCTTTTCAAAGGAGAGGCCTAGTCCAGCAGTGGACTGTTAAAGGCTGATGATGATGTGCAGGCTCAATGGCGTAACTGCGAACAGCAAATTGTGATCACAAGGACAGTTCTCACCTAAAAGTAAGCGTTACAGACAGACACTGAAGTGTAGACTCAAACAAATCTAAACTTGACAAATTGCCCGTCAAATCGTTATTTTCCGAGCTCCACAAGCCAGTCGAGATGTAATAGAAAACGTAACTTAAGTAATAAATCCTAGTTCGTCTGGTTTGAAATAGACAGCCATGAAGCTAGACATGAACCTATGACCTTAGCAATTGGTATCGCCGATTTACTAACAAAGCCATTCACAGTCAAGATTATAATTTTCTCGTGGTTGTGAAGTTCAATGATTTATGAGATACTAGTTTTTGCCCGCGGTTTCACTTACTTATGAATCGTTATCGGCACAAAAGGTGGCCTATGTGCTATTCTGCAAGCTGTATTACCACAAAGTATCATTAAAATCCATTCGGTTGTTTTTGCGTGAAAAAATAACAAATTTCTATAATTATAATATCCGCCCTCAGAAACTTTCGCATTTATAATAGTACAAGACACAAGTGACAGGTGTCATATCGCTTTAACTCGCATTAATATCTAGTACTCTTTGTCAATGAATACAGATTTACATAGAAGAGCAGTTCTTAAGGATTTCGTGTGCCGATTCCAAGTGGAGACTGTCTCCAGTTTAGTTGGCGCCGTTGGCGCTCTCTCTTGCTCTCGTAGTTAAGATACACAGGAGGAACGTTCGTCTCTCTTGCTCTTGTAGAGACAGCTTTCACAGCGCGTCTGCCACGCCGCCAAGCGGCAATTTGGGTCACAGAAAGTTTGTCTTCAGATAGTCCATAGGAAATGCGCCTCTATGTAAATATCTGAGCTCTTTGTCTTTGTTCCATGCTCGCATACATGCGTGTAGTCCTTGATTGCCGTTACACCGACGGCATCGGCTTAGATAGCTCTAGAACCCTTGATAAGCCGATGAAAACATCGGCCGTTCAGTAGCAGTACATTTTATTTGAAGATGTTCACAGAACGTTGAATCCAAAAGATACCTACACTGTGACCAGTGAATTTGACGGACGTTCATATAAAACTTATTTTGATCGTCCCTTGGAAGCCCCTCGCTCTGGCGTAATGGCGACCGGGCCTATCACTTATCATCGGGCCTAACACAACTGCACATTCTGATCTTCCAAAGTGTAAGTAGAGGTATATTACCCGTCCATATGTTTTCAGGAAGATTTTCGATCCTGGATAAATCTGATCTCATGTGCTCAATATGTTTATCATCATGTAATTTAATATATTATGTAATATGTTTATAATATACGATAAATGATTGACTGCCTCCGTGGTCCAGTAAATAGCGTATGCGACTGCTGATCGGAGGTCCCGGGTTCGATTCCCGGGTTGGGCAAAAGTGTTACTGGGATTTTCCGAATACTCAGTAGCAGCCCGGAGTCTGGTGATGTGCCCGGTAACGGCAATCGGCTCGCTCTCTATTACGTGGGACCTAAAAATTCATGGTGAAATGTGGGTGTAATATTTACACCTCTGCCTACCCCTTCGGGGATCCAGGCGTGAGACTATAAATAAATAAAATATTGACTGAGTATAATATTCACACGCGTATAATTCAATAACCCATTTCCTGACTATGATATGATGTATCGAAAAAATCTTTATAATCGGCTCAGCAATTAGGTAAGCAACACAAACAAACAAATAAAATCACGTTCGCATATTTTATGAACTTCAAGTAAGGTTATTAAAGATGTTGGCACATTTGCTGCTACCGTAATTTTGAAAAAGGTTACCGTAATTTTCATAAAGGTCTGCAAGCTTAAACGTCGATCGGAACAAACAGTGTAGAAACTGGAATGAGATGTGATCGACTAAGATCGTTCGGTTTCAGACAACGTTTATCTTACAGTATAATAAGTATATTCCGATTGTTATTTGAGCAGTAATGATAGCCTCGTGGAAATACCAAAAGACTCCAATGCAGAGGGTATCAGGTTCAAAGCCAAAGCGCGAACCACTAACTTTTCGCAGTTATACATACATATACGCTCATACATATAGTCTCACGCTTATATCCCCGAAGAGGTAGGCAGAGGTATATTGCTACACCCACTTTTCGCCAGATTTATTTTAGTCCCACGCAATAGTGGGCGAGCCTATTGCCGTACCGGGTACATTACCAGACCCGTGCTGCTACTGAGAATTTCCTAACGGAAAAACCCAAAAACACTTTGCCCGACCCAGCAATCGAACCCGAGACCTTCTAATCCCACGCGCACATTTATGACGCGAGACTAACGAGGCAGTCTCGCAGTTATATGCGTTTTATAAATTATTGCTTATTCGCTGAAGCACCGATAAGTACGCTGAACTATTTGGTCCCGGCTGTTATTGAGATGTTTCTAATCTGAATGTCTTACTAATAACTATATTTTTAAATAAAGTATCAAATAATGCAGAGCCCGTACTATGGCAACCAGACCACCGATAAACATACCTACATAATAATTCTCATACCTATACAAAATTACATGTTAAAAATACATTACACCCAGACACCGTTATTATTCATAAATGCAAAAACGTGTGCATCACACAAATATATGGCCTGAATGGAAATCAAACTCACGTCCTTTGGCTAAGCGGTTACTGACTACAATAAATACATCACTGTGAAATTAAAACAACAGTAACTTTACGGCAATAGGCTCGCCCTCTATTACGTGGGACCTAAAAATTCATGGCGAAATGTAGGTGTAATATAACACCTCTGCCTACCCCTTCGGGGATACAGGCGTGAGACTATAAATAAATAAATAACTTTACAAAACTCTAAACTTTCTTTACATCCTAACTTTTATTTTATGTCTGCACTGAAAAAAAATCTGGTAGGTTGGCATAAAGTCTACCTACTCACTTTAATAATAATAAAAATAATAATAATAATAATACCGTTTATTTGCATGAAATATGGTGCTTACAGATCTCATAATATAATACATAGTACTTCATATTCCGCCTACTAAATTCGGCATGCAAATTTATATTGTGCCATAATTTTAATGAATTAAATAAAGATGTAATAATTCAAATTATGTCACGATGGGAAAATGTTAAGAAATTAAAATACAAATGTCAAACTATGAATATTACAAATGTCAAACTAAGAAAATTACAAATGTACAACTATGAAAATTACAAATGTCAAACTTTAAAAATACTAATGTTAGATTATTAAAAACCTTGAACCTGAACCTTTAATGTGTACCTGAACCTTTAATAAGTAAAAACAATAAATAAATAAACTATCGTATCGTGTAACTTCTAACATTTAACAAATTGTATTTTATTTTTTTAATAGTCTCAGGTCTATATCCCCCATGGGTAGGCAGAGGATATTACACCTACATTTCGCCTTAAGAAGTTTAGTTCTTACGTAATAGGGGACGAGCCTGTTGCCGTTACCGGGCACATTGCCAGATTCCTGCTACTGAAAATTCGGAAGAACTCAGTAACACTTTTGCCGGACCCGGAAATCGAACCCGGGACCTACCGATTATTTATTTATTTATTTAACTATGGGAAAACAAACAGTAGTACATTATGTATTCACAATAAGTCCTTATTACTAAGCTTAACTAAAATACTACCTACTACATTTTCCACAAATTACTAATTAAAAAGATATACTTCTGTTAGCAGACATGAGCTGTATTCAACGCAGTAAAATATATATATTTTTAGAAGAAAAAAGGTATTTGAACAAAATTATGATATATTAATAACAATAAAAAGATGCAATTGAGTTGATAATAATATTAAACCTGTATAGCCTGCTGCCGATCTTTAAGGATTGTAATAACCTATATAATTTTTAAAAGTAAACTTACTGAGACATAATATATCGATTGCACTAACACGATTAGCAGATGGATACGCTATCCACTGGGCCACGGAGGTAGTTTGTGTATAAACAAAAACAATAAATAAATATACTATCAGAATCTGTATCATGTAACATTCAACATTACATTTTGACATTCAAAATGATTCAAAATTCAATTACCATACGTGCTTATTAAGGTATTAATCCCAGGGCCTCCGTTTCGCAACATCTAAACGAATGTTGTCGGAGCAAGCCGCACAATGCGCGGATGCCGTGGGTTATGTAACCGAAAGTGAACGTGCTGCCCAGTGGTCAATGGTAATGGTAACGGTAACACCATGCCCTATTCTTACCAGATGTACCCATACATTTATTTTTGCACTACCTTAGAGTTGACAGGTGGAGAATGGCTGATGATATTTTGTCCAACATTGTGAGTGAGTTATAAAATTGTCAGGCAGAGAATGATTCATAGCATTAAGTCCATCATTGTAAGTAAAGTTACCATTGTAATAAAATTAAACATATATGGTATTATCTGAACCCGCGGTTAGGTATACCATTGTTATTTAATGGTACTGCTTCGCACCCTTTATGATTGACTTACAGTGGTACTAGGACGCAGACTGCAGTTTAGAAGGAGTATTCAAGTCAAAGTCAAGTCAAAATCATTTATTCATTTAGACCACAAAGTGACGCTTATGAACGACAAAAATTAAAGTAATTACTAGATGATTCTACATTTACATTTACTGCCACGTTCGCAATGCAATAGGTAGAACGAGAAAGAACGGGCAATAAAACTCGTGCCCACTCTTTTTAACTGCCAGTATAATGGTTTTACATGTTATCTTTATAAGGAGCTGCAACTGTTTCACATTGTGAGCTATCTACTAATGCAAAAATTAATAGTTATTGATATCATACTCAAGCAATAAATTATATCCATTTGGACGTTCTTAATCCGTCACCACACGGAGACTGTGTGCGTACTTAGACAAAAATCTGCTTAACATTGGCATTGCATTGGCAGAGTCGTCTAAGTGGCCACTTCGTGGTTTAACATTGCGGCAAGTGTTTAGTTGGATGTCAATAAAAATATTGCATTTGCATCGCGAACGTGGCATTTAAATGTAAAAATATCAAGTTATAAACATCTGATTTAAATGTTCAGTAAAGTCTAATTGTGTCAAGTCAATCAATAAATAATTTTAAGTCTGAAACACAATACAATACAATTAATTTCTTAGTAATAAAAATAAGTCCTTAAAAAAACAAGTGTATGTGCTTTAGCAACAAGAGTATTGTTTAATAAGTTTAAATTAACGACGACGATAGAAGAGTGCTCACAAATTTCTGGCTGTTTCTTCTCACTTGCGCAATCTTTAAACAAATATTTTTGACTTCCAAAGTTCATTAATTACCATTTTGTTTTAAGATAATTTTTATTTACCGTTTCCGTGTAAAATTTTACTTAAATTAACTTCAATGCTAATCAAATGTGTGTTATAAACTCTTTATTTAAACATAGTAATAATAACATAAGCTTTTTCTCATTATAAGTAAATATAATCACGGTCCACCACGCTAGCTAAGTGCGGTTTGGTAGACTCCATATGCCTTTCGAGAAAACGATGGAGAACTCTAAGAAATGCAGATCTCCTCACGACGTTTAGCTTCACCATTTAGCAAGCGATAATGTACTAGGTATTTAATTCGCACATAGCTTTGAAGAGTTAGCGGTTCTATTTGAATCCGAGACCCTCTGCGTAGCTTTTGGTTAGACTCTCCACTGTGCTACCGTTACTACTATTTGCGTAACAATAGTGAAATCTAAATTCACACTTATGGAGTATCAATTAGAACAGTTAACACATACGTACTCATACACGTACAAACAATTGTTGTTATGTGCGACCATTATTTTGGTATTTCTCACCATTTATTTAGAACAAACAAAGAATTATTAAGACTGACTTTCATAATTATATAAAGATTAATTAAAGTTGTATTTATTTTTTGATGAAATGGGCCCATTATATATTTCTTGGTATATTTTTATTGTACCAATGGAGTTTTTACATACATACATAGACTCACGCCTGTTTCCCGGAGGGGTAGGTAGATACTACGGAACGCCATTTGCAACGATCCTGACATATCTCTCTTGCTTCATTCACTCCCTTCCTCATGCATGCTCTTCTGTTCAGGGTACTTCTATCATGTCCTGTTTTAAGGATGTCTCCAATTTGGTTAGAGAAAGTCCCTCTAGGTCTTCCCCTTCGTCCTGTCCCATTCTCACTTGCCTTATATTATATCTGCTTGGTCAGTCCTTCGTCATCCATCCTTTCCATGCTTTGCCTTTCTCGATGCTTGTCACTACATATTCCTTTATCCCACAACACTCTCTTATCACACAATTCTTTATTCTGTCAGTCAAAGACATACAATACATATGTAGTGGCTGCTGACGCTACAAATTATATACAAGGCACGATATTGTGTAAGTGCGGCGCAGCAGTCGTCTTCCCGCTCCCATACAGTTAGGTCGTAGATTTGTAGTATATTTATATTGTAACCTGGTACCAGTAAAAGTATATATTTCTTCTTTTGGCATCTTTCTTTTATCTCTCACACAACATCATCATCAAGAACCCCTACAACATACTTCTCAGTCCTCTCATTTCTACAAAATTTATTCTACTTTCATAACTCTTCTGCCATACCCAACTTTCACTACCATACATAAGTGTAGGTACCAACACCCCTTTATGCACAGCCAAACGTGCCTTTTTGGACACGTTAAATATGACTGTTCATAAAAGCCTTCAAAGCTCCATTCACTCTATTACCTGCATTAACTCTTCTTTCAATATCTTCTTCATTCTTACCATTCCTAGTAAACAGCGTACCTAAATATACAAAATTATTCACTTGTTCTACTCGTTGTCAATCGATCATAACATTACAAGCCGTATCACATTCCTCGTTTTCAAAAACCATAACGTTTTTACATATTTTTATATTTAACTCATCAATCGGTTTGGGCCTCCATAGGGAAGAGAGATATATTACTTGTAACGCGGTAAGTGTAATTCTTGAATTATATCCAGCCACAGTACAATCATTGTGTTCATGACGCAAAAAAATTACCTGTCGCTATACAGCTAGTGTAATTAACCACTTTTAGGTTAACTCAAACCTACCTTGATTGTAAGAGGTCAGGAGAGATTTCAGTCTTCTGAATACACCTTAAATATTGCTAATCAACTCTCAAATCTTTATGTCCAAACGCTAAATTGGTTTTAAAATGTGTAATTTTATTTACAATAGCTATACATTCGAACACGGTGAGTGACCAAAGTTAAAACAAAGGCAGCAATATCTTAGCAGAGATACCACCATCAGACTGCTATTGCAAAGGGTTATTGGGTTGGAATCCACGGCGCGCACTAATGACTTTTTCTTAGCTATGGGCGTATTCTTCTTCATCAGCCTTTAACAGTCCACTGCTGGACTAGGCCTCTCCTTTGAAAGGAGGAATTTGCCTACTATACCACGCTGGCCAAACGGGTTGGTATAGGGTTTGTATCAAGCTTTCCTTCTCTTGCAGTGCTGTTCTCTGCATAATATGCTCCCTCTGTCGGCTCTTACGACACCCATGGGATGATATGGGGTGGTGACATTCCGTATTTTTAATCCGTCACCACACGGACTATGGGCGTATTAAATTGTTTATTATCTAAGTACGGGGGCTTTAGAGGTTAAGCCATCGGACCCGGCAGTCATAAAAAGGTTGTCGAAGGTCAGACGTCAGTCGCTCTATGCCAATGCTAATATTCAGTGAAATCTGGTGAGTAAACGAGCCCTGGGTTGCAACTGGGATAACGCTTGGAGGCTAATGAGTAATAAGATGACTCTGACAATACCAATGGTGCAGTAGTTTAAACGAACGCTTATCCACTTAACAAGGTGTGGAGGATAAAGGTGTGGTGTTCCAACTAGAGTGAGGAGCCTCTAACCAGGCTGGGTGATCGTGGTGGACTGTCCGACGGACATATTTGAGAAGTACCATATATAGTTAACTCGTGTGCGAACTCTGCTTGCGCGATTCAGCACTTTGTTTTTCCGTCGCATCGTATCCGATGGATGTCGCCTGTTCTGTTGTTGAGACTTCGTCGTCACTCGCTAGATAGCCTCAGTTGTATGTGGCTACCGTTGTATGTTGTAAATACGATTTTTACACAACAGACAATATTTTAAGGTGCACAAAACAAAATATGCTTTCCTCATTTTATCTTACCCATAAATGGTTATTTCGTATTTGGGTACCTTTTCGTCCGGTGCGGGTAGATGATTTTTAGAGGAAAAACGCACCATGTGACGCACATGTTTGAATATAATAGTGTTGCGACATCCAAAAGTGGTAATCTAATTATTAGACATGACACACTTTTTATGGTTCCGTACCTCGAAATGAAAGAACTGAACTCTTATAGGATCAGAACCTACAGGGTACTTCCCGTGAACTCAGAATCTTGAAATTTGGCATAAAACAACGTTTTATAGCACATAGTAAAAAGATCGAAAACCTTTAATTTTTTGTTACATCACATATTATTTTTAAATAATTATATATACCTACAGGTTCGTACGGAACCCTCGGTGCGCGAGTCCGACTCGCACTTGACCAGTTTATTTGTTTTACGTAATTTTGATCCTTTTGACCTGAATTTCTGTAAAGGAAAGTTTTCAATGTTACAGCACGTGAGAAGAACGATGACGAATCAAAACAAAGCAGGAAAACCAGTCATCGTGTTTTGACAAACATCATGACACAATACCAAAAGTAGTAACTACGTAAACAGAAATACATAAATGCAAAGTAATCAACACTTTTATGTGGTTCAGAGGATTTTATGTAAACAAGATTTTTATTTAAAAACAATACGAATAGAAGCTTATACCAGCATTGGCGTCGTTTTAGTTTTAATTGAAGCGCAGGTATAGTTTGAGTGATATCACAGGAATACACTAATTCCTTTTATTATACTTAATATCAAAGGGGAAAAGGCATTTTTCAAGCAGGAGCAAAGTTTTCTTATTCTTGACATGCATCACACTCTTTGCTCTTCAATCACGCCCCTTCTTCAATAACGAGTTCACGTCTTTGACACTCAGCAGCTTATGCACGCGGTGGGAAGCAGCGCGTGACCAAATGAACACGCGCAATTTTAGAAGAATAAAATAGAAGAAGTAAACCGGATCGATAGCCTAGTGGTGTACGTAACGGACTGCCGAGACGATGGTCTCGTGTTCTATCCCCAGTTACCCCGGACACACACCTCTGACTTTTCGAAATTATGTGTGCATTAAATATGTTATTTATCGCTTACTTATTACATTGGGATCCAAACATAACTGGCGAAGTGTGGGTGTGTAACTGTGTAATACACCTCTGCCTACCCCTTCGGGGGTAAAGGCGTGAACTTGTGTTTTATGTAAAAGGCATGCTTAGATATACTGTTATTTAATTTGATGTTTACTTTTCTGTTTACAGGTCCCAAAGTGTGAATCGAAGATGATTAGGAACTTCCTCAATAAGCAGGCTCACAAACGCAAATGGTTTGCCTGATTAGACAAGTAGAACCTGAATATGCGTATTCGAAGATACAAGTATTTTATGATATAACATATTGACGTTTTCTTCTAAACATTCTTGAAATCAGAATTCCTTTGAGTAACATACGTAAAAATGATTTCTATTTCGTCTTGTAACTTAGGATCTTAAAGCCGAATTACAGTTAACATAAACGAGTAGGTACAGCATGTTATAATGAAGGAAAGAAGGCCCAGTTGCGGTGAATGATATATATGTATATTCGCCATACCTATAACATGTATAAGTGTCCAAATTGTACGCGTTGCAATAGGCCACCCATGCAGATACAATTGATATTATTTCAACAGAAGGGTTCGCCGCAGTTGTAATGGAGACTGCATTGCATACAAATTACTTATTAAAATTATGTCATAAATGGGTATGTCGGTCAAATTCTATAGTGCACGAATATAGGGCCCGATATTGTTTGTCATGATCATTTTTCTGTCCTTTGTTTAGTAGATTCGTATGATCGTAGTAATGTCTTTATTACTAAACATGTAACTTGACCTGTTAAATAGTTAGAATTATACATACATACTTAGACTCACGCCTGTTTCCCGGAGGGGTAAGCAGAGACTACGGAACGCCATTTGCAACGATCCTGACATATCTCTCTTGCTTCATTCACTCCCATCAGATGCCTCATGCATGCTCTTGTGTTCAGGGTACTTCTAACCTGTCTTAGAATTATTGGTTATCTATATTATATCGTCTTCGTTAATAAGATAGTTTGATAAATAGAAAATGCTAACATTTTGTTAAGCGCCTCAGGAACAACGTTAATATAGTAAACATATTTAAAATAACACGCACGAAATTTAAAAAAGTACCGGTGTGTCTCGAATACATGAAGATGGAGGATAAATTAAGCGTAAAAATTAGCCATTGTACTGAGTCTTACATACGCCTAACAAGTATTCAGTTAAATTGTTTCCAATATGATGAACTTGTTTATTTAAAATACCGTATGGCATGAACATACATACATACATAGACTCACGCCTGTTTCCCCGAAGGGGTAGGCAGAGGCATATTAAACGCCCACTTTTCGCCAGTGTTTTGATCCCCCGTAATAGGTGGCGAGCCTATTGCCGCTTATCGGGATATTTTGTTTGCCAGAGCCTCGTCCGTTGATCGGCAGGTGCACCACTTGTAGGTGAGGTTGGCTTGGGACCCTAAGTTCTTGGTGGGAACCCTATGCACCCATGGCATAAACATCCTCACTTTTAATCCAAATCTTAGCAGAAAAATACTTCGTCTGCTCTACAAACAAGTCTTTACACATGCAAAAATAAAGTAAATACAGTAGTGTGAAGTAAATACCATAAAATATAAAGTACCTGCTAATGTATTTTACGATGTGTGTGTTACTTAGCCCACTTACATCAGTTAAGTAAGTGAGTACTTAAACTGGATTCTTTCTTGAGTCAGACGAAGGTACAGCAGGTCAATTGTATTACGTAAATAAACATAGTTACCGTATATGGACATGATTTCACATAGTAAACTAGTGTACAACGCGGCTCCGCTTACGTGATCTGTCGATAAGAAAATGATCTTTACTTGAAATTTATTTAAGCGTTTTGGCAGTTCTGTGTAAAGGCAGACCGACAAAATTATTGCGATGCAAATACAGTTAATCAAAATGCTATATTGAGGATACAGGCATTTTCTTTTTAAGTCAACATACACTAGGAATAATTTTTGTATCTCGAAGGACTTTACTAACAACGGACACAAATAATATTATAATATTCTACCACATTCACACAACACCATCAAGTCCCAAACTAAGCAGAGCTTGTACTATGGGTACTAGATAATGGATAAACATACATATATACATTTTTTTGTAAATACTTACATATTATACATAGAAACACCCAGACCAAGTAAAATATCCATGTTCACGCACACAAATGTTTGACTTGAGCGGGAATCGAACCCGCGACCTTCGGCGTAGCAATCGTTTACACTCTCGCGGCGCCAACCGGTTGTCAAATCACAGCAAGAATCGCAAGAAAAATGTGGATCGCACCTAGAAAAATTAGTCTAGAGCACCCAGAACACTCAGTGTGGTGCTAAACGTACATTGCTTGCAGATAGTCAGAACTTAAGTGTAATGTGTCTTCACCAATGGGCATTATTGTATGCTGTATTGCTGGGTGCTTGTCGACTTACGCCTAGGTCAAAGATTAACTTGATCTACAAATAGATATTATTTTAATTACGAATCAAACACCTTTTTTTATAAAAGACTGCGCTTGGTCTTGTAAGATGTCCTCTAAAGAGAAGTAGTAGAAGTAGGTATATCTTACAAACTTTAAACCAATGGATGTAAATAATATGCAGAAACAAATTCGAAACAGCAATTTGTGGAGGACACGAAATATTATTCCAAATGGGGATCGACTCCAAGACACTCGGTACAATGTTAACTGCAATCTGGTCTACTAAATCTATCGTGAAAGAAGTCTTATAAACATCCTGATGTAGGTCATACGCAATCTCGCCTAAATAAGTCGAATTAATCGAATACATGGTAAAACCTATATGGTATATTATATAATCAAAGCTGCATAATACTAACTAGAGGATGCCTAAAGCTAAGCCCGTACATTTTGTTTTAACTAACCGTCTCTGCCCGATCTCGTGGGATTTTCGAAAAATCCCTTCTTAGTGCACCCAAGGAACATTCATACAAAATTTCAGTTTCCTGCGGCAGTAGTTTTGGCTGTACTTTGTCCGTCTGTCAGTCAGTAACTTAAAATTTTTATATAGGTTTTTTTTATAGTAATAGGCGGCAAACGAGCAGACGGATCGCCTGATGGTAAGCAATACGACAGGAGTCACAAGTGTGTTGCCGCCCATTGGGGTTGGGAAAAGGGAAAGGATGAAGAGTGGGATGAGGGAGAAGGAAAGGGGATAGGGCCTCGAGCACTGTTACTCACCAAACGAAACGCAAAAGTTTAGGTACTGTTACTTTACGCCGATTTTCTGTGAGAGGGTAGTACTTCCCCGGTCGAGCCTGCCCATTCATGCTGAAATTAGCAAGATTTTACTACCACAAAATAGGTAGGTATACCGATTTAACCGTTTCTCCCCGATGCCGTGGAAATTTCAGAAATACCTTCTTACTGCACCCCTGCCCAACAAACATTAGCTCCTTGCGCCCAGTAGTATTGTCTGTCAGTCAGTCAGTAAATAAATAATTTTATATATACAGATATTGCCATACAAACCTCCGGTGGGCGATACGAGCGAGAACGTATTATATATCTGCTAACGTTTATGGAGATAATGGAGCACCGAATGCGTTGAACTCTTTTATATAAGGCTTCCATTTTGTGGAACGTTTGGACCGATTGTGAGGTACTGTTACGTATTGCTGGTAGTTTAGTTTTAAGTTATTTTTTTATGGGGCTGTTTATTATCAAATCTTTATAAAAAATACTAGAGATACTACGAAATAAAGAATACGAGGGCTACGAGTGTTAGTGGTAAAAATATAAAATGGTACTAAAAAAAGATAATCGCAATTCTTAAAATTTTAGATCTCGTATTAAAAATGTTAATTCAACAAGTTAAAAATTAATTAAGGTGGATTTCGGGACTTTTTATTTCAAGTCAGTAATAAGTGTTTGTGTATTTTTACCATAAATAAAAAAAACTTATAATTTAAGAGGCTTTCATAAGTCACAAAAAAAATATTATTGAGTTATTTGTGTCGATTTTTACCTATTACTACCAGGTATATAAGAAAGTAATCGAATCGCTATCCCTTCGGGTTGCGGAGGTCAGACAGGCAGTCGCGCCGTGGAAAAGCTAATATGCAGCCAAATCCGGTTAGACTAGAAAGCGGACCCCAGGTTGAGACTGGGATAGCGCTAGGAGGATGATGGTATAAGGAAGTAATAGGCAAAGACTCATCTCCTGGGATATTTTAAAGGAACAAACCAAATCTTAATATATAAAATCCTTGCGTTACTGACTGACTGACAGACACGCTACAGCCGAAACTATTGGACGCTGGAAGCTGAAATTTGGCATGTAAGTTCCTTGGGGACCGTAGGGGTGCACTAAGAAGGGATTTCCCGAATTTCCCACGGGATCGGCCAAAACGGGTAAATTAAAAAAAAATGCAGTCGTAGCTGCTGGCGTCCTCTAGTTCTATTCTAAATTTTAAGCGAATGCTTACATACATATAAGGAAGACGCCGCATCTACATCTGACACACTCAGTTACCGCAACACGTATAAAAAGCCTATCAGGATGTATTAGTAACACATGAGGCAAGACGGTTTAAGTAGCAAATGATATGTAATTACTTAAAGATTGCTATTTGATCGCGTCGAAGCCTCTCAAACACGGTAACAACATGTTTCCTAAGACACTCGTAGGATTGACATATTCTTTTGTAGTAAATTTTTTCTTCCAGGTTCATATAGCCTTGATTTTTCTTTTACGTAATAGACGTCAATTGAGATAGATCGATGATGATAAGCGATTATCGATTACAGGAGTCACAGGTGCGTTGCCGGATTTGGATTGTGAAAAGGAATAGGAAGAGTGGGATGAAGAAGAAGGAATGGGGGATTGGCTTACGGAATTCTCACTCACCGAACGAAACGCAACAGTACACGTAAATTTAATTCCACGATTGAGCCATCCCATTCATGCCGAAATCAGCAAGGTTCTTCTATATACCTTCGATATCTACTCGAAAATGAATGCTAAAATGTCATTCCGTTCATAAGTTTTAATGTGTTAGCGAAATTAAATAAGTGACTGTGTATTTGATTTTTTTAGAACTTGTAACACACATTTAATGTTTTGTTGTACAATTTGAAAAAGGCTAGCAATAGATTGCAATATTTTAGCACATTTTTTTTATGTTTTATCTATGTTTTGCCCATGGGTGTGTAACTTTATAACGCGGGTGTAACCGCAGACTCAGCTAGTTTCTTGTTTATTAAAATTCACAGAATATTGTCATAAATTTAATTTAAGTATATCAACAACTTTCGAAAACTCTCTGTAACATCAGAAAAAACCCACAAGTTTATTCGTAATCCGCAATAATACGGTTTACGATCTCATAAATGCAAGGCTCGATTGTCAAATAGTATGACCTCAGTCTCTCTCGCTTTACATATGTAAAAACATGATAACTGTCACGTAACACAACTGTCTAAACCATAAAACGCAGGTCAGTACTGAGTCATTCGAAAAAGTGTAAGTGTTATGCGTAACGCGTAATAGGTGTAAGCAGTGCGTATCTACGCAATGTGACGCGCAAAGGCGTTTCAATGCTATATTTAGATATAACCAGTGTGTAAACATGATGACTGATATAAATTTGCGACATTTTAATAAGATTTTAAGCCAGCAGTTTATATAAAATTCTAACGTTACTGACTGACAGACAACGTACAGCCAAAATTATTGGGCGCAAGAAGCTAAATTAGGAATGTATGTTCTTTGGGGATCGTAGGAGTGCACTAAGAGGGGATTTTCCAAAGTGCCCACGGGATGCGCGGGCGCAATTTTATAATTGAACTAGAGGACGCCAGCAGCTACGCCTCCATTTTTTTTAAATTTACCCGTTTTGGCCGATCCCGTGGGAATTTCGGGCAATCCCTTCTTAGTGCACCCCTACGGTCCCCAAGGAATATACATGCCAAATTTAAGCTTCCTGCGCCCAATAGTTTCGGCTGTAGCGTGTCTGTCAGTCAGTCAGTAACGCAAGGATTTTATATATTAAGACTAGAAGCTGCTGCCATCTACTAGTTCAATTATATAATTGCTGTAATTCCACTCTACATATCTAAACACCTTTTAGCCAACACCTCTGCCTAGCCACGCAGGTAAATAATATGTATGACATATCGATCATATACATTTAGACAGTGGATGTGTACTTAATTTTAAATGTCAGATACATACATACATACATACATAGACTCACGCCTTTTTTTTAGGATGTCTCCAATCTGGTCAGAGAACGTCCGCCTAGGTCTTCCCCTTCGTCCTGTCCCATTCACACTTGCCTTATATATCTTCTTTGTCAGTCTTTCGTCATCCATCCTCTCCATGTGCCCAAACTATCTTAACATGCCTTTCTCGATGCTTGTCACACACACAAACATCTTCTTTTACCCCACACCACTCTCGTAAATGTCAGATAAGTCGGTTTATAAAAAAATCCATTATCACCGCGATGGAAAAAATTGCCTTTCAAACTGCCTTTTTTATAGCATGACTCTGAACTTATTTTTGATATTTATGCTTCCATTATGATTATGTCTTTCGGTGTTCGTAGTACGAATAGTGCAGTCGGATTTGTAGGTCCACGGCTTTCTTTGAAATGATTTATTTGACACAGCATAAAGTTTATTAAAAATACATTTCTATTGTAAAAGCCATGTTGTTTATTACCCAGCTTTGTTATAATATTCTTGCATGTTGTTAATATGTTGCAATATATTCCAGCCCACCCGTCCCAAGGACACCCAGAAATAAGTCCGTTTTCTAAACTAAGTCAGATAAGTGAGTTTCCACACTTATGAGCGTCGCCTCAGAGCAATCTTAGTTGTGCAATACGGCCATAAGGAAGGCTTTGTATACGTGATGTATCCTTTTTGTTTGTGATGTAAGAGAACAGGTGTCCAGTGATGGATGGTCAATGTCGACGGTAAAGAAAATGTGAGATTTGAGAGCCTATCTTACTGTAGTTTGGATAATTATTTAATTACTGAGTTGAAAGTATAAATGCGAAATTAGAGTTTTTTTTTTTAGATCTCATAGTGTTGTGTGTTTTATTACTTAATTGGCAGAATACTTGAACCTTTGCCATGCCTCCAGAAATCTGCTAAGTACTGACTGAGTATTTCAGCTTTGTTTTGAAAATATCTCTATACTTGGGATATTGCCGTGGGAAATGGTGCCTGTGAGATTTGAGAGCCTATCTTACTGTAGTTTGGATAATTATTTAATTACTGAGTTGAAAGTATAAATGCGAAATTAGAGTTTTTTTTTTTAGATCTCATAGTGTTGTGTGTTTTATTACTTAATTGGCAGAATACTTGAACCTTTGCCATGCCTCCAGAAATCTGCTAAGTACTGACTGAGTATTTCAGCTTTGTTTTGAAAATATCTCTATACTTGGGATATTGCCGTGGGAAATGGTGCCTGCAGCTTCACCCTCACATATATTTTTTAATTTTACCGTTATTTCCTGATCCTTCGAGAATTTCGGGTTCGTTTTAGTTCTTAGTGTAATGGATAACGAACTCATGATGTATTCTAATACCCTTTGAACCCTTCGACGTTATTACATTTTCAATAGAACACTGACATTTGATCGATCTATTATAGACAGGTCGCTATAAAGCAATCTAGAAATTGCTAAGTTAGACATTACGGTCGCGAAGTTGTAGGTTCGTCATTATCCTAATTCTTGTCTAAGCAATTTCCCAACCATCAAATAAATCAACAGTGTGTTTTTCTTGCAATTTTGATCATGATACTTTATGGAAAATAAACCGCCAACCTATTTATATTACATGATAGTAGAGCCTTGCTGATTTCAGCATGAATGGGCCGGCTCAACCGGGGAAGTACTACCCTCTCACAGAAAATCGACGTAAAGTAACAGTACCTAAACTGTTGCGTTTCGTTCGGAGAGTGAGAGTGCCGGAGGCCCTATCCCCTATCTCCCTCATCCCACTCCTCATCCTATCCCTTTTCCCAACCCCAAGGGCGGCAACGTACTTGTGACTCCTGTGGTGTTGCTTGTGTCCATGGGCGGCGGTAATTGCTTACCATCAGGCGATCCGTCTGCTCGTTTGCCGCCTATAACCATAAAAAAAAACATTTACTGCACGGTTGGCGTAGTGGTTTAAGCGGCCGCCTCGCCGCTTGACACTGCGCCGAGTGTTGTGGGTTCGATCCTCACACGAGACTTGTTGTTTCTTGACATTGTTGTTTCGAGCCTGGGTGTACATTGTGGGCGTTGGTTGTATGTTTGTAAAGTCCTCCGCGATACAGGATTTATTCCTAGTGCGGGAGTTGTCTTTTTAAAAACAAAACAAAAAATAAACCCAAACCATCTACATATGATTATAATATAATTTCCATGAAATCATCTAGGCAACATGACCGAATTGAGATTTATTCAAAATACTTATTTATTTATTTGATATGTAAATGCTCCGTTGCCGTCGTGCGTGTGGTGACGGATTAAGAATACGGATTGTCACCACACACCACTTGGGTGTCGTAAGAGCCGACAGAGGGAGCAGATTATGCAGAGACCAGCGCTGTAAGAGAAGAAAAACTTGATACAAACCCTATGCCAACCCGTATGGCCAGCGTGGTATAGTAGACCAATTCCTCCTTTAAAAGGAGAGGCCTAGGCCAGCAGTGGACTGTTAAAAGCTGAAGATGATGATGTAAATGCTCCTACTTTTTACCTGACTGCGCTATGCCACGACGGGCTATGTATTTATTGACGTTGACTTTTACGTATTTTTCTCAGCGATTTATTTAGTTCTTATTTAACTAGAAGACAAGCTTCATGCTCTAAGAAAAAGTATTGGTTGTAACCAGGATTATCCGCTGGTTAGATAGCCTACTGAAGACTCCCATTGAAGAAAAAACATTTTACCATATTTCCTGACATACGTAACACCGTCATATATTGCTAATTCCAACAGCCGTTCTCATACAAATCGGCTGATCCATAAAAGGCCTGCCGCTCAAATGCATAATGCATGGCGAGCTGTCTAATGAGTCAGTTACCATGTTCATCTGACACGTATGTTTGTATAATCGCTGTTTAGCAGGCGGTTCGCGTCCGACCTGCTTTTGTGCAGTATCTCACGCATTTTCTCTTTTATGGTGACTTAGAATATCATAGTTGCGATTAACATAGCTAGCCGATTTTCTGACAACCATACCTACAGACAGAAGAGACTTGTCCGTGTGGTGACGGATTAAGAATACGGAATGTCACCACCCCATATCATCCCATGGGTGTCGTAAGAGCCGACAGAGGGAGCATATTATGCAGAGAACAGCACTGTAAAAGAAGGTAAACTTGATACAAACCCTATACCAACCCGTTTGGCCAGCGTGGTATAGTAGGCCAATTCCTCCTTTCAAAGGAGAGGCCTAGTCCAGCAGTGGACTGTTTAAGGCTGATGATGTGATACCTACAGAAGAATGATTTACAATGGTAACAGTATTCTTTTGTTCATAATTATCAGAATTATGTGCTAAGATTGAGTAAGGCTGCTCTTGAAATCCATTTTGTCGTCTGGGACTTCTCTCAATGAGAAGAAATCATTGTTGGTGGATTTGTGGGTGTAGTTACGGGTATCTTCTAGTCCTAAATAATATCTTATCTAAATTACATCAATACAATGAAGAAATCATCAGCGATGATTTCCGCTGGCTGGGCACACACAATACAATAACACCCACTTCCTCTATCTTAACAGTCATAACTAACCACTAAGGATACAGGCTAGTCAAGTGATTAGGCCGTTTCTGTTCTTCTTGGCCATTGCTATAACGTTTGCGTTGCTATATTTTTCGCCGCGATGTCATCAATACCTAGGCTGGACGATAAAAAAAATATATGGATTAAAAATAAAAGTATCCATTTATCCCAGCAAGCTAACTTGAGACACCACAGTGGTTCATGACACCACCAATAAATATATTAATTACGTGATCAGTTACACTACCCCACCTTACGCAGAAAGTTCATAATTTTGGTTTCCAATTTCGTCTCGGTATGCCTTGCCAAAAGGTTTATAGGTTGTGACCGTTGTTAACATTCTATAAAGACCACCTTCAAACGGACCATTAACAGCTTGTTATTTATTTGTCCTTGCACAACCAGAGAAGATACGTTACGATAAAAAATAATTACGTAAAGAGGCTGAGCAATAAAATATTTTATTAAACGGCACCAGAAACGGTCGAATTCCGAAATCTTCGCAACTGTGCCGCGAATCAAATCTAGAATACGATAAGATACGTTTTATTTGCAACATAATATTGCGAAAATATGTTTTTTTTTCTTCATGCAGAATATACATGATACATAAGGTGGACTTAATGCCGTAAGGCATTATCTACCAGGCGGACATTTTGGTGGTGCAGAGACAAGCAAGGTAGGTGCATTATATATAGAGATAATCATAACAATTATATCAAATGTAATATAAATAAATTGAATATTATACTATAAATAAAATTATAAATTTATTATATTTTAAATAAATGAGTATATTACTATATACATACATAATAATACATATTACCCCATAAATACATACAAAATATATATAATATATTATATGAAACTAGAACTGTTATATGTTATATGTTTGGTATAATGTAATAAATAATGTTAATAATGAACCGTAGTTCATAATACACATATGTACATCACAGTATAAGTAGATATTATTTTCTATCAATTTCAGCAATCACCTATAATATTGAAGAGCTAAGTTCAGGCAGATCAGTTCTCGGTGCCGCGGTAAGATACACTAATCTTAATTTTATTCACGAGACTACACTTATAATAGTACATTAGAAGATGTGAAGAGATCGTGGTAGTTTTAGTCAGTAACCGCCTCAAGGGCAAACTCATACAACACGTCTGCCGCCACCCCCAACTCGACCACATCTCAGTTTCCACTGTGTTCCCAACAAAAAAAAAGGTTGTTCCTGGCATTAGGACCATCTCACCGTTTCAACTGAAGTTGGAATTTTTATGATAAAAATGCTGCAAATAAATGGCGGCACTGGCTAGTAATTTGCTCACAGTATTTTTACACCGAAATGGACAAATGAGCTGAGACTCGATACAGTGGAACTCCTCCTTATTGAATATCCTTACATAGAGAATCATTAGTCATAGAGAACCATAATCTCGTTATGGGACCAACATAATATAGTATTTGATCCGCAACTATGTTATCCACAACTTCTTGTTTTCAGTCTCAGTATTCTTTGTCCAGTTTGTACTTTCTTTATGACTGTTGCTTTTGTTTGTGTTCCTATTGCAGTAGCTGCCTTCTTCACCATTACGCCATCTGTAGTCATTAACAAGTAGTAAGTACACGTCCATTACCTCTCTACTCACCCTATAAACCACGCCACAGGCGTGACGGCGATTATCTTGTAAAGATTGAATAACACACGTAATACGTTCTTGCGCCCGGTACATCTGTTAAGTCATACATAATGAGAGTATAATTATTCTTTTAAACAGTTATGATGGTAAACAACTTGGGCTATCTGATGGTAGGTGGTCACTGTACACTGAGCTGATTGTGTAAATTGTACGTTTAGCAGACATCTGGTGGAGTAACTGTTGTGGCTTTCATCTCAATTTGGTCAACGATTTTATTTAATTATGAATAAAAATATATTTACCGTCATGTAACAATAGCTAATAACATAATAATAAGACTATTTAAGGTTTGCTCATTGCTCAAGATCATCGAAAGTAAAATGGTAGGACTACGGTTACTTGGTTTAGGAATATGATACAAAGTAATTTAAGGGATCTTAATCGCATAAATAATCAAAATTAAGGCAAAATTCCCTTTCCTTTTAGATTTGCGGATGTTTGGCTCGACTTGCAACGGCTGTGATTACGGAGGAAAGAAGCAAACATTTTTAACACAAGCACAGGATAAATGTGAAATTATGTAGCTTTCCATTATAGTGTTACATATGAGTACATCTATACTTATAATAAAACTGTAGAGAGGTCAATTCTGTACATTGAATATATATCCAAAATTAATATTAGAGGATGAATGGTGATCGATACTGATGCCAAAAATGCAATCAGTAAATTTTTTGTCTGTCTGTCTGTCTGTCCGTCTGTCTGTCTGTCTGTATGTGCACGCATGGGTCAAAAACTACTGAACGGATTTTAATCAAACTTGGTACGACTGTAGTCCATACACCTGGGCAGGTTATAGGCTATATAACATAACGCTTAGACACATAGGAGCTGAGCAGTGACGATAAATTTGAAGCAAGTCGGATGAAAATGCGCTTTCGAGCTCTTATCGTCGCTTACGTTGATCATTCACCAAAAGTATGTATTACAAAGATGATGATCTTCAAAAGATCTACAAAAAAGTTCTTAATAGTATATAGCTATCTTTTATAAATTAGCCACAATAACGGGTTTAATCGTTAGGGATTTCTTCAAAGTGTATTAAATACATCAATATCATATCGATGGAAATCGATAATGTCAGATACCCAAAATTATTTTAAATACATGCCGCATTGTAAAAATATTTTCACGTCAGCTCCATGTATGGAGAAGACCCCATAATTGTCATTCCTTTTTTATGTTTGTATGAAATTCGGGCAGCGGTTCACAGAATACGTCATCTTTCAAAAAATATTCAATGATGTAGTCTTAAAGGATTTCGGTAAAAGATGGCTGTGACATACGGAAGTACAGACAGACAGACAGATATGGCGAATCTATCAGGGTTCCGATTTTTGGATAAAAAATCCTAAAAAGTGCCTACAATGTTTAAAATTCCGATCGACTTGAACCACGCAGAGATCTGTTTGTTGTATCTCTTAAAGCAGTAACAAAGCTAAGATTTAACATTATTGTCATCTTATATGTATCATTTGAGATAAATATACGATCGCAAACCGTGCGGCAGTCTAAGCATGTAGATCGCAAACCAAGGGAAATCAAGCAAAATGACGAACCCATGGGCGGTATAACAGTACTTTTTCGTGGCGATTTTCGTTAGGCTCTGTCTGTTATACCGCCATACAATATGAGAGCGTGATTATGGGGCAACGAACATGCACAAGAATGCTCTGATCTTTTGCTCGCGATTGGTAACTTCGCGGTGTGGGCTCGCACGAACAAGTGAAAGTCATTTGAGCCATTTTCAGGACATCTACATCTACACTATTCAATACAGGTATTATATGCAACTTAAAACATTTTGGGTATCAATTCTGTAACCTAATGAAAAGACAAATACCACGCGAACGGAGTCGCGGGCACAGCTAGTAATAAATATTATTACATTTACAAATAGTGGCAGTTATAGAATTTGTGATATCTTTCTTTATATTGCTTTTGTAGAAAATATTTTAAATAACCAAACTGTTACGTTTGTATATGTATATATTTGTATATATCTTTGCGTTTGTATATATCTTTGCGTTAGAGCAATGCATGATTTAAAGATGCCGATCAAGGCTAATCTCTAGCCATAAACAAAAGGAAAACCTCAAAAAAAATATTGCAGAACATCAAAAGTAAATAAAAAGCGACTAACAATTCCACAGTTGTTACACAATCCATATAAATTAACTTTCAATCATTAGTTGTGAATCGAGACCGCCCAAGACTACCCGGATGACCCAGTAGCTTCAGCAGTCACCTTGTTGTTTACTACCGCGTTGCGTGTTGTGGGTTCGATCCCCACACGAGACAACACTTGGTATGATCCAATAATCTTTGTGTCCAATGTGACTTTTTTGCAGCCCATTATTTTTTTTCTATATTTGTAAACTTGTTAGCGATCCAGGATGTATTTTCAGTAAGAGTATTGTTTGAAAAAAAAACCCAACGTCTTTAAGCTTGAATCCTAACATAATTTTTTGTACTCAAGAACATTGTTATCCAGCCGGGCTATCGCTGTCCAATCCGGTTTATTTTTAATAAAGGCAACTCCCGCACTAGGACTTAATCCTGTGTCGCAGGGGACTTTACAAACCTACAACTAATGGTCAGAATGAGTGATTTGATTGTGGTTACGTTGGTAGGTAGTAGAGCCTTGCTGATTTCCGCGTGAATGGGCCGGCTCGACCGGGGAACTACTACCCTCTCACAGAAAATCGACGAAAAGTAACAGTACTTAAACTGTTGCGTTTTGATCGGTGAGTGAGAGTGCCGGCGGCCCTATCCCCTATTCCTTCTCCCTCATCCCACTCCTCTTCCTATCCCTTTTTACAATCCCAAGGGGCGGCAACGCACTTTTGACTCCTGTGGTGTTGCTTGTGTCCATGGGCGGCGGTAATTGCTTATCATCAGGCGATCCGTCTGCTCGTTTACCGCCTATTACTATAAAAAAAAACGTTTGCGGTTGTGGTCTACAAAATGTAGTTGTGGTTGTTGTGTGGTTGCAGTTCGTGTAAATTGCTTTTACATCTCAACAAACCTGTGCAGATTATCAAATGTAAGCCAAAGAAGCGTCTCACAGCATTCCGCCAGTATTACATAATACATACGTTCACTAATCAACTTTACTTGCTTAGCTAACCGCGGTATTTTGATTGGTTACCGTCATAATGGTCTCTGGTTTGAGTGCACTATCTATTGGAGCAGTTATTTGGTTTAATAGTTATGTGAACTAGATGATCCCGCGGTTACACCCGCGTTATTTAATGCTACTGATCTGCTCCCGTGGCTCATAGCGTGATGTTATATAGCCTATAGCCTATGTAACACTGAAAGAATTTTTGAAATCGGTCTAGTAGTTCCTAAGATAAGCGCGTTCAACCAAACAAATAAACTCTTCAGCTTTATATATTCGTATAAGATTTATAGATATTGGTATAATCTTTAATGACTTAGTAGGCATAGCAAGCCGACCGGGTGGCGTAGCGGGAGTGCAAGCCACAGCTACGTCGAAGATCGGGGGTTCGATTCCCACTCAAGTCAAACATTTGTGTACGTGAACATGGATGTTTGTCTTGGTCTGGATATTTCTATGTATAATTTGTATGTATTTACAAAAAAAAAGTATGTAAGTATGCTTATCCATTGTCTAGTATTCATAGTACAAGTTACGGTTTAGTTTGGGGCTGTTGTGTGAATGTGGTAGAAAATTATTAGAACTCATTTTGTTACTTGAACCTTTTTAGAATTTTATTTTATTATATAACAAAACTATCCTAAGCTAAACTATAAAAACTAAATAATTAATGATAACAAAAGAAAAAAAAAAGGAAATTGACTACGACGCGTCAAGAAATTCCTCCGCAACGCTGTCAGCTGGTAGCGTGCCCAGAAGGCTGGCAGCATTGCCACGTTGAATAGCAATGCTTAATCTTTCTGCGAAATATAAACCAGCCCTTTGGTCTCGGGAAGCGTCGATCAGTCTTTTGGCGATTTCTTTGTAAAGAGCGCGTGCACTAGGGCCCCATGGCCCCAGCGTTTCGACCCCAAACGGCTCAAAAACGTAATTGCCAGATAGGTTTCCATATTTGCGCCGTTTGAGGGTCTCCGCTGATGCAGCAGCAGCGCCACCCGATCCAGCTGTACTTGGAAGATGTGATAGCGCAAGGGTATCGATGCATGTCGCGTCCCATACCAGAGGCTTGCCCATCTTCCAAGGTAATAAAGACATACCGTCTGGTCTCTTCCCATCGTCGCGCACCAAGCCATTTGGTTCAAGATGAGCTGGTACTCCGGCGGTGACAAGAGCTCGACGGAGTATGTCGTTAATGTGGGCATGTCGGGAAATACGCCCAGCACTCCTGCTGCACGATAAGCCATGGTGGCCAAGACTGTCGACGGCTTCACCACAGTGATAGCGATGCGGAGAAACGCAAACAGCTCCCAAGCGTAGGCAAGAAGCGATGCGGAAAGTTGTATCGTCCAACATAGTTCCTATGTTGGACGATGGAAGTGCTTGAAGCCATAGCCCCGATTCCCACTCTCCCACAGCCAACAAACGGGCACGCTCTGAAACACTGGACGCAGTATTTAAAAGATATTCTCGCATCGTGCTACAGAGCGGCCCGTCCCATTGCCTCTAAGAGGATAGAATTTATTATATAATTTGTAGCGGATTATTTTAAACTTTTGCTTCTTTTATTGGATTATTATTTATTATTCATCCCATTTTATGCTCAAATTTTTCATTCAGTTATCTTCTTGCAACTACCAAGAGTTGAAACGTCGCCGTCGTCGGTACAAACAGAGTTAATCATGGTCTAATGTAGAAGGTAATGTGTACTAACTGTTAATACTCTCTTAAGATATAAAATAAGTTCGTATCTTGATTTACATGCAATTGAGCTCTTGCCTTTTAAACATTGTAAGTTTCTATCTTTTCTTTTTATGGAGTAGCTTGGTAAGAATGGATCTGCACTACACTTGGCTAATATAAGACGCGTTTCAAGTGAGAGCCGGTGTTGTGAACCGACTTGTTAACCTTGCGTCAAACATATAATCACTTATTTGACGTGATGATTGAACCCTACTTCTAAGGTCATTTTTAACATGTAATAAAGGACCTTTGAGCCCAGACTTTGGTGCCTGTTGTATAAATCAATTTAAAATTAAATTCAAAAGCAATATGTTTAGGTTGTTTATAACAATTATATAATATCATCTTTGTTGTCATGAGCCTGCTGTTCTGCAGTTGAATATAGGCTAAATATAAGCTAAAGATGGTACGAAACAGGGAGTGAGATTATATGCAAAGTGGCTGGGAGTCGCTGAATACGAAGAGCCAAGCAATTATATTATATGTGATACTAGTATATCTTAGACAATGGTAAATAAAAGCATCAAGATATGTTACAAAAGCGTAGCCACTGCCGAAAGACAAAGAAACCAGAAGTGCCTTTCTGCCATTAATCCAATATTTACATGCGCACGGTCACTAATAATGTAATAGAGCCTATAACGCCAAAGATATATTCGAGACAACTTACACCGCTTTCTGATCCTAAACTGGCCAGTGATTGTACTACAGCAATCTGATAACTGATAAACATACTTATTTCTTTTTTTTACGCCTGTATCACCGAATGGGTAAGCAGGGGTGTTATATTACACCCACATTTCACCTTTTGAATTTTAGATCCCACGTATTTGGGGGCGAGCCTATTGCCGTTACGGGGCACATTGTCAGACACCATGCTGCTACTGAGAATTCGGAAAAACTAAAAAACACTTTTGCTAGACCCGGAAATTGAACCCGGGTCCTGCCGATCAGCAGATGCATACGCTTTCCACTGGACCACGGAGCCAGTCGATACTTATTTATATGTTTCTAAATAGAAATAATGATCTAATACACAGTCAAAAGTAATAATTACCTAATCATGAAAAAATAATCATGCTTAGGCCAAGGCCTTTAGGTGGGAATCAAACACATAGCCTCCGGATTAGCAGCCGACTGGTCATTATACCAAAGCGAACAATCTAACCACAGCCTAAGTAGATTAACATTAACTGGTCTGTGCACTTTCAATGTCTGACGGTTACTCAGTGGATGGGTGATAGTGAAAGTTATTGTTTTGACGCGGTGTCGATTCCGCGACGGGTTCTCACGACTTTGATTTCCAACTTTGACAATAGATGATTATTGAAAACACGTATTATCTTGGTAGGTATAGACAAGACTATATGATAAATGGATTTTTTCGGACTTCACATGGTTGACGTGTGATTATTAAAACATGAACATTTAAATGCATATGTTGGCCACTACGTGCCACTGCTTTACAGACTTGCTTAGCAACTTTACAGGTAGTAGAGCCTTGCTGATTTCAGCATGAATGGGCTGGCTCGACCGGGAAAGTACTACACTCTCACAGAAAATCGACGTAAAGCAACAGTACCTAAACTGTTGCGGTTCGTTCGGTGAGTGAAAGTGCCGGAGGCCCATCCCCTATTCCTTCCTATCCCACTCCTCATCCTATCCTTTTTCCCATCCCCATTGGGCGGCAACGCACTTGTGACTCTTGTGGTGTTGCTTGTGTCCATGGGCGGCGGTAATTGCTTACCATCAGGCGATCCGTCTGCTCGTTTGCCGCCTATTACTATAAAAAAAAAACTAAATCTGTAATGTCTTTTGAATATATGGCAAGTGGCTACACTATTACATATCGATGATGATGATGCACTAAAATTGGTTTGCCGAAATTCCTACTTGATTGGACACAAACAAATAAAAACACTATTCCTGAAGTTTTATCATAAGTTTAACAGAGCTTTCAAATTATGATGGTGCCCTAGAGCAGCGCAACTGGTACCTCACCAAAACCAGTCGGGTTTCCTATTAATCATCTTAGTCAGTACGGTTGAAATTTTAACGCAGAAGGAATATCTTAAGTTTGTTACACTGATACTGTCCATTTCTAATCATACGATGGTTACAAATTTTCTTGACCCAGAACTTTGGTTGAATATCAAATTTGTCTGTTAGACCAATTTAATTATAAAAAATATGGGTAATTACCCCTGTATTATCAATTAAGTATATTGGGTGAAATAATTTGCGATATTCCTCCAAATAAAAAGAGCATTCTCTCACCAGGCTAGATGATAGTCTGATGAAGTGCGGTCTAAGGTTTTGGTCGAAATCTTGTCGAAACTTCTAATAAGACGATTCAGGACTGACAATATTTTCTTGACTTCGTACTAGCGTCGATGTCTGTCGGTTGTCACCAACATTTTTTCTTTATCATCAAACTATATGAAATTACTAGAGGACGCCAGCAGCTACGCCATTTTTTTTTTAATTTATCAGTTTTGGCCGATCCCGTGGGAATTTCGGGCAATCCCTTCTTAGTGCACTCCTACGTTCTCCAAGGAACATACATGCCTAATTTCAGCTCCCTGCGCCCAATAGTTTCGGCTGTAGCGTGTCTGTCAGTCAGTCAGTAACGCAAGGATTTTATATATTAAGATGTGTACTACACCTCATCGCTCTTCGTATCATCGTATGTAATACGATACGAAAATAGGCACAAATAAATGCAAAGTTTTATTAGAAATCTGCTATGTAAACATGTTCAATAATTTCTCCAATATTGGCACAGAAATAACCAGTCATCATTGTTATCATCGGTGTACAGTCTGTGTATCTACTATGTTGACTGCATTCCATTGCCACACATTAACTCTTCCCAATTTATGCCAAAATAAAATTTTTCTTCATCTGTTGAATCCCTCATCTCCAACAAATAAAGTATAAATAAAATAAAACAATTGTAAAGCTAGTATTCTGCCAAATCTGTTATGTCAATTCATGAATAAATAATTCTAGCTGTAGGATTGACATCTGTCCAAATTTTTAAAATATTTATGAATAATGAATAGCGCATACGAATGCGAAACGAGAAACACAGTGCTTCGCCTTTCACCGTGCTTTGAAAATCGGAATGATCCGATGCTGTTCCTGTGCTGATAAATGTGTCAGGCCAAAATATGTTTATACAAAGCACACTGATGGGCTCAAGTTGAAGTGAAGCCGATACTGTCCTATAGTATATAATCGGCGAGGTGACGGCGTAAGCAACTACACAAAAGAACGAAGAACGTAAGAACTACACACATCAACAAAGTCTAGGGATATCTTAATCCTAAATTATTTACGAGTTTATAGTTTAGAACCTTGTTAGTTTCCACAAAAAGTTTATATACAGATTAAAACCTCTTTTATTCTATTTTCAAAATTTGAACATGGAAAGAAAAAAAACAAAATAATAAACAAAATATGGCGGCAAATTTGCTAGTAATTCGTTACATTAAAGAAAGTTAAAACTGTTTTATTATAATTATTAATGAAAAGGGTTTTTAATTGTTTTTCTTTTTTAATTTAACGTGACGTACAAACTTTAAAAGTCATGTCACGTCGTCATTTGAGTCGAGATGAAATGTTACGAGCCGTGGGCATGTTAGAAAATGGTGCAATTCAACGCGTCGTTGCTGAGGCCCTACATACCAGTCAAAATGTGATATCAAGGTTGTGGTCACGTTATCGCAGTACTGGAGATGTGGCCGAACAGCACACAGGTAGATATCGTGTTACTACGCAGAGACAGGATCGATTTCTCCAAATGACCGCCAGAAGACAACCCAATATCACAGCGCTGCAACTAGTGCAAAGGCTCCAGGAGGACCACCAGCTACTGGTAAGCGACCAAACCGTGCGAAGAAGGTTACATGAAGTTGATCTTCATGCTCGAAGACCATTGCGTGTTCCAGCATTGCGACGTGGCAATCGCGGTCGGCGGCTTTCGTGGGCTCGGGAGCATTTACCATGGAGTGACGAACAATGGTCTTTGGTGCTGTTCACCGATGAGTCCCGGTTTGGGTTTCACCCGGATTCACGAAGAACACGCGTTTGGAGAGCTCCAGGGAGAGTTAGCCGTCTACGGCACCCTCAGGAGGTCCACCCATACCAAGGCGGGACAATCATGGTGTGGGCAGGAATTCGTCTTGGCGGACGAACCCAACTCGTTTGGATCCAAGGCAGCATGACTGCACAAAAATACCACGAGGAGGTAGTAGAGCCCGTTATTGTCCCACACAGAACTCAAATAGGCCATGAATTTCTACTCATGCACGATAATGCTCCTTGCCATACGGCGCGGCTGGTATCGACCGCTCTCCGAGAGCACGATATTCAAGTTTTGGATTGGCCTGCACAGTCGCCCGACTTAAATCCTATCGAGCATGCCTGGGACATGTTACAACGAAAAGCTTTGAGAGATTTTCCACCAAATTTGACGACTGAACAACAACTTTACGAACACTTGCAAAGGACATGGGACCTCATACCGCAGCAAGACATTGACAATTTAATTTTAAGTATTAACAATCGATGTCGATGTGTAATCAATGTAAGAGGTGGCAACACTGATTATTAATGATTAGATTTTACAAGATTTTTTCCATTTTTATTAAAATTAATAGTTTTTTAAGAAGAAATGTTTGTTGTTATCATACTAATTTTCCATGATGATTAAAAAAAATATTTTTTTTATTTAAAACAAAAAAAAACACGAAATGTTTTTTATTTTTATTAAAGACCTTAAAATAATCTATGATTCTTCTATTTACTGTATCAGAAAATTCTTCATAGATTTTTAGATATTTGATGAAATATAAAATATCCCTAGACTTTGTTGATGTGTGTACATACGTGCAGTCAAAAAAGGTTTCAAAGATCATCATGACAACCGGGACCGAAAGCTTAACGTGTTCTCCGAGGCACGGGACAAGCGATAAAATTATAATTCAATACGCACATAACTATGAAAAGTCATTGGTGCGCGCCGTGGTATCGAACCCGAAACCGTCTGCATGGCAGCCTGTTGGTATCTCCACTCGGCTATTGCTGCCTTCTGTTTACATCCAACAAGTAAACTTCAAAAAAGAAAACAGTAACGATAAAATATGGTAGGCGAATTTGGTGAATAAAGGGGCAAGGAAATAACGTATGCAAAAGATAGTTTAAGGTCAGGGTCTATGACTAGAACGCAACATAGTTACACACACAACTGCGGCAGACTTTATTGCATAATTTTATCGTCGATTTCTTAATAATATGTATGCATAACAATAAGAAACAAGAATGCATTCACCAACCATGAACTAAACTTAAAGCACCTTAAAGCCCAAAATCAAAAAAGAAAGCGCATGTGATTCTAACAAAGTTTTAAAATGCAAAACCTGAATATAGTAAGCGGTGATCGCAATCTATTCGCCAGTCGCTGGAGTACCGGACATCATACTGAGCTACACAAGATTGATCGCTCTACCACAGACTTACAAATGCGCAGACAGACCACGTATAATCTGTATATATAAAATATCTTGCGTTACTGACTGACTGACAGACAACCCACAGTCAAAACAATTGGGGACAAGAAGCTGAAAATAGGGTTGTTTCCAGTTGGAAGGTTGTTTCTAGTTAGTCAAATCAACCCCCTCGTGGGATCTCCACCTTGTCGTGTCGGGGGGGCACAGTAACCGTGGGTTTCAGGTACACCCACGGTGAAGCTAAGCGGTATCCCGGGAGGGGACGCTCCACGTGGGCTTGGATGAGGCCTGCGTAGGATGCGTCCCAAGGTGCGGGTGCGGGGGACGCGTCGCGGTGGGGCCACAGAGGAAGAGGAGATGCGGTGTTGCGTTGCCGTCCTCCCTATCCTCTGCAGCCGCTGCATGGGTGTTTTGGCGGCGGAGCCCAACACCTTCATCCGCCGCCATTTAACATTAGTTTATGAATGAAACTACTATTATTTTGACATGTTTCACTAGATAAAAATACTTGTATAATTTATTTCACTTGCAGGATACTTCCCTATTGGGGACAAGAAGCTGAAAATAGGACTGTTTCCAACTAGTCAAATCAAACACTTTTAATGAAATGACACAAACGAACTTAGCTACGGCTTTTGTATGAAATCTGACATAGTGACGTCATAGTTTTTTGCTGTCAAGTAGAATACTTATTATCAATAAATTGACAAAAGAAATGTACAATAAAGTTTTAACATTAATTGATGAATAAAGCTATCATTACTTTGGCATGTTTTACTAGATAAAGAAAGTTTTATTATTTATTTTATTAGCAGGAAACTTCCCTATTGAATGTATGTTCCTAAGGGATCATGCACTACGAAGGGATTTTCTGAAATGCCCACAATCCTGTGGGCATTTCAGAATAGGATAGGGTTCAGGCAGAATAGGGTAAATTAAAAATATATGCGCGGGTATAGCTGCGGGTATCCTTTAGTATTGATTAAAACGATTAGACCGCAGAAGATTGGCGAATATAAAAAATAAACTAATGTGCAATTTTAGATTGGTGCTGCTTATGAAATAATTTCGATGTCATATGATAGTTATGTAAAATTAAAGTTTATGCGTCATCTAATTAATCCGTTTCTTGAATATTCAAGTGATGACAAGAGAATGGTGTAAATAAATATGTTAGTTTTTTGTAATATGGGATTGTTAAATTTAAATATTTATACAAATATGTATGCTAAGTTAATAAACAAGTAGGTATACATAATTATATCCGCATTTACTATTCGGTTACTTGGTCACTACTAAATAAACACGTGTTGGTACTCTTAGGGGGCTTATGGCGTATAAAATATGTAAAATAATAATATTGAATATAGTGTAATTACTTTATTATGGCATAATTGTTTAATTAATCTTAGTAATAATGGATTTTTGTAATGTATGCAATTTTATGAATGTAATATGTTTTAATTTGAGTGTTTACCTGGAATAAATATGTTTTATTATTTATTGATTTTATTTATTTATAGACTCACGCCTGTATCCCCGAAAGGGTAGGCAGAGGTGTAATATTACACCCACATTTCGCCATGAATTTTTAGGTCCCACGTAATAGGGGGCGAGCCAATTGCCGTTACCGGGCACATCACTAGACTCCGTGCTGCTACTGAGAATTCGGAAAAAACTCAGTAACACTTTGGCCCGACCCGGGAATCGAACCAGGGACCTCCGATCAGCAGTTACATACGTTATCCACTGGACCACGGAGGCAGTCAATTATTAATTATTATTATTATAAAACTGCCTGCGGTATGGCCACATCTCTTTGGCTTCATCATACATCATACAACCTTTCGACGTCCACTGCTGGGTAATATGCTTCACCAATTTTGTGTCACAATAGTTTGAGACAGCTTAATAGTCAATAGACTATGACATGCAATAGCATGCGTCAACCAATATCCCGCATTTGGTATGCTAGATCATACATCTAATGAAAATCCCATCCCATCTCCTTGATACTTCAAAGGAAGTAACTGTTTTAGCAACATATACTATTTCCGTAAACGATTCTTTAATATCATCTAAATATAAGCGATCAAATTTTTATGCAAATGTAGCATACCTAGTTGAATTCTGCCAAAAGAAAAAAAATGTTTTAAGTCGCAATCCGAAACCTACAATCGATATACCGCCGGATTCAGTAACCAATCTATCCATGGACTGGAGATTAGAGATGCAGATTTGAAATAAAGTCCATAAAAATATGTCATATACGTATCTCTGATCTCCAAATACATGGATAAATCATATGTATATGAGAACCGACTGATAGTTACCCAAAACAATAAAAAAGCACTCTGCTACTTCAAATAGTGAGCGGTACCAGTGCCTTGGTTGCGGTTTTGCCCGTCGTAAGTTGTGCTCCAAAAAGATTCCGCCTGATTATTATTATTAAGCTGAGGTCTGAGGTTAGACAATGGGTCACCAACCTTTCACTATTACGTAAAAATGGTGAATGCGATGCATACAGCCACAATAAAATTTAATTTTTAAACACTGTTATCATCTTCATTTTGGTATTATTTGTAGCTTTTGGTGTCTGCTTTAATTATGTTATTTCATAAATGTTATGACAGCAATTTTGCCATGTTTGGACTGTAATACATCTTATATGGCATGAAATTCCATTTGAGCTTTGAACTTATACCTATTAAGTCAAGGGCTTTTCTTATTTAGTATTTTGGATACTGGAACTTAATTCTTAATACAGAAATAGATTCACCACTAAAAAGGTCTGGCTGCCTAAATCGGTGTACAGTCTGTGTATCTACTATGTTGACTGCATTCCATTGCCACACATTAACTCTTCCCAATTTATGCCAAAATAAAATTTTTCTTCATCTGTTGAATCCCTCATCTCCAACAAATAAAGTATAAATAAAATAAAACAATTGTAAAGCTAGTATTCTGCCAAATCTGACTTAATTGATAAACGGCCCGTGGACTCAAGACCAAAATTTTGAACAACAAACGCGGCAACACTATGACGACGACATTTGTATTGTTATATTTTTTAAGGGCACCCAACATCACTGGGTATTAAGCTCATTCTTCTAATACAATCAAAGATCCTTGTGTTGTTTGTGTTCTAAACTAGTCTACAATTCTAGTAGACTCAACACTCTCATCAGGAAGCATATTGGTCATAACAGAGAATTCTCGGCATTACGCCGCACGTAAGATATGTGAGTGCACTATGAGATTAGCAATTCTACGCTGTTGTTGCTCGTGATGAAAATTCACAATAACATGATACAATTTGTGTATTACGTCATTTATCCTAAGATCTGCTTTCTCTTGATCCTTGGTTGCGTTTAGTTAGACAAGTTGTTTCGTGACTTTAAAGTTCCTTTAGTCGTTGAAATTAAATTACAGTTTATTGATTTTATCGCGTTATATTAGTTTCACTTAGTTATTACATTTATACCGAATGATCTGGAAACTACATTTTTAATTAATTACTAAACGACGTTTCAAATTCTTTACGGGATTCATGGTCACGGCAGACTGAGGTGATATTTGTCTTTTTCTTGAATGTATATCTCAAAGTACCCGAACATTTTTCAACTATTGGTGTTACTATTTACGCAGAATGAGCTCACAGTGTTCTTAGGTCTTCTGGTACTTTGTCCTTCTTGGGTTTCATCAGCCTTATGACAGGGTCCCAAGCTGGAGGAATATTCCAACCGTCTTCCCTATTGAAATTAGGGTGTTATTTAATTTCAATAGCCTCACGTGTCATCCTTGGAAGGAAACGGTGTTCTTTTGCGAGTATCTGTTGTTCATCAAATCGCAGGTAGTGGTTGGTTCCTTGTTCCACATGTTCACACACCTGAGCGTTTATGTTTTATGTCAGCTATATGTTCTTTCAGTCGAACGCCTATGCTTCTATTGGTTTGTCCAATGTATGATGGTTAATTTCAATGTGTAACATTTACGTAAACCCAAGAAAATATTCCATTAATCGTGATCAATATATCTAGGTTCTCTATGTCTATATCTATGATCAAATATACCTAACATTTTGTGGATTCGCTTGGTTGGCAAATTTAAATCGTAGTTATAAGCGGTATCTATACTATATCTGACTGCAAACAATAAGTAATATAAAATGTGTAATGAACAGATAGTCTCAGCGGCATCAAGAGTGGGAGCGGGCGTAATAGCCAAAGTAGAAACGGATGCTAGAGCGAAGACCAAGCCAACTATTTACAAATTTTTAATATCAAGTGAACAGACAATCAAAAGTAAGAAAAATGAAGAAGATAGGTAGGCGGATCTATTTATATACCGTACTTAAAAGTAGGTATTTATAATTAACGTACTTTAATTAACGTAATTTCTAAGCATCAAAGAATTATTTTTTTATAAACAATGGGAAAATAACACAACAAGCGTCATTATGCCAAAAGATATTCTCGTCGCGAACAACAATTTTCTACTTTTACGACTATAGTGAATAATCATGTTGTAAGAGAATGTCTGAATACTGTGATTAGTTAGCTAGTGATGAATCATTATGTAAATTAGAAATAAACTTTATTACTAGCTTTTACTCGTCTATACTGTCGTTGAATATTGGTGTGAACATAGATGAGTAATAAAAATGTTAAGTGATTTATGGGTACAAGTATACTGCCCTGAGATATCCCAGAAGGATTTCTTAATATGAAGTTTCTTTTTTATTTATATTTTTTTATCAATAATGGCCGTCAGCAAATCTAGTTGTATACTTGTTTTTAATTGATACAATAATCGTAATGCGTTGATGAGAAATTATGACAAAAAAAAAGCCAAACAAGAAAATCTAATTTGGTACAAATTGAAACTAAATAAATCTCTTCTATATCATCTTAAGCTCTTATTTTATTTCTACAACATTTCTGGACAAAAAACGTCTCGTTACCGTCATTGACGATAAAGCATTATTGACGATAAGCTAATTCACGCAAACGTTCTAGCTGTAACGGTCGAATACCTATGCTGCTAGAAAAAAAAGGCAGAGAAAACATTTATGTGTGAAACGTGGCTTTTAAAAAATTACCAATAAAGATTAAAAAATACTACGAGTAGGTGTTCAGGATTTACCTTGGGCATGACGTCGACGTTGAATAATATAAGTATTTTTTTTTAAGTAAAAGCCTATATAACTTCACAGATTTGTTTTTAAAATAAACATGAATACATCTATGCTAACTATCGGTGTGGCTCCTGCAGATCACCGTTCAACTGTTGTAAAGCAAGTTTGTATCATTGTTACTAACATCATAATCAACAACTTAGTAATGAGAGGTTAACGGTGTTTTACAAATAAACCTATATAGAAACCTCGGACGTAAGTGGACTTCTTAAAATTAACAAAGTGTGTCATAATCACTACGTATCATTGCCAAATGATGATAATTTCCATCAACGGTAAGCATTACAAGCTGTGGGAGGTAGGTACAGGCAACGATATTTTTTTAGGTTAGTTTAGGTTCAGAAAATTATTCATATTTTTTATCTTTAACTGAGATACCAAAATATTAGTAATAAGAAATAAAGATGGTTCGAAATTTGCAAATGAAACAAGGTGCAAACACGATACTTAACTGACATGATTAAAAAACTAACCCACCAATACCAAAATATTCGATTCTCGAAATATATGTAAATCTTTAAATGCAAGAGGATTATATAATTGTATAGTGTTACGTACATTTTATTAGAATTCGAGCGTAGTATTTTCATACGTAATTTATGCAAGCATTGTTAGGTTAAAAGTGAGTGTTTCCGTGTATACCGTGTATTATTTTTGTATGATAACCATCGGAATCTATTGTTTCATACACTTTCTGGTCTTTATTTTCTAGATTTGTAATGATTCATTAAGGTATAGCAATGAAACCAAACTGGCGGAACAATAAGGTAAAATTTGTTCCTGTTTCTCGAATCATAAAAATTGTTAAATGGGTAATATAAAAAAACAAAATTCAAATTTCCTGGTATTCCAACTATCAGACGATAGATTATTGGTACAATAGTGGGTTTATGGGTGTGTTATATTTACATTCGAAACTAAATAGCGAGTGAAGTTAGACACAATCTTAAAGTAATGAAAGGTAGATCTCATTTAAATGGGAAAATATTTCTTTTTCTTTTTTTTTTCTTTTCTAGATCAAAAATACTCACAAGATGTAATATTTTTTTTGAAAATAAAGATATTCACTGCATTTATTACCGCAAACCGGACCTCATTGATAGTCAAGGAATAATTCCTGCATTCAATTTTATTTACTAAGTGACTACAATCTACACCTACTTAAAACTATATCTACATCAAACGGTATCGTGGTGGCGCTTACGCATAGAGATACGCCATTTTTAATCGGACTTTATAATTTATAGTAAACATTTCATATTACAAATTTGTCGATATGCCTGACAATGCAATCTGTTCATACATTTGTTAACGATAAGTCCGTCGTCATCTGACCCCATATAAATTGACTTGTCAAATAATGTTTATGTAAACTCTTAAGCTTTATCACCCGTACCGTCAGCGTAAAACAATGGCTCGGGTGTACAAGATAAACTTTCTCTAACCTTCTTTGGAGTGACCTATTCAATGCAAATTTTTTTGTCTGTTTGTCCGTACAAAGTAATATGATAATGAACTTTGTTTATAACGACATAATGATCTTTTTGTGCAAATTGTCTGCTTTTGGTAAGTACATGAAATCATGGTTATGATCATTAACAATAATGACTGACATGAGAGTACCGCTTTCAGTTTCGACGTCAGCTTGATAATATTTTTCATTTTTACGGACCCATGTTTCAAACTTTCATAATTCAACTTGAAGTAATCTAAGTAAATACTTTGAACAGGAGATAAAAGCAATAGATCTTGTGGATGAGCATAAGGAAAGAAAGGATGAAAGCTTCATCCAGAAGATTATAGGTGTTAAATCATATTTACGTTTATAACACAAACATTTTAGCTACTACAGCTAATATATCAGACATGTCTTAGGCACACCTGACTCTCGCTCTTTACATCATTTGAAGAACGTGCAAGACTTTTTGACAGTCACAAAAATAGTTTGTCCTTTTAAGATCATATGCGCTTATTTCAACAGGTGCAAACTTCAGGTAGTTCCACTAATTAGATCATTAAGCGTTTTAAAAAGTCCACCGCAATATAATTTTCCAAGCAGACCAAAACCCAACAATTAAGGATGTATTACCACACGTAAACTGTCCTACCGCCCATTCCTTTTGCAACGCTAATACTTACGGGTTAGAAGTCAATTATTACCATAACACCGGTTTCACAAGACGCACAGCTTGGCTATGAGGAACAGCTATCGATCAATTTGACGCCGTTATGAAACAAATAGCCAGGTGTTATCTGTCATGGTGTTTGATATTTTCTTGTTGTTTTGGCCTGAAGCGGAGTGTGGGATTTAATGTAAAACATAGGAGATAAGTAGGTTTTCAATAACGTCAGCTGGAGCAAACGGTTTAAAAATTATATATATTATATACAGAATCATCAATGGTGAAACCACTCATTCCCTACCATTATTATCTTAGTCTAGAATCAGAATCTTTTGATTTGAATTCTGATTTCAGAGAATTCAATGCTGGACATAGGCCTACCCCCAACGCTTTCCACACAGACCGATTTTGAGCCGCCCATATCCATCCACTTCCCATGATCACAACAAGATGAAGAGAGTACGTTTATGTATTACGGCTGAGACGATGATGAGATCCCTTGATTGGGAGAAGATGACCCTTATCCTTTGTCATTAGAAGAGTTCGGTATTTTCCACCTTTTTCTATTGCAATACTTGGGGTGGTCCGTCCAAGTGTGAATTCTTCTTTCCTTCCATTAGTGTACGATGATAATGCGTTAATTGTATTATACGCCTGATATTTATAACTTAAATATGTTCATGCATAGGGTTCCCACCAAAAACTTAGGGTCCCAAGCCAACCTCACCTGCAAGACGTGGTGCACCTGCCGATCAACGGACGAGGCTCTGGCAAACAAAATACCCCGATAAGCGGCAATAGGCTCGCCACCTATTACGTGGGATCAAAACACTGGCGAAAAGTGGGCGTTTAATATGCCTCTGCCTACCTCCTCGGGGAAACAGGCGTGAGTCTATGTATGTATGTATGTTAAATATGTTCAGTATTCGTTCCAAATAGCCTCCTTGAGGGAGAGCTTTTTTTCAGAAAGATTATAAGAAAATGATATTACTAATTGAAAGTAATATTATAATTGTCTTTCGAGCCATCTCACATTTCAATTCAAGTGATAAGACGGTAATTGGATGTTTGCCACTCGCACTTTGAAATGGCTCTTTAACAATTCAAATAAATTGCCTAAACCAAAATTACCTATACATCTTCTAAACATGAGTGCAAACGAATAATAGTAGATTTTATATAATACACGTAATGAATAGGCTATTCAATACAACGTGCAGAGTTCATTGTATCTTAAACTGCTGTGTGGAATGAATTGGTAAGTGTTAATAGTTTTTTCTTCTGCCATCTATTGTTGCTAATCGATTAAACTAATAGACTTTGCATGTTATTTAATAATCGTATTGAATGTTAGCGCAAATATTTGGTATTGTTTGACATTTCGGATAATGCGTGTTTAAATTGATTTAAATTCTAGCGTTTAAATCAATTTAAATACGCACTATCATTCTTAAGATGGCATTACTTTTATACGTTAATAGTAAGTAAATATATAATATAATTTCTCAGTATCGCCAAAAGAAAATTTCTATGATATGGTTTTTGTCATAGTTGATATTATTGGCATATAAATATTAGGTATTATGATTGATGATATTACTGAGATGCTCGCCATATCTCAAAATGCCATCAATAACAGTCTACTGATAAAAATAAATTATAAGATCTCTAAATTACTAGCTATGGAGGTCGAAGAGATAAAAATAATGTACACAAAAGTTCAAATTTGGACTACCTCCATTGGCGTTTCTCAATAGCCATTTTTATTGAGATGTAGCAACTGTTCTCATGCACACGTCCCAGCTCATCCCACACAATCAAACAATATACAGAAGCCAGCAACATGACATATAATAAAGACATTTAAATTCTGAGGCGTAACATATTCGTAGCATATTGGCAAACCGTACGAGTATGTCATATTATAAGTTATACAATAGTTACCAGAACCAGCTACACTGCAATCTAAAGTTGACCATATAGGTTGCACTGCATACGGTGTCATATAGCACGTATCACGTTTTGACCGCTAAAAATATTAACTTGGATCACTTGATCCTTGAGTGAAGGATATTTCTCATACTTGTGTGTAATACCTAAAGCGCAGTAAAGCCTGACCATTTAAAGAAAATGTGGAAGTTTATCAGTGCAGAACTGAGCAATCCCACGTTCGAAAGCGTATAGCCGAATCGGAATTATTACAGATGGGCATAACCCAGCAGGTTTTTATAATTGACACTATTAAAAACTATTAAAGCCAAATTATGCTCAGGTGGGATTTTAGGCATGCTCAGAGCACAGTATTTTTCTGTGAGTTTGTTAATTTTGATGGCACCAGGCTTTTTCCAACATATATTTTCATCATAAAGGATCTTAAGATCCTTTATGCAAAGTAAAATAAGCACAAACATTTTTCAATCTAGTTTTAGAGTCCGCAGAAAGTCAAGTTCGGCTTTAAATATCTCTCTCACTTCAGAAACTTGTAATCGACAACGCACTCATTATTTATATTGAATGTGTGTCACTAGAACATCGTTACATTTTATTAATTGTTGTGGCACATATCTCAAAGTAAATTATTTACAACACTTAAAGTGCATTAAGAAAGTTATCGCTGGTAAAAAAATTGCAATTAATGTGATCTACTTTTTATTTACAATCAGTATCAAGTAGATGATGCATATCTCTGGCGTTATGATTGATAGGTCTATTATGTATTTCATTAAGGTATTTAATAAGCCTCTCATCTACTGCATTCATCGTCTCGATTTGATCAATTATACCTAAAATTTTACTTTGAATATCTAGTTTATCAACCTATCTATCGAACTTAATAAAAATCTGCTTATCATCATTGGCTTCTCTTTCGAAATCATCTTCAACAGTACGAATTGTAAAATCTGCTATCAAATCTTTAGCTACTGTGTTAATTAAAGTTCTGTCACTTAAGATTTCATATATCGCAATTATGGACGAGATTGTAAAAAGAATGACAAGATCTCGGCGTATCTTCCGGCGGATCTCTTGAATTGAGGTCGCGTTCCGGTCTGGTAAGACGTTACAAATAAATTTACTAATGTATGTGATGTACGATGAGTAAATGCTTTAGATACAAATGTTCACGTAAGATCAAATTAGATTACTGTCGTTGTAATGTCCGGTAATCTAAGTTTATCTTAATATATAAAATCCTTGCGTTACTGACTGACTGACAGACACGCTACAGCCGAAACTATTGGGCGCAGGAAGCTGAAATTTCCTCTGGGCTGAAATGTCTTTGGGGACCGTAGGGGTGCACTAAGAAGGGATTTCCCAAAATTCCCACGGGATCGGCCAAAACGGGTAAATTAAAAAAAATGCAGGCGTAGCTGCTGGCGTCCTCTAGTATGTACTAAAAACAGACGTTAGTTTAGGACATAATGTTTGCGGTTTAAAGGGAATGTTATTTATTGCTGCATTTTCTTTTATTTAGAACAAAAAACTGATTTGTCTTATGTGGCCTTCTAAACTCAAAAAATAAAACACATGCTGATTCTGTTTGTAAAACTATGTCTTGTATATCTTCATATACACGATCACAAATCTATCGACAAACTTGTTTGTAAGCTCACACAAACCAAAACTCAAAAGTTACAAATAACCTCGCGAACTCGAATCGCCTTTCAAAAAATAAAAGCTGCTGTTGAAATTTTGAATAATGTTGTATTTAACTTGTTATACACGTAATCAGAAAGAAATATTATCATTATAACTGCATACGGCAAGCAAATTAATGGTTGTCACTTAACAAACACACTCAACGAGGAGCAGTTGTATATTGATGACTTTTAACCTGTCTTATAAAGCTTGTACTTTATTGTATGAATAAGCCTTTCTTACTTTTGAATGGATGCAAAAACCAACCAATATTATAGGTTACTTCGGCAAACACTTATATAATCATATTAGTCTACGATTGCTATTAAAATTTTATGAGTTTTGTTATGAATGTTGTTATTATAATTATGATTATCCTAGGCTTTCATACGTAACATACGTCGCTTATGTTCCGGCATGCGACAGAAATAATGATGTAAATTTTATAATGAGACTAATTTAAGCATTTTCTTATTAGCATATTACTTACGTTGAATTTCATGACAATTGTAATTGACTAATTGTGCAATTAAATACAAATTTTACTCTCTCGTCTATAAATACATACATAGACTCACTCCTGTTTCCCGAAGGGCTAAGCAGAGACTATGTAACTTACTATCTCATCTTTAGATATTTGATAAAATAAGCAAAGTTAATTGAAAGCGACATTTTGCTTTATTACCTATTTAAAGCTCACCTTTTGAACTTAACATAGATCGCAAAATCGTGTGAATATTTTACCCGACATTGAAAACGAAATTAAACGAATTTTGTGACCGACCGATTAGAGCCAACATAAGCATAAATAAATTATGTTAATAAAAGTCAAATTAAATAAATAAATAGCCATTTTGCAAGGCACCAAAAATAAATCCAACAAACATATTTGCAATATGAATATTTTCCATCGCGAATATCATTTCGAACAATTTCATAACACGCACTAATTAGCAAAACTGAGGTGAAGTAACAGTGTTATCTGATGTACCTAAACAAGATCCTACGATTGGACTCGAGCAGATCACTCGGCCTTCTTACAGTTGCGTAACAGCGACCACTCACAGATTCGGAACAAGCGAACTTGCAGGAGAAAGTGCAAGCTGCACTCAGATTAACAGCCCGAACGAAATATTCGCTAATTCCGCGAAAATGGATTCTCTTACGCAACGAGTTTCGACATTTTTGTCTAATTTTCGAAAGCAAGATCTTTTATGCTTTGAATCGCAATTTCTAACTCTTCATTAGCTTAAGTTCGTGTTACATTAAACCGGTATCGCGGTCACCGGGTTTTGAAATTACATATGAATCATATCATCTGCGTAACCAGTAAAAGTAACAAGCCGATAAACTAAGTTCACTTTTCGAATACATTGCATGTCAATTACATCACACTCGTCATAAAGTCGTTCGGCGATATGAGTACTTTCGATTTTATCGAAAACTACTTTCGATAGGGACCTATCACCGCCTCCTTAAGGCGTCGAAACATGTTTTTGTTTCGAATTAATATATTTTTTGTTCGACCACATATGGCTTTACGATTGTACTCAGATGTACCAGTTTCTGTACTTGGGATGTGAAAGCTCAGGTAGTAAAATCAAGGAGATTTTGTACAAAATAGATTGTTTTTTATTTACAGAAACTTATAACAACAAATATAATACATAATAACATCTAGGATGCGATCACATGATTTACATTAAATGAGATGAAATGACTAACATTCTGGGCCATTTAGTGGGGGACACCGTAGGACGAGGAAATAGCGGGGACGCCGTAGGATCCAGACGGGACACCGATGGTGGAGAAACCGCTACCACCGCTGGAGTATCCGTGTCCACCGCTGGAGTATCCGTGTCCACCGCTAGAGTAGCCACCGCTGGAGTAACCGCCAGAGTATCCACCGGCGTAACCGGTCAGGTAACCTTCCGCGGCCTGGTGGTACTGAGCGACCTGGATGCCCTGCTGGATGTGGTCGAGCTCAATGCCGACGATTCTATCGTTGGGAACACCGTAGACAGGGGCAGGTGCGCCGTAGTGGGAGGAGATGCCGTGACCGTGACCGTGAGAGCTGGAGCCGGAGTAAGCCTGGTTCTGGATCTCGTCCTTCAAGATGATGTGCTTGATTTTGGACAGTAGATGGGGGTCAACGTTGTATCCCTCAGACGACTGGTGTCCGACGGGCACCGAGCTGTAGTGGCCGTTGCCACCGGCAACACCTCCGACGGCGACGATGGAGCCTTGGCTGGAGTAACCGCCAGAAGAGTAACCGCCAGAAGAGTAACCGGGGGAGGAGTAGCTGTAGCCGACGGGAGCCTCAGCAGCGGCGCAACCCAGAAGGGCGAGAGCGACCTGTTAAACAAATTATACTTTTGAGATAGGCATCGAAACATCCTATTGATGATTTCCTACTGATTGTTTTGCTACTTGTTACTATTATGGTACGATAGAATTTCATTGTCGTGAATTTAAATTAGAATTAATTATTCAGTATTATAAAAATGAAGTTGTAGCTTTAAACGCCTTTAATCAAATTCAATTTTGTGATTAACAAGGCAAATTTAACTGAATTTCCACAAATTTTGGCTTATGAAAAACTGATCCAGATAATTGGAACAAATTCTATGATCCTTTTTGCGAATCTAGAACTGTAAATCCAATGAGAAAATGTTTGATATTTTTTTAAATATTATTCGTCGAATCCAATACACTTGGTGAAACTATATCACTGAATACACAATCACGTAAACACTTCACTGCACTCCGACTTACTAGGTACTTGGCCATGTTGTGCGTTGCAAGGTCTGCAGATGTGTGATGACCGTATGTCGCGCGGCCAGCTTATATACTGGGGAATCAGGCCTTCTACTTTTACTTTAGTGGCAGAGGCTGCGAGGACGAATTCGGGTTACAAATGAACTATTTTTTTTTCGAATTATGGGTAAAAGGTTACTATGCTAATACTTTTTACTTTTTATTTTGAGATCAATCGAGTCTGCAATTGCAATATTTTGTTTTAAACTTTTTGTTTCTGGGAACACTCTATTTGAACTTCGATAAATTGAAAAGTAGAATATGTAAATGAATCTTGTTTAGAATGGACTTTTTTATGTAATAGCTCTTATTTTGATTAAATTTATGTTACTCTCGGTATTGCTTATGCATTTGGTGTTCAGAAAGTTTTTGTTTTAGTTCGATTACACTAAATACTTTGAATGTTTTAACGCTATAGAATCAATGTTATAAGTACCATATTAACATATTACATACTATAATGTCTTTATAATATGATAACAGAAACATTAAAATAGAATGGGAATGGGAATGAATGTATTTAAATGTTTAATTAGCAAAATTTAAATGTCTTATTAATTTGGTGTTGGAATGTGTCTGCATAAAGAAATTTAATCTAAACTTTAATATGCTGTTTATAATTTTACTATAGATTGTTTAATCAATAATACGTGCGAAGAACAGTAATATTAATTTGCTATCAACTTTGACTCTGCTACCCATTTGATAAAGATGGGAATGCTTTTATTGCTTTGGTATAGATAGTAGTTCAGTCCTCGCAAGTGAAAAAATCCATATTTAGAATATGATGCAATTATGCATAAAGGAACAATCTAAGTTCATAAAAAAATGCTTTAAAATAGGATAAGAAAATCCTAAAAGATTCATTTAAATAATCTTTTTACTTGATTCCTCTGACGAACTTAATTATTTATCACATTTAAGTAACGACCTTCGAATAGTGACACTCCTCTACATAACACGCCGTACATTCTATAGAAAATAAAATACGCCAGATAAAATGTTCTACAATATTTCTTGAGCCTTGAAATACTTTCACTTTTGTAAAATAATTCCCTATTTATTTTATTACGAAATCTAAAGAAAACTAAAAACGTCTATTAATAGTGAGGGATGTATTATGATATACCTAATTATGTACCTATAATATTCTCCATTATAATCCTAGCTATATAACTAGCGAAAATTATTTGGAAATGATCGCCAATTAAGTCCAAATTCTTAAAAATTTGTTGCAAAGAATAAAAATTCCATAACTACTTTGTTTAAAAATTGCATAGGAAGAAAGCATTTTGGACGCAGTACTGCAGTGTGCTATAGACTGGCATGATGAATTTCGCTGTCAGAAAAATGTTTGACCAAAAATCGTAATATTATCTTTTTTTTATTTTAGACAATAATGATTTATGTTTCCTCCAAAATTGAATCGCTTGATGGGAATTTACCTAGACATAAAATTACAACATCTTTTATTTTGAACATAGTCTCCGAAACTGCCGCCTCATCATTTAGTACCACGCAAAGTGTAGTTCGATATCCACACGAGGCTATATTTCATCTGATACACAATTTATTGTTTTGAACCTGGGTGGTTTTCATTATTTTAGTCCGTTGATGAAATTTTTTGTATAGTCCCCTGCGATGCAGGATTCTTTGCTCTAGGAGTTAATCCTTATTGTCTTGAAGAAGCTATGAAAAGAATTGCTTTGCTGTAGAGAACCAGAAAGCATAAAGTCTTATATTAAGCAGTTGGTTAATGCCTTACTTTAAAAAAAAAGAGATTTATTTAATTATTTGTTATTGCCTTAAGATAAATAACAAAGTATGTATTGTATTCTTTGTTATTTATCTTAACGAAATAGCTGTGTGGCAATTCTTTTATAACTATGAAGCGCAAATACAAACCACATCACACTGGGCCCTAGCTCTAAAATCGGATGAACAACGAAACAGATTTAACTTGCAAGAGGGCGTGCCTACTTAATATGTTAAATGAGTACTGCATTAAAACTCGTCAAAAAACACTTATCCATGTAAACTGGTTAATTAGAGAATTTCTCATTACACGCATAGTTAATTCCTTGACACAGATAGGTATGTAAGTACCATTAAAAGATCGCTCTGTCCGTATGAGTAATTAACTACAAAAATCACATATTATTATGCAAATAATATTGCTGGTTGGTGTTTTGAACGTCTCTACTTATTTATGATGGATAATCATAGATGTCTGTAAACGTTTAGTTAAACGATCATTTCATAAATAATTAGAATAATTTTCTTTCTCTGTGTAAAGATGGTTGGATGTGTGGTTAAAGACTTTTAGTGAAACCCTATTTTGGTTTTGTTTGGCTAATAAATCTGAAGGTTATGTTATTATAATTAAACAATTCCCTTAAAATCTAAGTCTTGTTTAGGACTGTAGACTGTAGTCAAATTTAGACATAGAGGTAAAGCAAATATCGTATTAATCACAAGAAAAATATTATAAATATTTGTGTATAGAAGATTTTCCTGGTTTCTTAGCCTTCCTAGCTTGATTAAAAAGCTATTACCGCTTAAGCAGCTGCGTTTGTAGCCATCGAGAAATGACAAAAGGTGACTTGGAACAGATTGGGTAATGGACAGAGTGTTTAGTAAATATTATGGCGCAGCGTTCTAAACAATGACGTAGGATATAATAAAAAAACTGTTTAAGAAAATTATGAAGAACTCTATTCTTCATAATATTTTTAAAAACTTGTGAAGCCTACTCAGGTTAGTAGGCTCTTGTTGGTGATTTTTTAAACTTTCCTTATGACAAGAAGATACCCATTGTCAGCAGTGAGCTAGTGAACAGGAACTGTTGATATTTTAATTATAAAAGTGTAGCAAATTTTTTCTTACTCTGTTTAACATTGTCACCTTATAATTTGTTTTCATATTATTTACATCACACATGAATCATAGCTAGCAAAACCAATAGCCGAAATACATTAAAATGTAGCAAAGAACCAACAAAGCTCTTTAAATATTAATTAATTTATTTGCATTTGCCTTATAAATATGTATAAGGAATATTCTAGAGCTCTAGACTAATATATTTAGTTTCAACTATCAGTACACAGTCACTCACAGTATACAGTACAGTAGTCCGTGTGGTGACGGATTAAGAATGGAATGTCACCATCCCATATCATCCCCAGGGTGTCGTAAGAGCCGACAGAGGGAGCATATTATGCAGAGAACAGCACTGTAAGAGAAGGAAAACTTGATACAAACCCTATACCAACCCGTTTGGCCAGCGTGGTATAGTAGGCCAATTCCTCCTTTCAAAGGAGAGGCCTAGTCCAGCAGTGGACTGTTAAAGGCTGATGATGATGATGATCAGTACAGTGATGTCAGCGAAATTATTTTTGCTTTGTCTATGTATTTGGTGTACCTCTTTTATTTCACATGTGTGTCTAGCCAACTATGAAGCAAAGCTTTTAAGACCACCTTAAAAGGCCTGCAACATGGGCTAACGACTCCTGTTTTGGGACAATACGATAGCGCCCTGATGTAAATGCCATATGCGGACACGTATCCAAGCGGTGATCTGTACAAGCGTAGCGTAACATTGTTGATATTTTATGAACCGTAAGCCAAGTCACGCTATGAACCCTATACACATGCTTGGGTTAACTGAAGCAGTCCTACATCATAGACATGAAGACCCACTGGAAAATACATAAATATCGCTAGCATATAACTTCTTAGGTTATGTCTATTGTTGATGAGCATGCAGTTACATTAAAGCTAATTCATATAATATCAAAACTAGTTTTGTGTAAGTTGATGGAAAACTATGCGAATCAAACTATCTGAATCTTTTTCAGTTAATTTATCAATAGCCAACTATCCCACAATTCAACCAAAATAGGTCATTATTGTCACCTAGAAAGTTACAATGACTCCGCAACTCGAGGAAGTTTGCTCTTATGTGAAATAATACTGGTTCTTACCCGTACCATTAGCAATGAACGGTGCATTGTAATTATGACTCATTATTATAATTTCACCTCGATTCTTAGAGCACCATCACTTCCCATCGGCATCGGTGGCGTAATAGACGTAAACTGCTTCAAATTGAGTCATTCAGTCGCCTAAGTGACGTATTGATTGTCTAGTGTTTTGATAGACGATCATGGGTCAATAGAACAGAAGACATGTGTTGTAATTGTGGTTATAGTGTCACTGCCATTGATTTTCAAAATAGTGTAAATTTTTTATTGAATTTGTGATAGATAATGCTAAGGGTAGAAAGCCGAATAGTCAAGCTGAAGTGGCATTGAGCAGGGCATATAGCCAGAAGAACCAATATCCGTTGGAGCAACAATGTTCTGGAGTGGCGGCCCCACACCGGAAGTCGAAGCAGAGGTAGGCCTCCCGCAAGGTGGAGTGACGACCTTTTTGGGATCGCGGGCAGCAGATGGATGCAGTTGGCTCAAGATCGGTCCGTGTGGAGAGTCTTGGGCGAGTCCTGTGTCCAGCAGTGGACGACTATCGGCTGATGTGATAGATGCCAATACAAAAGTAGTTTTAAACCTTTTTGGAGCATAAAGGGACTCAGGTGAAAAATGTGTTTATTTTATCCGGGTAGAATAATATTTTGGTGAAATAAAAATATCAAGGTGCAATTCACTAGGAAAACGGACGAAAGATGTCGTGGCTTCGTAACATCAGACAGTGGAAGGGTATCAAGACCGTGGAACACTCGCTCTGGAATAGAAAACGTTAACGGAGCTGACCGCCAACCTTCAATTATGGAGTGACAGTACGAGAATTAGAATTAGTAAACGGTTACCGCCACACATTGATACTCGCAGCACCAGAGGAGCCACTAGTGCGTTTCCGGCCTGTGGAATAGGAAACGGAATAGAATGAGGGGTGGAATGAGGGAGAAGGAAAAGGGAATGGGCCCTCTGGCACTCTCACTTACCGAATGAAACGCAACAGTATAGATACTATAACCTCACGTCAATATTCTGTGAGAGATTAGTACTTCCTCGGTCGAGTCAGCCAATTCATATTAAATTATCAAGGCTCTACTACTTACATGCAGACCTAAATATATATTCTTATTGAAACTGCGATCCGTATTTTTAACAACTCACAAAATTTAAGTCTGTACAGGTTTTCAGAAGGTTTATAAGTAAGTGGAGGTCATTTTTTATTTTTAAACTACACAAACAAAAAGCGAGTTTCTTTTAAAAGTTATTTGCTAGTATGATTAATTACACGTGTTTCGTATTAAAAAAAAAAACAAAACTGTACGATGATTGGGTAAAGGAAGCAGCATAAGAATAATTTTCGAAGGTATTCTTTAATTAAATAAAGCAAATATTGAATCTCCATACAGTTTGTATGAACTTGAATTGGAGTTTTTATACGTAGGTAAGTAGCTACCTTTGTAATTGATACGACTTTAACAAAAATTAAAAAAAACGAGTAACTAACGACTGCCTTCGTGGTCCAGTGGATAGCGTATGCAACTGCTGGTCGGAGGTCCCGAGTTCGATTCCCGGGCCGGGCAAAAGTATTACTGGGTTATTCCGAATTCTCAGTAGCAGCACGGAGTCTGGTGATGTGCCCGGTAACGTCAATAGGCTCGTCCCTATTACGTGGGACCTAAAAATTCATGGCGAAATGTGGGTGTAATATTTACACCTCTGCCTACCCCTCGGGGATACAGGCGTTAGTCTATAAATAAAAAATATATTTAACTAGAGGACGCCAGCAGCTACGCTTGCATTTTTTTTAAATTTACCCGTTTTGGCCGATCTCTTGGGAATTTCGGGAAATCCCTTCTTAGTGCACCCCTACGGTCCCCAAGGAACATACATGCCAAATTTCAGCTTCCTGCGCCCAATAGTTTCGGCTGTAGCGTGTCTGTCAGTCAGTCAGTAACGCAAGGATTTTATATATTAAGATTAGTCATAACGTGTCGTAACCTCGGCTGGTGTAGCCCATGCTGAAACATAGAGGCAAATATGAGCTTTTATTTTAAAATAATGCCCTCGATGATTTAATTGTAATAATTCATTTCTATTAGTTTCAGGATCTGGATCTCACCACATCTCCATAAAAAAAAATTACTAGTGAAATATTTCTGTTGCCTAGTTCTTCCAGGATCTATAAAAAAAAAGGAAAAATAACCCTTGTCTTATAGAAAACTAGAGGGCGTCAATACATTTTATTTACCCGTTTTGGCCGATCCCGTGGGAATTTCAGTAAAGGCAAGTATTTTATACATACAGAAAATAAGATATAGTTGATTGAATCAGGCGTTACTTGGTGGAACTCCATTGTAACCTAATGGAAGGAAAGGCGTCCTCAGGAGCGATCGCTCCTGAGGATGCCTCGTGCAGAGGCGAAACACGTGTCGAAGAATAGTCGGCGCATACAGCGGGATACTGCAAGTCAGGTATCTTCCTGGAAACCATACCATTCCTATATCCCTTATCCTTTTAGAGGAGTTCGGTATTGTCAACCTTTTTCTATTGCAATAGTTGGGGTGGTCAATCCGAGGGTGCGTGGTGGGTTCCTCTTTCCTTCCATTTGAAAATAAGAGTCGTCGTAAGACTGCCTCCGTGGTCCAGTGGATAGCGTATGCGACTGCTGATTGGAGGTCCCGGGTTCGATTCCCGGGTTGGGGCGAAAGTGTTACTGGGTTTTTCCGAATTCTCAATAGCAGCACGGAGTCTGGTGATGTGCCCGGTAACGGCAATAGGCTCGCCCCCTATTACGCGGGACCTAAAAATTCATACCGAAATGTGGGTAATATTTACACCTGTGCCTACCTCTCGGAGATACAGGCGTGAGTCTATATACATATAAAAGTCGCCACATTAGCTGACCTTTGATTGAAAGGTGAATCAGTTTCACGACTTGAATAAAATGGTTATACCAATACGCTTGAAACTGTTTTTCAAAATGCTATTCGCGCTGACATTAAGAAAATATAAATGATGGTTAATTACAAAAAACGCTGGCAGTGTGTTATTATCAAATTAATTATACTTTTAAAGTAATGCAACAGCCAGTACGTAATCTGGTACATTTGCAATTAAAAAAGTTAAGTGTTATTTTTTATGGTTATGTAAACAAATGTGTCTAGACAATATAATGACCATAGTGTGAATTACTTGTACTACCATTATTTAGTAAATTATCTATACTTTTATTATTTATATTTTTTTTAAAGAAATTATCTAGCCTGTGGCCTTATCGGTTTTGTGATATACATTCAAATATGAATAATCGTAAGTGTAAGATGTTGATGTCAGCGGTCTCCTGTACGGATAGAAGCGCTCAACACATGATTTGACTTTAGTCGGAATAGATCGTTTAAGTTAAGTGACGCTTGTTTAAAGAAAAAAACTTACTTCCCTAAAGATAAATCTATTCATCCATAAAAGCTTTAAATATTTTAATATTTTGTCTTCTTTCTCTTTAGCGTTATCCCAGTTTCAATCTGGGGTCCACTTACTAGTCTAACCGGATTTGGCTGAATATTAGCTTTTCCACGGAGCGACTGCCTGTCTGACCTCCGCAACCTGAAGGGATAGCGATATTCCATGGTTTAGACTAGTTTCAGTTTATTTAGAAGGTACTGACGCCCTATAACGACTGTCAAAGATCTTCATGACAACCGGGACCGACGGCTTAACGTGCTCTCCGAGGCACGGGACAAGCGATAATTAACAATTCAATAAATATTTTAATATTTTGTATCAAACTTATATCTTCATACAGTATGACACCTGTACCACAATCACTCACGAACTGCACATCCTTCAGAATAATGTCAAGCTCAATGTCCTCAAGTTCGTGTGCCAATGACCTTTTGACAGCTCTTGATTCATGCGCGCGCGCACGCTAATGCATTGCGCCGACTATTTACGTTGTACACACGAAAATTGTCTTTGTCATAGTATTATCTATTAATCACGGATTATTTTTAAATTTTATGATCGTTACAGATACATGAAATGAAAAATAGAGCCTCAGAGGTGCTGCTTTTAGTTTCTGTTGTTTGTCCTACAAACTCGAAGTCACCGTGTTAGACAATAATATATCATCATCATCAGCCCTATATAAACTGTCCCACTGCTGGGCACGGGCCTCTTCTCACTATGAGAAGGGTAACATCATATGACAAGGGTAAGGTCATAGTCCACCACGCTGGCCAAGTGTGGATTGGCAGACTTCACATGTCTTTCGTGAACATTTTTGAAAACTCAGACATGCAGGTTTCTTCACGATGTTTTTCTTCACCGTTTAGCAAGCGATAATTAACAATTTCATACGCACATAACTCCGAAAAGTCATTGGTGCGTGCCTTGGATTCGAACTCGGACCTTCTGCGTAGCAGTCTGTCGTTCTCTCCACTAGGCTGTCGCTGCTTTAATAATATAATGGCAATATATATTACATCTCAAGTGGAAACAAATCAAAATGAATTCGTTCTATTATATTTCAATGAATACAGTTAGTAACGAGCAGTGGCAATCTAGTGAACAGGCAAACAGCTGTGCAAAAGGACTCTTGGGGTTGCGTTTAACAAATTTTGTAATGTATATCTACGTTTATTTATAGCTTGCTCCGTGAACCCGAGAAGACATTAAAATGTCACTTCAGGCTGACATCTTTGGTAGTCATGATACGGAATCAGAACCATAAAAGATCCTAATACTTGCTGAAAGCACAGAATATAGTTATATCCCTTTGTGTAGTAAAGGTCAGATAGCCGCTCCATAGAATAACCCAACAAATAGACTGCACGGTTGGCGTAGTGGTTTAAGCGGTCGCCTCGCCGCTTGACACTGCGCCGAGTGTTGTGGGTTCGATCCCCACACGAGACAACACTTTGTGTGAGCCAAAGATTGTTGTTTCGAGTCTGGGTGTTCATTGTGTCCGTTGGTTGTATGTTTGTAAAGTCCTCCGCGACACAGGATTTAGTCGGGAGTCTTAGTGCGGGAGTTGTCTTTTTAAACAAATTTTAAACAAACAAAAATATTTTGTGAGATCTGGCAAGACTAGACAAGGGATCTCGTGCTCTAAGGTGAAGGTTTTGGATTGCAGCTGGTGTAACGCAAGGATGGTAGAATCATTTAGTGTTTCCGGATCGCCTGATGGTAAGCAATTACCGCCGCCCATGGACACAAGCAACACCACAGGAGTCACAAGTGCGTTGCCGCCCCTTGGGGTTGGGAAAAGGGATAGGATGAGGAGTGGGATGAGGGAGACGGAATAGGGGATAGGGCCTCCGGTACTCTCACTCACCAAACGAAACCAACAGTTTAGGTACTGTTACTGTACGTCGATTTTCTGTGAGAGAGTAGTACTTCCCCGGTCGAGCCGGCCCATTCATGCTGAAATCAGCAAGGCTCTACTACCTTGGATTGGTTAAAAAGTTACAATTTTACGTTATGTTGCATGGCATGTTTGCAATTTTGCTGGTATGCATTGAAATATATTGGAGATACCAACAGACGGGTCTACCTTTTAAAGCAGAACTTTTTCGTTATAATATTATTTTGCATAACAACGCAAAGCATAATCTTCATTTCGCAGAAAGTTGTTTGGCATACCTACACTCACTTATCATAAATTCGAAACTCATAATCTTGTTAGTCCGAATCATCTTTAGGCATAAATTTCATGTCCATAATAATTGAAAAGCTGGCATGCAGCATGTAGCAAGTATCGTTCTGTCATGGCTCCGGCGCTGCGGGGTTTGGGCGGCCCCACGCAAGCTTATCGTCGCAGATGGTTTCAACGCTCACCGCCGCAGCTTCGGCTTGCTGGCCGGCTCAGCCGGCTAGCCTCAGCCGCGGCGGCGGGCCTTCAAACCACCTGCTCCTCAGCTCGTGGGCCGCTGTACCCCACCGCGCCTACGCGATTTTAAATTACACTCTAGGGGTAGGCCAGACGAGACTACGTAAAGTCGGTTTTGCGGCGATTCGTTTCTGTCAAAAGTTCTGCCCTGTTAAAAGTATGCTGTTGCAAATTCGGACATGTAAACATTCTGCCAATCAATAGTGCTAAATAATTTTTATGCTTTAAAAATATTCGATTAAAGAAGATTATGCCAAGATTAAATTGCATTAAATTATAAGGTACATTGCAGATGATTAATTATAACTATATACATGACTATCTTAAATAATCATACTGTCTAAAAATATATATGTACATAAAACTAAAAATAAAGAGTAAAAATAGATACATATGTACAGGTGTGTTTAGGCGTCGTAGAATGCCTCCGCATCAATATCATCGGGTAACGTGCCCAGAAGGCTGGCAGCATTGCCACGCTGGATGGCAATGCTGATTCTCTGAGCAAAGAATAAACCAGCCTTCTGGTCACGTGAGACGTCGACTAACCGTTTAGATATTTCTCGGTATAGAGAACGAGCGCTCGGACCCCATGAGCCTAGCGTTTCCACCCCAAACGGCTCAAATACGTAATTAGCTACTAGATTACTGTATTTGCGCCGTTTGAGGGTTTCCGCAGATGCAGCAGCAGCGCCAGCATGACCTCCCGAGCTTGGAACATGGGATGGCGCGAGGGTGTCTACGCAGGTTGCGTCCCACACCAAAGGCATGCCAAGTGTGTTATGCCAAATAAAATTCGGAGTATCAAGATTCTGCCAAATAGAAGGAACCCACCAACAGACTGCAATGCAAAGGGCCTCGGTTCCGAATCCACGGCGCTAACCGATGTCTTTTTGAAACTGTATGTGCATAGTATATATATCGTAAATTGTTAATGATCGCTTGCCTCGTGCCTCGGAGAGTCAAAAAGATCTTTCACAGTCGTTATAGGGCGTCAGTACCTATTTCTGAATAAACTGACACTTGTCGAAATCATAGAAAATGATTCATCAGAAATGCCAGGGAATCGCATAAAAACGCTGATGGCCAGACTATTTCAGTAGCATGAAATAGCGGGCTTCGAAGACTTTGCACAAAAATAATTAAGGAGCTTTTCGCCATAGATTGTCATTAGTTCATAAAGCTTCCGAATTTATAAAAAAATCAGAGAACACCATACCATGCTTTAAGCTACGGCATATAATCGTTTTTATAATCATAATTAATTGACTTATAGTTTATCAATGAAGCAGTAAATATAAACATCCCGCAATATTGGTGATTAAAAATCATTAATCACCGAACATTTATTTACTGTCTTATTGTCGAGGTTAAAGATCGTGCACCTGTTGCTAATGAACCATTGCAATTGAAGGCTCTTGAATGTTTAATAATTTTTATGCTTTATAAATAAGTTGGACGAAAAGTAACTTGAATGTTAAAACGGGATCTGTACCTATAACAGAAATACATATACCTACCTATAGGCTGTACTCTATACAATATGTATTATAGTTAGGTACTGGTTGTATTTTTATAGTATGACTACATAGTATAAAACAAAGTCTGTCTTCTGTCTGTCTGTCCCTATGTATGCTTAAATCTTAAAAACTACTCAAGGGTTAATGCGGTTTTTTAATAGATAGAATAGGTAATAGATAGATAATTGCTTTATTGTGCAAATGTTGGTACAAATTAGAATGATTCAAGAGGAAGGTTTATATGTATAATTGACACGGGTGAAGCCGCTGGCGACGTCTAGTAATACATAAAATAATATATAGAACACACACTATATAAGTATTTCTGACATAATACCAAGATAGGGAATGTATTTCAAACATGTAGATGCTTTCCGTGACTTCGCCCGCGTAAGGTTATGCTATCGAAACAAAAAGGTAGCCCATGCATAATTTCGATGGCTATAAACTAATCAAAATCCGTTTAGCAGATTTTGTATGAAATATTAACAAACATCCACAGATCCATGTTCACAAACTTTCACATTTACCATAGTAGTATGATTCTCTTTCAACTTATGCTCAAAAATGCAATACATTTCAAGGTGTAATAAAAGCGAGCGTGTATGAATATGTACCATAAACCCGAGTGAGAGTATTTGAGATTCCATTGCTACGTAATAATTAACACCACACCCATACCATTCACATTGTGTGCAACGGATGCTTTGGCCATCGTGGAGAAAGGAAGCGAGATTCGCGAAGTGTGTGCGCATGGTTGTACGTCAAATATTATGCGTTAAATTAATAAAGGTAAGAGATTAAAAGGAAATTTCCAGATTATGGCCCTAGCTTTACTCTTGTTGCATCACCTTAGAGCCAGGCTCCAGTTTAAACCATCAACAGTTTATTCAGGGATACTAACTTACCAGGCGGACTTTCGCAGACCAGATTGGAGACATCCTAAAAAAGGACAGGTCAGAAGTACCCTTAACAGAAGAGCATGCATGAGAAACTTGATGGGAGTGAATGAAGCAAGAGAGGTATGTCAGGATCGTTGCAAATGGCGTTCCGTAGCCTCTGCCTACCCCTCCGGGAAACAGGCGTGAGACTATGTATGTATGTTGTATGTACTACCTTACCATACTTACTTACGTCGCTAAAGACGTTCAAGACAGCCGGAACCGACGCGCGATGACTCAACGTGCTCTCAGAGGCATACAGTGATCAGTAGTTTATAATACGATTAATATAATACGTTATAATACGTTCTTCAGTAGTTTTGGCTCTGCGATGATACATAAGTCCGTGCAAGTGATTTCATATCTATGTTGATGATGATAATGAACTGTAGGTACAGTGTATACATAAGTTTGTTGTCAACTTTAACTAATGAACTGTAACACCTTATAAGCATCTCATTTTCTAATTTGATTTTCCCGTTATTTCATCACAACTATCATAAAGTACTGCATATGACTACAGCGCAGAAAGGTTATATTCTGTCAAATCTGGTTAGACCAAGTGCTCTAAGACGCATGAAGCCAGAATAATGTTCCAACGATGATCGTGATGATGATAACACAGACTCAGAATAGATATCGAATCGTGTATATCACTCAATTATTTCTGCAATCGAAACTTCTAAGGCTTAGCAGTTAGGGTCACTGAACACTAGCTCCACACACAGCCAATAAGGTTGTTTCCAACTAGTCAAATCAGACACTTTTAATGAAATGTCAAAATCAATCTCTTTCTTAGGATTTGTATGAATTATGCACTAGTGACGACATAATTTTCTGCCGTACTAATTATCAACAAATTCACAAAATAAAATTAAATAGACAAAAACATGAATTGTTGAATGAAATCGCTATTCTTTGGACTTGTCTTACTAGATCCTCCTCTTAGCGTTATCCCAGTTTCAATCTGGGGTCCGCTTTCTAGTCTAACCGGATTTGGCTGAATATTAGCTTTTCCACGGAGCGACTGCCTGTCTGACCTCCGCAACCCGAAGGGATAGCGATATTCCATGGTTTAGACTAGTGTCAGTTTATTTAGAAGGTACTGACGCCCTGTAACGACTATCAAAGATCTTCATGACAACCGGGAACGACGGCTTAACGTGCTCTCCGAGGCACGGGACAAGCGATAATCAACAATTCAATACGCACATAACTCCGAAAAGTCATTGGTGCGCGCCGTGGATTCGAACCTGATACCCTCTGCATAGCAGTCTGTTGGTATATCCACTAGGCTATCGCTGCCTTACTAGATAAAAGAAGTTATATAATTTACTTTACTTGCAAGCAACATGAAGGCATGTTGCTTGCAAGTAAAGTGAGTTTGCCGTATCGTATACAACAATGCGAACTCCCAATTCTAACCAGCATGCATCAGAACCGAGTGACCTGACGGACTGACGTTCACTCGGTTATGTAAACACTTTATATATTGTATCTCGTTCATCTCACGTATGTAGTCTTTATACTGGATCGACGGTCGTAAGATTGTGTACAAATTTTTATTGCTGTGATTTTATTTGGATTTTAACCGTCTCGATACAAGAGGAGTTTCTGAATTCGGTTGTAATTTACATACATTGTATTTTGATTTCTTTTCAATCCAATTGTAAAATTCTTGAAGGATTACTTTTCGTAGAAATTGTATTGATATCCAATTTGTAGTTCGAATTTAAACTCAAATTAACTGGCATTTCTGGAATAACTATGACAGCCAAGTAACCTAAATAGCTTACTAAACTTTGTCATCATCATCTATAGTCTTGTTTAACCTACATCTACTACATCGCCGAATACATCATTTCGATCACAAAACAATATTAGCAAGCAATCTAACGCTAAGAACAGTGCCTAGCGAGACATGTGGACGAGAAATAATCAATAAACTAATAAATTCTTTCATATATTAGATATTAGAATTTATTGCCATTAGTTTTAAATAGCAAGTTAGTTTTTATTATGTGATATTTTTTGTTGACATTTGCGATAAAATTGATTAGCTTCAGATACTTACTTTTATTGTTTTTATTATGTTTTGTATTTGACATTGTGGATTTATTGTCTGTTCAGTCGCTAAATAAAACCAAATAAAATTAGCTATAATGACATTCAGATATAAATAACACAAAATGGACATACTTGGTACAACAGCTTCTTTTCTTAGACGCAAGAATTATTTATTTTATGTAATAGGCGGCTAATGAATCGCCTTATGGTAAGCGATGACCACTGCCCATGGAAACAAGAAACTCCAGAAGAATCACAAGTGTGATGTCCTGTGTTATGAAGCAGAAGGAAAACGGAAAGGGCTGCCGGCACTCTCCCTCACCGAAGGAAACGCAACAGTACAGATACCTACTGTTACTTTACGTCTATATTCTGTGAGAGGGTAGTATCTACTTCTCCGGCTAAGCCAGACCATCTATCTGCAATCAGCATGTGCACGCTACGGTCATCGCAACCACTTGCGACAGCCCCATAACAACTCTATTTTGAAGGCACTATAACGCAAACATAAAGCAGCTTGACCACATTTTGTCGCGACGGTGTCGTGTGGTCGTGGTACGTGTGCCGCAAGAGGCACTTCGTGTTCTCAGTAGTGACCTTGAATTTACCTCAAGATGCGGTTTAACGCTCAGACAGACTCTTCACAGCGTTAACTAGCACAAATCTGCTCTCAACACTGGAAATCGTACCTTGTACTTGTGGCAATTTAACCAGTTTAACCAGAGCAAGCTCATATTCTGCCACTTGGTGCCACTTGGCCATTATTGATATAAGGGTAATAAAAAACGGTTTTTATGACGTTCATAACAGTTACTTGATGACCAAACTTAAAAATACGATAAAACATTTGAATTTTATAATCTACTAGCGACCCGCCCCTGCTTCGCACGGGTGCAATGTTATGCATGTATTACAAGTGTAAACCTCCCTCTTGAATCATTCTATCTATTAAAAAAAGCAATGAAATCGGTTGCGTAGTTTTAAAGATTTCAGCATACATAGGGACAGACAGACAGAAGACAGACTTTGTTTAATACTATGTAGTGATATCGAAATCACTTTAAGTCTTCTTCATTTCTGCTTCATTGCACTAAAATTAATAACAAGATATGAATTTTTATTTACTTACACAAAAATGTATCTATAAGCGTCACCAGATATTTCTTTTTATTCACTGACGATACAGATCTAGTCTGTTCATACGATCAACCTTAAACCGCCGTTAAAGAACGCCTTGAAACATGACTTTGACTTTACCCAAAATAAAATAAAAAGTAAGATAACTTGAAACAAAAACGTTAAGGTAAGGCCTATTATAGACGCTTTTGACCTAGATTTAAATTACCTACGCACTTACCTTATGATGTCAGAAGCTGTGTCATACAAACGTCGTTTACTTAACATATTATTAAGTTTATTTATACAAAAGAACGAGTGGCTTAAGGTCGGTCTTTGTGGAAAGTTTTGGGGGAGGCCTATGACCAGCAGTCGTATTTCGGCTGATATGAAGATGGTAAAAAGACAACGTGAACACTAAGAATAAGTTCTGTTTCATGGGTGACTTAACATACATACATAGAGTCACGTCTGTTTCCCGAAGGGGAAGGCAGAGACTCCAGAACGCCATTTGCAACGTCCCTGACATGCCTCTCTTGCTTCATTCACTCCCATCAAGTTTCTCATGTATGCTTTTCGGTTAAGGGTACTTCTAAACTGTTCTTTTTTTAGGATGTCTCCAACCTGGTCAGAGAACGTCCGCCTAGTACTTAACAACCAATCAAAAACATACACCAAGAATAACCAGACTCGAAACAACGAGTTGTGGATTACGAAGTGTTGTAGCGTATGGTGATCAAACCCACAACACTTGGCGTAAGTAGTGCGTAAATCACTAAGTTTTTTTTTCATCATCATCATCATCCTGGTATTATCCGAATCGCATCATAGAAGGTTTGAGCGTCATCATCATGATCAGACAAAGATGCTTACGTCTTTAACAATAACACTTCTTAGTATCTTGTTATTATTCTGAGTTTTCACTCTTAATATAACTCATTAAAATAATTGATTTAGAAGAATGCTATACATACCTACATAGACGCACGCCTGTTTCCCCGAAGGAGTAGGAAGAGGCATATTAAACGCCCACTTTTCGCCAGTGTTTTGATCCCACGTAATAGGTGGCGAGCCTATTGCCGCTTATCGGGATATTTTGTTTGCCAGAGCCTCGTCTGTTGATCGGCAGGTGCACCACTTGCAGGTGAGGTTGGCTTTGGACCCTATGTTCTTGTTGAGAACCCTATGCACCCAACAGCAAGAATGCTATAAGATTAACTTATATAAAAAATAATATTTTTTTCAATCACATTTAATCGTGTATATTGTATTCACTAGTTATATCAGTGATCAGCTTATTTTATAATACTTTTCATTATTTTAATGGCAGACTTCCGCCCTATTGTAGACAGCCAAAGCTAATGAAACAATGAATTCTTAGGAAAGTATAGAAAACGTCTAGACTATGTGCTCAGGAGTATTCCATCATTTTGACTACTTTTGGGGGTTAGGCATACGTGAATCAAAGTTTAACATTATCTTTTATTACGTCATCTATTTAAATCATATGACTTCACCATAATATTAATTCTTTCTAACAGACCTACATGCAGTTTCTAAAAGGATGTAGTTTAGAATGCAATAACTTGTCTTGTGATAAGTGAAAGAAGCCACCGACTGAACCGGTTGCTAATAAGTACTACTAACTTAGACGGAACTGGGCTTGGCTAATGCTGAGTATTGCGTGTCACACATCACATGATATGGAACCGGCCATTGTTGTAATCGTATTAGATAACTAATACATACATACATAACGTCACGCCTTTTATCCCCGAAGGGGTAGGCAGAGGTGTATTTCTACACCCACTTTTCGCCAGATATACTTTAGCCCCACGTAATAAGGGGCGAGCCTATTGCCGTACCGGGCACATTTCCAGACTCCGTGCTGCTACTGAGAATTTCGTGACAGATAATCCCAATAACACTGCCCGACCCAGGAATCGAACCCGGGACCTCCCGATCCCACGCGCACATTTATGCCGCGAGACCAACGAGGCAGTCGTATAGGGTTTGATGTCGAGTTTTCCGTCTCTACGCAAAGATGGTATTTGCATCGTGTTATCCCTTAGTCGCCTCTTACGACACCCACGGGAAGATAGGGTGGTCTATGCCGTCAATCACACGATAGATAACTAATATCTAGACTTTACAGTTTGTATATCACTTTAAAGTTCTAAATGACAAAACAAGTTGACGACTTGACTTACCTACTCGTTAAATAACATTTCGACAGCATAACGGCAATTTGGCAGCTGACGCTTAGGTCTTCTTTAGTCCCGAAGACTGCAACTAGATTTCCTTTTTCCTCATACGGCTCCTCTTCCTACTTACTTCAATTCTATTACTATTCGTCTTCACCATTCTCGCGATAGGCTTCGGTTGGATTGTGTTTTGCATACAACTATGTCTATGAGCCGCAGTTATCTTTTACAAACAGGTGGCTCGTCTACGATTATTATGACCAGATTAAAAAATATAAATTTTGCACAGTGAAAAACAAAATGGCCATTGTTGCTTCTTGGCCTCAGTAGGTACAGATAAACACTTGTTGGTGTCATTTCATCAAGTTTTCATTCTCATAGATACAGCAATCCCAGAAAAAGGAAGTGCGAGTGTTTTAAGTACAAAATGCAAAACGTAGAGTCAAGGGGTCAGTACGGCGATAACTTTGGAAATTTTGTATTTTATTAGATCATATAAGAGAGAAAAATGTGCTTATTGGTCACTTATATAGGACCATCTAAGTCTGAGAGCTATAAAAATCACGAACATATGAATTCGGATCAAAATATTACATTCTTAATCCAACAAAACGGATCATATTGCAACAAAAAAACTTTTACGATTTATTAACATCGTAATCAGAACTTTTTGAAAAGTCTGCAGAATACAATACAAATCACACCTTGTGCGATTATCATAAGGTTTACTTTCGGAGGATGAAGGCTTTGATCTCCAAGGTAAGTAATAATTTAGAAAGGTATTATTTTGTTGTAGATTTGTGATGTTATCTGCTTTTGATTTAATGTCAATTTATTATTTATTGCCTCCATTATTTATTGTACTTGTTTCTTGTGTAGTGAGTATTGCGTCAAAAATATTACTGACTTTGCTGTACTACTGTTTGATCTTGATCTATTATATTATTATCTTGCAGCTATCGAAATTCTTTATGTTTTTGTTCTATCCTATTGAGATGGTGATCAATTGCAAGGTCGTTGAGTCCTGATGTGTTAATAAGGACTTTTGAAATACTTCAGTCGGGCCTTAAGGCCTCCCTCACATTGGGCGTGAGCGTTCCGCGCGCTCGGTGTTCAATCTGTAGTACAAAGTAAAGGCCGGGTGTACGACGAACGCCTGCGATGTGACAAATAACGCCTGTGATTTTTACCGTTTGAACCTGTAGCTATTTAAATCTGAGTTTGCACGACTGTTGCCCAACCTTGGGGGTCCAAGTGTGCTTTAACGTACAGGTTATGCGATCGGTGGCACTCACCAGAGCTCCTATGCTGTCTAAACGCGCAGTGTTATGCCATGTATACTAGCTATCAGGCTACTCAGTTAATACTGGAGGATCTCGTTCGAAGCCGCTCTCAATGGTCACCACTCCATCAGGTCCTGGTAGCTAAATGGAAGGAAATACATGTGCACGCTACAGCGTTGCTGGTAAAACCACGGTAGATCGAGCGGAAAGCCATGGGATGGAGTTAACTGCCGTCTTCTTCAGTGAAACAGCAATCAGGTTACCAAGATGTGACCTAAAAGAAATTTAATATTAAGACTGTTAAAGCCAGTTTATCATCACTTTTGATACAAATTACGTAGGTATATACATATTATTAATATAGCTAAGTTACATAAATTTAAAACCCGTAATGCTTTCCTAACCTTACTTTGTTGAACCCCTGACCTTTGAAATAATAGTTCCAACTGCCCATTACACAGCTTCTGAACTAAAGCTATAAAGATTCTGGAGCTCCTTTCACTCAATCATCTAAATATTACTCGGTATTGTAATATGGGTAACCTTTTAGTGAAGCAATGCTTCTGGTGCAAATTAAATCTCGGCTTAATCTTGACAGCTAAGTTCGCCATGATGTTTTAAAATTATAGGATACGGAAGAACAATTTTTTGAGTGAAGGTTCTTTTATGGTTTAACCGCAAATTGGATATAATAACAGATAGCAAATAACGTTTCCTATCTGTTGAATTTTGGAAGAACTGGCGCTTATACTAAACATAAGTGTAATTTGTAGTCATGGCCACAATTTATAATGTCATTCAGTATTGAATGTGCAATGTTACATTGTTTGTTTGTTTGTTAAAACAAACAAACAATGTTACATTCATGATACCTGCCTCATTTAAATGTTTTATAACGTAGTTTTTTAAAATAGAATCCAGATACTTCCATACCAAGATGAATTATGGACAAATACAGTCATCCTTAGACCACGACGGATGTAACCTACACCAATAGTTCGAATCCGATCGGAGTATTTCCATTGCTTATAAGTGATTACGCCTTTAAGATATTTGACATGAATATCCATTTAAACAATATATTTTCACTAGTCGACGCCGGCGGCTTCGCACGCACATATTTTCGAATTTCCCGTTTTGCCCGATCCCGTAGGAATTTCGGGAAATCCCGTCTTAGTGCACCCCTACGGTGCTAAATTTCATCTTCTTACGACCAGTAGTTTCGGCTGTAGCGTGTCTGTCAGTCAGTCAGTAACGCAAGGATTTTATATATTAAGATTCCTTGCATTTGTCGAATTTTCCGTTTGTATCATCTATTGCTAAAATTGTAGTCATCCTAGCATCGGCCAGTCTAGTCGAAAGTAAAGTTGCAACATTACAATATTGTTACCACTCACAGTTACAATTTATAACGTGTCATAATTCCTTCCTTTCATTAGCTCATCATCACACAGTGCAAACGACTCGCGATTTGTACACATACTAATATTTATGCAACTGATCTAAATCGCAAACTTGAAAAGAAAGGTGGAATACTTCCTATTTGTCTGATGTTTCGGCATGGTTTACACCAGTGTAGTCACAGGTTGCCTAACGGTCATCCGAGATGCGTGACCAAGGCTTGAGTACAAATAGTAGTAGAGTATACGAGTGTACGAGTGGTAGAGTATACTTACACATACATACATAGACTCACGCCTGTTTCCCCGAAGGGGTAGGCAGAGGCATATTAAACGCCCACTTTTCGCCAGTGTTTTGATCCCACGTAATAGGTGGCGAGCCTATTGCCGCTTATTGGGACATTTTGTTTGCCAGAGCCTCGTCCGTTGATCGGCAGGTGCACCACTTGCAGGTGAGGTTGGCTTGGGACCCTAAGTTCTTGGTGGGAACCCTATGCCAATGTCTTGTCAATGCTTATGTCAATTTTATGCAACAAGCAGAACAAACTCGAGTCAGCGGCCTTGGCTTAATTTCTAAGGGATCCCACAAATGTGTCCCACATTTGTGGGTTCTGTTTAGATTCAAGCTTCTTATTCGATGAAGCTTTTCAACCTAATTGAAGTGATGCATCTGCATTACATACTATGCTACATAAATACAACAGGTAAATTAAACTTATATACAAGAAACAACATGCTCATTATATAAAGATGTGTAGGTGGGAACCAAATCCACTGCTCAAACTTAGTAGTTGCTGACGACAACGGCTCTGTGACAACAGACAGTCAGTGTAGACACACAATTACAATTACCAAGCAGTTACATATCTCACGTAAAATTGCAGCTACTTTATAGCTGGATTAGTGACAGTTTAAAGTCAACTTTAGACGTATTAGAAAGTCACTAGCAGTGTATGCGCTGTTTATGATTAGCATGACAATGTCAAAATGCAGTGTAGCTTGTATCAATTCTAGGAAGGTCTACTGTCTTTAGAGTTCTGATCGCCAATTGACATTTTGAATTTACTCACCATTGGTATTCTGCTAACTTAATACCATTATCGTCAAATTGGACACTTCTACATGTAGTTTAATGTTGACACATAGTGTGACACTTTGTTCGATTTACAATCTCGTCGCGACATCATTCAAGTCAGTTAATTCCGGATAATGCCATTTAAGTTATAATGATGGAACTACCACTAGATGGTAACTGCAATTTGATCAAGATTACGAAAATTGGCCCTCTGTGGTAAACTACAAGGAACTTATAAACGTTAGGTACGTCTTTCAATTCGGAGAGGTTTTACCCAGCAGTAGACGTCGGCAGGCTAATTGATCATTGATCACGATTATGATACATGCCGACCCATGGATATTTTAAGTAATGAAATGAAATATTTCAAATATTTATTTATTTTCGCAAGAGTTTTGGTTTACAATTGGTGGTAAGTACTTATATCAGTCAGTTGGCATATCTCGCACTTGTGAAGCAAGCGAAAGCTTAAATTAATTATTAAAATTATTACTAACTACATAACTATTCATATTATTCTGAACAATATTTAAAAGCTATATAAGTAGATATGCTATCTATAGAATCTTTAATTTTTAGAAAGACAACTCCAAACCAGGGGGCCAATTCTGCAATTTTTATATGACATTGATATTATATTTTGAATGGAATTAAAAGCGGTATTCTGAAAACCTAATGTCATTATCGTATAATTTAAAATAAACAGTTCGTCGTTGACACATACGATGTCGTTACAATTTCATTCAAATATCAGATAATTTAGAAGAATACGCTTTTTGTGACGTAATTATGACACAGACATCATATCAAAACTACATTTATTTAGTAGAATTAGGCCCCAGGAATACATACTATATAGCGGGAAACTTTACGAAAATTTTACTTTAAGAAACAACAATTTGTTTATCAAACAAGCTGTTGCCTAGTGTGAGGATCGAACCGACACTCGGCGGCACCATGACTGTATACAGTGACAGTATCATGATGTGGTATGTTACTCTTTCGTCTACAGACGCGTCAAAGTAGGGTTGCCAGATACGGCCGTATCATTTCCGGGACAATTACACCCCCCCCCTCCCTCTCTGCATTGGCTAGTGTTTTAAAAAGTAACTTAGTAATAGATCTTTTATAAATAGAAAATAATGCGAGTCGGGTTTTTTTAAGGCATGTGTTTAATGCAGCATCTAAGTAAAACGAATACAAGTTTCAAAAAGAATTAGAGTGGATACCATATATAATGGAATTTAATACTTTTGTAAATATACGGGATGAATCGTGGTGTTGCTGGTATGACTCGGTCGAATACTAGCAACTGGTCATTTAGATAGGTGTTCAGAATCCGGGACAGTAAGGTCTTATTACTGGACACGGGACAAGACGCAGAATTCCGGGACAATCCCGGATTTCCCGGCCACCTGGCAATCCTACGTCAAAGTGGTGAAACATCTGAAAGTTAAGTATTTAAATACCAACAGTTAATTATGAGCAAGTACGATTCATATTATAATCAATTTGTTTTATTTGCACTTAAACGTCCATCTGCGTAATTGTATTATTACGCAATAATAATGCCCTCAATATGCCAAGAAATGATTTTCCTTTTCTAAAAGCTTTTGTAAGCAGTAGAAACCTTTCCCTTGGCCAGGCCTCTTAATCCAGTGGTTAGTGAACCTGGCCGGCAGTTGTGGGTTCTCAACTAGGACACATCTTTTTGAGCTGAGCACGATGAATGATTTGTCATTGGGTGTAATTTGTCAGTTATATGAGGCAGCGATAGCCTAGTGGAGATACCAATGGACTGCCATGCAGAGGGTATCAGGTTCGAATCCACGGCGCGCTTTCCGAAGTTAAGTGCGTATTTAATTGTTAATTATCGCTTGCCCCGTACCTCGGCGAGCACGTTAAGCTGTCGATCCCAGCTGTCATGAAGATATTTGACAGTCGTTACGGGGAGTCAGTACCCTCAAATAAACTGGTACTGGTCTAAACCATGGAATATCGCTATCCCTTTGGGTTGCGGAGGTCAGACGGCAGTCGCTCTGTGGAAAAGTTGATATTCTGTCATATCTGGTTAGACCAGTAAGCGGACCCTGGACTCCAAGGCGTCCGGGGTCCGCTTACTGGTCTAACCAGATATGTCCGGTCTTGAATGCAACTGGGATAACGCTAGGGCGATGATGATGATGTCAGTCATTTGTATAGTAGTCATTACAGACTCTGCCTAGCATGGCACCAGACTGGTGCATGTGTATTTTTCAGGATGTTATTTTTAATTTGTGCTTATAAATTAGGCTCTATTTGTTTGACAATAAAGAGCAGAATTAGAAGAGTTTAATCCACATGCTGCCTAAAGCTTTGGCTTCGGTATAAGCCGTGCGGGTTCTGCCCATAGACACCCCAAGTAAATGTGTGTATGGTAATATACCAGATGGTCGACAAAACTTCCTACAGTCGCGGTACAATTCCGCGAACTTTCACAAAACATATGCCCACCTACAAGTACTATGTACTCCGATGGTCCATTTACTTAACGATTTATATACGCTATGGGTCAACTGGTCAGTTGCTCTGTGACTCACTCTTACGTAAATATAGTTCCTACTAGTGATGTGACCGTGTAAAATCGATTACCGATTTAATCGATGTTCTGTACTTGACGATAACATTTAATGTGGATGTCCAATTATAATTTAATGTGGAAGTCATTTTTATGTGCTGTCTCTTGTTAGCAGAAGGACAAATTTAATAAAAGTGACAAAGAAGGAATTATATGATTAGACCCGTTGGTGTAGCCGGAGTGTAGCCAACTAACACGCTGAAGGTCTGGGGTTCAATTCTTGCTGAAGCGGCTCTAGTCAGACATTTTGTATACGTCAATATGTATATTTTCTATGTATAATATGTATGTTTTTCTATTGTCTAGCACGCATACGAGTACTAAGTACAAGTTCTATTTAGTTTGGGCCTAGGTGGTGTTGTATTTGAATCGAAAGTCTTTCAGTCATAAAATTGGTATTGCATAAGGCATTTAGGGCAGACAACATAATGAGGCCGCTGTAGCAATCATCGATATAGGTTCAAATAAATAGGGCGCAAAATGATCTTTCGTTATACCATCAGTAGCCCTTACATGACGGTTAATGTGGTTATAAACGCAATTCATATTCAAATCTTATGTTCGTCATAACTGTCAATTTAAAACGACTATGGCTATGGGAGCAATAAAAATTAAATGGGATTGATCAATAATTGAGTCCATTACAATAACTATAGAGAATGCATTGATTATGGATTGATGACATAACATCGTTGATCTATTATAAAGGTACATATTATAAAATTAAATGTGTATGGACGTTAATAGCTGTCCTGTCTGAATGAACGCTTTTATTTAGTTTGTACTAACATAAAATAAAGGTTTAGGGTTATACAAACACCTAAAGCTTCGTCACTATACATGCTTTATTAGTCCACTCCGGGACGTTGGCCTCACCTAATTTGCGTCACAAAAACATCGTAAGTTTAAAGGAGGATTTGGCTTACAATACCATGCTGCTAGCTTACTAGGACTGGCATAGGGTTCGATTTCACGTTTGCCGTTTTTTCGCAGGATACTATACATACATAAATACATAGACTCACGCCTGTATCCCCGAAGGGGTAGGCAGAGGCATATTAAACGCCCACTTTTCGACAGTGTTTTGATCCCACGTAATTGATCCCCTATTGCAAAACAAATTTTGGCATTCACGATAAAAAGTGATCTATAATATGACCTTCTTCAAGTTTCAATGAAGACTGAGATAGACTAATACTTTTCTATATTTATTTGTATGCTTAAATTCAAACAAATTCGGTTCTGCAGTTTAGTTTTCGAAATGAATTCGTAAGTACATACTTATTTTTGTGTTTATAATATTAGCCGGGACTGTCTATACCCATAAGATAGCATTACATAACTGTAAGCAAAATACAGTCTCTTTCGGCAACCAATAGGGTTATAAATTCATCGATATCGATAAAACATATTCGATTGACTACCTCCCTATAACAACATAGCATCTGTAGTAAAATGTTTCGTTGTTGCAATAGTAATTTCAAATGGCGAATATTCAACTAGATTTAGTTTTATGGGTATTACTTAGTTTACATAAGAAAACGGATAATTAATGGGATTAGTTGTTTACGTGTGGGAAGATACAGAAAAATATTTTATTAGTACTAGCTAAGCGGTTACACCCACGTTATTTAGGGTAACTGGTCTGCACCCGTGATGTATAGTTAATTTAACGTTTAATATTTTTAAAGAATGCCATAAAATCGGACTTATACTATTATTCGTCTTTTTAAGATAAAATATAAGCAATGTCCTCGACATTTTCATCAAATACATGTGACTCTTTCATAGCATAATCAGTACTAATGTAATAATATCTTGACTCACTTACTTACCTGGTGGCTTCGTAGAGCATAATTTAATCTCATCACATCATTCTACCATCATCTATTGCAGTCCACTACTGGATGTAATCGTCCTAGGGTATGCCATAAGACCTGATCTCCCGTATTCGCCATCCAGTTACTACCAGCAACTCTCCTCAAGTCATCCAACAAACACTATATTGTAACGTATAGGCTTCTCACGTTGTTCTCAGATATTTTTGACGTGACAACGTCTTATAAATTGGTTTGCCGGGTGACACTTCAAGAAACTGCGTTACGCTCCGCTCACGTTATGCGCTCACAATGAGAGCGAGTGAGAGGCACGCGTCCCGCCTAAGAGCGAGAGAGACGGACATAAAAAGTGAAAGGCACGCGTCTTTCATCCTTCTTCCTACTATACGAATGAATATTCACATTAAAATTATTTTACCACTCTAAGTCGTTGTCACGTAAAACTTTCGCCCGTATACCGACTTTACAGGCAACCAATTTTATCTTATTTTATTTTTATAATAAGCACTTTTTGTCTGGACTTTAAAAGCGACTATGACATCTGAGTTTGTTTCGGTAGATTCTTCTCAGGGCAGTCAGGTAGGAAACACTGGCCTCATCTAGTTTAATTTAAAAAAACCTATGACTTTAAGTGTTTGACTTTGCAATATTTAAATAATATAATTATTTCTATACAAATTACTTATAGGTGGGTATACGTACTTATATGTCATATATTTATACGGTGCCAAGCTGTACATAGTATGCTATGTAAAATCAAATAATATTATGCCAAAACAGACAACAAGTAATCGTGTTCATTAGACAATGTATTGTCTTAGGTCGGAATCGAACCAACGACCGCTTAGCAGTTGGTTTCCGTGACCACAAGACCAACAGTTTATTCAAATTTAATAATTAAAAACCAATAATAAATGTAGTGAGTAATTACGGCAAAATATATTAAAGCTATTTTAAGAAAGCGATGTGTTTACTTTCCCTGTACTCCTTTAAACGAGTTTTTATAATTTATTATGCGTTGCTCATGTTTATTACCGTGGCATAGAAGACTAGACAGGATACAGAATAATTAGATTTACATAGTCTACAATATGGAGCTTTGGTGAAACTGTCACCATTTGGTACAGAGATATTCCTTTTTGAACAATACTTTTCTGTTTTACGGGACGCCAGGCGATCATACGCGGCGGATATAGGCTTTTCTTATCTCTAGAGTTCATGGCGTTGAAGTGTCTGGGTCTTTTTTCCCTTGGATCTATTATGAAAATGAACCCATTTTTCTTTCTTTTTTCAAAAGCGTTCGGATCGCCTAACTAACAGCATGGTGTCTTCGACTTCTCTCAGTGGTAATTTACGTGAAATTGCTACAGTGCGGGCTAAAATGCTCGAGCCTGTCGAGACACGGTCAGCAGAAGCAAATCCCATCAAAAATTTAACTCTGTGGGACATATACCTACTATAAAACTACGCAGCCATAATATTACACATATCAAAAAAGTCTAAGCAACACCTACAAATTTCAATTTTACAATGTGTTTTCGCATTAAATTCTTAGTATTTTCTTATTTATATTATTTTATGATACAATAATATTTTTTTGATACAATCATTAGTTTTTTTATGTTTTTTAATAATCTTAATTAACAATAATTACGAGTAAGTATTGTATGTACGTAGTACAAAGTAAGGTGCCTAATCAACTAAACTTAAATTTAAATTAAATGGTTAGGTCACCCATGGTATGTGCAAAGCTGTATGCGAACGCGTATTGTCATGCATCAACATGAAATCGGAGCCAAGCTTTTGTGCGAATCGACGGACATAAGGCCTTAGAACATCCTCAACGTAATTTACAGCGTTCATGTTACCATTTACAAAAACGAGCTCAGTTCGTATGTTCTTCATAATACCCCCCCAAATATGGTATGGGTGGGTATTATGAAGAACATCTGACTGTTGAGCCGTTGTATAGATGCACTTCCTGAACACTCCTCAGTCTTTCAGTATTTCTAGGACGACGGTACACTCTTACCCTTCTAGTATCAGGCTTGAATCCAAATCGAGACTAAACGCAAAATAAAATTTTATCCCATTGATGCCGGGTCCATGTAATGTGTTCCCTACACCATTCAATTCGACGAGCGCGATTCCCGTGACGTATCGGTGGGCACCTAATTGGCCGTCGCGCTCGTAGGCCATACTCATGCAGTCGATTTTGCACATTTTGGCAGCTAACAACAACACCACATGAATTTTGTAGCCTTAAACCTATCTCTCGGGCGGTTAACATCGGCTGGCGTCTTGCAGTCAGTTGTATGTATCGATCTTGCCGTGTGGTTATACACCTACCTCGACCTGGGTACTGCTCAGCAGGATCTCCCGTGTTAGTGTAACGCTGATGAAGACGGCAAATAACTCTTTTGTTGATACCAAAATACCGAGATACCTGAGATTGACTTCTTCCCGCTTGCAACATCCCTACAGCTCTTTGCATTTCATCTGCGTTCAAATGACGTCGCTCCATGACGTAAAAAATGTCTCAAAATCCAAATTTGTTCAAAACTTTTTCAAATTATTGTTTAAATCATAAAATTGATACAGAATACTAAATTTAATTTTTTTCGAACATATGCATTCGCTTTTGAATTTGTGAAAAAAAAAAATTAATATGATACTCGAATTTTTTTTTACAACCAGCCAGTATGTCCTCTAGATCAAAAAAGTTTACATAGGTATTACCTACTTGGTAAGAAATGATATAATAATTGACTAATAATTTGAAATAGTGTGTGTTGCTTAGATTTTTTTGAGTGTGTGCTTCTGCCAGTAGGATGAGGTTGGTAACTCTAAGCAGATTATTGGTCGCTCACAATCGCCATTGATACGAAAAGAAGAAGAACTGTAAGTATATGAAAAACAGACAAAATTAACATACGTAAGTGTTGATAGTATACACTAGTCGAATTAGCATTGATGTACTTAACAACTACAGCTTCCGCAGTATATTTATTGTGCGAGTTTAACATCTTGTATAGCTCTATAAAAAAAGGCATATGACAATCTTTTGCGCACAGCGTGCTCGCTTGTAGTGCTCATAATGTGATGTATATGGTATAATACTACAAAGCTTCATAAAAATCTGTCCAGAAGGTTTTGCTTGAAAAAGTAACAGACATCCATAATAAACTCATCTATCCCCACAAACTTTCACATTTATCATATCACATATATAGGTAGTTCGCTAGACCAGACAATAGGCCTAGGTACTAAGAATCGTGAAATTGACTAGCGCGTACGATAATAATTAGACCCAGAAACATGCTAAACTTGCCTGGCTACTTTCTGATGATGTGACGTCAATAAAGCTGTGTTGTATTATATGCTATTACAAACGTGAAAGTTTATAAGGATGGATGTATGGATGGATATAGTATGGATGTTCGTAACTGAAAAGACTTGGGAGCCTTTTGCGCTCACGTTTATTCCGCGTAAAGTTATCAAGGCACGAGCAGCCAACAACTCAATCCCATCAACTTAATCTCACCAAGAAAATGTTACTCTTTCAAACAAGAACTACTGAACGGATTTTGATGAAACTTTACAGTAATACATGTTATACATTAGAATACCACATAAAATAACGATCACACCCGGTCGAAGCCATGGGCACAAGCCTGCACTATATACTGCAGGACTAAACCGTGTTTAGTTACCTAGTTTGAAACATATTTAAAAAAAGAAAACAAATTGAAAACATGAAGTCTATTTTTCACACTACACTACACTAAACTACACCACACTATACTTACTACACTACACTAAACTACACTTTTTTTTGTTTTTTTTCCTCATGTACCCGTGTGTCGGAGGGTCGGGTATCGCAGAAGCATTCCTCGCTACCTCCCGACGGGTATTGGCCCGCCAGATGGTCAGGCGGGCCCTGAACAAAACCCCCTTGGCGGCGGATGAAGGTGTTGGGCTCCGCCGCCAAAATACCCAACGGCCGCAGAGGATAGGGAGGACGGCAACGCAACACCGCATCTCCTCTTCCTCTGCGGCCCCACCGCGACGCAACGATGCGATGGTGCGCCCCCATTTGGTCGCGGGAGATAGGGCGCGCGGCAATGCAACACCGACACGCCTCTCCTCCCGCGACCGCGCCTGACTACGAGGGACAGAAGAACTGTCCCTCGCACCCGCACCGTTGGACGCATCCTGCGCAGGCCTCCGTCAAGCCCACGCGGAGCGTCCACTCCTGGGATCTCGCTTAGCTTCACCGTGGGTGACCTAACCACGGTTACTGAGCCCCCCACCACGACAAGGTGGAGATCCAACGGGGGGGCAACTACACTAAACTACATTACTACCCAATTTTACAAAATAATTTCAGTACCTATTTGTTGTTTTTAGCTTAAGTAATAAATAAAAAAATACAAATATAAAATCTAACAGTAGGTTAGATTTTATATTTGTATTTTTTTTTATTATTGCTTTCTTATTAAATATTTGTTTGTTGTTACTACAATCCATAATGTCGCTTGTATGAGCCTACCTATAAAATAAAACATCAATGTACACAACATTGGACGGTTGCATGCCCCGCATAACACAGGCTTTTCCTAGCATTGGGGTCATTGATCGATCTACTTGAATTCTATTTTATATAAATACTGCCAATGTGTCTGTAAATTCGTGTACCTTATGACAAATAAAGTTATTTATTTGTCCCGTTTCATATCCTTTTAGCGGTTAATTGCTCGATAAAACAATGAAGGCCTACTTCACACAATACAAAGTTCAAAAGAATGGAATATTAATCCAAATAAATACGCATAGCTAAATTGTTAATATTTTACTGGCAAATCCCAGTAATAGTCCAAAAACTGGAATAAAGGTGGCCCAAAGAACTGAGAGAGCCCAGAATAGAAAAAACTAATTGTGAATGTTATAAAGTGTTGTCACGAGTATCTAGCGTACTTAACTGTGTGTCGATAAAATACTCAGCGTAGTTTTAAACAGTGTTTGCTTAAACCATGTAATCTTCGAATAATGCTAGATTATTGATAGTCTCGAAATCTTCCACATTACATACAGGGAAAGTATATTTGATAAAATGATTACAAATTTAAATCAGACTATGCTACTAAGAAGTCAATTAACAGGTTTCAATTGGCAAATATGTCGGTTTAAATATAATTATTAACTTTCTAATAAATTCAGACACAGTTTTATAATCTTCATTAGAATCGATGCATTGCCAAATAAGATATGTTGCAAATTATTTTGTAAGTAGGTATACTAAAACTATATATACGCAAATCGTCACTGTGTTTTGAAGTTATTTTATGTTGCAATAGTTATTTTCCATTCACCTATGACAAAATATTTGTTATCATGTGACCAACATGCTTTCAAGGATTCAAATTATTAATTCACTTAATCTTTAGAAACCAATTTAAATACGCACTTATGTAAAGGTACAATGATAGCGATAGCCTAGAAGTCTCGTGGAGATACGAGCAGACTAGGAGACCACGCCAAGCTGTCGGTCCCGGTGGTCATGAAAATCTTTGACAATCGTTATAAGGAATTCGTTTCTCCGAATAAGCTGCAATATTCTAAACAATACATTATCGCTATATCTTTGGGTTGCGGCGGCCAATCAGGCAGTTCCTCTGTGAAAAGCTAATATTCAGTCAAATCCGGTTAGACTAGTAAGCGGCCCCGGTGTAACAAGGATAATGCTAAGAGAATGATGATATAGACCAGTGGTTCCCAAAGTTGTCTGAGCTCCGAACCATCAAACAAAAGTACTAATCTTGAGATTCACTACTCGCCAATTTTTTAGCAAAAAAGGGGCATAAAAGGGAAGATAAAGGCATAAAGGGGCGGAAAACTTCGGTCAGTCGGTGTCGCCTTACATTTTAAGACCCACTCAATATTCGCTCACAACCCACCAGTGGGTCGCGACCCATAGTTTGACAAATGTCGATGTACACACTAGACACAAAGCCTTTGTTACAAAATAGTACCTTTTTTTAACTAAATACTGATCACACTCTACGTGCATATAAACCAACTAGAGGATGCCTACGGTTACACCCGCGTTATTTAAGGCTACTGCTCCGCTCCCGTCGATCATAGCGTGTTGAAATGTTATATAGCCTATAGCCTTCCCCGATAAAGGGGCTATCTAACACTGAAATAATTTTTCAAATCGGACCAGTAGTTCCTGAGATTAGCGCGTTCAACCAAACAAACAAACAAATAAACAAACTCTTCAGCTATATATATTAGTATAAGATATGTCGCAGGGACTTTACGAACATTCAGTCAATGAACACAAAGGACAGTCAGACTTAGCATAACAATTTTTTAACCATCCAAAAGTGTTGTACGTGTGAGAATCAAACACACGACATGCAACGCACTGGTTAAAATTACGAAAGGAGCTAGTTATGACAGGTATATGTTCAACTGAGGGTGAGGACTGTGGAAGGTAATACTTCTCGAATGTGATGAATCTATCCATCATCGTTAGAACCATAAGAAGCGTGTATATTCCTTTTTAAAAGGTCGACAACACACTTGTGATCGGGCATTGCACGTGACAATGGGCGGCGGTGATCTTGCTTGTTTGTCTTCATATACAATTAAAAAATACTTAAGCATTGTATCGAATGTTAGGTACACTGAGAATACGTAGTTGACGACTCTCATAGAACCTATTCACTTTATGTATCTTTTCTGTGTATCTGGCCATTCGCAGAAACCCAGCCATTTTACTAGATAGTAATTATGGCGTTTAGATCTTTATGTTCAGTGGCCATAGTGACGCAAGGTACCCTCAGAAGTGTGTAGTACACTTGTGCAATGAGCACCGTATGTGATGTTAACTAGATCGATTATGTAACACAGATTATAATATACTATGTATGGTTTGGAATGGGTTAAGGTATGAGAGAAAGCGATTTGACCACGTTTGGAACTTACGCGACTTTTCACCGCTAGCGTTTTGTAGCAATCTTCCAAGATCTCAACCATCCTTTGATTTTGATCGTAATAAAGCTTGACATGTAAATGTGAAGTTTCTTGTGTACTAAACCACTGAATACAGATTTACATAGAAGCGCATTTCTTAAAGATTTCGTGTGCCGATTCCAAGTGGCGACTATCGCCAGTGTAGTTCGTAGTTGGCGCCGTTGGCGGCGCTGGTGTCGTTCTCCGTCTCTCTTGCTCTCGTAGTTAAGATACACAGGAGGAACGTTCTTCTCTCTTGCTCTCATAGAGACAGCTGACACAGCGCGACTGCCACAGTCACAGAAAGTTTGTCTTAAGAGCGCCCATAAGAAATGCACCTCTATGTAAATATCTGAGCTCTTTGACTAAACCTACTCAAATATATTATAAACCCGATGGACTTCCAATGACAAATGGAAACCACACACTACTTTGGGCTAAAAAGCAGTGTCTATGCCCTTAAAATGAGTGGGACCCTAATTAAAATCTATCGAAGAAGTTTTTGGACCTGAGTTTGTCACGTAAGAAGCGACTTTGATAGTCAGCGAATCTTGACCAATTCTTGCCTCAACATAAAAGTGATTGATTGATGAACTTACATCCTATTACAATGACGAACCGGTGGCGTAGTGGGAGTGCAAACGACTACCACGCCGAAGGTCGCGGGTTCGATTCCCGCTCAAGTCAAACATTTGTGTGCGTGAACATGGATGTTTGTGTTGGTCTGGGTGTTTCTATGTATTATATGTATGTATTAACAAAAAATAGTATATATGTATGTTTATCCATTATCTAGTACCCATAGTACAAGCTTCTGCTTAGTTTAGGACTAGATGGTGTTGTGTGAATGTGGTAGAATATTATATTATACTATGAAGGCAGTACCTACAAAAACAGATGGCACCCAAAAGACTATAAAATCGCTATCTCTCGTAACCGACAGATTAAAATTCTCGCTAGTTTTTGTACGTGCGTCGTCGGTCTGTGCCATTGGCCCCAATACAATGGGTCGGCTAAACATTTAACAGAATTCTAATGGTGTTCTCATAGTGATACGTAACACTGTTACGAGTATGTTACACCTAATACGCGTGGTTCAACTATATAAAATGTGTAAAACTATGCATGTTTACCTCAGTAACACACTACACACTGGCACACTTTTGCTCGCAACCTATACCTATACCAAACGACTGGTTGGTTAGTGATCCTTGCTGCTAAGTTGGAGGTCATGGGTTCGATTCCTATCCAGAACGTGTGTGTCCTGAGATATAAGAATTATTTATAAAGAAAGAAAATAATGCATAATATTGTAATACAGTAACCCAGCACAACTCACACACGACTAGCTGATCCCAAACTAGGCAGATATCTTATGAACATACCTACTTAACTTACCTATAGGTTTAACATTAAATAGATACACAATTGCCTCGTTGGTCTCGAGGCATAAATGTGCGCGTGGGATTGGGAGGTCTTGGATTCGATTCCCGGGTCAGGCAAAGTGTTATTGGGTTTTTCCGTTAGGAAATTCTCAGTAGCAGCACTGAGTCTGGTAATGTGCCCGGTACAGCAATAGGCTCCCGTCCTATTACGTGGGACCTAAAAAATCATGTCATAATGTGGGTGTAATATTACATCTCAGCCTACGTCTTCGGTGATACAGGCGTGAATCTATAAATAAAAAAAAATGTTTCTGCATTACTACGTATGTGTACCTAATTAATTTTATTTTTTGTGTACAATAAACACTTATATTATCGTGCACATGACACAAAAATGTGTGCTGTGTGATTTCACCCAGTCCACTGTCGGAAAATCTGATATTCATTTGGGCGGTTACGTCACTTAATGAAAGGACAAGCCGCGAAATATGACACGATACTACCGCTTATTACTTGTTACTTAGTGAGTAACATAAGACCTCGGACACGATGTGGTTTACCTAAATATATACTTGAACGAGTATTTTTTCGGTGAGATATCCTGATATGTTATTAAAATTGTTGATTGCCGCTTGCGCCGTGACCTGGAACAAAGTAAAAAAATGGAGCATTTTAAGACGGTCCCAGCTGCTATGAAAGAAGAAGATCTCGACAGCCACTATGGAAGGTCGACGCCCTTGGGTCTGGTCTGAGCCATAGAGTGTGGTTGACATTTTAGGTTGCAGAGGTTACACGGAAGTTTCTCTGTGGAAAATATTCTGTCATATCTAATTAGACCAGATATAGGGCTCTGGGCTCCAAAATTATGGATTTGGATACGATTGGAATAGAGCTAAAACAAGCATCCTGAAATGTTTCTAAGCAAGGTGTGCTACAGCAAACAGATAAGATAGCTACTCGTAAGATGCTCTGTGTGTAAAAATAAGAAGAAAGAAAGACTACTGTCTGTGTGGTGCGGTCATAATATACCAACCCGTCTGGCAAGCGTGATATAGTAGGCCAAATACTCTTATTAGCTCACAATGCCTTTGTGACGTACATTAGGAGAGGCCAGGAGTTGACTGGGACTAAGTCTAACTACTTACAAATTTTTAAGTACTTTTTTTATGTGCTGTTGGTTTGCCAAAGATATATGAAAAAATAATTACATGTTTACCTAATTAATGCAATTAAACAGTTTCGAACCAACTTCCTTTCATCGTGCGACTTAAGCTCAGGCGCATCAAAGAAACCCACTTGTGTGGACGCGCTATAAATAGTGAAGGCTATAATATCATAGTTGATTGTGATGAGTAACTATTACGCAGGGGGAGCTTTATCTACTACGAGTGTTCTTGTTCAACACCATATACTTGGCCTAACATCATCTATATTATGTACCTACCTAATTTCCGAGAGTAGGTAAGGGTTTGAATGCAATGTCAGGACATACTAGTCATTGAATAAGTATGCCATATTGTTTATAATAAATGTTTCTTGCACATGAAAAGTTTACACGTACATTGTAAACATTTCAAGTGTTTTCGGAACGTCTAATATGCTACTATCTTTTGATAAGTAAAAATTATTTCATGAGCTTTATTTAATCTGTTACAAAACAAAGCCTTTTTTTTTGGTGTCGGGTTGGAAAATCCTCATGGAGTCCCTTCGCCCTGGGGGGGAAGGACGAAGGGGACTGTCAGACTCTTACTGACTAAAAACCAACCCATGCTCCTCATGTACCCATGTGTCGGAGGGTAGGGTTTCACCTAAGCATTCCTCGCTACCCCCGACGGGTATTGGCCCGCCAGATGGACAGGCGGGCCCCGAACGAAACCCCCTTGGCGGCGGATGAAGGTGTTGGGCTCCGCCGCCAAAACACCCAGCGGCCGTAGAGGATAGGGAGGACGGCAACGCAACACCGCATCTCCTCTTCCTCTGCGGTCCCACCGCGACGCAACGATGCGATGGTGCGCCCCCATTTGGTCGCGGGAGATAGGGCGCGCGGCAACGCAACACCGACACGCCTCTCCTCCCGCGACCGCACCCGACTGCGAGGGACAGACAGAACTGTCCCCCGCACCCGCACCTATGTACGCATCCTACGCAGGCCTCACGCAAGCCCACGTGGAGCGTCCCCTCCCGGGATCCCGCTTAGCTTTACCGTGGGAGAAAATCAAATCCACGGTTACTAAGCCCCCCCACCACGACAAGGTGGAGATCCCACGGGGGGGTACAAAACAAAGCCTACTTATATGTCATTTTTTCATTAACTTTATTATGGCTCGTTTTTTTACTACAGCGTTATTTAGTCAATTCAGTGACTGAATATTAGCTTTTCCACAGAGCGATTGCCTGTCTGACCTCCCCAACCCAAAGGGATAGCTATATTCCATGGTCTAGATTAGTATCAGTTTATTCTTAAATACTGACTCCATTTAACGACTGTCAAAGATCTTCATGACAGCCGGGACCGACGATTTAACGTGCTCTCCGAGGCACGGCCAAGTTTTTTGTTTGTTTTTTTTTTTTTTTTTTAAAGTAATGAAGGTGACACAATTAAAATGACAATTGTAATAATTTACAATTCAATGCGCACATAACTCCGAAAAGTTATTGGTGCATGCAGTGAATTCAAACCTCGTAGGGTATTGGGTTCGAATTCACTGCACGCACCAATGCATGGCAGTCTCTTTATATCTCTACTAAGCTATCGCTGCCTACATAAATATTTTAATGCAGTTGTAAAGTAATCTAAGTTCAATATATCAGTACTATCACATAAGTGGTTGCGCAACATGAGCTTAATACCAAGTTGCTTATTAGATCAAGACGAGATGTCATCAGTCCACGTCATTATTGACACACTTGTTATTATGATGTTATCAAATACCTCCGGCTATGTCTGCTGGTGTTATAAAGTAACAACTTTATTAAGTTGGTTTATCACTAGCGGCTGGCCGCATATAGCTGACCGCACTACGACTTTTAGATGAAAAGGCACGATATCAACATATATACTGCGGCCAGCCGCAAGCGCATATGGCATGCTGTTGCGGTTGAAAGCATATACTGCGGCCAGATGCTAGTGAGTTCGCGCTCTAGCATAGTTTTAGTTTATTAAAGGGTACTGACTTTCCTCATGACAATCGGTACATGGTTTACCGATTGTCATGAGGAAATGCACTCTGAGGCCCGTGCCTCATGCAAGGCAAGCAATAATTAGCTATATAATATGCTGCCTCCGTAGTCCAGAGGATAGCGTATGCGACTGCTGATCGAAGGTCCCGGGTTCGATTCCCGGATCGGGAAAAAGTGTTACTGGGTTTTTCCGAATTCTCAGTAGCAGCCCGGAGTCTGGTGATGTGCCCGGTAATGGCAATAGGTTCGCCCCCTATTACGTGGGACCTAAAAATTCATGGCGAAATGTGTGTGTAATATTTACACCTCTGCCTACCCCTTCGAGGACACAGGCGTGAGACTATAAATAAAATAATAATATGCGCATAGATTCGAAAAGCCATTGGGTTTGAAACCGATATCTTCAGCTAGGCAGTCTGTTAGTATCTCCTCTTGCTGCAGGTATCGTATGATAATAAAGGATCCTGTCACTCTCAACCATATCAGCAAAACTACCAGCAAGCAACATAATATAGAATATCTATAGGTACACATTTTAAACTGAAGTGCCCGCCGCTTACTGGCTGGCATGAACGCGATATACTTAAACTACTAAATGGATTTTTGTACGATTTTCAACAAAATATGGTGTGACTGCCTCGTTGGTCTCTCGGCATAAATGTGCGCGTGGGATTGGGAGGTCTCGGGTTCGATTCCCGGGTCGGGCAAAGTGTTATTGGGTTTTTCCGTCAGGCATTTCTCAGTAGCAGCACGGAGTCTGGTAATGTGCCCGGTACGGCAATAGGCTCGCCCCCTATTACGTGGGACCTAAAAAAAAAACAAATTCATGGCGCAATGTGGGTGTCCCTTCGGGGATAAAAACAGTGTGATTCCTGAGCAAGGCTTAGATGTGTAATACGAGCCGAATAAAACATAAAAAAATATAAAAAAGTTGGTCTGGGATTGGAAGTAGTGTGTGTGATTAAATCCACACAACATCCAATCCCATATTAGCCAACATGTTCACCAATAGATCGCTCTTTCCTTTCACTATCGCTCCAATGACTATTTAAACTAACGCGAAATAAAATATTATGTCGAAATAATTTCTGGTATTGCGCTAAGGTATTATCAGTTACTCGTCAAGAATGGATTGTGGTGTCGAAATACGAGATGCAAGCGTTAATTCTGCACTCTGATTTTAAGTTTTAATTTGTTTAAGTGCATTTGTAGCAACATTGGTTGAAGAGTAAGTGGTTAACGTAATTTAGGTGTTGAAAAGTGACTGGTGGGATAGTTTTGTGGTTAGATCGCCTTGAAGCGCATGCTACGTAATGGTGTCGGTTTGATTTCTACCTTTCATCGGATCCTCTCTTTTACTATATCCAAGTAACTTAATCTATGTTACCAGTATGGCGACCGAGTGTCATGAGACACCACCGCGACGGGCAGCCGGAGGATACTTAGGTAGCTCCTTTATAAAGTAAATCCCTATAATCGTTTGAAGGGAGACTCACACTCATCAATCCATCCTCCTTCAGGTTTCATCATCATCAGCCTTTAACAGTCCACTGCTGGACTAGGCCTCTCCTTTGAAAGGAGGAATTGGCCTACTATACCACGCTGGCCAAACGGGTTGGTATAGGGTTTGTATCAAGATTTCCTTCTCTCTGTTCGCTGCATAATATGGTCCCTCTATCGGCTCTTACGACACCCATGGCATGATATGGGGTGGTGACGTTCCGTATTCTTAATCCGTCACCACATGGACCTTCAGGTTTACTATATTAATAAAATTAAAACATCAGGGAATTATTTATTATGTACCAATCTTCGTCCCCGACTCCGCCCGCGTGGGTGTCGATAATCGCGAACTGTTTTGGTGCGGTAAGTAGCATAGCACCACTCTCCACTCTTTCCTCATTTAATTATTTCCTCACACAAAAATGATACCAAAAATTATAACATAGCTCTGCTGTGACGTGACAGAAGGACAAACCTACTAACACTTTCGTATGTTTATAATATTAGTATGAATTAGTTAACAACAGAATAAGCAACACACAGTTATCAAAGTATTTCTCAATAAAATCAAGGTTAGTCTTTTGTTGGACTAATTGTTCTCGGATGTAGATAAGATAGTTTATAATTGCATTGAAATTCAGCTCTGTGTTTGTATTAAAGACTTATTATCAAATGCATAAATCTTGATTTGGAATTATTATTCTCGTAGATAAATGTAACTGGTTGCAATAATTAGTGAATAATAATAATGTTCTACCACATACACACAACACCATCTAGTCCCAAACTAAGCAGAGCTTGTACTATGGGTACTAGACAATGGATAAACATACATATTGTATACTTTCTTTGTTTATTATAATACATACATATTATTATACATAAAAACACTAAGACCAAGAGAAACATCCATGTTCACGAACACGGAACCGAACCCACGACCTTCGGCGTGGCAATGGCTTACACTCCCGTTACGCCACCGGCACCGTGTTATCGGAATAGATGCAAGTAACTAATAGGTGACCAGCAGATTCATTACAGAAATAGTTTTTTCATGTCTTAGTATATTAAAAAAGGAAAATAAAAGGAACAGGATTACGACCACTGTTAAAAGACTGGTGGGCTCCCGATGAGCCAAAGACAAGTCAAAACATTTTTTTTCAATAAGTCAATTGGAAATATACGCAATTATATGAACAGTAAATTAACGATGCAAGGAAAATTATACTGTTCCAGGAATTCATCATTCATCATAAAACGTAACAGGCAAAAACTTATAACCCCCTTTAAATCGTCTTAGTTTTACTACATTGTATATAAATTGATCGGGATGTTAGGCAACGAATTAATGCAGGATGGATGAAATGGCGACGACAGGTCTCAGGCACAATACGCGATCACAAAATGCCTGTGAAATTAAAAGGCCGCATGTATAAGGCGGTTATCAGGCCTGTCGTACTGTATAAAGCTGAGTATTGGGCTACAAAGAAGATGGATGAGGAACGATTGCATGTTGCTGAGATGAGAATGTTACGATGGATGTCTGGAGTGACAAGAATGGACAGAATTAGGAATGATTACGTTAGAGGTAGTATGAAAGTGGCGCCCATTGATGAAAAGGTAAAATAGGAGTCGATTGGCCTGGTATGGACATGTTATGCGAAGAGATGCGATGTACGTAGGTAAGAAAGTGATGAATATGCACGTAGAAAGACGAAAAGGATAGATATGAAAGAGAAAGGGATAAACGATCGGATGACTGGTGACAGTGAAGTATGGAAGCGAAGGACATACTGCGGCGACCCTAAATAAATTGGGACCAGGGCAAGACAATGATGAGTTTTACGTCATTGTATACAATGGTCTTATTATTAAAATATATCCTGGTGTGAATGAATTTGCAAGGACCACACGTAGTAGTGAGATGAGAACGATGACCAGCAGCGGGAATCGAACCCACGATACTTGGTGCAGAACTAAACGGCAACATGACCGCTTAACCCACTATGTTGTAAAGTTATTGTATCCGGATAAAGTTGTGTAGTTTATGCAATGAGACAAATTTAATCCTTCCCTATATAGTAATACTAGAGGATGGCCGCGGTTACACCCGCGTTATTTAAGGCAACTGTTCTGCTCCCGTCGCTCATAGCGTGATGTTATATAGCCTATATCCTTCCTCGATAAATGGGCTATCTAACACTGAAATAATTTTTCAAATCGGACCAGTAGTTCCTGTGATTAGCGCGTTTAACCAAACAAACAAACAAACAAACTCTTCAGCTTTATTTATTAGTATAAGATAAATGTAATCGATTTGAATATTTATATAAGATGCTACTAGATTGTGTTACAAAGTTAATTTTGTGTAATTTATTTATAATTTGCAATGATTTGCATAACGTTCATATTAAAAGGCGCTTAAATACCTCATCACTCTCGTGGCGTAATCGAAAGCACTAGTGTTACTAAATGTGACAGAGTTGGATTATTGGATCTGGTAAGACACTGATGAACGTATCTCCGTTGACATTGTCAATTTCAATTGGAATAGAGAATTCTGTTAGATTCCCAATGCTTGTCTTGAAGTTTAAGAATGTATTAATTATCTGTTAGTTATAAATAGGTAAGGTACTCGTAGCTAGCTCTTATATTTGGACAGGCGGTTTTCTATTTCCAATGTCTTTCCCCTTTCCTAATTTATTTTAATTAGCTGTAGTTAGCTGTATTATGTCGACGTATTAAGAAAACCTGTCCGGATGGTCTGGCCAAAATCAGGGAATCCACCTCCACAACCAAATTTTACCAAGGAATAAGGGCAGCTATCAACAGAGACCAATGGAGTCATTAACAGCTTGAAAATCGGTGATCAGGGTCTTCAGAAATGAGAGAACGAACGAAGTTTAAGTTAATAAAACAGACTCGCTTTTTGTTCTAAATAATACCATAATTTCTTTCCTCCTTGTGAAATACCGCAAAAATATACACCGCTATTTTTTAATTAGTACAAAACATTTAACAGGGCACTAAGTATCTTTAACTGATCATAATTATGTAGTTGAAATATAAAAACACTAAGTCCCAAAACTGTCTCAAAACTGTCCACAAAAATACGTGATAATTGGTAAATGCAATACTAATACTATGACCGACCCGTGTACTATCATACCATTGATAAATTACCACCCCCTCTGCGCCTGCGCCACGCCCCGACGATGCGACATACAGTACTAAATTACTAGCGAAAGTCAGCGTATCTAATTTCGTTGCAAAACTTAATTGTTTGTCTACGTTTGCCCAACGCGATGGCCTATCATATCAGTTCATATCACGGGTTCGTATCACGGTTCATGCGTATGTAGCTATGCTTCGTGCGTACTTTTTGAGTGGAAAAATCGCGAGTGCAGCTGTGTACCCATGGACATCGTATTGTGAGTGTACAAAAGTGACCGGGTCAGTGTCAAACAATTAAAACAGTGCATATTGGATGCTTTTGACAACGGTGGTGGACATTTCGAAGGACAATGGAAACACTTGTAAGTTTAGTAAATAATACGTACTTAAGTAAATAATAATTTGATGCAGGCGCCTCAAAATCGGTCTGTGTTCTCCACACACCTTGAGGAAGGCCTATGTCCAACAGTGGACGTCTCTAAGCTGACATGATGACGATAAAATAATTTGTAAATAGCAGATGATTCTAACTTCATAAATACGCCAAAATTACTCTTTTCTTTTAGTCCAGAACACCATCTTTTATTTTGATATTTGTTTGCTTTCTAATTACATACCTCCGTATTTAATTACTTGTTAAACGATAAATTTTATCGGTCCTACGCCCGAATGAAGTATGAAGGAGAGGGTAGAACTAACAAAATTAAAAAATAACTACCTACATTTATTATTTTTCTTCATTTTATTTTCTATTGCTACCTACATCATAAGTGCGACAGAGAGAATGCGAATGAGCAGGATGGAATATTATCAATGAATTAGTGAATGGATTGTAAAATATGACTATGATTTAAGTGAGATTTTCTACAATAAACAAATGATAATAACTTTGCTCTTTATTGATATTATGAAATTCTTACGTCACATATATGATAATAATATCTTCGGTAATCTGTCCTTAAAGTTTTTGTACTAATTAAAAAATAGCGGTGTATATGCCATGAGCTTAAGGCTCTAAAGTTATCATGAGCGTAAAAAGTTGGCTAAGCATCTGGTACACTAGAAAGTGTTAAACAACACAGGTTTCAATGTAAATGTCACAGGTCAGTAAATAGAACAAGATGTAAAAAACTAAACGTGTCTGGTACAAAATTCCGCGCGAGCGCAAGATATTATCTGATTCTGTCGAATATGTACAGAGCTGATGTTACCGCCACTCAATGAAATTATAGCACATCAAAGTATCCAACCATAATGGAAGGAAAGTGGAACCCACCACGCACCCGCGGATTGACCACCCAACTATTTGCAATATAAAAAGGTTGACAATACCGAACTTGGGGTGATCATTCCGGGGGTGCGAGGTGGATTCCTCTTTCCTTCTATTAGGGTACAATGGAGTTCCGCCAAGTAAGGCCTGATTCAAACAACTAAAGTATCTAACGTTAAACAGCTTTCATTTGTAAGTATTCTATCTAATTTTACTGAACAAATAATTTTAGGTCTTTGGTCTTTTGGCTCAAGCAATGATAGAGCACGTGAGTCATTAACATTAAGTCATAATTAAATGTTGTAAAATAACTCATACAATTCAATTGGACTGTGCTTACATTCTTAATTTTTATACTCAGGAAAGTAGAAGTACAGAGACAATTAGATATTTTGTTTTATTATTGTTGTACAAAATATAAAGATTGACGACGTCGCCAAGACGGGCCCCGAAAGAGCCCCCTCTTTGACATGACTTAGAGCTAGCTCGAGCTTGCTTGAAATAAGCAGTTACAAAAAGATTTGACGAGGCCTTTGCCCAGCAGTGGGATAGCGTTGGCTAATAAAAGTCAATGTCAAGAAGTCAAAATCATTTATTCGTCTAGGTCACAAAGCGACGCTTATGAACGTCAATTTTTTAAATTAAATTATTTAATGCTTCTACATTTACATTTAAACAACCATAGTTACCAACACACTCAAATTAGTCAATGTCACACTTAAAACATCATCTATGAATATGAATACCCGGCAACTAGTTTGAAGGTGTACAGTGAAAGTAAAAAATCTCAATTTATTTCAAAGTAATGGTAGAAAAAAATTATAACATATTAACGGCCAATAACATGACCTTTGATTATTAAATAACAGTTAATTTTTATATACATATGTATGAATACTACTGGAATGTCTGTCTGTAAATTAAAAAAATACTTGAGTACTCTGGTGCTATAAGCACTTGAGAAAACACAAGATTTAACCTAATGGAAGGAAAGAGGAACCCACCACGCACCCTCGGATTGACCACCCCAACTATTGCAATAGAAAAAGGTTGACAATACCGAACTCCTCTAAAAGGATAAGGGATATAGGAATGGTATGGGTTCCAGGAAGATACCTGACTTGCAGTATCCCGCTGTATGCGCCGACTTTTCTTCGACTCGTGTTTCGCCTCTGCACGAGGCATCCTCAGGAGCGATGGGCAACGACTGAGTCGTTGCCCATCGCTCCTGAGGATGCCTCGTATATCCCTTATCCTTTAATATGTGGCGGATACAGCGGGATACTGCAAGTCAGGTATCTTCCTGGAACCCCTACCATTCCTATACCCCTTATCCTTTTAGAGGAGTTCGGTATTGTCAACCTTTTTGTATTGCAATAGTTGGGGTGGTCAATCCGAGGGTGCGTCGTGGGTTCCTCTTTCCTTCCATTTGGTTACAATGGAGTTCCGCCAAGTAACGCCTGATTCAATCAACTAAAACACAAGATTTTTTTTATTTTTTAAAAGATATCTTAAACTTATCAAGTTAGTCTTGGTAAGTTTAAGCCTTTTGATGTTACTGTTTGTCAATGTCAGTCTTTTTATTTGTCCCTGTTTATTTTTGGAATACCTTAAATAAATTTAATAGGGTTTTCACTGAAAGATTTTATTATAGATTATTATTGTCTATTTCTCCTACGAGAAACATTTTGGAGTACGCCGTGAAGATTTAAAAGCCCTCATGAAGCAATATTCAATTTTGTTATTATATAAACTAAGCAAGAATGTAATCGTGACGAACAACTAGTAAAAACATCTATACACATATAAATATAATTGGAGTGTCTGTTTGTAATATTAAAATAACCACTTTTTACTAAATGCATATGGATTTATACACGGTACATATACCGAAATGTAATTTTTTACCATTTTTGTCAGTCTGTCTGTCTGTTTGTTTTTGCTAATCTCTGGAATGGCTGGACCGATAGCTGATGTACCAAGGAGTAACTTAGGCTATAAATTTACTGAGTACGCGAAGTAGTTCCCTCAGGACGAGGGTCCAACCGCGGGAAACAGCTATATATAATATAAGTGTTGCCGACTACCCACTCAAATATCCTGACATACATACATACATAGTCTCACGCCTATAACCCCGAAGACGTAGGCAGAGGTGTATTTCTACACCCACTTTTCCCCAGATATATTTTAGTCCCACGTAAGAAGGGGCGAGGCTATTGCCGTACCGGGCACATTTCCAAACTCCGTGCTGCTACTGAGAATTTCGTGACAGAAAAACCCAATAACACTGCCCGACCCAGTTTGATGTCGAGTTTTCCGTCTCTACGCAAAGATGGTATTTGCATCGTGTTATCCCTTAGTCGCCTCTTACGGGAAGAAGGGGTGGTGACACTTGTATTCTATGCCGTCAACCACACGGCAAAAATGATTAAGTTAATAGAACAAATTTCCAATTTGAACGATGTTGCTAACTCTAATACCTAAGTATTAAATCTATAAACATTTTAGTAACGTCTTAAAAAATAATAGCTATAGAATAAATGCATATAATGTGAAGACGTAAGGCGAACATTAATCAACTCTGGTATGCATTTTGAAGGTCGACACCGACGTGCAATCAATTTGTCTGCATTTTTTATTTGCATAATCAAAAGTCAAAATCAAAGTGTGTATTGAATACCACCATCCAGTTGTAATCATCATTCATTTAACTACAAAATACACGACATTAAATTTATGTATGAAACTTACAGGAGCCAATTTCTACTAATCACTATTCGTAAACTGCAATGCCATCAGGATGTAGTAACATTTAAAGAAGTGAGAACATTCTAACGAGAACTTTCCTTTCTGTCTGACCAGTAACAGGCTGAAGCGGTACCCTCCCAGGCTGAAGCAAATCAGTAAAGGGGAACCCTAATTATATTATTTGGGGGCAAACTGCCCGATGGGGTCGTGAGCGTAAGCCAATTTTCAGTAGATTCGTGAGACACCGTCACATAGGACATCGGAGGACGCAACAGTATATTGAGTGGTTGTTTATTTTTCTATCAAAAAACAGACGAGCCAGTGGTCAACCTGATGATAAATGATAGCTTGTACACAGTGCAATAACACAACCAAGCCGCTGTCTATCGCGAGGATGGGATAAGATATAGGAGGGGCAGCGGGATGACGCCAAAAGAAAAGGAGAATGGCCTTCGGCACCGAACAAAGTTTTCATACTGTTACTTTAGTAGTAGATGGTACTACTTCCTCAGACTAGCCGGTCCATTCAAATTTCAAGATTAGCAGGCAAGACTTGCCACATATCCGCTCCATTAGCAATACAACTTTAAGCGTTGAAAGATTGACTTAAGTAGAGGACTAACTCAAAGACAAACTATCCCACCAAAGGACTCGTGATCGACTTTCCATCACGACATGAAAAGAACCCTCCGTTATCGCACGTAAAAATCATCGTCACTAATTTATCCAAATATTTCAGATAATACTGGCTATTATAAACTACATTATGAAACTAATGAGCTAGCATTATAACAAAGTTTAACTATCCATGATCCGTCCATAATCCAGTAGGCTATCTAGTAAACGCAATTATCACTACCTTAGCAAACATCACAAATACTAGCATCTTCCAAACTCCTATAAACTGTATGATGAACTGATATGAGAACATTACAGTCTTCACTGTCTATTTAACATGAAACTTTAACACCTTAAACTACACAACAGAGTGAATCTCAACCCAAAACTTCTGCGACATAAACAATTCTAAGGAACTTTTCCGAGGCATGATCATACTCTTAAATCAAAACCCCTCAGGGCTCGGCTAGATCCCGACAAAGATATGACACAGTAAACACACACGGAGTGTGTACGTACCTACCTGATCCCAAAATTCACATACAAAGTTATGGAATTAGTCATAAAATGGATTCGTGACTCAAATATCTAACCTATGCATTGTGTGTGCGAGTGTACTTTCATATATATCGACCAACACCAAACAAAAATCAACTCTATAACATTGAACTAAGGTTTAAATTTCTCTGGAGGGTTTTGTGTCTTAGGATGTTTTGTACAAATGGATAATAAACGATGCCAGTTGACATTCGATAGAGGGCGTCGTCTGACGTCATTAAATCAGTACGGCAACAAAATTTAGGGCTTAAAGGGGCTTACGATAGGAGGGGTAGGTACGTTTATACCTTCTCTGTTTGACTGTTGGGGGGGTTCGAGTCAAATTGCCAGTTGGGCACATAGGCACGAGGAATATATTTCCTGAAGCATTTCTGTAAACGTTTTATTTTTTACCATTTGTTTGGGGCATTCAGAAAATTGTGAGTAGGAAATAAAATACATTTTTCATAATAGCGATTGAAAAGACTCTGTAAAGAATCGGACTCATATACTTTACTATATTCATCATCATCATCATCCACAGCCTAACTTTGTCCACTGCTGAACATAAGCCTCTTTTTTTGTTCTAGCCATTTATTGCTAGACATTCGTCGACCAAATTAGTGACGTTCTGAAAAACGGCATGGTCCGAAGCACCGGAAAAGGTGAGCATGTATGAAAAGATTAATGAATGTAGAGGAAGCGCGTGAGGTTTGTAAGGATAGAAGCAAGTGGCGTTCCGTTGTCTCTGCCTACCCCGACGGGAAAAAGGCGTGAGTATAGGTATGTATGTGTGTATGTATGTTCTAGCCATTTCTCTCGATCATGTGCTAATTAAAATTCAGTAAATATTATTTCTAAAATAAGTTACTACTATTGCCTTGTTAACATGAACTTCATATATCAAGAATTTTACTCCTGTTCTGTTCAAGTGATGTTATACGGATTGTGCGTATAGCAACAGATGCATTTTGACGTGACAACGTCTTATAAATTGGTTTGCCGGGTGACACTTCAAGAAACTGCGTTACGCTCCGCTCACGTTATGCGCTCACAATGAGAGCGAGTGAGAGGCACGCGTCCCGCCTAAGAGCGAGAGAGACAGACATAAAAATTGAAAGGCACGCGTCTTTCATCCTTCTTCCTACTATACGAATGAATATTCACATTAAAATTATTTTACCACTCAAAGTCGTTGTCACGTAAAACTTTCGCCCGTATACCGACTTTACAGGCAACCAATTTTTTTTAAAGCACCTACCCCAAAATTCTTTGCCAGAAATCTCGAAATGAATGATGTAATTCGTTTCTTTAAAAGTATTTCCTTAATGTCTTAATTCAAAAGTAAGTTTTATGACAAACTTTAAATCAGTTGCTTGTTTTATAATAAAGTCTTTAAATCATTTTACATATGACAGCCAGGAAAATTAAAATCCTAATCCCTAAAGTCGTCAATTAGGTCTTAATCTAGCTCTCAAAAAATACCAATGCACCCGAAGAAAACACATCATCATTATCATCATCAGCCCTTTATACTGTCCCACTCCTGGGCACGGGCCTCTTCTCATTATGAGAAGGATAAGGCCATAGTCCACCACGCTGGCCAAGTGCGGGTTGGCAGACTTCACATGTCTTTCGAGAACATTATGGAGAACTTTCAGACATGCAGGTTTCCTCACGATGTTTTCCTTAACCGTTCAGCAAGCGATAATTAACAATTTAATACCGTCATAACTTCGAAAAGTCATTGGTGCGCGCCGTGAATTCGAACCCGAGACCCTCTGCGTGGCAGTCCGTCGGTCTCTCCACTCAGCTATCGCTGCTTGTTGAAAAAAACACGTCGAATACTTATAATTAGAACATTTTTTTTATATTATTCGCATAACGTATATTTAAAATAATTATTTGGTAATAAATTCAGTGTCACACATTAATGATTAGTCCAACAAAAAGTTTAACCAACGTAAGGAATATTTATTAAAGTAACACATTGAGCAACTTTGAGTGTCAGCGGCAAATTATTATATTTTTCTTGCTGATAGACACATATTTCTTTGAAAAAGGGAAGCATTGCTAATTTGATTACCGGTTCAAACGGCCGTCAAGCACAACGCTCCTTTGATCGGCAAAAATACTGATATGTGGTGTACTCTGCCTTAAACTGTGGTGTAAGTGGAAGATGATAGCGATTTTATAATTGCTGCATGGCTTGATATTTTTATTATTTCTTTTTAGGTATTTTTTTTAGTAATTATTGATAAATATTATTATCAAATATAAATAGGTAACCTATAAAGAAAAGGATTTTATTTTGTAACGTTCAGATTACTCGGTGCAAAATTGATAGTGAATCTTCGAGCCTAATGATGGGGCGCAAGTTGCTCGAAGAAGATCCTACGATTATTGCAGTCATTGCGATATAATTATGTACTGGGTGACAATCTTAGTAGGTACCCTACATATTTTAATTATTATTTGCTAATATTTTTTGATTAACTGAAAATAAATAGCAATCGTTTTCTAAAAGCAGTCTCGGACTTACTATGGTGCAATAATTAGTCCTGGTTTTACAGAAAGGTCATTAGAGGAATTGCTTATAATCGACCGGCTTTGTATGTTTTAGTTCTGCAGTGATCCATGCATAAAACATGGAAGACAGTCGTCGTAATAATATTAACAACAATTAGTATTATTTTATGCTTTTATGTTCCTATGACAAGCACGGGTTTCTCCTTTGTTAGATATATGGCACTATGCATTCACGCTGCCGCTCATAGTTTGCGGTATCAACGGATAGTGCCTGAGGCGTATCGCTCCCCGCTTTAGCTAATGAGATGTCAGTACAATCATTTGTGCTTTAGCCTTACGCCGATGAGGTTTTTGGCCTTTCATTTTGCCCGCCTTTAATTCAACCATTAATTAATTTAAGACGCACAGTGTGTCGAACACATGCTGATTCGGAAAAATAGGCCAAGGTATACTTGTATTATCGTTCATATTTATAATTAAACGATCAATATTTTTGTTTATTTTTCAACCTGTTTTGGTACTACAAGAACAGATTTTTTTTTAACACTTTCACTGTCCGACCCCAGACACAATAGAAATTCAATTGTTATGAGCCACATGTGGCTCATGGGACTGGGAATGGGTTAAATTACCAAGGAAAAATAATAGTTGTAATAAAAGTACAACACAACCAAATTCCTACTTTCATCTGGAATACTTAAGATTAAATACCAAGGTTAAATTACTTTAGAAACATACATGGCTACATCAATCAAAATATATCAAATTATTCAATACAACAATTACCCGCCCACAACGGTATCTACGGTATCTACGTTAAAACCACTATCCAACCTAGAAACTCTTCAGTAAAAATACAACATTGATATTTATTTAGACCACTTGGCATTCAAAAGTGAACGACCATCCTTCAAAAACCACAAACTAATGCGCAATCAATTGAATTTTTATCATAATATATGGCAATCATCTCTTTGCAACAAGGTGCTCTTAGGTAACTGTAGTTCTTATTTTTTTTGTAGAGAATGGTATGATCGCTTCATATCAAGGTGAGCTAGTTTGAAGAGCTTAAAAGTGAAAATTTGTTGCAGTATTCGTTTTTAATTCATATTGAACACAAGTTAAGAGACATTAGAGTATAATTATTGTTCATTATATTTTTTCTGGAGCGGCTGTATTCAGCACTGTGCATATGGAATTATGTAAGGAAAATAGTTTAGTGAATAATATGTGATGAACAAATTATAAGATATTATAATTAATGTTGTCATTTTAATTTGTGTTTGTAGATTTTAATAATAATTTTTTTTTGTTAATGTAGTGTTTCATTAATGTTTTGGTCAACATTTGCTAATTATTACTTTAAAGCACATTGTACATAATATAAGTAAGTAAAAATAGCAATTTTGGTATACAAATACTAAAACAGAACATGTTTTAGTGGAACATATAATATTGGTATTTTATTTGTTTACCTCATTTCTTATTTCCGACTTGCCAGTAATACATAAATGGTAAGCCTTATTTTAATACTTTTATCTTGATTTGTGTGCTTAACAAATTACCAATTTTTTATATTACCAATTTTGTAAACCGACAATAATGGTTTCAACCCAAATAATTTAGCCACTAAAAATACATTTGAACTTTAACCTTCATGCTACCCACTGATCCAATTTCGAATTAAGAAAATAAAATAAATTTTGAATATCACTTAGAACTCGCACACACTCATTATAATTTAACAAGAGATCACCACTGAGCACATAATCCAATTAATTATTACAAAGAGCAAACAAAATTAAACACAAAACGCAAAAATATAATAGCAAATTCATAAAAAACAACTATAACAGAGGTCTGCTCAGCCAAAACATTCATACACAAGACAGTATCAGCAAAAAGAGAATTTCCAATTACGCATAAGGTTTAACATTTCAAAGCGGCTGTCCGTATCACTGCAAAGACCTAGAAGATCCCATTCTGTTCGCATTATATGACTAATTGAATAAAAAAGTAAATCTTTTATAACAAAAGGTTATGCGGATGCTGAGTTTATCTCCCTTAGCCTCAGGTGCTACGGGTAATTATTATTTTACTTTGTACGTGAATGTTTTATTTCGTTGCTCTGTTCTTTTATACGCCATTGCTGGTATTGTCTTTAATATAAAATCTGATCGTCATTCGTTAGATCTGCTTCGTTCCTTTTATGAATTACAGTTTTCTTTTTCTTGTTTTGTTTTCTAATGTGTCAGTTCCATTAAAGAGGTTAAATATTGTTAGAATGATATGTTTAGTTTGCTTTGTATTTTGTGTATAGTAGTTGGGTTACAATGATAAATTTTTTTGGAATTAGATATTAGAATCTAGCCAGTTCTTATTTTTTTAACCAGCAGATATTAAGACGTCCAATACATAGAATATAGCGTCGAGAGGCAATATGATGGCTTAAAACTTTGTTACACACACTAAGTAGTGAACCTTATAGTTGGTACCCATACAATTATAGTAAACTAGACGTCGCCAGCGGCTTCGCCCGCGTCAATTATACATGTAAACCTTTCTCTTGAATCATTCTATCTATTAAAAAAACCGCATTAAAATCCGTTGCGTACTTTTAAAGATTTAAGCATACATAAGGACAGACAGACAGAAGACAGGCTTTGTTTTATACTATCTTAATATATAAAATCCTTGCGTTACTGACTGACTGACAGACACGCTACAGCCGAAACTATTGGGCGCAGGAAGTAGAAATTTGGTATGTATGTTTCTTGGGGACCGTATGGGTGTACTAAGAAGGGATTACCCGAAATTCCCACGAGATCGGCCAAAACGGGTAAATTTAAAAAAAATGCAGGCGTAGCTGCTGGCGTCCTCTAGTGTAGTGATAATTAAGATAAGTCTCAAATTACTTATGTCAGAATGCCAAAAAAGACCCATATGATGTAGAAGAAAGTCTACATTTAGCTGTCTGCACTGCCTTTGCCTCGGACAGCCCTGGTATTCATTCTGCAGTTTGCTACGAACAACTAGAGAAAACTGGTCTGGGACTATGACCAAACCAACCGACCAACATTTTACGGACGTATGAAACATGGTGTTCTTCTTCTTTCATTCTCATAATCAAATCCATTGAGTCTGGCTGTGAGACATCTTATAATCTAATGTGACAATACCAATTTAAAAAAAATATTAAAAAGACTGATACACACTTATCCCATAAACTCGTCCCAAAGACGTTTGATGCGGCGATACAGGTGATGTGAACCCCATTGGTACCGATGCGCCCCATTGTCCCGCTCCGCCCCGGGGCGATATGGGACGCATGCCACTGACGTGTCACGTTTATTAAAGCTTATTAATTTGTGTGTAGTTCACCATTGTCCGCGGATTATTTTTTGGAGATCTAAGGGTAAGTAGAAAACTGCGGGTCTTTGTTGTGATTGGGGTATAAACTATTTGATATTGTTATATACAAATAAACTTTGGTGATGACAATTGGGGTGAAACAAAATAAAAAAATAATATTGCAAGTAGACTTTGTTGCATAGCATTGTGCTAACTCCGTAGTTAGATATCACAATCAGATTTGAGTTCTGTTTTATCAAGTTTCCTGATTAGGTAGTATTTTACAGCAGATACCTAACTGCTGTAAAATACTAATCCGGAAACCTCTACGTTAACTTATAAAAGTTAACGTAGAAATTGAATATACTATAGCTGACTAATCGTAAAATGTTTTTCTGAGATACTATTTGTCAAATGAAATAAAAATTCTAATGTCATGACAGACACAAAGAAAACCCAGACCTGGAGCAAAGAGCTCAGATATTTACATAGAGGCGCATTTCCTATGGGCGTTCTGAAGACAAACTTTTTGTGACCCAAATTTCCGCTTGACGGTGTGGCAGTCGCCCTGTGACAGCTGTCTCTACGAGAGCAAGGGAGACGAACGTTCCTCCTGTGTATCTTAACTACGAGAGCAAGAGAGACGGAGAACGACGCCAGCCACTGGAGACAGTCTCCACTTGGAATCGGCACACGAAATCCTTAAGAACTGCGCTTCTATGTAAATCTGTATTCATTGCCTGGAGTAACAATTTGTAGGTTGCACAAGATGTAAGGGTACGTTTTCCATACAAAATCGAACCCTTGTTATGCGACCTATTGGCAAAGCTGAGGTTTAAAGGCTTAAACCACTACGCATGCAGATCAAATTTTCAAATTCAAAACATTACAATCTTCACAAAAGATTGGCGCTATTTCGTCACCTATTGCTCTGAGGTCTTAGTGCACCTCAATGCGATTTCTTTGTTCGGCGCAGAAAAAACATTGGTAAGGTCGTGGGAAGTGTATCACAAAGGGCTGCATTATCAAGTACATTGCATTGAACTTCAATGATGGGAACTAAAGGAATGATGAAACGATTTTAAAGTGTTCAGTGTTTTAATCTAAAGCTCCGTACTAACATACGGTATTACTCGATAGTTTTACTCTAAAACGAGTAAAACTTTACGTGTGGACCGGCAAAACTCACAGTTTGAAGACTCACATCGAGCCGTCTCTATGAAATTAAATAAAAGTAATTTCCATCGCACCTACTCGAAGCGAGCTGTCGAGCTTGTCTCAAGCATGTGAACGAGTCAGTCCGCCGTTGTGGATCATCGTACAAACACGTGTTTAATGAAAAAAATGGATTTACGAGTTTATTCCAAAGGTGTCATAAAAGAATTCATTAACTTATATAGACTTCTTATTATGAAGAATTGCGAGACTTGCTAAATGTAGCCACCTCTCCTTTGTTGAACAGACATCTTTTGGCTCGAACGGTTCGGTGAATACTGAACGGTGCGCATCACTCGATAGATGAATGCTGAATGTGTGGACGAAAGCCCAAGCCGGGGTTTTTACTCGACACGTTAGCTCGATCGAGTAACACCGTATGTGAGTACGGAGCTTTACATGCTACTTAATGTTTCTTTTTTCAAGCTAGTGTCTGGCAACTCTAGTATCGGGGTCTATAGAGCACCATCGGGGCCTTCAACATGGCTTAAAGGTTCTTTTCCTAAGACAAAACCGAGTCCGATAGCGTTACGTGCCCTCCAACACATGGTAGTACGAAGCGGTCCCTTATCGTTATCTAACCCACAACACGGAATTTTATGCGATTCACATATTGTCCTTTCAAGGTTGAGTATTTGTCTTTTAAAAAGAGATAAGTAAGTATTAAAAAAATCCGAAAAATGGCCCACCAAGGCAATTTCGATTCTTTTTTTATCAAAGCTTATGATCAAAAACCAACCTCTATTCAAAATGTTATTTTAATCAGTATTTTGATTTAGCCCCAAATACGAAACAAACATACTATATTTATATTAAATTTCATTTCCTATTTTTATAACCTACAATATCTCACAAGATTTAACATCAGAATTCAGCAGCTGTACAATTAATTCAATAATAGTGCAGGCTAACATCTGCGGTCTGCGATCATTCGTCTCACGTTTGCGAGTGCCCAGGTTCGGTGCCAACTTGTTACCATATTTATACACGATTATAGGGGCTGATGGGTGATATAATTTTTTTGGCAGTGGGTGCAAAATATGTCATATTGTCTTAGGGCGGTTTTAGATTAGCGTATTTTTCTGCGCGTATACGGTCGTTCCAGCATACACGCTTACACGCGCTCTACATTACGCGCTTCAAAAACCGGACACGCGTAAACAGACATATTTCAGCGTGTTCGATCGACACAGTAGTGACATTTTGTCTGTGTCAACATGGATTCTGACGGCTTGCGCTTATACGAGCTTAGAAGTGCGTCAACACTCGTACAAGTTGCGCGTGTGCCAAATGGCGCGCCTATACGCGCCTACACCCGCTTCCAAAACCGAGCTTATACGCGCGTATAAAACAAAACCGCCCTTAGGCTTTGCCTTTACCTAAGCTGTAAGCATAGTAAAATATGTAGTGATAGTTATGCGTGCCTTAACGTGTCTTCTGCACAGATTGAAGCGCTCTGATTTATCTTAATGGCTACAACAACTCATTCAAGGAGTGATCTATGCAAACCTTGGATAAATTTACTAATTCATTACTAATGAACAGTTAAGTCACATTTCTAGCTTTCTGTTATTTATTTATTTTATTTATTTCTTCATATACACAGCGTATATAGGCGGACTTAATGCCATGGGCATTATCTAGCAGTCTACCTTAGAGTGGTGCAGAGAGATAAGAAGTAGGTGCATTATATGATGTAACAAAATATTACTAATTGTCGAATTATTGCTAATAATAAATATACATACTTACATAAATATATAATATAAGAAAATACATAAACGAAATACAATACAATACAATACATATTTACGTTATGTCTATAAGCCCTAAAATACATCGCATGAAGGAGACTTATAGGACTATAAAATATTAGATCCACGACAGGTCTGAATGTTAGATAAGCAAGAAATATTATGGCTTGTAATTAGCAAAATAGTCACATTATGATATAATTTGTAATTCATCTGTAAGTCTTCTTTAAATGAATAAATAAATAGTCTATCCGCGACTGCGACTGTTACGAGTCTGTCCAATCATATAACTATACATTAAATTAATAAGTAAACATAATTAATACCCGTTAAACAAATTTATATAAACCTAAGAACAATCCAATCAAAGAAAACAACATTCAAAATACATTGACGGATCACACGATCATTTCGCCTCAATCCTCAGACCTCTACCACCCCGCTCTTATTACACAAAAATACACATCTCAGCGTATTCCGTCCGAGGGAGGGCCACTGGGAGGGTTTAATTATCGGTCACTAAATTAAGTTGGGCCTCCATTCTGCTGCCTTGCATTTTGCAGACGTGTTTTGTGAGACTGCTGCGAGTGCAATATACGGCGAATAAGAATGTTGCGACAGAGTTGAGGAGTTAGATTTAGTCTGGACGGAATAAATGGGTTTTGATGTTGTTTACAGAATGGAAAGGCTTGTTGAGTAAATAGATGGTACGACTATGTGAATGTTGGATGGTTAAGATGGAATTCATTGAGATTTTTTAGGAGATAACTAAAGTACCTACTAGACATATCTATAAGTTTTAGAAGACTCTGTAAGTTTAAAGCCACATATACGAAGAATGGGAGCGTTCTACCCCGTATTGACACACATTTCTTTATTGACGAAGGTTTAACCACAATTTTAATATACCATGTATCGTAAGTCAACTATATTATAAGCATTATCCTAGCACAGATTAACTTTCTCAAACAAAGGATCATTCATAATCTTAGACTTTATAATGATAATCGTTGTAGTGACGCCTTAAAGTTACATAAAGCACATAAACGGTAATTAATAGGCATATCCTCGTAAAAAGAGAAAATAAATATTTTATTAATATTATTGTCAGTACCGAACCTAACACTGCTTACTATACAAGTCCTGCAAACAGACTAGCCATAATAATTGAATATACACTTTAAATACACTTCTGTCTACCTCCTAAAGACGTCCAGTGTATTGCTCCATGTATGTATGAATGTATTGAAGATAGTGTTTTTAGAAACTACATATACAAACCGGCTTGTCATGTTAAAATATAACTGACGGCCTGTTAGGTTTATTTATTTTGCCTCTAAAACCCCGGCCGAACGTTTCAGATACAAGGGACAATTCACGCCAATTCGTTTGCAGCTGGATTATATTACACCGAAGTGTAACGAAAGTTTCTGTATGGCAATAGTGCGATGAAAACAGAGGCCACTTAAGGTAAAAATATTGCTTATAACCAGTTAGAATAATATTAGGTTGTGTCCAAGACGTTTTTCATAAAATACGGAATCGACTATTTAGTGTTACTAGATTATACTGAAAAGGTTATTTTAATTCGAATTTATCATGGTCCATTTAGGTTCATCCATTTCGTCGTTTCATCAATTTTCTCATCGAAATAAAAGCTCTTTTACAGCTCAGTATAAATTACCTTTCATCCTATAGAAAATTTATTCAACTATATAACAGTTTAGACATTCAATTCATTTGTCCTTACAACCTTTACCACAACACCTCACACGCTTAAGGTCAAAACGATTCTTTTCATCGACGAAATAACTTACAATAAAATACAATTCAACATTGCACAACCATCCATAGGGTTCCTCAATATTAGGCAAGAGACGCCATCTTGCAACATACAATTTGTCCATCCGCGGACTGTCTTAAATTCTCGAAGACTAAATAAGTACGACATTAAAATTTACAACTATAATTTGTAGCATTCTCAATTTGTAAAATATGCGACCGAATTCTTTAGTAATATGATAACTGCTTGCTATGGTGGAGTGCTGCTGGAGATGAACAGAGCGAAGCGAGGTGAAGTATTAAAAATCTACTTTTAATGGTCCAAATAAAAGCGCTAGGTCCGTTTTCTGGTTACCATGCACATTACCAAAGGCTTGGAAGACATATCTGATCAAGTACTGGTGCTTACACACAGTGTCTAGGCAAGCTTGACATTTGGAGCACTACTTTGATACTTATTTCCTACAGCATAAGAGCAATACAAAGGTCAAGTGTAGCTTGATGAGTAGCCAAGTGTACGAGCAACGCAACGTAAGTGAAATAGTAGGTATACGATGCAAATTATAATACACAAAAGCTAAGATAAGCAGTGGAACAAAATCAACCGCACATATGAATATTACGATGCAAATAGTAATGTAAAAGCTGAGATGAGCGGTGGGTCAATTTCGAGCACATCTTAGGTTTAATTACACTCGGCCCTTATAAACGTATCCGTTGGATGGAAAGCTATATTTTTATCTTTTTTGGGTAAATAGTTTATGATTTTAAGAAGACCACCACTTACGAGGTAAAGTTTGATAAGGGTATTGTGCAATGAAGTAAATTAGCACTTTCTTCTTCTTTATGAAGAAAATAATTATTCTAGAGCTAAAGGGTATGACTTGCTACTCTAGGAACACGTCCTTGTAAAGAGAAATATACCCTAACTTATGGATAGGGAACATTCGTTCAGGTAAAAATCTTAGAAACTCGGCAATAGCTGTAGTGGTACCAAAATTACTTTTTTGTGTTTTCAATTATTCATACCTATACTTGACGATTGTTCAGTAAAACACTACAAATTCAAAGAAAATTCAAAAATCTAAAATCCAATGCGTGGTTTTCTATAGAGATTGTCTGTTTAGGTTATTCGCTGGTCAGGATGATGTCAATCAGGTCAGCTAGTTATTTATAATATTTTTCCAACGCTACGGATTAGTTTTGATCGGTCGTCGTAGCATAGACATTTTTTATAGATCAACAAAGGCCAGTGTCAGACGGATATCGGACTTGTAACACTTTGACCACAGTTGCAGTCAAGGGTACTCTACCATCCATGCAGAGTTTTGTCACGGATGAAGAAATTTAAAACATAGTGCCATCGAAAACCTTATTATACGAATTAAACAGTTATCTATTCATAATATGGCGAATATTTGGTAAGCATAACAAATAATTTTGTGCTAATTATACATACATACATACATAACGTCACGCCTTTTATCCCCGAAGGGGTAGGCAGAGGTGTATTTCTACACCCACTTTTCGCCAGACATACTTTAGTCCCACGTAATAAGGGGCGAGCCTATTGCCGTACCAGGCACATTTCCTGACTCCGTGCGGCTACTGAGAATTTCGTGACAGAAAAACCCAATAACACTGCCCGACCCAGGAATCGAACCCGGGACCTCCCGATCCCACGCGCACATTTATGCCGCGGGACCAACGAGGCAGTCGTATAGGGTTTGATGTCGAGTTTTCCGTCTCTACGCAAAGATGGTATTTGCATCGTGTTATCCCTTAGTCGCCTCTTACGACACCCACGGGGAGATAGGGGGTGGTGACACTTGTATTCTATGCCGTCAACCACACGGCAGACTTGTATTCTATGCCGTCAACCACACGGCAGACTTGTATTCTATGCCGTCAACCACACGGCAGTGCTAATTATCTGCTATTAAATTGCCTTTTTTAATTTACTCGTTTTCAAGTTTAAACGGATGTGGGTGTTTATTTAAAACGGAGTTTGAACGTAGGCGATTAAGTTATGTACGAACCAAATTATCTACTTTCTCTTTATTATTTAATATTATAATAATTTTATTCTTTGTTACATCCGTTTATAGTTGTAGTCTAATATAATTTTATCTCAAGATATTTTTTTAATTATATAAGCGTATATATTCGAATACAGACAGTCAGGACGTAAAGGAGACTTCATTTCATATAAGATTTTGAATGTGCAGAACTAAACGAACTCATTCCATTCAAGGACAGTAAAAATAAGTTTATTTCAGGATGTATTTATATCATCACTCTACTTGAAGAGTTCATATTGTAATTATTTATCCCGATAGATAACACTAGAGTATACTTATAATATTGTATTGGGGTAAGATCAAATCATGAGTCATTGGAGTAAAAATAATTTACATGCCGCATCAAAATACATAAATATAACATGAAAAGTATTTTCAGTGATTTATTACTTTGATCTATATTAAATTTCCATCATCTTAGCGCCAAAATAGATAGTATTCGATGAAACGGTTATTCGTGGAAGCGTCGTACCCATACCACATATTTTACATTTTCAAACGGTTGTATATATTCAACTAATTGAAAGACATTCCAAAAAGAATAAGGATGGATTGTGTGGAAGATGACACGAATGAAAAGGGAGTGAATGTGTAGATGGCATCTGATAGAACAGAATGCAAGTACTATGGAAACAGTCAGAAGAAGTACGTACATATTAAACTAATTAGCAAAAATTAAGTCATGGTTATTTATAATATTGTAATATGTTTACGAAATAATACGGGTACAGTTTCATCAAAACTACAATCAGATTTAATTTGCATTCTGTTACGAAAGGAAAGCAAGACCATGTTTTGCAAGATCTCAGTGTGAAACGTCATTCTAGTGATCCTAAAATGGATGTCTCTAAGGCTGAGGCAATATCCCATAGCATGTGAATAACTTACATAATGTACAACTGTGCACTATACATTTCGAGTTATGTTGACTACGTAACATGTTTGATAATTATTTTGATAGACTCACGCCTGCCTCCCCGAAGGGGTTGGTAGAGGTGTATATTACTCCAACGTTTTGCCATGTTATAAACTTTTAGGTCCCACGTAATAGTGGGCAAGCGTATTGCCCTATTAAGTTTTATTCGGCAGAATAATCATTGTAAGTCTCGTAGTCAGAAGCATTTCATCGACGCTTTAAATTTTTCTGATATAAGACAATCTAGGCCGTCGTAGATGTCTTATTTGCCGTTGACGAAACTATTGTGAGTCAAACCCGTATCTTATTTTGCCGTGTGATTGACGGCATAGAACACAAGTGTCACCACCCCCTATCTTCCCGTGGGTGTCGTAAGAGGCGACTAAGGGATAACACGATGCAAATACCATCTTTGCGTAGAGACGGAAAACTCGACTTCAAACCCTATACGACTGCCTCGTTGGTCTCGCGGCATAAATGTGCGCGTGGGATCGGGAGGTCCCGGGTTCGATTCCTGGGTCGGGCAGTGTTATTGGGTTTTTCTGTCACGAAATTCTCAGTAGCAGCACGGAGTCTGGAAATGTGCCCGGTACGGCAATAGGCTCGCCCCTTATTACGTGGGACTAAAGTATATCTTTCGAAAAGTGGGTGTAGAAATACACCTCTGCCTACCCCTTCGGGGATAAAAGGCGTGACGTTATAAAAAACAAAAAAAAACCGTATCTTATAGGTAAGTCTTGAAGTAGATACCCATGTCCGTAAAAATGATAAAATGTTTTCTGCTTTTAGAAGAAAGATAATTGCCAGATTAACCCAATCAGGCCATTTTAACAAGGCAGTAAAGTAAAGCCACGTGCGGCAGTTAGCGAATATAAATAAGTAGAAATAAATAGAATAAAAAAATGTCATAATACTTTTCCACATCGATGTTAAACTGAGTGAGTGCCTACATAATAATAATACTAGCCGTATTATCACGTTGAAAGGCAATGCTATGTTTATTACTTTGGAATGTTTATACATCGATTACTTACAATACATTATTTTATGTAAAGCGATAAATGACTATTTTTTAAGTTACTACATGGCAAAGTTTTTACCATCCTCTTTGAACTTGCATTTACGCAACGGTGTCGCACGCGGCCACGTTTGCAAACCAAAAAAAAGACGTTGACTTATTTACATTTTACACACAAACGCTATCCATTGGTCGTCAGTCAATCGACTTTCAGAATTTTATTTCGAAACACCAGACATGAATCCTCCACTTGTGGATATAAACATTTTTCGCTCGATTTTCCGAATTGAAGTCACAGAAAAACTGACTTTTCGTTTTTATAGCTTTATTGATATTTTTTGTTGACCTTTTTTCTGTAAATAAAAGCGGAATGTCCGTATCAAATGACGAGTATATTTTTTGTAAGTTTTTATATATAAAAATGACAAGTGCGATACGTGAAGTTAAAAACTTTTTCTAGTTCCAACTAATATGTTACGATTTGCTTAAACGGAATTTGAATATTCGCTGGTTTTAAAATGTCGTCGAGTAATTGACAGTTATGTATAATTTTGTTCCAAATTTGAATATTCAAATCTTTGCAACGTTATGAAAGAATAGAAATAGATACAGAGTTCAAATAATTTTATTTACTGTGGTGGGCGACTGGAGGCTTGAAATTGTTGTTTTACCTTTCATTATCTTCTAGTACTAAGTACTTATGATCAAATATCAAGGATTTGTGAGCAAAATGACCTAGGCGTGCTGATAATTTAGAGGTCTTAAGATTCCAGTCACACCTTTGAATTACAACATATGTGGTTATGAAATTCATTAAAAAGTAATTGAACCGTGCAAAATTTAACCACAGATTCAATTGATATAATGTACATAAAAAGTTTATTCTGAGAATACATTTTCAAATTAACCGTCGTATAAATAAAAACTATTAACATGGGTTACAAATATTTATTTAAGATGATTGTTAACACGTTGAAATATTCTTGTAGGTGGACCAACAGTTTACCACGCAGAAGGTGTTTGAGATAAACCCACAGTACACCAATGTTTGCCCAAAGTGTTATCTATAAGAAATTTTGATTATTTCCTTCTAATCTGCAAAGGAAAACTGCATGCCGGAGACTTTTCCATAAATTTTTCGGAGGACATAACAATTTTGCTAACTCATACTTGGTCAACATGGAGGAATAGGGCCTAAGTTTTCTTATATTGTGAAGGGTGTTTCTCCGCAATAGGCTGCATGACAACTGGTACGAACGGCTTACCGCTTCATGATAGTTTGACTTTTTGTGGCCGGTTACCCATCAATAAACAAAACGTCGGCGTTGGTATTCTTTAGATAATAGCAGAAACCACTTGAGCACAATTCCTTTATATATATATATTCCATATATAATGGTGACACAATTAAAGATAAACTCGAGAAGCATAGGTAACTCTCCTTTTCTTCATCTTTCTTTCTTTCGACTGGTATTGTAACCGATACTATGTTATTACCTACCTAAACACTATATAATCAATACGTAGCCACCTACCGCTTTACATGGCACCGGGTATTGTGGGTTCGATCTCCGTGTAGGACAACACTTTGATCTGTAAACTAATTGGATTTACTTTTAGTAATTTATAAAGCAGCGATAGCTGAGTGTAGAGACCGAAATACTGCTACGTAGTGGGTCTCGGGTTTGAATCCACGGCACGCACCAATGACTTTTCTGATTTAAGTGCGTATTAAATTGTTAATTATCGCTTGCTAATCGGTGATGGAAAACATCGTGAGGAAACCTGCCTGTCTAAGAGCTCTCCACAATGCTCTCAAAAGACATGTAAAGTCTGCCAACCCGCACTTGGCCAGCGTGGTGGTCTACGGCCTTACCCTTCTCATAGTGAGAAGAGGCCCGTGCCCAGCTGTGGGACAGTATAAAGGGCCGATGATGAATTTATCAAGACTGGTTGGAACATCAGCATTAGTAAGTAATATCCAACTTAATAGTCCACGAGAATTTTCATCATTCATTCAAATTGATGCATCGCCAAATTCGTGAGAAAAGCGATTTCAAAACCGTATTCAGACAATAGTCTATATCTACATGTTGGAGATTTTTTATATAGGATTGCTTCAAAAACATGATGTATTTGATTGATAGCTGGCGTCTTATCTGATAGTGCATCTCAGTAATGATAGGTTACAATCAATTTGCGATAGGTGTTATTGTAATTAATGTTTTTGGTAGGCGTGAATCCATTGTATTCACTTAGAACAAGATTTTTCACATAATTTGATGGATACCATTTCCTATTTAAAACTTAATGTAATTTTGAGAGCACAGGTGGACAGAACAATGAGACAAACTAGGTTAAAAAGTATTTTACTAAGTGTTGATTAGCGTTTTTGTAATCTTCTTCTTTATATTTAGTACTTTTCGTATTGTGGATTGAAGAGTGTTTCAAATAGCTCAATAAGATTTCAAGAAAAATTAAGAAGAGTGACTACACTCTGGCTCTTGTGAAGTACCAAATCAATTTGAAATAGAGCAAATCCTTAACACGTCAGTATTTTGGGTATGCTATCACACATTATTTTGAATTTTATGAGGACCAGAATCACTTCAGCGTGTATTCAAAATTACGTACAAACAATGATAACACCATCAAACCCGCAACATACAGCAAGCCAAGCCTACCAATCAAACTATTACCAATGAATACAAATTTTACATAATAGAAGCGTATTTCTTAAGGATGTCGTGTGCCGATTAAAGTTGGCGTATTGACGGTTGTCAGTGTAGTAAGTAGTTGGCGCCGTTGGCGGCGCTGGCGTCGTTCTCCGTCTTTCTTGCTCTCGTAGTTAAGTGACACAGGAGAAACTTTCGTCTCTCTTGCACTCGTAGAGTCAGCTGTCACAGCGCGAGTGCCACGCCGCCAAGCGGCAATATGGGTCACACTGGTCACAGAAAGTTTGTCTACTGAGCGCCCATAAGAAATGTGGCTCTATTATTAAATATCTATGCTATTACCCCATCGGAGCAGTCAATATGCATATAATCGCAATAATTTAATATTAACTCGATGCAACAGCTGGCTAACGCTATCAAGACTAAAATATGACTCATCCAATATAATATCTCCCTTCAAAACTATTTCCATCTTCATATTTGCCCCAGTTTCAGTAGTCTGCGAACACTCGGAAATACCTAAGATCAATTTGAATTCACTCAAACGTTGGACACAGTAGTGTAAACATTTCTGCCTTTTATAACCTGTACTTTACGATGACACCAAAGTAAACTGCGCGAGCGCATGTTGAGAATGTAAATGTCTGCGTTTCAATATATTTTAAAAGCTGTTTGTGTTTTGTGAATTTTTTCGAACTTTTTTGGATTGGCTAAAAGAGTGTATTTTCCGTGTGGTGACGGATTAAGAATACGGAATGTCACCACCCCACATCATCCCATGGGTGTCGTAAGAGCCGACAGAGGGAGCATATTATGCAGAAAACATCACTGTAAGAGAAGGAAAACTTGATACAAACCCTATACCAACCCGTTTGGCCAGCGTGGTATAGTAGGCCAATTCCTCCTTTCAGAAGAGAGGCCTAGTCCAGCAGTGGACTGTTAAAGGCTGATGATAACATAAAAATGTGTATAACGTGGGACCTAAAAATTCATGACGAAATGTGGGTGTAATATTACACCTCTGCCTACCTCTTCGGGGATACAGGCGTGAGTTTATAATTATGATAATAAAAGTGTATTGTTGGCAATATAGATGGAATAGAGAGGACAATTGATATACAATATTCATTGATGAGATATCCATGCTACTAAGTAGAGAACGTAGAGCATAACAAACTAGGCAGGATCTCTATTACGGCACCCATTAATATATTAATAGATTCTTAAATACATACTGCCTCCGTGGTCCAGTGGATAGCGTATGCGACTACTGATCGGAGGTCCCGGGTTCGATTCCCGGGTCGGACAAAAGTGTTACTGGGTTTTTCCGAATACTCAGTAGCAGCCCGGAGTCTGGTGATGTGCCCGGTGACGGCAATAGGCTCGCCCCCTATTATGTGGGACCTAAAAGTTCATGGCGAAATGTGGGTGTTGTATTATTTTATACCTCTGCCTATCTCTTCGGGGATACAGGCGTGAGACTTTGTATTTAAGAATCTTTTTTTAGTTTAATAAAAGAAAATCTTAAATAAAAACACGTAAATTAATAACACCACAGGCACAAATCAAATCAATGCTCATCACAAATAAATTTGTTCAGGGTGGAATTGATGTCAAAACCTTTGGAGTAGCAGACAGAATTACTAACTTCTAAGCCCATGGCAGTCGAGTAAAGACAATTTGATTTATTAATCTTACACATTTTTCGTCTGAGTAGTCGTATTGCTGGACACGAAAAGCCGAAAATTGGGCTCAGTGGCGTGCTATTGGAGCGAAAATGATGTTAACATATTTCTCACAAAAATAAACCAGTATCATGACTGACAGGACTGCCTCCGTGGTCCATTGGATAGTGGTCCGTATGCGACTGCTGACCGGAGGTCCCGGATCTAGCAAAATTATTACTGGGTTTTTCCGAATTCTCAGTAGCAGCACGGAGTTTAGTGATGTGCCCGGTGACGGGAATAGGCTCGCCCCCTATTACGTGGGACCTAAATATTTCATGGCGAAATGTGGGTGTAACATTACACCTCTGCCTACCCCTTCGATGCTACATGCGTGAGTCTATAAAAAAAGCAGCATTTTTTTCAAAGACAGTTACATTCTATCGCCACATTTCACGTATGTTTTGACATACTGAGGATATATTACCGGTAGCTGTAAACGTTCTTGACGTACAACCCAGTGGGCTGATCTCAGGTGATCCAAGAACACCTCATAAAGTACAATGGTTGCGTCAATTAGATGTTTGGCTATTTAAAATGTGCGGTTAATATGTTATAGGCAATCGATAAATTTGGTAGTTAATTGGTTCGGTTTTTTGAAAGGCGAATTAAATATCTGCATAGGTATATGCTTAAATAAAAAACAGCAAATCACGCTTTCTTCAGATAGGTAATAACTAATAATTTTATTTTAATGCATCCGTGTGGTTGACGGCATAGAATACAAGTGTCACCACCCCCTATCTTCCCGTGGGTGTCGTAAGAGGCGACTAAGGGATAACACGATGCAAATACCATCTTTGCGTAGAGACGGAAAACTCGACATCAAACCATATACGACTGCCTCGTTGGTCTCGTGGCATAAATGTGCGGGTGGGATCGGGAGGTCCCGGGTTCGATTCCTGGGTTGGGCAGTGTTATTGGGGGTTTTCTGTCATGAAATTCTCAGTAGCAGCACGGAGTCTGGAAATGTGCCCGGTACGGCAATAGGCTCGCCCCTTATTACGTGGGACTAAAGTATAGCTGGCGAAAAGTGGGTGTAGAAATACATCTCTGCCTACCCCTTCGGGAATAAAAGGCGTGACGATATGTATGTATGTATGTATGTACAATTAGAATATTGTACCGTATAACTATCTACATCAACCAAGTTAATTCTTTTCTCCTCATTTATACAGCCATTTAATTTTTTCGCAATGTACTAGTTTATATTCGACTGCCTCTTTGGTCTCGCGGCATAAATGTGCGCGTGGGATTGGGAGGTCTCGGGTTCGATTCCCGGGTCGGGCAAAGTGTTATTGAGTTTTTCTGTTAGGAAATTCTCAGTAGCAGCACGGAGTCTGGTGATGTGCCCGGTACGGCAATAGGCTCGCCCCCTATTACGTGGGACCTAAAAATTCATGGCGAAATGTGGGTGTAATATTACACCTCTGCCTACCCCTTCGGGGAAACAGGCGTGAGTCTGAGTCTAGTTTATATAAATATGATAAAGATTCATCGTTATCGTCCTGGCATTATCTAGGTTATATATGAAGACAATGGCTATCACAAAAAGAGCTAAAATTTTACCTCTCCATAAATAAGTATACCTAAAATTTTTGAGGTGGTGGAATTTCGATTCTTACGGAACGACTAGTTACCATAATAACCTGCCGTCAATCAATCCCTATTCAACCTGCATAAAACCTCTAGCAAGCATTTTCATCTAACCAAAAACACCTCTACAATGCAGCATAAAACCCATTTTCTTAAACACACTTTCTCAAGTACAATCAAGAACAAAAGCATCAATAACAGGTACAGTCACCGACATAACCTCAGAAGCTACAAATAACTCAGCGTTGAGATTTGTTGTCGCAATCCATTGTAGTGGCGACACGCCAGTAATGAAAGCCGCTTATCTGCGCGACTGTACCTCAGTGCTGTCGGTTATCTACGTCACTGTACTCTCAAGGAGGCTAATCGGGCGTTGAATTAAACTTGAAATTTGCATTTTTATTAATATAGTTTATTTTTTGTTTAGTAAGAGCTGAGGCGGGCTTTCTTCGAGTAATTTTGTTTCTGTTTTTGCTGCAGCGACATCTAGGTATGATTAGCTGTGAAGGTTTATTACGGTGAGTCGTGAAAATGTTCTATGCAAATAAAAATGAAATGCGTTGGAAAGATAATAATTGAGAATGTTTTTGAAAAATACGAGAAGGCTTTAAAGAGGTTTGTTGGTTTGTTGTTGTAATAATTTTCGTTTAAACATACGGTTGATGAACCTACGAATAGTGTAAGAATTTAAATGGATTAGTATTGTGTTGGAAGTTGAGGGTCGAGCATGAGGCTACCCATTTTGGCGAATTATCATTCTGTGTATTGCTTCCTTTGCAGACGATTTTCACGAATGTTTTATTCTTTTATTGTGATTTGTAAGGCAAAATGGAGCTCCTAGCCATCCCAGCCAACTTTTCAGTCTCATTTTGTACTGTTAACTATTCAAGCTCTATTAAAAACAGCGATAGCCTGGTGAAGAGATAGCCAGACTGCTCTGCAGAGGTTCTAGAGTTGGAAACACGGCTCGTACGTGATAAATAGTTAATTATTGCTTACTAGACGATGAAAGAAAACATCGTGAGAAAACCTGCATGTCTGGATCATTTCGCGTAAAATTCTCGATGACATGTGAAGTTTCAAGCCAACCAGTCCAATAGCAAGAAAAGTCCATACCCAGCAGTGAGACAGTGTATGTCTGAGCATCGGTGAGTGAGAGTGCCGGAGGCCCTATCCTCTATTCCTTCTCTCTCATCCCACTCCTCATCATATACCTTTTCCCAATCCCAAGGGGCGGCAACTGTGACTCCTGTGGTGTTGCTTGTGTCCATGGGCGGCGGTAACTGCTTACCATCAGGCGATCCGTCTGCTCGTTTGCCGCCTATTACTATAAAAAAAACAAGTATATTGATATATATACTACCTCGTTGGTCTCGCGGCATAAATGTGTGCGTGGGATTGGGAGGTCTCGGGTTCGATTCCCGGGTCGGGCAAAGTGTTATTGGGTTTTTCCATTAGGAAATTCTCAGTAGCAGCACGGAGTCTGGTAATGTGCCCCGGTACGTCAATAGGCTCACCCCCTATTACGTGGGACCTAAAAAAATTCATGGCGAAATGTGGGTGTAATATTACAAGGTCTAATAATAATTATTATTGATGTTTTTTAAATATTCTGTGGAGCCTCTTCCACATTTGACAAAATGATCTATTTCTGACCAAAAAGCCTCCATTTGGTCAGAAGTGTGACATATTTAGCATCGAATTATAGTCTCCTAAGTACCCTCATGTTCATCTTTCAGCCAGTCCCATAACTCGAAACAGATATATGAGAGACGCGTTCGGTAACGATGCGATACGTAAACACGAGCACAACTCACACCTGCGCTGTATTTACGAGTTATCACATGTGCGGAGTTATGTGTATGTAGTGGTGAACTGTGCTTTATTGGATGATAATGATGTGTTGTCTACAAGCCGGTAGCAGTTGTTCTGAAGAGAAGTTTAAAGAATATGTCAGTGTTTCTTTGAAAGCCAAAAGAAATGGCAGCGTTCCACTGGCTATATAAAAGGCTCTGAGCTACGCTCCTCTTTGTGAACGTTTTTAAGTAGGCGGTTCTTCTAAGGCGGGAGGAAATTTTTGGTGTGTGTCGTTCTTCTCTTTGGAGAGTCTTGAAAAGATGCTTCTGTTACGGCTATGACTAACTATGCTCCTTCTGTGGTTTGAAGAACGCTTTTGATATGATAGACGGCATCAGCATGGTTTCCACAGTAATATTAAAGGATGTTGGCAACTGTTATATGGTTATATAACAGAATCTTCTAAGATTTCTTCAAATGCATAAGGTTCGTCATTTTTGTCTACTGTTCCGGACGTGGGTACTGCTGAGATGAACAGCCAAGAAATTCAACAGCAATATATCATAAGGACTTAAGTAACCAATCTAACCTAAGCTAATGAATCATCAAAATAAAGCGAAATCAACCACAAACAAACACTAGCCTAACCACAAAACGAAATCAAACATCCAAATACAAGCCAAAAAATACCACCAAAATTAAGTGGCATAATTAATTATCTCAAAAAAAATTAAACATCAAAGCTTGAAATGGCTGAAAGCGATGTCAGGCGAGTGACGCCACACGACAGTGAAACCTGAAAAGGAAATTAGCCTCAGTGTAGCGTCCATTCGCATTTTTCCATTTATGTCAACATGACAACGGCACAGTGGTGCGTACCGACAAAGGATAGGACAACCATCAGTGCTCATGGCGACCACCGCAATGGAAAACGTTAATTTTATTCAATGTTTTTTATGGGTAGTTGTATGTTTATTGGATGCAGATCTGTGCACAGATATTTTATTTTTAGATTGCTGAAGTTTTGTGTGTAATGTGTTCTATGTATTAATTTAATATTAAAATTTAAATTACTAGAAAATTGTATCATAATCGGATATGAACGGTATAGCTGTACATACAACTCTAACAAAATAAAATGTTATAGTATAGTTATAAGTACTCATATTGTTGGTAATTGTAATTCTGTTAGACTGAGAAGTATGACACTTCTTTTTCAAATACAAAATTAGTAGTCTATAAGGCCTATTCCAAACTTCTGATAAAACCTAAAATACCTTGAACCCGAACCACTATGATAATTTGCCGATCACGGGACTTCCGAAACATTAAAATTCTGCTCTCGAACACGAAACAGTAACGTTTAGCAATTCATACATACGATGAGTCATGCAAATTCATTTAAATAATGTCCAGATAAGGTTGACCAATCAAATTCTTGTTTAATTCGTAATAGTCGCCTTGCCAGTCCATTAGAATATTACAAACCAAAATTATGGTCTAGAGGTCAAACAATTTCGCAAAAATTATAATTAAAATTACCCATGTTAAGTCATTTACCTTATTTATTATATAAATTTATACTATAATCAACGAGAAATATTTCCCAGTGTTGAAAGTAATCGAATTGTGGACAAAACATCGTATGATTATGTCATCGATTTGAGTTGTTCAATATTTAATGAGATTATAATTAAAATCGATGCGAATAAATCAAATACGGTATAAAAGTTGGTTGTTTGTTATAAATTTGCATATAAATAAAAGTTACATGGTATTTTTTTCGTAAATAACAGTATAGTTTTGAAGGACTGGTTGTTTTTATTAATATTATAATAGAATATTCATCACGCTGTCTGTTCTAATAATAACTTAATTTATGCAGACCCGTCCTTATTTACACAAGACGGATTCTCAAGGCCTTATACGAGAATAAGCTGAATAATAACTTCTTTATGAAAACAAAATGACAACAAATCTTCTCTCTTATACTGAGAGTTCTGTTTGAATTAAATTATCGCATACACATTATTATAATGTTACATTATGTGCTGACTAAAAATATCTATATGATTACTTTATTATTGGTAGCTGTTTTTTTACCCCAAAGCAAGTACTTGTAAAATATTCCAACAACATTTTCCCGAGATTAAATACACGAGCAATTCGAAAAGTCTAGATAAACGAAACGGCACCCCCCTCCAAAATAACAAAATAAAAAAAAAGAAAAGTCGGAAGACACAGGATAACAGTAACACATTTTCGTCGCGGAGGCTAACGATTCCGAAGTGAACTGTCCCATAAATCTAGGGCAGCCTGATTGATACATGGCGGTGGGTTGACGCCCATCGAGTAATTTAGTGCCGACTCCCCGCCCACTACCAGATAGCGAGACTTTTGTTTTGCATTAATTCTCTTTCCTTCCATCGATGCTAAAGAAAAGAATTTACTTTTAAAGAATTCGCGCTGGTGATAAATGTTGAGATAACTTTTTTTTTCGGGAAATTCTCTTTGTCTAGAATTTGTAGCGTTTTTGTCCAGTGTGCGGTGTATTTGGATTTTTCGCTGATTATGATCTTAGATTGTAGGTCCTCTTCGGCGCCCTGATATCTGTACTTGAGCAAAAGAAAATAGAATGGAAGTAGTTAACCTGACATGTTGTTTATTATCGATGTGGAGGCGTACGAAGATATTATTTGTACTAAAAGCTACGATTTTAACATTACCGAAAATAATGTACTACCATTCATAGCGTCTGCTTTTGTAGCATATCTTAAAAAAAAACAGTAAAAAGCACAAACTGCATACTTTCTGTTCGTCGTAGCGGTCCTAGTTTTGCTTTTTCCTGTTCTGCTATCATGTTAATAGATTATAATAAACATAGAGGTTTGTATTATGATAGGACTAACAAAAATTTGGTTTATTTTGTTCATTATGCAGTTTTTTCGTTTGTTCCGGTAAATTTCAAAATCGGTTAAAATAAAAAGTAAATGAAGCTAACTTTATAATGCTATCAGCACCTTATACTAATATATAAAGCTGAAGAATTTGTTTGTTTGTTTCTTTGTTTGGTTGGCGCGCGCCAAATGTCAGGAACTTACCGGTCTGATTTGAAAATTCTTTCAGTGTTATATAGCTCATTTATCGAGGAAGGCTATAGGCTATATAACATCACGCTATGTGCCACGGGAGCGGAGCAACTATAATAATAAAAATCACGAAGACAAAATCTACCAACAAGCTACTGATATAAAGTTACTTCAAACAGTTTCTTCACCACGAAGGACATATGTACGATCACCCAACTCGCTCTAAATCAAACAAGTCGAAAAAATCTCTACACAACACACCCACTCCCGTCACAATATGAAACCGCACTCACACATGCAAACCTTCATATATAAATTCGCAACGCAATAGCTAACAGAACAAAAAGCGAGCATCAAGTCAACACACTACTTCATTCCTCATAGTATTTCAACAAAGCTACAAAAAACGGCTAATTTCAAAGCTGAGGCTCAGACGACAGAGGCTGTAATCCAAGCCTTTCTTAGCGGCTAATCTTAGGACAAAAGCTTTAATACATGCGGCCCCGGGGTATAGGACGAGTGTATTGTTTATTTTAATTTTTACGCCTGCGCGGCCCACTGTGTCTGCGGCTGCCAAGGAAAAATATACAGCCTGTTTCAGATTACGTTCTGGGTAATAATTATTTTCGTCGCACAAGTTTATGACTTGTTCTTTACTGTGATTCTTTAGTATTTAGGTGATGGATAAAATAAAATGCATTTTGACAGTGAATAAATGTGGCCATACATACCTACATTATAGAGGACCATCGTTTATAGGCTTTAAAATATTTTCTTCGACTTATCGATAAGTTTTAATTGCAACGGGTCGCAGTTGCGTATTTATTTAAAAAATTAAGGGAAAAATTTATTTTTGCCTCAACGTTTGTCGACTGACTAACTACATGATGCGTATGTGTACAAATCTCCCAAGTTTAAAATTATTATCGCAAAATCTCACACACCTTGCGACATTATACACTCTCGATAAATGGGGAACTTTTAGAACTATCAATTTTTGTTGAGAATGGCTGAAAAAATAGTGACTCTATATAGTATAAGTTCCAACTTAAGCAAAGTGCATATTTTTCACGCACATCTCAGGCCATTCACACTTTAAGGCTGAGTGTGGCCGTTAGGCGAATAAAATAATACTAATAATATTATTCTACCACATACACACATCACCATCTAGTCCCAAACTAAGCTGAGCTTGTACTATGGGTATTAGATAATGGATAAACGTACATATATATCTTTTCTAGGGTTCCGTACCTCGAAATAAAAAACGGAAACCTTATAGGATCACTTTGTTGTCCATCCGTCTGTCAAGACCCTTTTTCTCAGAAACGCGTGAAGGTATCAAACTGAAATTCATATCAAATAGTAAAGTCTATTGTCCCTTTATGCTGCAAATTCTGCAAATTTACTTAACTCGCATGGAAATCAAAACCTACAGGTTACTTCCCGTGAATTCAGAATCTTCAAATTTGGTACGAAGCAATGTCTTATAGCACAGATAAAAGAAAAATTGCGAAAACAGTAAATTTTTAGTTACATCATATAAAAAAAAGATTTATTAATTTAAAAGTTACTATTCCTTTCCTCATGAACACGTTAAGTTATTAAATTGAAATTCATATCAAATACTCAGATCTATAATACCTTTAAGCTGTAACAAAATCAAACTTCTATCTCAACGCAATCAAAAGATACAGCAATTTTACTATATTTTCAAACTCGCAACTACTCGCAAGGGAATCAAAACCTACAGGGTACTTCCCGTGAGCTCAGAATCTTGAAATTTGGTACGAAGTAATGTATTATAGCACAAATAAAGGAAAAATTGCAAAAATCGTAAATTTTTAGTAATCATAAAATTAAAAATGTTTTTAATGATTTTAAAGTTACTATCGCTATCCTCATGAACCCGTAGAGGTATAAAATTGAAATTCATATCAAATGCTCAAGTCAAAGCTACAGGATTATGCCAGTCGATCTAGAATCTTGAAATTATGCATCTATGAGTCCGACTCGCACTTGACCGGTTTTATTTGGAAATACATACATATTATACATAGAAACACCCAGACCAACACAAATATCCATGTTCATACACACAAATGTTTGACTTGAGCGGGAATCGAACCCGCAACGTTCGGCGTAGCAGTCGCTTACAATCCCGCGGCGCCAACCGGTCGTCAAAATAATTTAACTAAAGTGTAAATTATTTTATCGAGCACTAATATTTCAAATGTTGAATTGGCTTAGTATACAAATGGTTAGTTTGCATTCGGATATCGATGGTAAATGCGTTAGTAGTAAATACTATTCAAATTACTTAGTACTGTAACGTAACTGAAATGGCAAATGCCAATTCATGCATAGCACGCTGAAATGCTATCAAAACATTATATACGGGCAAACAAAAGAATTGAGAAATATATGAATTTATCCATAAATATATACCAGTAGACAGAAAAAGGAATAAAAATGAATTTGTTTTACAAACTGCCGCACCCTGTACGTGGCTAGCAGGATAGCTAACAAGTGATATGCAGCTCATTTTCAGCTGTAGCGCGAATTATCAGCGACGCGTGACGACACTGTATTACGTACCACAGTGCACACACACATAAACATTTATGATTTATACGTTTGTACCAGTGTGAGTCACGATATAGCTATACGTTTTGTACTAATGTTCTTTTTAATACGTTATTTTTTGTTTATCATTCTATAGCGATATCCAAGTCCTTGGAATCTAGTGCTGGCTTTCCAGTCTGACCAGGGGGGCGATTCAGAATCGTTCGATATCTCATTTGACATTCGATTCCGTTAATTGTCAAACGGGCTACCTCATTTTTTGTCAAAACTATCGCATTTCCTATCAATTTTATGCATTCAGTATGAAGTAAATTAATAAATAAACCGAATTCAATGAATATTTGTTCAAAATATCTCTGATAGGCGGCTAAAAGACGAGGACAATAATTTGACATATCGTACGATTACTTGTCGTGACATTCTGAATCGGCCTGCAGGTCCTGTAGACAAGTGGCAGTGGATTACCTATATCGCTATTCGCTAAGTGTAAATGTATGCAACTGACATAGTCTATCGATATGTCACGTAGTCCACGAAGAACGAATTGCTCATGTTACCATGGCCAATGATGTTACAAAAGTAAAAAGAAGTAGATATGTTATAGATGTACCAAAAGCAGGACGCTAAACATAAGCCAGTTGGCAAGTCTGACATATGTGTGTGACGTCCCGAGCCGGCGTCAAAGTGAAACTGACACATCTTGTCAACTGAAAATAAAATAAAATATGGAGATATCGATGTGTGCGTTAGTTTACCGTTTCTACGGATTGATTACTACGTAGGTAACGTATCTACCATTTTCTTGTAATATCATTGACGATGGCAATCAAATGAGAGCGATAGCAGAAATGAGAAGCGAATGCCACTGGACTAGCCTCTTTAATTTGATAGAATATAAGTTTTATAACTGTGCATTGCTTTTTGCCCCACGTGTTTGTAAGAAGAATCGCTTGACAATCGCGTTTTCACGTCAGTATCAGCACTGCTGGTCTGGCACATGCTGTTCTGAATACCTCATAGTTGTTTGTAAATGAGAGAAATAATTAGTGAAATTTTCTAAAATCATAACTTCACGCCTCTTATCCCCGAAGGGGTAGGCAGAGGTGTATTAGACACCCACATTTCGCCAGTTATGTTTAGGTCCCAATGTATGTAATAGGGGGCGAGCCTATATTCATCTACCGGGCACATTATTAAACGAGCGATAATTAACATTTTTAATACACAAATAAATTCGAAAAGTCAGTGGTATGTGCCCGGGGTACTTAGGATCGAACCCGAGACCATCGTCTCGGCAGTCCACAACGTACACCACTGGGCTATCGCCGCTTCTAATACCATTGCTTGTATATTTGATCCCTTTTAGAAAACTCCCGCAAGAGGACGAAATCCAATGCCGAGGGCAATTTAAAAACATCCGAACTACGGACGCGGAGTGCACCCAGACTCGACACAACAAGATTTTCAGCACGCAATGTGTTATCTCGAATGGAGCTCTAACCCTGACACGGCGCACTGCTAAACAGTATGGCAACGGCTTAAAGCATTACGCTATATGTGCGATTACATTATCAGCCTTTTACAGTCCACTGCTGGAGTAGGCCTCTCCTTTGAAAGGAGGAATTGGCCTACTATACCACGCTGGCCAAACAGGTTGGTATAGGGTTTGTATCAAGTTTATCTTCTCTTACAGTGCTATTCTCTGCATAATATGCTCCCCCTGTCGGCTCTTACGGCACCCATGGGATGATATGGGTGGTGCCATTCCGTATTCTTAATCCGTCACAACACGGACAATGTGCGATTGGTCATATTGTATTAAGGATTATTTTATCTGTGGCAATTGCAGACATTTCTTTGTAGGAATTTAAACGTGGTCATCACTGATTGTCCTTCGGGATGTATATATGGGCGCAAATTAATATATAATGATCATATTGTTACGAAAATGTTAATAATATTTAAGATTGATATTTAAATAACTATTTGTGAACACAGAACTAAGAACTTCACTACTTTACAATATTAGACACTGTATTGGCTGCTTAACTGTTTATAAAGATTGGGTATTTAATTTATCGCTTAATTATTAAGATAACTCCAGAAACTTTCAAAGTAAAACCAATTAGTATTAAATAACATGATTTTGACACTTATAATTATGTTTTCGGTAATAAATAACATGCTATTATATTAACATTCTGTTGATAGCGCCATCTGTTGACAATGTTGTAAAGCAGCGTTTAGTTAATAAAATAAATTTGTTATTCGTGTAAAATAAATAATTTGATGTTGTGCAAAATTCATTACAATATTAATGTCGATTTTTGATTAGATTATAATTAATAGTACAGTAATTTCAATTATATGTTGAAAAGGAGTTGTTAAACGTTACATTAAGTGTAATGACGGTTAGTTTATAAAAAGGACTGTAGTTCGCATTTTAATTCAATTCTGTGCTAGAAATCGTCTAAAAATAAACCAAGTAATATTACGTGAGTGTTTTTATTATGGAGTCTGGACACCATAACCCTGGCGTATCGCCGACAGCAGCGGTGGGATAAACGCCCCCTAAGAGACTTCGGTATCTACGGTTGGCGCGAGAGTTATGGGTCTCTTGGCTTGGCCGCCATTACCAATGATGACCTGAAGACTGATGCGACAAGCGCTTGGAAGCCGTGTTTGGCGCTAGTCAACCCTGATCGGAGACTGCACGGTGTGTCGGAGTTATGGCGAGCACGTCTATACTTCACGTGAGGCCACATGCGAGCGAGAGTGACAGAGCGACTACGACGGGGTGCACGCACCGGGGTGTGCTGTGGCGTGAACGCTGTTCTGCTCTGAGTGCTACCAGAGGTTGCAGATGCGGGTTGTTGATGCACTGACCAGAGGTATTTATCCAGAGCTGATTTGATTAGTTTTTGAGAAACATCCTAATTTTATAAATTATGGTGCTTACAGGATTACCTACTGTCCCCGTAAGGATTACCTGATAAAAATTAAACAGTCCAAATTACGAAAGTTATACCCCAAATAGCACTTATAGGCAACTGTTGTTTATCCACGTTTGGTACATATATAGCAGTGCTACTGTGCTTATAGTCATGGTATGCCTTCGGCTGGGGCTCTTGTCTCATGTCTGTTTATTAATCGTTAGGCCATGTCGGAAACTTTCTGTAAAACTTACTTATCTACACAAGAAAGAGAAAATAGCTTTGTTGTTATGTGGTTCTACTTATGTAATTATTAGTAAAGAACGGTATAACTGCCCTTTTCAAGTTGAAGCTCTGATATAGATCCATTATAGAAATTGCCTGATTTGCTTTCAGTTTAAATAAGCTAATCTATGTGCTGAATATGAATTCAATTGGTAGTCAATAGGTTATCCCAATAGTAAAATATTAAAGAAATCAAAACATTATTTATAGCCCTTGGTTACACATTACATAAGGCTAACTGACTGCATTACTTATGGCTAGTGCTCACGGCGCGGTTATATGAAGCCTCTCTTGATAAATGACTATCCACCACAACAATAATTGTTTGCATAAAACCAGTAGTTTCACAGATAAGTGCATTCAACAAAACAAACTTCAGTTTTATTATATTAGTACAGATATATTCAGAAGGTAGATATAAAAATAAATCTGTGATACACATTTTTAAAGCTAATATTTGTAAAGTTACAAAATAGGTTTTATTATATATTTGTGGACTCTATAGGTGCCTAAATGATTTCATTTTAACATTATGTTGAAATTGTTACTGTCAACTTGCAGCACAAGTTAAGGTTATAAGACAAGGAAACCCAACATATCTTAACCTTTTATGACTTTGTTTTAATATTTGTCGCTTAATTTTATACCTGTATAGAATGATTTGTTCCGACCATGATAAGTCCTTGCATAACCCAATTTACTGAAGCTAGAAACATGAGATCTGGACAGTAGATTTCTTTATGGACATATGCACTCAGGTTCTATAAAAGTCCATCTCTAAGCATTTTAGGTTGAAAGTCTTAAGACAGGTGACTGCTAATCTTTTATAAATAACAAGCCTTAGTGTTATACTCGGTAAATACAATTTGTTTTATTTGTGAGTTCATTTGCAAAGTTAGTTGCATCTATATTCAAGATGACAACTAGTGATAAACCAATAAAATTTAGTGCCAACCTTATTGCTCTTTTGGGACGCAAGACAGTTAGGAATATGATTATTAGGATAATGATAAGTGGGTTTAAAGAACATAATGTGACAATCCATATTATCTCTTTTCCCATTTAGCAGTATTTATTCTTAGCCAATAAAAGTAATTGTGTCGACTACTTATGCTTTATTTCGAAGTCAGTTGTGATTAGTCAGTTTACAATACATAAAATTAAAGTTGAATTACATAATGAAAGAGTAGACAAATGATAAATAAAAACATTCATTTCAGAAAGAAAGGTCTAATTTTATAAATAAAATGTTGAATTAATTATAAAATACCAACATCTGAGTGTCTTTATTAACTTTTACGGTTTATTGTAGTAAATTTCTTAACTGAGTGGAATCATTTTTAGAAATAAGACTGCACTACTCTTGCTTTGTAATATTGGTAGCTTCTAAATTTCTCTTTTATGGCTCAGTTGGCAAACAGTTCAACAATTTCACAGCTTGCACTATGCCTAAAAATATTCAATATTGGATTAAACATGTTCTTACATGAGTAATAATTATAGCACTAGTATTTTCGAAATCCTTGGATCTGCATGGTTTGAAATCATTTCATATTTATCATCAACAGTCCGACTGTTCACGGCTGAACATAGGCCTCTCTTTGTTCTTGCCATTTTGTTTTCCTGTTTGATGTGGATAAAACTTATTTTGAATATATTAGGTTTTAACTGTTTTATCAAAACTGCAAAATATGGGTATCCTGATAACTTTATATTTGACTATCTAAAATGACACTGTCAGACAGAACCTGAGAAAATTCAGTGTCGTATGTATTTTACCTTAAGCGTTAAATATGGGCTCCAACACTGTTGTAGCTAAGATAACTATAGACCAATGCACAGGTTGAACATGCCTGATATATAGATAGCTTAATAGACCGGACCACTTTGTAAGAGTAGAATTTTATTTCATATACAGTTACGAAGGTTCATGGAACTAATATTTGGGTGGGAAATGTTGCCCACCACCTGTCTTTTGAGTGTTGCAGGTTGGTGATGACATCCTGGCAGATGACCTGACCTTGGTGTGAAGAGAGGATGGACGAGCGGTCCTTTACTGATTGGTATGTATGGATAACGGTGGCCCGCCCTTTTGACGTCAGTGGTTTTGTGTGTGGGCTACGCGCACACATGCCGCATGAGTGCTGTACTGAGCTGGAGTCAAGCATTGTTTGCTAACCTTTGTTGATCAACATCAACAACTGTATGAGCAGCTTGACCGTATGGGCGGCGGATTCATCAGATACCGATTTACGTGGGGGTTCCTCTACCTCCTCCACTGTCGCTGTTGGACCTATGTAATTGCATTGTATTGATATAACTGATCATGACGAACGATGATCATTATTTTATGTATATGCATTGATGTGTTTATGAGGCAAATTTTGCATTTGTGTTTGAGTAAAATTTTATTTTTCCTATCCAACATCTTTCCCAAAAAGCTGGCTGGCCACCATGCGTATCCTTGATCCTGGTCTTGTTAGCTAGATCCCGTGATGGGTGATGCCGTGTGTTGGCTAGATCCCGTGATGGGTGATGCCGTGTGTTGGCTAGATCCCGTGATGGGTGATGCCGTGTGTTGGCTAGATCCCGTGATGGGTGATGCCGTGTATTGGCTAGATCCCGTGATGGGTGATGCCGTGTGTTGGCTAGATCCCGTGATGGGTGATGCCGCGTGGGCTAAATCGACCCTATGTGGGTGATGCCGTTTGTGGGCTAGATCCCTATGTGGGTGATGTCTGTGTGCGCTAGATCCCGTAATCGGTGATGCCGTAATCGGCTTAGCCATGGGTGAAGCATTGTTTGTTAGATCCCGTGATGGGTGACGCATGCCACAGGCTAAGATCCTATGACTAGGTGAAGCCTTGTAAAGAACTTTTAGTTCATTCTGTATGATAAACGCTTATTTATGTAATTTTTATATTCATTATTTTTGTTTGCTGTTTATTCTGTAACCGTTACCTAAATAGTCAGCGCGAGGAGCGCGCTGGATCAGAATGGCCGTATGGGCGCAAATTAATATATAATGATCATATTGTTACGAAAATGTTAATAATATTTAAGATTGATATTTAAATAACTATTTGTGAACACAGAACTGAGAACTTCACTACTTTACAATATTAGACACTGTATTGGCTGCTTAACTGTTTATAAAGATTGGGTATTTAATTTATCGCTTAATTATTAAGATAACTCCAGAAACTTTCAAAGTAAAATCAATTAGTATTAAACAACATGATTCTGACACTTATAATTATGTTTTCGGTAATAAATAACATGCTATTATATTAACATTCTGTTGATAGCGCCATCTGTTGACAATGTTGTAAAGCAGCGTTTAGTTAATAAAATAAATTTGTTATTCGTGTAAAATAAATAATTTGGTGTTGTGCAAAATTCATTACAATATTAATGTCGATTTTTGATTAGATTATAATTAATAGTACAGTAATTTCAATTATATCTTGAAAAGGAGTTGTTAAACGTTACATTAAGTGTAATGACGGTTAGTTTATAAAAAGGACTGTAGTTCGCATTTTAATTCAATTCTGTGCTAGAAATCGTCTAAGTCTGGACACCATAACCCTGGCGTATCGCCGACATATACCACGTACCTTTATTTCGAGTAACCGATATTTTGGCCATGTTGTAAGCGCCATGTTCACGGATGTACTGAACGGTTACACGAAACAAAGGTACAGTCGAACAACGTGCCGCTAGACCACCATAAGGTCGAGAATCGCTCAGCAAGACATCGTCGCTACCAGTGGTATTTTACACACACATTGACACTCGTATACAAAACCAGTTTCTAGTGTGCCTCCACTCTATGGGCGAGCCAAGGGGTATTTTTTCAACCTTGTCCACCGCAGACTTGTTTGATTGTACGTGGTGCATATCCCGAAGGACAATATAAAATCTTCTTTCTTTCTGAAATATCATAATTACCAAGGATTCACTTATAAAATGACAAAAGTGGTGTATAAACAAGCCGTCAAGAAATTAATAAGAGTGTTGTGAACAGCGGCTGCGGTGCTCTAGCGGCGCACTGTTACGGTTCGCCGGTAATTCTGTCTGCGAGCTACAATCACTTGTGACAATAAGCTTAGTTTGTACTGGGACTGGAACATGTGGTCGTGTTTTGCCTATGGTGGGATTGAAAAATGAAATAGCATCAAAGTATCCTAATAGTTTCTAATGGCCTTCTGTATCTATCTTCAGATGTACGTTCGAAACAAATTTTGTATGGATACTTGACGGCAGATATTTTCTGTTTATAGGTGTCAAACTTACTGTACATATTATTATACTAAGTAACTAGGATAGAAAAATGGATACCGACAGATCAAAATTGAGACTTCTATTTCGTAGTCCAAAAGTGTTCCTACTGAGACTATTTGTCTCCTCCTGTAACCACCTCCTGTAAACCGTCTTTCTATGTCAAAGCCGAAGTAAATATAAAATTAGATATATATAATGTATGATAATGATGCCAAGTCATTCTAAGCAAAAGTAATACATACCTGGGAAACGACTTCTTTTTAAGTTGAAACATTTTTAAACCGCGACTAAAAGTGCGCGCGTGCATTGCTCGAAATACAAACTTATCTTTGAGTGCATAGGGCGTTGATTTCGTACCTAATAAAAAAATATGGTGACTTTGAGCCTCAATATCTCCTGAACCAGTCTTTTCCCAGGTATGGTGCTGAAGTAAAAAATGCTCGTATTGAGCAGAATATAGGATTTCAGTTTTCGTTATTATTCAAAACACGATCGGAACGTAAAGTGCTCTCAATAATAATACAATGTAACATTAAGTACCTAGGTACAACAAAGAATCAAAGTAGGTACTTACCTATTGTTGTAAATAAAACATCAACTCTATACACATGTAAGTAAAGTTAAAACACTTTTTTTAACAAATGCCGTTGACAAAAATGCAAGGACTGGCATCCGAGACAGCTGGCAGCTTGTCCCCAAAGAACAATAGATAGTTTCGCACTCTCGTGACGCGAGATATGAAAAACATATCATGTTGTTATTGTGGAGCCAGACATTCGTGAAATGTTGAGATTGGACGGTTTTTGAGGTCATTCCTCCGGCACTGAAGATTGGTATTGGATATGATTGTTGGAAATAAATATATTAAGAGTTCAATGATCCCAGGTACCCCGGGCACCTATGACTCTTCGATGTTATATCTTCTTTCTCTTAGCGTTATCCCAGTTTCAATCTGAGGTCCGCTTACTAGTCTAACCAGGGGTGCGATTCAGAATCGTTCGATATCTCATTTGACATTCGATTCCGTTAATTGTCAAACGGGCTACCTCATTTTTTGTCAAAACTATCGCATTTCCTATCAATTTTATGCATTCAGTATGAAGTAAATTAATAAATAAACCGAATTCAATGAATATTTGTTCAAAATATCTCTGATAGGCGGCTAAAAGACGAGGACAATAATTTGACATATCGTACGATTAGTTGTCGTGACATTCTGAATCGGCCTGCAGATTTGGCTGAATATTATGTTTTCCACAGAGCGACTGCCTGTCTGACCTCCGCAACCCGAACAGATAGCGATATGCCATGGTTTAGACTAGTGTCAGTTTATTGAGAAGGTACTAACGCCCTGTAACTACTGTCAAAGATCTTCATGACAGCCGGGACCGACGGCTTAACGTGCTCTCCGAGGCACGGTACAAGCGATAATTAACAACTCAAGACACACATAGCTCCGAAAAGTCATTGGTGCGCGCCGTGGATTCGAACCCGATACCCTCTGCATGGTAGTCTGTTGGTATATCCACTCGGCTATCGCTGCCTTTTTTTTGTTATGTATGCATCATAAATGAATTATCGCTCGCTAATTGATGTGCCCGGTAGATGGCAATAGGCTCGCCCCCTATTTCATTGGGACCGAAACATAACTGGCGAAGTGTGGGTGTGTAGTACACCTCTGCCTACCCCTTTGGGGATAACGGGGTGTGAGGTTATGTTATGTTTAATGATCTTCTGAATGTAATTTCGCCTATGGCGGCCGGTCTCAATATAGACTAGACAATTGCGTGGGACATGTTATAGTGCAATTACATAAATGGTGTGCACAAACACGTGTATATTCTCTGTTCTCTCAGTTTCATAGTAGGACGGTAAATAATCGAAAAAGATTGGGCGTCGGCCCATTGATTTAGCCCATTTTCCAAGACAGGGGATCGCTGTGTGTCCATCAGTTTAAAACACATACCTACCTAATACCACAGTATAAAGACATTATTAGACTGTGCTAATACTAAGTGGTCTGTAGTCTAAGACGACATGTTTCTATATTTTTTTATATTGATAATGAAGTTGATTCCCATACATTATGAGAATGTAGTAATTAAATATTAAGTTCATTTATGTTTCAAAATAGTTATAGCGTTTTATTTAGATAATAGTATATTTTTAACTTGCCGCTCTAGTTCAGATCTAACATTCAGAGATCCTTATGACAAAATAAAAGTCAAATTAAAACATAAGGTCAGACACATAAACAGTTATAGGTATATATTAGCGTAACTTAAGTACTGCAAAAATTACTAAAAGCGAGTAAAATACTCAAGATAATTTAAAAGTCTCATCAAACAAAACAAGCAGCACATTTCCCATTAGTGGCCAGAAAAAAATGCTGAAAAATCTACCATCTTTATTCACACTAGCTAGGACACCTAAATCAAAACGTAGCCTGAGCCAAACTCATTCAGAATTCACGTGCCGCCCTCAAAGGCTATCAAATCGGAAATATCTCCACGTAAATGCACCCATCTGGACGACTGAGGCTGCTAATATCTCAAGCGCGACCAATGACTTGCTTTTACTTAAGAACCAGCTTAGTTTTGCGGTTCCAAAATGTTCAGCTAACATTACAACGTCCACTTATATTTGGAATACAATTTCAAATCCTTTGATTCGTGATTTTGGAACGGCAAATATATGTTTGTGAAGTGGAAAGCAGATAGCGTTTACGAAACGGGCTGTGGTCGAGGCAAGGTTAAAATATGCAGCGCTTGTATTGAGGGGACCTGCATAAAGGGGTAAGACAGTCCGTGTGGTCGCGACGCACTTCGTGCATGCACTTTCTGGAAACGTTTCCAACGGGCCATCCGTTAATGACGGCAAGAACATACTCGTTTACACAAACAAGATGACGCCAACTTTTTAACTATGAATATTTAGCTTTATCCTGCCTTTCGTATCTTTCCACCCATCGGACTTTCTTAACTGCACGGTTTGCACAGGTAGATAGTGTTATAAGCGGCCGCCTCACCGTAAGAAAATATCAGCAGTCTTTTCCAGAATGTCCGTCAGATGGAACAGTAATTAACTAACTAGCTGACTGAATGTTCCTAGCTGAACATTTTTTCAGGTAGGAAAAATTAAACAATTTCTGCAAGTTAGATGGGTACTTATTGACAAATAAAGTTCATTTTGCGTTCGATTTTTGTACCGCTTTTACCAATAAACATGTGTGATTCCTGATGAAGGTTTACGTCTAAATGCACGCGGGTAGAGCCGCGGGCGAAGTCCATAATATTTCGTGCTGCTTTTTTTTGTATAGTAATAGGCGGCAAACGAGCAGACGGATCGCCTGATGGTAAGCAATTACCGCCGCCCATGGACACAAGCAACACCACAGGAGTCACAAGTGTATTGCCACCCCTTGGGGTTGGGAAAAGGGATAGAATGAGGAGTGGGATGAGGGAGAAGGAATAGGGGATAAGGCCTCCGGCACTCTCACTCACCGAACGAAACGCAACAGTTTAGGTACTGTTACTTTACGTCGATTTTCTGTGAGAGGGTAGTACTTCCCCGGTCGAGCCGGCCCATTTATGCTGACATCAGCAAGGCTACTACCGCGATATGTAGTTTAAGTCCAACGTTACAAAAACTTGGTGACATAAACTACATCTCTAATGATTTTCATACCATTCATCATTAGCCTTTAACAGTCCACTGCTGGACTAGGCTTCTCCTTTGAAAAGAGGAATTGGCCTACTATACTACGCTGGCCAAACGGGTTGGTATAGGGTTTGTATAAAGTTTTCCTTCTCTTACAGTGCTGTTCTCTGTTAATCCGTCATCATCCGGAAAATAGTATAGTCATATCAGTTATCTCTAAATTATTATTCATCATCTTCCTAGCATCATCCTAGTTACACCTTTGACTTTCTGCTGTCCGGGTTCTGCCTTCCAGTAAATCCCAATATGCTGAGTATTAACTTTATTATCTTGTCAGAATATCAGCTTTATTATAATGTCTCATAACCTACCAATGGAAACACACACTGCAGTCAGTTTTCAAAAACCCTACGGGACGGTGTGAGCACAAAGTGACCGCTATTAAACATTCATTGGCGCTCCACTAAGGTGTTAAGTCTCTTTGTACCATGCATGTGCCAAGGAGCTATGCACTTCATAATTTTGAGAGCAAATGCTGCGAATATAAGATGGGATTTCAAAATGAACATAGGAACGATATGTTTATTGAAGAAACAAAGAACCCAAAAAAGATTTTGATTAATATGACACAATAGTCACAAAACACATAGGCACACATAAGAGCATATTCATGGATTTAAAAAAAAAATATTGCCCGGTAAATTGTGTGGAGATTTAATCCCAGTATGTACTGTCATCAATTTTTCTTTTTATCTAATTATGGTTAGCAAAAGAAGCAAAGGAAAAATATTCCATTTTTTTAATTATTTCTTCATTGAAATATCATAGAGAACATTGCATTTTTTTAAGATTTTGACCCATGGTGCATCATAAATGTTTCAATTTATTTCTTTTATTTAATTATTATCAATGACTTGTGGTACCATGCTCTAATGGTAGCCAGTAGCAGGTGTAGGCCTCTCGCAAGTTGGACCGATGATCTGGTTAAGACCGCGGGAAGTGGTTGGATGCGGGCTTTTCAGTAACAGTCTAGCTATGAACGCCTCCAGGCCGAGAAGATAATGATGACTAAGCTAATTAATATAAGCCTATTACTATCTTTTACTGACATACAACGAAAAAAAATTCGTGATGTTTGAAAGCTGTCAAACTAAATATTGTGCTGATTCGACAATGCTCGCGGCGGATCTAAACACGTCAGACCAAGCACACCCAGACTTAAAACAACAATTTACTTATCATATAAAACGGAGTCGTCAATCAATATATTGGCCGTCAATGTATTGAGCATTAAACTAAACACCCAACACAAAGCGCAGTGTTAAGCATCAAGGCGGCTTCTTAAAGCAATACGCCATCCGTGCATTCTTCTCATCCCTTTCCATTTTCACCAAAAAGAACAAGACACCAATACCAAACACCTACATCAAACATAAAATAAAATTTCCTCTCGTAAAATCTAAACATTGAAGTAGAGTTGCCTCACATACGAATGCTGACGTCAGATATAAAATAAACAAGCCGGTATGATTACGGGTGGCGCGATCGATGGCGTTTGACCCCTTTACCTGCCCCCCACTGTCCGTCCGTCCGTCTTGAAATCCGCTGCAATTTTGTTAAGGAGAAGCTTATGTAGGTGAAATAACATTTTCAGAAATATCAATTTTACAAAATAACTTTTGCCTGGAAACTTGCGCAGCTAGATGCTTTAGAGAATACGTGAACCTGCAGGTTCTGACAGTCTTAATAATCATCATCATCAGACCTTTATACTGTCCCACTGCTGGGCACGGGCCTCTTCTCACTATGAGAAGGGTAAGGCCATACCTAGTCCACCACGCTGGCCGAGTCCGAGTTGGCAAACTTCAGATGTCTTTCGAGAACGTTATGGAGAACTCTCATCTCTCAGCCAGGTTTCCTCATGATGTTTTACTTCACCGATAATCAAGCGCTAATTAACAATTTAAAACGCACTTAACTTCGTAAAGTCATTGGTGCGTGCCGTGGATTCGAACCCGAGACCCGTTGCTTGGCAGTCCGTCGGTGTCTCCACTTGGCTATCGCTGCTACGTCTTAATAATATCAGCCCTTATACCTATGATGACTGGCGTACCTGTATAAAATACACGTACGTACGACTTTTTGCACGTTGGATACTTCATGGTACTGACGCTAATATTATGTCCGATTCTAGGATCTTACGACACGTAATAATAAGTCTTGGATGCAACCGGAATAGCGATAGAATAATGATATTGTAATTTTATATTTAATTTACATTACAGCTTAGAGTTTTTTAACGGTGAGTTCAGTTAAATTAGGCAATTTATTAATCTCTCGGTTCGCACGAAAAATTATGATGAGTAGTTGTCAGTATTTTATAGAAATTCTATAACAAAACTTAAAATTTAATTCGAATAGAGGTACTATTCGATGTTTTTTACGTGTTATATACATCATATACAGGATGTAAAAAGACCCTTAACGAAAACTGAAATCCCATGTTGTACCAATCACTACGAACATTTTTTACTTCGGCCTTATACCTGGGAAATTACTTGTTCAGGAGATATTGAGGCTTAAAGTTAGTATGGAATTTTTCCAAAATCGATGCATTTACCCCGCCAATATGTCCTTTAGACGCCCTATCACTGCCCTATCACCTCATGGATACGTAGGTATTTCGAGCATTGCACGCGCGTGCTTTTAATTGCGATTAAAAAAATGTGAAAACTTAAAAAAAAATCGTTTCCCAGGTATTATTTTTGGTTAGTATGACTTGGCATGATGTCCACAATGAGTAGACTTCGGCTTGGTGATGGGTCTTGTGACACCCTGTATATCTCCTAACAGTAGGTATAAACAATGATAAGCGTAATCATGCATGGAAAAGCAATTGGTACTATTATTATATGTTTCTCTTTCTCGGGTATTATTCTAATTTGCTGGAACAATACCCGGCCCTTTGGCAGGCGTACACGGAAACATAGGTCCAAGGCGCAGAGGTCCTTTGAGAGTTTTAATCTAGAATGTAATGGAACACCTATTGAGGCGCCTCCATCACCGCACTATTAAGTACAGTCACGGGTTAGCCGCAGCAGGTGAGGGCCTATTGCCACTTATATGGAAACTAATTACTCTGGGCTATTGGGATGGGTGTTTAATGGATAAGTTTAGATGAAAAGTATGGATGAATGCCGGCGTCTGCCCTAAGTACTCTTATTGTACGTCAAAAAGGGGCAGACGGTGACTCGCCAGCTCACAAGATGGACCCTCTCTAAATAGCCGCCAAGGCAAACAAACTCTACCATAAAGGCAACAAGAGGGCAACACCGGTGTGAGCGGCTAGGGCTGTAGAGCGGTGCGGCACCGGTTTCGCCATCGCGGGTCGTGACCCGGAGCGGGTTTCCCCGTAATTACGCCCTTGACAATGACACTTCCACCCCCGAGCAAATAGCTCTTGCGACTTCCCTCTGGCCGGCCGACTAAGGCAAGCCAGAGTCGAGAGTCCTGCGGGCGCTCTTGGAAATCCACTCCGACCAGCCAGTAAAGGCAAGCCGGAGACGAGGCCCTGACCGACTCCCTGAAGTATTCGGGACCGCAGTGTCGCCACACACATTCAGCTCGCCACAAAGCTGCCCTGCGGTTTGTAAGCTTTCTTTCTATCCTGTAATATATATCACAAGACAAAGGTGATGTATGAAAGCTGTTACTCTGCCCTCTGAGATTGCGTTATTATATTATTATTAGCAACAAAATGTTCAATTATTTTTCTTTGTGATGTAGTATTTTTCTTTCATATCTCACATCATCTCCACTCTACTGCATTCCCATACACAAGCACAATTCACGGCCATAAATCTGCGTATCGCCACCAAAATAATATACATTATCAAAATACTTATCCGGAAGACGGCCCGCGCTTCCCCTTAACGCGGGGTGGTAGGTGCAATCTGCTGCCTTTTGTCCGTATCATGTCACCCCAGCAGTCTTCACTCAGCGATATTTTATATCTGCTAGTGAGCCTTCGACTTTATGTTTATTAGCGAAGTGTGCTCAAAAGCTTCGAGAAACTGTTTTAAGAACTTTACAATCTTTGCGAAACATTTAAAAAAAACAAATGTACAATCGTGACTGCTGTGGTC